>JAJKFI010000003.1:6791467-6889980 GCA_029204185.1 Lerista edwardsae | reverse complement strand
CACACACACACACACACACACACACACACACACACACACACACACACACACACACACACAACAGCTTCAAAATGTCCTGCCTTTAGTTTTTTTGGGGGGGAAGCCCACTTATGACTGTTTTCTATCAAGATGGTAAGAAACAACATTATTTTAAGAAGTATTCAACTGAACTAACAGTTTAGGCGCTCTTTTTTATATATTTATTGCTTGAAAGGTGGAAAAGGGGCCAATAAATATTTTAAATAAATCTGTTTATCTCATTCTGTGCAGACTTCTAGGGGCAAAAAAGTCCTATAATTTACCTATAATTAAGTCCTATAATTCACTTGCCTTTTTCTTAATAAGAATTTGCAAATATTTGACAAAATATTGAAACAGCAATTAATATATTTATTTGAACAGAAGAACAGCATCAAAGTTGGTTTGTCTTTGACATCATCTTCAATGACAAGAAATTCAGTGCTATGGATTTTGGTTTTAGTGGAACAGAACTATTTATATCAATAAGGTCCTCCTGAAGTCAATAGGAATTCCATGGACTTAAAGCAAGCAAGTTCACACGGGGACGCTTCATCACTTGAAGATATTGTGCAACCTGCAAGCAGCACAAGGTTTGAACATCTTTGTTATGCCAGAGCTATTCCGGTTTATGTCCAGGCAATACAGATGTCAAAGAAGGGGAGGGCAATGATCTTTGCTATAACAAGTTTCCGAATACAGATACCTTCTGATTCATAGCAGACATGCGGTGGAGGTTAATTTGAAATCCTCAGGTGAGAAAGAGTTTGCAGCAGTAATTATTCCTGGAGTGAACAATGCTTACTGCGATCACTGCTGAAACCTAGGAAGAAAGAGAGTCACAGTGTCTGAAAATCAAGTCCAAGGCCTGGCTGCTTTCTTGGCTACCTTTCCCAATGAATTTGACAGCTACATTCATTCCATTAAAAGGCAGACATCTCTGGCTGGACCCATGAGGTTGTATATGCATCCAACTGACAAAGCAGAAAATGCTTCCAGAATGGTAAAAACCAACTGGGAGGCTAATGACATGTTACATATGCTAACATGTGTAAACAGTGTGGTGCCTTCAGCAACAATGAAAAGGCAAAGCCTCTTTGGAAGGGGAAAAACGCAGAATGGAGAAAGAGTCAGGGGTGGGTATTTAATGCTTTCCCTGCCTCTCAGTTCCATACTCAAATCTTAATCCCTGTGTCCTTTTCCCTCAGCAGGGTTTCAAATTCATGTTGGCCTGGTCAGGGAGTTGCAAAAAAACAAAAACCCAGAGGCCACCACTGAAAAAGCCCTGCTCTGTGTTCCATACAATCCCATCTTAATAAACACAGAAACAAGGTGCAATCCACTGATCTTCATGGGAGGAATATAGCCAGTGGTGTCATCTACAAACAAGGAACAGGAACACTGGGCGGGACTTGGGCGGGACTTGCGCGTGATTGGCAGCCCGCCCGTTTCGTTCCGCAGCTGCGCTGGCCTTGGGGGGGGGGCTGCCCCCAGTTTGTGTGCCCCACCACTGCTCGCCCAGGCTCTGGCGCGCCCCCCACCTGTCTCCCCCGGCGAGCAGGCACCACCACCACCCCAAGGCCAGGGCAGCTGTGGAACGGGACACCACTGAATATAGCGCTCTGTACAAGAAATTAAACATTCTTGCATATGCCCTTCTCAGTGAGTGTGGATCTGTTGATTGTGGCTTGAAACCGCAATGTGAACTGTCTATTTTCCTTGTCAAATATGCTTTGGCCTAATTTAATAGACAGATGAGGAACAGAGGATACAAATATTGTGTTGCATAGAAACAACCAACACAACTTTGGAATTTGTGTGGCCAGTCTCTTAAAAGTGTGCAAAAGCTTATTAAATTCTGTAGCCAACTTCATCTTGGGTGTTAGTTTCTTATTTTACCTGCTTGGACAGTTGCAAATTTGCAATTTAATAGTGGACACACAAAAATGCGAGGCTATATTTTAAGATGAGTGAGAATTCATTTGCTAGGGTGCAGTTTGAATGCACTTATTAGTTTGCACGTCAGCTAGAGGTTGTAAACATGCAAATAGATGGGAGAAGAGGGAAGAGATTGGCTTGTTTGCCGCTGTTGATATAAACACCTGAAAATACATAACAGTCTTGCTGTGTTCTTCCAAATGTAGTTTTTCTAGGGGGAAGAGATATTTGGGGAATGTTCTTAAGGGGAAGAGTCACATGTTCTTCAAACAGCTTTCTGAAAATACATATCCTTCTAAAGTACTTCAGGAGAAGAGATTGCACATACAAAGACTGATAAACACAGGACATTCTATGGATAGGTATTTACATTAGCTCACAGTTAATTAAGACTACTGTTTGTATTGCTCATACTTGGAATTTATCTTTCGCTGCCTGCTGAAGCTCTGTGCCAGTAATGCTGTGAACTATCACTTGAGAAATATGCAGATTTGTTATGCGTTTCCTAAAAATCACAATGTGATTTGATTATGTGGGTTTCTAATGAATGTATTGTTCAATATATTTTGGATCACAAATTATTGTGGTTGATTGTGGTTGATGAATCAGCCGATTTGAGTGATTTAATTAGAATCCTTGATTGGCTGGAAAGGATTAAGGCTTGAGTACCACTGAGCTCTGATGGACTTACTCTCAAGTGTGCTTAGGACTGCAGTGTCAGTCTACTTTTTTGAACAAAATTGTTTAATTGCTTTATATTTAATTCAATATACATTGGTCTGTCTTTCATTACAAACAAATCTTGTCATAATTGATTTATTGCTCATAGTTTTTTTTGGGGGGGGGGTTGCTTATTTATTGCTCTTAGGTTTTAAGCGTTTCTTGTGGCTTGAAAGAAAAAGAAAAAACACAGTTATTTTTCTTCTCATTGAACAGCCCAAATTGGGCTTTAGCACGGATTCCAGCAGTGCTAACTGATGCAAAAGTGCCATAAAGTGCTTTCCAACAGCATGTTCAGTAGCAGTGCCTTCCTGAACAGCATGTTCAAGCTAGTGCCTTCCTGCCCACATCATCAGTGCTCCTCCTCTCTGCCAGAGCAAGTAAGTCACTGAGAGAGGCAGGAGGGAATGGTGAATGGGAAACATGCATGAGGAGGGGTGTAATAGGGGTGAGGAGGGGGTCAATCCAGTGGCAATGGTGCATACTGGATCCCATCCCCTTTTCTGTGGTTTCTTGCCCCCTTTCACTCCTTAGATTTGCGCTAGTGAAATCGCTAATGCAGATCCAAGGAGACACATTGTGGAGAAGGAGGTTTACAAAAATGTGAGGGGCTTTAAATACCCTTTCACCTCTGAACCCTCCTGATCCACCCGCCCCCGCCCCACCAACCGATACAGCTTAACCATTTTTGCCATGGCTGCACCAGGGGAGGATATGATTGGGCTGAAAGAGATGCTCAAACTGGGCAGAAGACTAGTTTGGTAGTTTTAATAACAGTGATGAACATGTAATTTTTCCAGTCTATTTCTTTTTTTTCAGTCAATTAAATTAAGGGACTGAAACACAGTATTGATAACCACAAAAAAAGTAATAAACCTTTTCATGTTTGAAATGGGCAAAATGGAAATAAAGTGCTTGCTAGTTTAGAGAATAAGATTATTCTTGTGAAATTATGCATAAAATGGTGAAATAAGCAGAGCAAATTGAATTAGCACATAAATGTAGGTAGAAACATTACGATAAGGGGTATTGAAAGGGGTTAGGAGTAATTAGTGTTATTTCTGTATGGTTCCTTTTTGTATTCGTACTTTTTATGGATAGTTTTTCTTAGCACTCAGTGCAAAAAATGCTTTTGTTAATTTAATCAGTTCAATTATTAATTGTTCAATTCAATTTGTTATAATGGATTTTTCTGTGATTTGTCTATTTGGCCGACAGGGATGGTGTCTGGGCAGTTTGTCTATGTATTTAAAAGATTTCTATACTGCTGTTCCTATGCTCAAGGTGGTGTACAATTCAGAATTAAAAATGCAACAGGTAAAACCTATTAATAAAAGCATTAAAACAATAAGAATACAGGGTTATATGATATAAAGAATATTAACAGCCATAGCATCAAAAACAATGGCATAAAACAGAGACCGACAAAGTGTCCCTAGGAGGCTCCTCCTCCCTCCTCCAGGGCCATGCTCCCTGCTTCATGTTAGCGTCCTCTTACTCTCCCTCCTCTAGCATTCTGGCTGTCTGCTTCTTGCATTCCTCCTCTAGCATTATATCGCAGGTTGCAATGGAAGAGAGATCAGTACTTGGTGGCAAAGTAAAAGGAATCCATTAAGTAATGGGCATGTGGGGGTGGAGAACTGTAGATAAGAGATATCTGCGGATATGGGATCTGTGGATACAGGGGATGCCTGTACATTTTAGACGTCTTGGTGAGATTTGATAGCACAGCTAACTGCTATTGTAAATTCAGATAATTGCAGATTACATCAGAGCAACTAAAAGCTTCCTAGCGGGAGATCCTAACCTGGTGTTAGGCTGGCACAAGTCACTTGCACTGGCCCAGGAGTGTTGCAAATGTGTCGTAAAGCACGTTTGCAACACTCTTGGGAGTAAGGGAGCCTGGCACACCGACTCACCTCTCCAATTCCAAGAGTGGTCCTAACATGCCTTACAGTGGGCACAAGTGACTTGTGCTGGCCTAACTCCAGGTTAGAATTGCACCCCTGGTTGGTCTTCTCCCTGGAGGCATCAGAATGTGAAAGGAGGAACTCCTGCATAGAAAGTATGTGCTACAGTCCCTCCCCCAGTGTTGCATGGTGGTTAGATTGTGGAGTGGGGGGGGTCCAGATTGTAATCTCACACGACCATGAAGCTCACTAGATCAGTGGTTCCCAAACTGTGGATTGTGACCCAATTTTTGGTGGGTTGTGTAGCACTGAGGAGAGCTTCCAATGAAAACACGGGGGATGGAAACATCAATTGTCTCAAGACCTGAGGCTATTCAAATATAAAATAGCTGCCAATTGCCCTGCAAAGAGCTGAGCTCCTGCAGTTTGCAAGGAGCTGAGCTCCTGCAGCTTGCCAGTATGTGTAAATATAGGGAGATAAAGGTTTCAGCATCTTTGTTTGTGATTATTACTTGTAAACAAGCAAACAATTTCACTCCAGATCTCCTTTTTAAAAGTCTTGTGAACTTGTGAGTTCTGATAGAGTGTTGTTTTAAAAAGTGGGTCCCGGTGCAAAAAGGCTCAAATTAAATGGGAACCACTACAGTAGATGACTCTGGGCCATTCAGTCTTATTTCAGACCAACCTATCCCTCAGGGTTGTTATATGGATCAAGTGGTTTGGGGAACTTTGTATCACACACACACACACACACACACACACACACACACACACACACACACACACACCAGCTCTTTGGAGGAGGGTAGATTAGAAATGCAACAATACAAAAAAAAAAAGTAGACATTTTCAGATCCAAGAATGCAACGTGTTTCCAATTTTAATTAAGCAGTCGTCTGACTCAGCAATCAGAAGTTTGGGAAATGCTGACCAGATGCAACTGCAGATAAGAGTTTATGCTGCCACACGTAGTTGTTCCAAGAAGCCACAACTGCTGTTCCTCCAGAGCAATTGGAGCTGTCAAGAGAGCACCGCATCTTGATAAATGTATCCACCCTCCATGATCACTCCCTCACCATTCACAGACAGGAGGAAATTAATTCTCTGCTGGGTTGACAGAGTGATGCTGCCAGACAGTCTCTATGTCTTTTTTTCCCCCTAGCTGAATGATTCTTTTAAGTGCCCACCCAATACATGGAACAACAATTAGGTAATAAGCTCCTGGGCTTCGATCGCCTATGCTTTAAATCAATCCCAGGCATCTAGTTGCCAAGGAGATCAAGCTGGGCACACACTGTTCAAAAAAAACACAAGAAAGTTTCATGGAGAAACTGCCCTGTAAAATACAGATGTGAACGATCTGTGAAACTGCCATGACTCCAAACGAGGACGTGCCAATCACACACTAAATAATCCATCTCCATCCCTTTTGCAGGCTTTCCGTATTGCAGCACGCTGACAAACGCACGCTCCTTCGCTACATTCATGCAAATTGCGCCCAATGCCGGAAGATGTCCCATGTTTCTTTTATAGCAGCATTACCATGCCAAATAAAGCCATTATTATTTAAGAGCCACTCATGTTTTGCTCTGAAATGTTTGCTTCCCATACTTTTACATGCACGTTAAAGTGAAGACTTATTTATTTCTCGCCGCCACCGCTTGCCTGGTACAATAATTGCATACCAAAAAAAAAAGTGGAAAAAAATACTACACTTGATATAATAACAAGCAAGGGGAGAGAAAACAATTCAGGACTCCTTTTAAAAACAGGTCTATCATCTCTCTTTCTGGAGAGCTGGGTAGATCTTGCCTGCCCTCTGCTGGATTGAATGGAAGTATCATTAGCTATACAAAAGCTTGCATGGAGAGGAGAGTTGAGCAAAATGTCACATTATATAAGAGACCTGTGTGTGTGTGTGTGTGTGTGTGTGTGTGTGTGTGTGTGTGTGTGTGACTGAATTTCTATTTGATGTGTACAAAAGAGGGTTGCTTTTTCCTACGAAGTAATTCTGAAAAAACCATAACTGATTAAACACATGCACTCCACTGAGCGTTATGCACAGTGGAGGGGAATGCTACTAAGATAAAACAATTTGTGAATGTTGTATGTGATCAAGAGAAACCCCTTGAAAACATATCCTTTGCAGTCTTTGCTGCTTCCACAGTGCATCGACGTGTTTTTCACCTGAAGATGAAAAGGGTGCAATATAGCAAGAGAGCGAGCACTACAGGAGGAAAGGTGCACTGTAGGCAGGCAACCGCTGTGATGTCAGAGACTTGTTTGAACACGTTTGGAAGATGTGAAAAATACCAACGGTCTTTTAAAACTTCCACCTGCAAGTGTGTCTGATTTCCTGAGCATCTAAGAGAACCACTGAAAGGCCTAGCTGCACTCAGGTATTGCAAAGTTCTCTTCCTCCACAGATGCAACCACAGCCCTTGGCAAAGAAACTCCTCCACATGTACTCAGCATTTGCTGAAAGCTGACCGTACCCAATGTGCGGAGGGGAACTGGCATGACACCTGTCGATCCAGTGGAATGGATGAATGAGGAGCCTATGTGCATCCAGTTGTATGAATGTAGGCTCTGCATAGCAGTGGTGTATGAAGAGAGTGGCTGGGGGGGCTGACCCCGGATACCAGGCTGCAGGGGGGGTGTCCAAGAGGCCCCCCCCAAGATGGCAGCAGGGATTACCATGGCTGCAGCTGTGATTTGACTAGTGCTGGCTGGAGAACCTACAAGAGAAGGTATGATTCAGTTACAAAGTTTGTATGCACTTTTTTCTAACGCTGGCAGGGCCACAAAAGTGGAGGCTGAACCCATAAATCTACTGGATTTGGAGATCCTCACCACCAAAAAAAAAAACCCACAAATGAATTGCTGGAAGACAGTTTGGAACATGACGTTCCTCACTCTGCTCGCTAGCCAAGAAGTCTCCAACCTCTTTGGAAATTAATTTCCTTCTCCTTTCTTTAATTAGCTAATGTTTGTAAAGCGTTCCAAAGATGACAACCTCTGTAAGTAGTGTGGATAATTTAGTATTATTACCTCATTGGCTTGATCACTGCTTTAGACCCAGTTTCTGCACTAAAATGCCATAAGGTTGCCTGGCTAGAGGGCAGGAGCAAAATCCAGTTGTGAAACCACAAACAAGTTGGGCTTGGAGTGGTCACTAAAGATCTCCAGACAGCTGCCACACAAAAGGAACAGAAGAGCCCCAGGATGAGTTAGCAATTGTGATCCACCATTTTGAGATTTTTGTTTTGCCACCAGTGTTTTTAGCACAGCGAGAAAGAGACATAAATGTATAATATAAAATGGGTTCTGCTGAAGGGGAACATTTCAACCCAATTATGACTATGATGATATTGATGCTGCTGCTTGATGAGCTAACTGCAACCTTGTTATTATGCATGGAGATGGATCTGTCAGAAGGATCCATGAGTTCTCTCTCAACAAGGATGCAAGCTGAGATCACGTGGTCTGGGTACTAAGGTGGAAGACGAAGAAGAGGAGATGCTGGGTGCTTTCAACACACTGCCATGGCGATAGCAGCAGCACTGAACTGTCCATCCAGCCACCATGGGCTCATCTACAAAGGTTTTCTCCCCTAATACTGGGGTTCCCCAAAGGGTGCATTGTGACACCTTAAGAGCATTGCACCACACTCACAGGGACACTGTGGGATGTATCTTGGCATCCCTACCTGTTACCCAGAAATGCCACCATCTTGGCTCTCAAGAAATTTCAAGTGATTTGGGTACTACCATCTTGGATCTCATGAGATTTAGCCAGATCCAAGATGGCGGTGCCCGGCTCAGTTAGGAATAAGAGTTTGTGGGGACGTTGTGCCCAGGTAACTTTTGGAACCACTATCTTAAACCAATAGAACAAGGAATGTTTCTATTTCTCCATAAACTCATTTGTTGCCCGCATATTTGCCCGCTTTTTCTTTGCTCTAGTTGACTGAACTGAGTATCTAGTTGATACTCTAAGTATCATTCTAAAGGTAAGGATTTGCTTGAGCAAAAGCACTTTCAGCAAACAGCATGAACTATTCATAACAAAATACAGATCATTAAAACTGTTAATCAGTTATTGTTAATAGCCAATATTTATATACCCCCGGCTCTCTCTAATTCTGATTGTAACACCAGCTGGGATTTTCTTAACTCCGTATTGGAGGAGTTAGGTTATAGTTTCTCTGATATGAATCTTATTTTATTCTTGCAGGGGACTTCAACGCTCGTGTAGGAAATGGAAATGCTGTTTTTCGTCAAGCTTTAGAGCTCACTGAGGATGACTCTCTTCCATATTTCTCCTTATTGGACAGGAGTTCAAAAGACCGTCTGATAAATCCTTCTGGTCTTAAGCTCTCCAGACTATGTATAACCAAGTGTCGTATCTGGCTGAATAGTCTAACGGACCTTGCTGATTCAGGGGAATATACATTTCTTTCCCTCCAAGGTTCAAGTGTAATTGATTATATTTTGATTCCTTTTTTTTCTTCCTTTTGTTAGTCATTTTCAGATAGGTGAACCCGCAACTAGTGACCATCTCCCCTTAATATGTTGTTTCAATATGGAACTCTGTAAAGCTCTCCCTTCGTCAACAACTAGCTGCATTAGTCAAACCATTAAAATCCCCAGAATTAAATGGAACAATAGATCCAAACAATTATTTAATAACTTCATCCAGCAAGGCAGCTTTATCTTTACTACATGTAACCTAATTTCCTTAAAAGATCCATACTTCATTTTGGCTAGGTTTGAGGATCTATTAAGCCATATACTTACTAATTTGGCACAACCTTCTTTTTTCTCATCAGAGCACCATGCAGTTCAGGCCCAACAAGGTTTGCCGGTCTCTCAAAACTGAGATTTGATCAATTTATAGAACATACAAAATCACTGGGTCTTTAATATTACCACCAAAATATTCTGAATTGAAGAAAAAGCTCAGTGACGCTATTAAGGAGAGTCATCAAAATTGTGTCCTTAAATGGTGGGCATTACTATCTACAGTAATTGAGAACCGGAATAATAAATTATTCTGGGAGGTAGTTAATGGTTGTTTTTTTTACAATCCTTCACCAAGTGTTAACATGATCTCCACTCATTCTTGGGTTCAACACTTTAAGGCTATTTTCCATGACAGTTGTAAGCCTACAATGCCTACTGACTGTAATCCCCTATGGATCTTCCTGAATGGCCTATTGTGTCAGTTGCAGAAATCAATTCCCTTATTGGCCAATTAAAAATAGGGAAAGTTTCTGGTCCCAATGATCTTCCCTCAGAGCTTTTTAAAGCTAACCCAGATTGGTGCCCTCCCATTCTCTCTGATTTATTTACTTTTGTTGACCAAACAGGTATTATGCCTAAGTCATGGACCCAAGCCCTTACCTTTCCAGTGTTTAAAAAAGGCAACCCCAAGCTTCCTTCGAACTATAGACCAATCAGCCTTTTATCTGTTTTGGGGAAAATGTATGCAAATCATCTTCTAATTAAGCTACAAGACTGGATAAATAACAATATCTTAAGCCCAGTACAAGCATGCTTTACCAAAGGTTTGTCCACTCTCAATCATTGTTTAACTCTTTCTCATCTTATATCCAAACAAATTTCACAGGCGAACTCTCACCTTTTTGCAGTTTTTCTTGATCTCAAGCAAGCCTTCGACAGTGTGGACAGAGATCTACTGTGGCACAAGCTTGCCCAATTTGGTCTAGATAAAAGACCCTTTTTTTAAATTCGGAGATTATATTCAGGAGCCAGCTGCCGTATTAAAGCCTCTTCTTGTGGCGAACTATCTGAACAAATTCCCTCCAATAGAGGTGTAAAACAAGGCTGTGTTCTTGCTCCTATACTATTTAACCTTTTCATTAATGATATTGCTTCATTTCTGAATAACATCGATTCACACAGCCCCAAATTGCACACTCTCCGTATTCCAGTTTTACTTTATGCCGATGATATGGTCCTTCTTTCTTGCACTTGTCTTGGCCTTAAACGTCTAATCTATGGCTGTATAGATTAACAAGCAACAAGCTGCAATTAAACTATGATAAATCTAAAATTGTCGTCTTTGGAAAATCTTGGAAACCTTTTTCCTGGTCGTTTTATGGCAATAGGATCCATCAGGTTAAAGAATTCAAATATTTAGGCATTCTTTTTAACTTCAGACATTCTTGGGCTCCTCATTGTCAGTTGGCGGTTAATTCTGCCAAATTATCTATGCAAGCGGTATCCCGCTTCTTTTATTCACGGGGCAATTCTTTTATTCCTGCAGCATTGCAGATTTTTCGGGCTAAGACCATTTCTCAGTTACTCTATGGTATCCCCATTTGGATGTCAGCATTTAATATTCTTGTTGAGCAAGTACAATCCCAATTTCTTTATAAGATACTTGGTCTTCCCCACTGTGTTCCCTATGCGTCTTTATGCCTCGACGGTCTCTGTAGACTTGAAACAACTGCTTGGTTAATATTTTTTAAATTCTGGACGAGGATTTGTTATTGTTCTAATTCTAACACTCTCATTGTAGCCCTGCTTTCAGATCATTTTCAATCTCCAGGTCTCATTTTATTCTGTAAAAAAATCAGTTCTATAGGCTTGTCCTTGGAACTGTTAGGCATGCTTTCTTTGAACTATGTTAATAACACTCTTAAAACAAGGCTACTTGACATAGAAAAGCAATTCCTTTTCAGTGCTGCCTCCAAGACTTGCTCCCCTCTTTATTTTAATTTGCCGATTACGTCTGATAGGTGCTCTATTTTTATTTCTTGTTGAATCCACAGGATAGAAGTCTTTTTACATTGGCCAGATGTAACGTAGTACCTTCCAATCTTCTGGTAGGAAGATACAATGGTATATCCAAAAAGGAGAGGTCTTGCATTTGCGGTTCTGGTGCTATGGAATCTCTGGAACACATGTTACTGCAATGCATGTTGTACCATGATTTGCGTATTCCTTTTATGGATCAATTCTTTGCTGGCCACAATGAATGGTCTAATGCTGATAAGCTGCGAGTATTATTACACGGCACTAATAAAAACCTTACCACCTTAGTAGTCCTATTTTTAAACCTTATTCTTCAGCGTCGCAAATCACTGGTGGCCCCTATCTCCTCTCCTTGATGCTATACCATATTTATGTTCTCGGTGCACCTTTTGGAGGTATTGATGTTTTGGCTTGCTTCTGTCTCTTTTGATTGACTTTTGGCCTAAGTGTCTTTATTGGATGTTGGTGATGGTATGAACTGACCTGAGATATGAAGTTGGGCGGAATTGCCTCCTTTGTGGTTCAGGGGCGGTCAGTTTGCCTCTGTATGTATGTTTTTTTGTTTAGTTCTGTGTATATTGTCTTGTTGTTTTATGCCAATAAAGGTATTTGAAACTGAAATTGATATTCATAACAATTAATCCGTGCAGGACCTACAGACACAGATCTTCTTCCACAGGGCACACACAGGGGCTGTAGTGTTCAGGTCTTAGGTGGCTGATTCATACAGACTACATTAGAGAAGTAAAAGCACAGGCACAGAACAGTGAAGAATGCAGTCAAAGAACAGTGGCAGGATGATCTTAGCTTTCTGTAAAATAAATATAAAAATTGCTAAAGATGGGGCAGAAATCAGGCAGGAGATACTGTCAGTTCTGGGTCAATGGATATAATAAAGGCCAGTTGGCCTTTTCGCTTGCAAGTAGCTTCCTTGTGATATCCATAATTTCCCTTTCACTGAATCCATCCCTCAAAGAGCTAGACTGCCCCAGGTCAGGCATTTGTTCAGTCACACATGGCTTCCAACTTGAGCCTTGGAACAAGTGGGGGGGGGGAGCCAATAACAACACAGCTGATCTCTGCATGGAGTTAGGGGATATGTTGCCCCAATAACAGAATAATTGCTTCTTTGATCACTGCTCATCTGCTGTTGGGAGTTTTAGTATTATCTTGTGCTTCTTCCATCTGCTTTCATTTTCATAGCTCGATTTAAGCTTTGGACACTTACAAAAAAGTATCGCACACAAAACGATGTTCATAGGCCATCGTCTACAAGAGAAACTTTTCCATATGTCTTCCAGTGGCACTTTATTTTTTACCCTTTATTACAGAGTCCTATGTTTTTAAAAGATTGATGTATGTCCCCAATGATATCTCCAGAATATTAACATAGCCCTGAGACATCACGAAAGCATCATAAGTAAAAAACATGCAAACAAAGCACATATTTTGTTAATAACATACTGTGCTTTTTCCCATGCGTTGCCAAATGTCAACTATTTGCTGTATAAAAAGGTAAAAGTTTCCCCATGACCAAATGGTCTAGTCATGACCGACTGTAGGGGGCGGTGCTCTGTTTCTAAGCCTGTAGAGCTGGCGTTTGTCCGAGGATAAGCTTCCGTGGTCATGTGGCCGGCATGACTATATGCCGTAGCACACGGAACACTGTTACCTTCCCACCGAAGTAGTACCTATTTATCTACTTGCATGTTTAGGTGCTTTCAAACTGCTAGGTTGGCAGGAGCAACAGGAGCTCACTCCATTGCATGGTCTCGAACTCCCAACCTTCTGGTCAGAAAGCCCAACAGCAGCGGTTTAACCCACAGCACCACCATGTTGTTGCAGTTTCACACCACACACTCCAGAACTGGTGGAAACTGGCATTCCGTCTCTCCGTCTCCAGATCAGATAGAGCACCTGCGTGTCCTTGAGGTGGTCAGCTTCCCAGCTTGTTAGTGCAACCTGCTACACAGTAGCTGAACTCCCTTTAGATAGTGTAACATAAGCAGGCAATGTTTCTCACGGGAAGCGCTGGCTAGCAAACATCCACTTTCTCATGAGATCATGATGTTCAAAGGGTTACCCCATTGGTTAACATGGGGCACAAGGGTCTTCAGGTATCCACCTACCAGATATGCTCTGGCTACACCCCTTTGTTCCTATATAACTTATATTTTTACTGTGTGCAGACTGAGACTGTAACTGAGAATGTAACAACATGCGTTGAAAAGCCGCTTGTACGCGGCAAGCCTTCGCCGGCTTTCGCTGACCGGCAAATAGAACTTCTCACTTTCTATCGCTACTGTAACCAATAAAAGCCTTTGTTATTGAAATGTAGCGATCGCTTCGTTCCTCCGCTCCGATCGCGCTAGGCAAGCGCTGAATGGGTCCACAAGCCCCCAACTCTGCTATAAACACTCCAAATTCACAACAAATTCACTCCCTCATATTTGCTGTATTTGCTGTATACAAATAATTTAATTGCACTTTAAAGCTCTAAAAATGCTTGTTTGTGTTTCTTAAAGCTTGAGGGTGCCTGTTTGCTTTTGTACACTTTTGTTAAATTCTAAAAGAAACAAAGCTTGTACAATTGTTCCCAAATAATGGGTCATGAGCCAATTGCAGGTGGAGCAGGAAGCACCTAGAGCTTCCTCCCATATTGAAGATATGGGGAGATGGGGTGGTGGAAAGGGAGAGGGCTGTGTGGATGTTTTGCTTGTGTCAAGGTTGTAAATAGGTTTTTTTCCTTCTGATTCACTTTGCTATTTGAAAATAGCTGAGAAATAACCCAACTTATTGCTGCAATCTGTCGTTCTGCAAACTCTGGAGTCACAACGACAGCACTTCCAGTGGGTCTGGGACAGACTGTCAATCTAAAAAGTGGGTCCCAGTGCAAAAAAGGTTGAGAACCACTGAGCTAGTAAAATCTGTCTCATTATAATGACTGGAAATCGCAGAACGCTGCTCCGCTGTCCGAAAGGTCACGAGGGTAGCATTCCTTGCCTCCCCACAACCTCATATGAGGCAAGACCAGGAAGATTCCTACACCCTCCTGCCAAGTTTCCTAGAGAGGGGAGAACTGCTGGCCATGAGTTGTAAGGTGTACAACTCACAACTGCTGTGTGTCAGCGTACTTCAGATTCCTGAGCGCACACACATCTTTCGAAGTTCTTTTACCTGAGGATCCTCACTTTGTTGTGGAACCATTGTTGCTGCTTGTGACATTTCACCAAACAAATAATATGTTTGTTAAAGAACAGGAGGAGAAGTGTTTGCACACACCCGGCCCTATCCTATCTACCCTTCCACTGCCAATGCAGCCCTGAGGTAAGGGAACAAACATTCCCTTATCTTGAGGAAGCCGCTATGACTGCCCCTCCCCCCCAGGATGCAGTGCACACTACATTGGTACAGCTACATTAGAGCTGGAAGGTTGGATAGGTTTGGGTCTACAATCTCCTTAGTGAACGCTTAGGCTGTTGGCTCCCAGGGGTAGTTGTGTCTGTGGGTTTTTCCCACCTTCTAGACAGGGGTTCTTTTCCTCAAAACTTGACTTTATTGTTTGAGATTACAATATTGTTTGTATTATTTCTGTTCTGCAATGTGGCAAAAGGATTTCAGAAAAAGTGCCTTGGAACTTAAGGATAGTGCCAAAGTTTGACATGAATTTCAGGGGAAGCCAAATGAGTTTCAATAAGACCAGTGAAATTGCTCAGGGAGGTTCCATTAGGAACCACCCACAATGTAGTAGAGTCTGTGGCTGAGTCTGTCTGCGAGCCAAACTTATATTCCTGCCTGTATGTTTTTGTACATATCACTTGTTTGCATATAAAGTGGGGGTGTTCTATTTGTGCCTTCAATTGTGCACCAAAAAAAGGGTTGAATGAATGATATCTGGGTCAATAAATGATTGCAAAATCTGTTTCCCCAGAGAAGTCTTCTGAACTCTGTCGCCATCAATGCTTTGATCTAAAGCCTCTGATTAGTGAATGTGTGAGGGGAAGTCAATATTTTCTTCAACTTGCTAAAATGCCACTATCTTGTATTGTCACAGACCACCAATCTCACATGCCAGGAATAAGCTAAGCCAGACAAGACTTGCATACTTCGCACCGGCTCTCAATCAGCAAGTTTCTGCTCAGAAATCTGGATCAAGAAATGGCTGACAGCACACTTGTATGCATGTTTACTGAGAAGAGTCTCCCAATGTAGTCAGTTTGTTCATTACCTGGCTAAGTGTGCTAGGATTGCAAATTCAGTTGCTGATATATCCCATATTTGTACTGACACTAAAAAAACTGACTGACAGGCAGATGAAAAAAAATGTCTGCTTCACCAACAGTGCTTGTTTCTATCCCAAAATCAAAACCAAGCAATATAACAAGGTCATTTTCAGTAAATTTGATAGGGATGCCAGTAAAAAAGAAGATCCCTTATGAAATAGAATGAAGTTCTAAATCAGAGCCAGTAAAAAGAACAAAATTTATTGTTCTGGGTAAGAACAATAAATTGTGACAAGGTTGTGGGCAGTTAAAAAGCTTTAAGAAGTGCAACATTTTGTGGACCAGGCAAAAGACATGAAAAGCAGCCTTCCAGCGTGTTTTTTATTTTGTTTACAGGATGGGCAATCTCAGCTGAAATGTGTGTGTTGAGCTGCATTGCTGCTAACAAATGGCATTTTCTCTCCCATGGTTTATCTTTCAGTGAATTGCAAAACTATGGCTGGCATATGATTTGGCCTCCTACATAGCCAGCCCTTCCCTGGCCAACACTGCCTGCCAATCAGCCAATCTCTTCCTTCAGAAACCCCCTTAATCAGCTCATTAGTGTAGTCTAAGGCTACCTGCCGTGCTTGGCTGATTTTATAATGAGGCTCAGCTGCCTCCTCTAGACCTAGACTGAGGGCAGACACATCTTGGCATCCTGGCGACAATCAGTGCGACACAGAAGTCCATGTCTTGGATCATTGGTTGAGTGAGCTAAGTGGCATGTACTTGCCTGACAACTTGCTAATGTTGGAGCCCTCACTACGAATTTGTAGAGATAGCATGCCTATTCTCAGAAGTGTCTCATTAAACGCTGAAAGACATGAACTCAGAACACAATTCCCTAATGTGTTGCACAGACAACATCTTTGAAAACGTGGGAAATCATACGAGCCACTCATGTTGATAGCTGAAATAGCATTAGTGTGTGCATGGCCCATAATTGGGAAAGCAAAGTGACAGTGCAGAGGCAAGCACACGCACACCCCAGAAGAATTAAGACAGGCCACAATTTTATAAACAATGACGATTGTCCAATTCTCCTCCAAAGCAGAGTCACGAATGAGACCATCATGCTGTCTCCTTCTCTTCCTCTGGTTGGGTGCCTGGGTGGACAGCCCAATCCTTATTTCTCCCACACACCTTAGAGGGAACAATGCTTCTGATATTACAGTATTTTTTTTCTGAAAAGGCAATTTTATTCCCATCACCACTATATTTGGTGTTTACTGGCTGAGGTTTGACTTTCATCTCTGATTTTTCTATGCACGGTTTGTAATTTGCTTTCAATTATTGGCTTAGTAGTACAGCATGTAACAGATTTCCAAACACCTTTTATCTGCTCCCAAACTAACAATATTCTTATCCTTATTTTAGGGACATCAACAAGCTGCTAATCTTTCCTTTTAACTTTGATTTTCCTGACACGGTGTCAATGAATGTTTGTTTGCTTAATTCTTTGCAGCCTAATTGTATTTCCCAAGTCTCTTCTTTCCCACAAATGTGCAGTGTGAAGATTGTCATGTAACAACATCCACCCTGCATGCACACACACACACACACACTCACACAACTTGATTTCAGTTTAAAGGTAAGATACGAAACACATTCCTCTCAGCTCAGAAAAAGAAGCTCCCCAGGCAATCTACAGTGCATTACTGCTAACTAAATTCCTTCATGCCAAATTAAGTGGGGCCAGGGCCGGCTATGCTGCATTCGGGGGGGGGATTTTGACTTCCAGAGGTCTACTCATGATAAGGGGGCATTTGTTCCCTTGCCCTAGGGTAAGCCCCAGCAGCCACAATAGGTCAACATGAATCTGTACCAGTGATATCACTGGTGCAAGTCCATGTTGCCAGAGCAGGTCAGGGAATGGGGGACAGGATATGGCATGCTCCAGTGGCACCAATCCCAAACCAGGACCCAATCTGCCCACTGCTGCCCTCCCCCCTGCCCCATTCCATTCCTTCCCCACTCTTCCCCTGCCCCGCCCCAACAAGCACACCTGCTTCTCTGTCTTCACTGGTGCCAGTGGGAAGGCTCTGGCCTACCTCCTGGCACACACAGGGCACAATCCCAATCTGGATTTAGGCTGGCACAGTTAAGCGAGCAGAGTTTGGCCGGCACAAAGGACACCGTAAAATATGTTTGGACCACTCTCGGAGTCAGAGAGGCCAGCACACAGGTGTGTGCCTTCCCCCCTGACTCTGAGAGTAGTCCAAACATGCTTTACAGTGGCCCTTGTGCCAGCTAAACTTTGTTGGCCGAACTTCAGGTTAGGATTGCGCTCACAGCCTTTACACCGTCACAAAGCACTTTATGGCTCTTTTGCGACAGCACAAAGGCCTGACACCAGTGGAGCACAAGCTCCGGTGGCACACCTGTCTGTCTGGGTTGGAGCCCAAGTCTGCTGGACCACTGTGACAGTAAACAAGTGACTGTCAGCAATAAGTGTGAAAAGGGCCTTGTTTTCTAGGTCAGCTGGGCAGCTTCAAGTAAGATGTCATATCGAACTTAGGGTTCCAATTGAGGAAAGAAACTCTTCTTGGAATTCATGTTCACCTTTGCAGACAAACACTGAACAAGAGGAATGTGATGGGGTGAGGCAAGTGAAGTCATCAGTGAAGGCAGGGTCAAGCCATAGCAGCTAATTGCACATTTCCAATCCACATAGAGGGAACAACTGCCTGGAGTTTCGGTGGCACAGCACCCCCAGTTCAAAGGAATACCCATACACAGAAGCAAAAAGGTGGGGATTTTGTGAAGGCAGCTCCCACTCCCTTTGGAAAATTGCTGAAGCTTCATAAGGCAGAGGTGTATGGGGGCTTTGCAGGGCCCCAGGCATGCTGAATGACGTCATGATTGAGTGATGCCATTCTCAATTCCAGGGGAAGGGAATTCCACAAATGGGGCGCTACCACCAAGAAGGCCCCATTTCTTGCTGCCATCTTCCTCACCTCTGTCAATAGTGGCACAGTTAGAAGGGCCCCCTCTGACGATCTGAGAAAATGTGTAGAAATATATGGGAAAAGGCAGATTCCTTGGTCCCAAGCTGTGATGGGCTTTGTCACCCTGGGCCGATATGCAGCCACGGGGCACCCCCAGACCAGAGAAGGTTGGCTGAGGGGGGGCACGAGGTGCAGAAGCTGGAGAGCCCGCCCAGGCGCGACGGAAAGCCCACTTACCTCCCGGACGCTCTCCAGATCGCGGAGGGAGGCAGGGGCGAGCGAGAGTTCCAGTGGGATTTCCAACAGAAAGGGGCAGAGCTCATGAGGTGGCCAGCAGGCCACGGGAGAGGTCACTCTCTCCTGCTGCTGCCGACTGGGGAAGAGGGTCATCCGGGGGGTTGGCCTCCTCCCTCCCCTTATGGGCCTGAGAGGCCTTATTTAGAGCTGGCTATTTAGAGCTGGAAGACGCAGGGCAGACAGCCCCATGAGGCGTTCTGACACCAAGTGCATCCCACCGGGGCCAGGCGGAGATAACCGGAGAACGAATCTGGCCCGGGACAGCGCCACCCAACTGGACCCGAGACCGCCCGGGACACCCACGAAGCGAGAGGGAGCGAGCCCGCATTTGAGGTGGGATTCTATATAAAAGACAGGTAACAGGGTTCGGGGGAAGGCCGCCTTCGGCCACAAGACATACGGGGGTTGCCCATGAATGTAAATGCTTTATCGAGATTAAATCGCTTGTGTTGACAGCCAAAAGCATCCCGCTGCCTTTTTTCCTAGCACCGAGAGGCCGCCCGGCAGAGGTGGGTGCACGCCACCATCGCTGCCTCCCGGGGGCGCCCCCTTGAGGGCGCAATGGATGTGACAATGGTGGAGAATGCGGGCACCTCCGCCTCGCCAGCAGAGGGCGCCTCGCCGCCTGAATGGCTATGATGGTGGATGCAGCAGCAGCAGGCCCAGGTGGAGGGCCAACAGCGTGTGCTGAACGCCCTGGCCGAGCAGCAGGCAGCATTGGTGCAACAGATGGCGGGGTTGGCCCAGCAGGCTGCAGCACCCACTGGGCCCGCCACGCAAGTCCCTGCGGCGCCAGCAGTAAGCAGCAGCCCCCAATTCCAGATGACAAAGATGGGCCCGGATGACGACCCCGAGGCCTATCTTAATACCTTTGAACGGGTGGCAACGGCAGTGGCCTGGCATCCACGGACCTGGGCCGCCATACTGACCTGTGCCTGACGGGGATAGCCTAGGAGACTGTTGATACTCTGACACCCACGGAGGCGGCCAACTACACCATTGTTATAACAACTATCCTGGGCACCCTCAGCATCACAGAGGAGACGTACCAGCGGCGCCTCCGAGAAATCGACTTGCCCTGGGGCATGAGCGTCCATCTGGTGGGCAATAGGATTCGAGCCAACAGCCTGCATTGGCTGAAGCTGGCCACCCACACTGCACAGGAGGTGGCAGAGCAAGTGCTCATCGAACATTTTATCTCCATTTTACCGCCAGCCGCCCGCAACTGGGTCTTGTGTAACAAGCCCCAGACCCTCGACCAGGTGGTGACCTTAATGGAGACATATGAGTCGGCATCTTTACCAGCTCTACACGCCGGGCACACCATGTGGGGGAGGAGACCCGAGGCCAGGACAGCCGGGCCCCAGTCCAAGACACATGGCCCAATGATGGGGGGATGACCGGCTAGAGAAGAGCATGAGCTGGCCCGGCCCCAACCACTGCCCGTAGGAAGCTATTGACCGCGACAATCACCAACCCCAGGGGGCCGGACCCCCCCAGCCCGATCCACCACTGGGACCAACCACCGGCTGGCCAGTAGTGTGTTTTACGTGTGGCCAGCCAGGACACATATGGAGGGACTGCCCCATGATGGATTGCTCCCATACCAAGGCCCAGGTAAGGGGGGCCCAGGAGGTACGCCAGCCGGTCATTCAGGCAGTAGTGGCTGGACGGCCAGTGACGGCTTTGCTGGATCCGGGGTGCATGCGCGCACTGGTCCAGCGGGCCCGAGGCAGCCCCCTGGACACCACACTCATGATACGTTGCATCCACGGGGACATCCGGCCATACTGCCTGTGATGGGCCAAGGTAGTGGTGGTGGGAGGGGTCTGCCAGTTCCTTCAGGTGGGGGTTGCCCCCCCACATCACCTATGGGGCAATAATAGGGAGAGATTGGCCCAACCTAACCCAGCTGATGGCCCAGGTGGATGCGCAGGAAGGAGCAGTAGGGCAGGACAATGAGGAGGCGGGGCAGAGGCCCAGCCAGAGCTGCCCCCCCCCAGGACATCCAGATCTTGCAACAGAGGACCCCACACTCCAAGCGGCCTTGGAACAGGCGGCCCAGCCCAGCCCTGGGAGGGCGGGGCCCCATTTCCAGCTGAAGGATGACGTGTTATACCAGGTGGGGCAGGACCCAGGGATGGGGGAAGAGGTGGACCAGTTGATGGTGCCCCGGCCGTTACGGGCCATGGCGATGCGGCTGGTCCATAGCATCCCCACCACTGGGCACCTGGCAGCCGACAACACATGGGCACAGTTCATGCAGTGATTTTATTGGCCGGGAGTATGGGCCCAGGTGCAGTGGTACTGTGCCACCTGCCTGGAGTGTCACCTGCCAGCCGCAGGGCCCACCGAGAGGGCAGCTCATATACCTACCCATCATCCAAACACCATTTGAGCGGATCGGCCTGGATATCATCGGACCCTTGCCCCCAGCCCAGGGGGGGGTACACTCACATCCCAGTCATGATTGACTATGCGACCCAGTACCCTGAGGCCGTGCCCCTAAAAAACACCCGCACCAAGACCCTCGCTAGAGAGTTGTTACGGATCTTCTTGTGCATGGGTTTCCCCCAGGAAGTCCTGATGGACCAGGGAACCAATTTCATGGGACAGGTGATGCAGAACATATGGGCTATGCTGAGGGTCCAACTGCTGCACACATCTGTGTACCACCCCCAAACCAACGGGCTGGTGGAGCGCTTCAATCAAACACTCAAAATGATGTTGCGGCGTTTCGCCCTGGAACAGCCTGGGCAGTGAGCCCGTCTGCTCGACCCTTTATTCGATATCAGGGAGGTACCCCAAGCTTCCACAGGATTTTCCCCGTTCAAGCTTGTGTTCGGAAGGCGACCCCGGGGGTCCCTAGACGTATTACACGAGGAATGGATCCGGCCCCATGGGCACCCGTGATTCAGTATTCAGTATGTAATTGAGTTAAGGGAAAAGCTAGCCAGAATGGCCAAGTGGGCTCGCTAGCACCTACAGGACGCCCAGGAGGCTCAACGGGGCCGGTACGACCAGCAGGTCCGGCCCCGAACGTTCACCCCGGGGGACAGGGTCTTACTACTACTCCCCATGTCAGACACCAAATTGCTTGCCAGTTGGCAGGGCCCATATGAAATCACTCGACAGACGGGACCGGTAGATTATGAACTCCGCCGCCTGGGCCATCGCCCCGAGCTGCAGATACACCATGTTAATTTATTGAAGGCATGGAGAGTGCAGGATTGCCTCCTGGCCGAGGAGGAAGAGGAAGAATTCGGACCCACGGGCAGGGACCCCGGCTCTGTGCACCCAGTACCCATAGGCGAGACGCTCACGGAGCAGCAAGCTGCACAGGTAAGAGCCCTAGGGCAGAGTTTTTGTGATGTCTTCTCCCCCCTCCCCAGCCGTATGCAAGGGGCGGCCCACCATATCGACATGGAAGAGGGAAGGGTGGTTCACCTTCTTGCCTGGAAGTGGCCCAAACATCTAGAACGGGTCCTTCAAGATGAGGTTGAGGCAGTGGTGTCAGCCTACCACTACGCACCACTACGCACGTACCGGTTTCTGGCTGAGCTGGCCCCGCCCACTGGAAGCTGGCCCGCCCACGGAAGCTGGCCCGCTCACTTGAAGCAGGCAAGCAAGCAGTGTGGTGGTGGCGGCAGCAGCAGCAGAGTGAGGGAGACCCAGCAGGACTAAGGCAGCAAGAGTGAAGGTAGGCTCAGTCAGTCCCTTTTGAAAACGCTTCCTTCGGATTCGCCAGCTGGCTACCAGCCTCACTTGCACGCGATTCGCGTTGTTCGCTGGGGCGAAGTTTCACGCGGGTGCCTCTTGTCGTACCGAGGACGTTCGCGTTGGCCCTTGGCCGCATTTGTCCTGCAGGGTCTCCCTTCAGTCCCTGACTTGGCTAAAATTAGCTTTCGCTCTGATCCCGCCTCGAAAGGATCGTTTCAGATGACTTCGTGATTATTCATACCCAGTTAAAAATAGTCGAACGGAATCGGGCTGCAGGCAGAGAAGCGGTGTGTTTTGCGGAGCCTCTGGAAAGTGGAGCAGCCTCGTTGCCCGGGGCAAGCAGAAGCAGGGCCAAACGAGACGCGGCTGGGTGGCTGTCCACGTGTCTGCGCCATTTACATACGAAGTGTGTGTGGGGGGAGGGAGGGAGGAAGGGAGGCAGGCAGGCAGCCAGCCAGCCCCTTTCCCTCCCTACCTTGCCGCTCTCTGGCTCGAGGCTATTTTTCTCGCAGCCCGGTTCCAAGAGCAGAAGGGAGCTGTGCGAGAAAATCGCCATCACTAACAGCGTGGGAGGGGGAAGGAGCGGATTTCACGCACTTCCCCGTGCGCCCCTTTACACGTTAATAATCTAACTCCCCCCCCCTGCGCTTTATAAGCGAACGGGACAGCACAGCAGACACAAGGATCAGTGCCACGCAGCCGCCCCATCCCGTCGAGCTCATTCCTCTCCCCATTCACAAGCCATGAACGTGCGTGCCGTGCAAACGTGCCTCCTTCGCATCACAGTCGAGGCTCTGAAAACGCCGTTGATGTCGTGAGCCTGGAAGAGGCAACCTACTGGAGCAGATCAAGGCGCCAGTCCCCCCCCCCCGCGCCTCTCCAGTGCCTCCCACGGCTCGTGAGAAGGAACGCGAGAAGCCCAGCGCTCGTGGGAGGCGCTGCAGGCAAAATGGGTGCTGGGAGTTAGAGAGGGTTCGCTGGGGCACTTGACAGGGCCACGCTGTGCAAAATGCAGCAATTTTGTGAGTGGATCGCCTTTTAAAACTATTTAAACGGATGTGGAGAGTCGTACAGTCGGCAGAAGGGCTTTTAAAAACTTTCCCCCATACCATCTTACTCCTCTCTCAGTGGCCATTAGACTTGCTGGGGATAAAGAGAAATGCCCTTTTTGCATCATGACTGTCTCCCCCACCCCCGTCCGCCCCCAAGTTACTTGAAATGTGGTTGGGTGGTTGGGTAGGGAGAATTTTAGTTAGAAGAAGGTGTGGATCCAGGAGGTCAAATCCAATAATGCATTTCTCACATTTATATTAGACTCTCCAAGGAGCTCAGAAGAGGTCATTCCCCTTTTTATCATTACATCACAACAGCCCTGTGAAGTAGGTTAGGGAGAGAAAAGGTGAAAAGTGGTGTGGCACTCTCTGTCTTGAAAGGCCCCAGAATGCATCAACGGTGTTCAAATCAAAGCACTTTGCTTTGGCCACAATTCAGAACACAAGCCTGCTTTCATTCAGGCGCTTGGCCCAATGTCAGCTCTTGTCCATGTAATGACAAGAGAACAACAGCGCAATCCTAAAGGAGCGGCACTGCGCTGACCCAGAGTGTTGCAAACAAGCCATAAAGCACTTCCTGTTGTGACTTCCTGTCATGACATCACTTCCGGCTATGACATCACTTCCTGTCATGACATCACTTCCGGCTTATTATGTCACTTCCTGTGGGCGGAGCCCGACAAGTGCCAATCAAAAGTGAGTACCTGTTTCTAAATCATTTGAATGACACCACTGGGTTGAGGCCATGCGGAAACTGGGGGTGATAGAGGCATCTATTGAGATTAAATTGCTTGTGTCGACAGCCAAAAGCATCCCGCTGCCTTTTTTCCCAGCACCAAGAGGCTGCCCGGGAGGCGTAATGGACATGACAGGCTTTATAAATCAAGACTAGTGAACTGTGCTTATCCACAGTGGAGCAGAGCTTAGAGCAGAGGTATATTTCTGGAGCTGCAAGGGGAGGTGGGCACAGGTTATGGAGGGTGCAGTGTGGAGGTTGCAGTGTGGGTAGAAAAGTGGTGCATTTTTTTGGCCTGCCCTCCCTCCCTTGCATCTGGAACACTAGTAAATGGAGCGATTGCTCCGCACCCAGCACGCTTTGAGTATGTTATGGCTCTGGGTTAGAGGATCTTTCGGCGATAGATAGATAGATAGATAGATAGATAGATAGATAGATAGATAGATAGATAGATAGATAGATAGAAATTTATTTGTCATTGTACTCAAGGTATGAGAACAACGAAATGAGGTGCTCTTCGCATCATACAACTGGACAACACCAAATGACATATACAAATAATTAAAATAACACTAAAAACCATACAACCATGAGATATACATTTGTTTAAACCACCAAATTCAAAACTCTGCGTTTAGCCTGATCACAGCACTTGGGTAAAAACTATGTTTAAATCTGCTTGTCCTAGCTTTCAGCACTCTGTATCTTCTTCCCGACGGTAAGATATCAAACATCGAGTGTCCCGGATGTGAAGAATCTCTCAAGATCTTTTGTATCTTCCTACTACATCCCATATTGTACAAATCCTCCAGAGAGGGAAGAGGACAACCAATGATCTTTTGTGCCCTCTTTATCACTCTTTGGAGTGCCTTTTTCTCCACCCCTGTACAACTCCTAAACCACGCACAGAGGCAATAAAATAAAATGCTCTCTCTAGTGAATTTGGTGAGTATTGTGTTCATAAGGGCAATGCAGCCCTTATTTGGTGACTCCCACCTCTCTCTTCCCTTCGATTAGGACATCAATTTTCAACCAATGTGCCATGGAGGAAGATCTACAGGTGTGTAGTGGGAGCACAGCGATTGAAGTTCCTGGCAGAAAAAACTCTTCTGGGTTCCAGGGCTTTGTTTTTCGGACAATTATCTGTAGTAACAAATTGTCCTTTTTCTGCGGCTGGCTCTAAATAATAATTACTAACTACAAACAATTACCCTAGAAACAGAGCCACAGGACATAGAAAAGTCTCCCAGAAGTGACATCACAAGAAGCACCATAACAAGAAGCACCATAACATCACAAGAAGACCATAAAGAAGACCACAGAAGTCAGTATGCTGTAAGAAGAAAAATGTTTTCATTTTTTGGATTAGGAGAAACCCTGATGCAGCCTGGGCCAGGAGCCTCACCAAACAAGGCTCTTGGGAAAAAAAATCCATTAAGTTCCTAACACCTATGTGGATCTCAAATTCCATAGTCCAGGTCAAGGCATTTCAACCTATGTTTGTCCAACTACCATTGACTCTCAGACGGGCTGCTGGGTATGGGACTGAGTGGCTCATTCTTGCACTGAGAAAGGGACGTTCCAGTGACTGCTGCTTTCTCCTTTCTCCTCAATGTGGCATTCTCCTTCACCTCATTCACACAGCAAGGGCTGCCACACAACTCCAACAATGCCAGCCAGCCAAAATCACAAACCACATTTTCCTTCCCTTCTATCAGCTCTTACAGCACACAAAACTGTCTCTGGAAGCTGAAAAGTCATTACAAACCCATTTGCCCAGAATGATAACAGAGCTGTCCCATATCCAAATTTATGACTTCTGTCCACCAATATATCTTCTCATTCATAGGCAGATAAAAGCCATATCTCACTCACTGAGTGTGCCAAAGCCAATATTTAATCAGCCAAAATCAAGGCCTGTTGCCTGGACAGAAAGATGAAGTTTGACAGGTTTCACAGCTTAAATCATGTCAGCGAAGCCAAGTGGCATTTTAAAATGGCCTTGTTTCACGTCCTCTCAAAATGGCCTTGTTTCACGTCCTCTAGCTGGTTGTATTCCTTTGCTGATGGTCTCCCTTCTTTCGGCTCCTCTGCCCTTCATGCCATGATAATTTTCTACACTGCAGAAGCAACATATTTGTACACGTTTTCCATCTAACATCTAAGCAAATCTAAGCAGATCTAAGCAGAGTTCTGGCTCTATGCAGGCAAGAAAACTCTTGTGCCTGGTTGTTTGGTTTGGGTGAGAGTAGGCAGCAGTCTTTTTTCAAAAGGAATTTCAATACAGCAAGATGTGAACAGTGAACATATAAACACACACAAATCACAACTGCAGCTCCCGTTAACTTTGGCAACTATAGAATGGGCGCTCAGACAGTTCCGGGCAGTCACTCCTAAGAAATACCAAGGTAATTGAGTAACAAGCTGTAAACAAAGGTCCAATTAGATCTTTATTATGTGTATCTATCCAGCATAAATGCTCTGATTTATTTGGATAGAAACTGTCAAGATAAAGCAGGCTGTGATGAAACTTGATTGAGGTGAGTGTGATAAAAAAGCAAATAAATCCCAAACTGATTAAATGATGCAACTGAAAGTAAGGAATAATGTAATGGGGGAAAAACACACAGAAGCTGTTTAAGGATTAAAGATATAGAACAAAATCAGTGTGGTCAGAAAGACAATCTGGTTAGATTGCCAGATTATAAACTAGATACACTAGATAGATATTACTAAAAATTAAATATGAACTACGATGCACACTGAAAACAGCCCAGGTGTTCAAGAAAAGAATAATTAGCATCCATATGATGCTTTTAGTGCTAAAGGTAATGCCATGCATTGTCTTGCTGTAATTGACCGTCTTGTAAGTACTGAGCATTATTTTGTATATAGCAGATGAGGCTGCAAGAAGGTGGCCATCGAGTGACTTTATAATGTGCAACTCACTGCCCAGTCCTATGATTGGGCTAGGCTGCTCGAATGAATGTTGCTACAGTGCAGCCTGACATATGACATCAAATGCGCACCACATAACATGTGACTGGGCCACAGTCGGGGAATGGCGGGAGTGGAATGACTACGGGCTCTCAAATTAGGGATGATCTGGTTTGCCCCTGCCATTTTCTCCAACCCTGAAAATGCCAAGGCAGCAATTCTCAAACTGTGGATTGGGACCCACTTGGTGGGTCGTGACTTCTGGTGGGCCCCACAGAGCTTCTAATGAAAACACAGGCAATGGAAAGATCAGATTGCCTCAAGCCCTGTGGCTATCCCAAAATCAGATAGCTGCTAATTGCCCTGCAAAGAGCTGAGCTCCTGCAGTTTGCAAGCTTGTGCAAATATAGGGAGATAAGAGTTTGAGCATCTTTTTTGCAATGGGTCAATGACAGGAAGTGTGGGGGGGGGCGGTAGGTGAAGCCTTGGTAATATAACTAAGTCCCTCAGCCTTGAGGCCTGTTTGGTTTCTTTAAGTATACCCAAGGACGGATGTTTTAAACTGGTATAATGCAAAGAGAAGGTGCCATAATAGGATAATACAGCACACCTGTGCATGAGTTGATGAGGGCTACATGACTGCAGGTAGATACGCAGCAGTCCCAAGACTGACTCATCCTTCATCCCAATTGAGAGACCCTTCCATATAAGCAGAGCGATAACATCTACGTGTGTGTGTGAGGTTGTTTATGGTGGGTGCTGGAGGAGGTGCTGGAGGAGTGGCTGCCCGTTCTTACTGCTCTGCCTTGCCCTGTACCTGACCTTGGGATTAGTTTGCTGACCAGTCTTTTGCCTGCTCCAATACAAGTCGTCCAAAAATGAACCTGCTGTGTCTGCGGCTTCTTTCTGGACAGGTTACGTTCCTGTGCTGCCCCACAACGCTTCCGCTCTGCTATGCTGAGAAAGACTCCAGGCCTTCCTGACGAGGCTGTTTCATTAGGGCTGCCTCATTATGAGAAATAAATCAAGGTTTTGTTTTTGTTTTGCAAATACCCCTGTTTTGTTTTGTTTTTACCCCTGCTAACTGGGCAAGAGGCACTTTTTCAAGTGGTGTTCCTCTCATATTTAGCAGGGGAAGAGTAATTGTCCCTCTTCACCCCTGCGCAGTCTTTCTAGTGGCTGTTGCTGGTGGTTTGCCTTTTTTTTTTTAGATTGTGAGCCCTTTGGGACAGGGAGCCATTTAACTTTATTATTATTACTATTTGCCTGTAAACCGCTTTGTGAATTTCATGTTGAAAAGTGGTATATAAGTACCTGATTGATTGATTGATTGATTGAAATATAAATACTTGCAAATAAATAAAAATACTTTCTTTCTTGACCACCTTTTTAAAAAGTCTCATAAAGTTAGGTGGGCTCCAATACAGTATCATTTTAAAAAGCGAGTCCCCGTGCTAGAAGTTTGAGAACCACTTGCTAAGGGGTGTTCAATTTTTGGGAGCAGCCCACAGAAAGTCAGTGATTTTTTTTGTGGGGGGGGGAAGGGGGCGTTGGGAACTTAGCAGAAGTGGCAATGAGGATGCCTTCTTTCTTCTTTAAACTTGAAACATTGCGGCTTCTTAGAGCAGTGGTGGCACATTTCAGAAATGGTATGTTGCCTTACATATATGCACAAGTGTGTCTTTCGTGCAAGCCTGAAACAGGTCAGACATGACCATCTCCACTAGCAACAGGAAATCCATCAGAATGATCCCAAAACAAACCGATTTGGCAGCGTGGCGACAGCTGAACCAGTATGGGAGAGGCAGCAGCGGTTCATTGCCCCTTTCTCTGGGAGCTTGGGGGGGCCAGCAGAACAGGAGCTGGGGCCGCGGAGCAAGAGGCAGCAGTGGCAAGGGACTGTTCATTGTTACCTCTTTCAAAGAATCTGGGTTGTTTTTTTTTTTTAAAGAAGGGACTGCTGCGGTAGCTGCTTGTTGCCTCTTGCTCCAGGTTGCTTGGGAGGTGATGAGTGGCTTGGGGAGAAGTGGGATGGGGACTGGGCCTAGGGGGCAGCAGAAGGGGGCAAGCTGCTGGGGGAGGAGGCCGGTTCCCTCATTTTTCCTCTTTGTGAAAAACCCAGGCATGACATAACTTCTGTGTTGTGTAACTTCTGAAAGCAACGTCACTTCCTATTGTTGTATCACTTCTTGGGCATCATCTTGCCCTTGTACTGGATTATACTTTCATTAGATATGCCACTGGGTTTACTCCCATGGAAACATGCACAGTATTGCAGCTGTATGAATTTTGCAGATATTACAGTAACTGCAGGATCCTCTACTGACCCATTTCCCTTTAGGCCTTTCAAAGAAACTAAGGCCCACCTATAACCAAGTTTGCATGTACTACTCTTCTTCCAGATTTGGCTGCAGTGACCTGATTTTAAGTGTGTATGAAAAAAAAAAAAGGGACATCCTACTGACAAGGTAGCAAGAGGAAATGGAACAAGGATCATTTTTTAAAATATTTCCCTGAGGTTTTGGGATTCAACTTACAGGGCAAACCTAGGCATATATACTCAGAAGTAAGCCCTTATGTATTCAATGGGGCTTACTAACAGACAAGTGCGCACAGGGCTATGGCCCTAGTGGATTTTTTCCTGAGCTGATTTGGGTGCAAAATGGAAATCGGGATTTTATGCTTTGAATCTCATTGTAAGGTCAAGTGATTTCTGTGGGTTTGTCTAGGCTAGTAAGAGCTAGTATTATCTGAGGTGGAGGAATGACTCTCCCCTCCATGTAGTTAGTCTATGCAGAACTTTTCTGGGTTGAAAGAAGACCAGGCACCCAAGGAGATACTTCAACCAGCTGTGGGTCTCCATGGTTACAATTCAGTGAGCTATTTCTCTCTGTCCCCAGAATAGTGAGGGTTTTATTATTATTATTATTATTATTATTATTATTATTATTAGATACCAAGTCTTCAGCTGAATAAGTCTCAGTGTAACTTGTGACACCTTTCATAATCTGGCAGAAACAGAAGAAATGGAAACCACACAGGAGACGATGGTTGTAAATGTAGCATTGGGTTAAAAAAACAGAGAGAGAGTTCAGACTGTAGGAGTCACTAAATAAAGATCTCTTGGGGGATTTTGAGAAAGAACATTTTGTGAGCTGCAATATCCATCTGCACAGAAAGTCTGCCTGCTTTCTTATGTAATTTCCCTTGGAAAAAAATCAAAGAAAAAAGGCTTTCTAGTCGTTTCCTACTGTTTGCAATCTGGAGCTTGGCTTACTTTAAATCCACCTCTAATGCAAAAGTGGGGGGGGCCATATTTAAATTTGATTCAACCTGTTCCCAGTTAACACATGGGTGCAAGTCTGAGATTCACAATTCAGTGCACCTCAGGTCAATACAGTACAGTCATTGATTTTAAAATATCTATTATTTCAGATGGGGAAATGGATTCTTCGCCTACAGTATATTAGCCAGTTTCAAATATATGCCGGTGATGCCAGGAAAGTTAATTGCAAGTTTTATTTTAAAATTCACTGGATCTTTGAACCAGTGGTGGCATTTAAATGATTTAAGAACAGGAACTCACTTTTGATTGGCACGTGTCAGGACCCGCCCACCGGAAGTGATGTCATAAGCGGAGCCCAGGTCTACCCGCAGCTGGTTCCTGGCCAGTGATGACATCAGTGACCAGTGGGCGGAGCCAGCTGGTTCTGTACAGCACCTAGCGCCTAAAGAACAGAAAGTGAAGAATTCCCCCCTCCCCAATTGCAGCTCCAATAGTGAGGGGGACAGTCTCCCAAAGAAGCCTCACACCCAGAGCGCCAGTGAAACGCTCTGGACTGGAGAGACAGTGATGAAAGCCTTTCCTTGGTCTTCGCAGCTAGGTGAGGTCGAATTATTCAAAATTGCCAAGGAAGTTGAAAATTGGCACGGGGGCAGCAGCCTCGAAGCCAAGGCTGGCTGAGCAGAATGAGGCAGGAACCTGTGGAAGGGGCTGAGGGGCGGCACCACTCCAGACGGCACCCTTGGGCGCTTCCCCACACCAAAGCCCGCTTATGCCGGGCACATTAGGAGGGCAGCTTCAAAAAGTCCCAGCTCCCCTCCGTCCCCTCCAGGGCCCCCCTCGATTCGCCATCGCACCCCCAGGACACCCCTTCTCCCCAGTGGGCTACAGACTCACCAGAGCGGCTGCTGACTCCATGTGTGTGGCTGGAGGGAGCGAGAAAGGGGGCTGTGCAGGATGGGACTTCCCCACTGCAGCCCTTCCCCCTTCGCCCCCCTAGGAATCCGGAGTTGCTCCCTTTAACCCTCTGAGTGCCGGCCAGCCAAGAAGAAAAGCTCTTTGCAGAGGAATTGGGAGGGGGAGGGGGGAGAGTGAAGTGGGCAGAGTCAGCCCTAATTTTAACTAGTGGAACTGAGTTCCCCCGCATTCCCCCTGCATGACATCACTGCTTTGAGCCCTTTGAAGAAACAGGAAACTATCATGCAAAATAAGAGCAATTCAGGCCCAGGGAAGGCTTGAGACTTCACAATGATAACGAAGGAAGTAGCAGTAGGACGGAATAACTCCACAGGTGTGAAGCATCCTAGATTACAGAACGGATCGCTGCTGGTACATCCTTGAACAGGAGACTGGGGGTCTAGGTATGAGATGAAGTACAGCTGTGCAGGAGCTATGACGCTTTGTACGCGACCAGAATTATGATTGGTTTACATCCACCATCTCATCACAGTTCTGGATCAATAATTGGACGTAGCCCATCGTGGGACTCCTGTAAATTTCCTATAACTATGGACTGCAAACCTTGGTTCAATGTTCAGCCTTGGACCCATGACCAGTGTGGGACATGTACTGTACGTGAATGAGACTTCTTGACAACTGATGCAAGAAACTCTGCCCCAACTGACTGCAACTTCAAAGACTGGTAAAAGACAAATTGAGCTAGGTAGTTCTTTTCACATTAGAGTAGAAAATTGCTAGGCTTTTCTTTATTTTTGGAATATCTGTGTTCTAACTTTGGAAACTGCCCTTTGAACAGTCCCTTTTGCCGCTTGGCATAGGAGTGGCATTTCCCTTGACTCTGCCTAATTTAATAAAGCCTTCTTCTACTTAAAGATTTGGTTTCTGTCTCCAAGTGAAGTACGTTGGTATCCCACCCCAAGCGCCCATCTCAGTGACAATGCCCTTATTTGACTTCCTAAACTAGGTTTTTTTTTTTCCTTTTATTGTGAAGAACTGTATGTGCCTTTTGCTTTTGATCTGTGGTGTGGTTCTTTGTGTTTTTATGTATGATCAATTGTATGATTATTTTACTGTGAATTTTATGAATTCTTTTTAAGTTGCCTTTCAAACAGGTGCTCCGATACTGGGGGGGGAGGAAGGAAGGATATAAATATTTTAAATGGATGAATAAAATGAAAAGGACCATGGTCAAGGCACTTCTAGCTATTCCCCAGAAGCATGGTTTTATAGTCCCATTGCTATTTTGTTCAGAGAAAAAAGCAGCTTCAGGAAGGGAAGAAGTGCCTTACAGGAAAATGAGAGGGTGGGAGTGGTTACCCTTTTGCCTCCTGTTTCTGCTCCAGGGATGGAATGCTATACACTTTCCTGGAAGTAAACCCCATTGAACACAATGGAACCTACTTCTGAGTAGACATGCATAGGATTGTGATGTTAGTCCAAATAGGGTATAGGTGCATTTGGAAACTCACAAAGAAAAAGCTTGGGGAAGGAACATAGCAGGAGAGGAAATAGTGTATAGAGAAAAGATACAGTATCTCCTCACTAAAAAAAAATCTTATTCGTTTCAGCTGCAATATAGGATCACTGTCAGAAGTTGTGCACTATCCCTCATCAAGGAGCCCACTTGGCCAGGCCAGGTTGTCCTCAGAATCCTCAAGTACAGGTGATGGTGGTAGCGTCAGAGGTAGGCAGAGGGTGCCATGGGAAATACAGTGTCAGTGTGAGTGCAGGGCCCCCAGCAATGCGGCGCGGGCATTATGCCCCCTGACCAATCAAGTACATTGAATGAAAATATTCTGCCACACGTAGAGCAGACCTGCTTCATATGCATTTCCAAATGGCATGAAGAAAAACATGAGCACCTGTTGCTTCTGAGGTACATATAACAGGAATGTGAATAAGTTTTTAATATTTTCATGTTCGGCTTGCATTTTTCCACATAGCAGCTGAGTCTCACCATCTGGCCTGAGCATGGGAGAGTTCAGCCAAAATGGTCAGGGCAGAGGGTGCTTGTCAGTTTGTCAAGCTATGGGATGCATCAGGGGAAACTAAAAATAAACTTTGACATCATGTACCAATCTCAAAGGAGAAAGTGAAAGCACCAAGTGTGATTATTTCTGCCACAATGATTCCTTTGAGCAAAAATATTGAGCAGCCAAACATGCCCAATTATCATCTCTTGAGAGGCATCTCTCTCTTACTTACTCACTGGCTGTTTTTCAAGCACTTTTCTGCATCTTTGGGCAGCATTTTAAAGGCCATATATCATACGCCTGATCAAATAGGGCTACAGAAGCACAGTGCCCCAGCATACCTCTCATCTTTTCTGAAATAGAACTGCTTATTCCCACATCTAAAATACTGGATGTGAAATAGTAAGAGACCTAGCAGTGCACCTTTTCTAAACTATCAGATTGGGCCCTTCCTACAGCACAAAAGAACTTGTGACTACTTCAAACATTTTGCATAAGCTCTTCAGTGTTGTTATATGTGATGTAGGGCACAGCGGCTATGGATCAAAAAATAAAACCAACCATTCTACCTTCCCAAAGATAGATGCGCCTCTTCTTTTTTGTGTGTGATGGCTCAAACAGCTCATTAGGAAGGTATTTGGCTCAAGATCCCTTGAAATTATGCAGCAAATTATACTGGGGGAACATTTTGATTCTTATTTCTCCACTCCCTCTTCCCTCCTTTAGTGCTAGCAACTTGGGGTAAAAGTACAGGGACTCCTACAGATCCTTACGTACAAACCCTTTGAATTTGAATTTGAAAACCTTTAATGGCATATAAATATAAACAAAACATTCACACAAACTGTGCCCACTAACTAAGTGGAGCACCTGAGTTAGCAAAGATAATACAGTTTAAAAAGGCAGCAGTTCTCCTGGTCGTTGAGGGCGCAGTAGAATCAAGAAGACAGCCCAACCTGACTAAAACCGATGCTTTAGGAGTGAGATCATACATATGCCCAAAAAATTTGTGTCGCAGGTCCGAAAAGCGTGGACAATAGAACATAGAATGCTCTAGAGTTTCCACCTCGCGCATGTTACAGGGACAAAACCTTTCAACGAAAGGTATCTTTTGGTACCTGCCCCTGGTTAACGCAGATGGCAGTACATTACATCGCGCGAGGGAAAGTGCTCTTCTCAGTAAAGGCTCCTCCAGAAGAGTTAAGTAAGTTGGCATTTTCCCAATCTTCAGTGGGATTTGGAAGTACAGTGGTGAGCAACGGGAGTTAGCTGCACTAGAGAGTTCTTGCTGCTCAATATCCAACAGCCTATTCTTAATCAGGTGAAGTGCATCTAGTTGCGAGCCGGCCGTCAATAATTCCGCCCACACTCCAATTTCCTTCATTTTAGACATCCAGGTGTCAGCCATGTGGTGGGCATCCTTCAAAAGGTAGGCTATTAAAGTGTCATCATCAGCATTGAAATAGGCTTTAATCCAAAATCTAGAGATACAGAGCCATGCTGTAGTCTTTATTGTTATTTGACCAGTCTCTAGACAAAGTGCGGCATATGGTACACTGTTTGGGAGGCCTAGGATCTTTCTTAAAAAAGACGCCTGGATTCGTTCCACCTCGGAATTGAGCGCTTTCATCCAAACTGGTACGCCATACATGATTTGAGAGATGGTTTTAGCTTTAAACACTCTTATGGCTGCCGGTATAAGCTGTCCTCCTTTACCATAAAAGAATCTAAGAATCGCAGAGACGGAGGAGCAGGCTGCATTAACTGTTGCCTCTCTCTGGGGTACCCAAGAGGAATTAAAGGAGAAGAGGATACCCAAGTACCTATACGATTTAACTTGGTCAATTCTCTCTCCATCGAAAATCCAGTTAAAAGGCGACCAAGTTTTCGCAAAAACAACGATCTTAGATTTCTTAAAGTTTAGGAGTAATTTATTATCTGAAAGGTAGGAGAGACATCTATTGATTAAATTACGTAAGCCTCTTCGGGTCTGCGATAGTAGGACCGCGTCATCAGCATACAATAGGAGAGGGATTTTCTTCCTACCCATTATTGGAGGATGGCCCTCAGCTTGCTCAAGATGACCCGCCAAGTCATTCAGGAACAGATTAAACAGGGTCGGGGCCAAAATGCAACCCTGTTTGACTCCCTTGTTGGTCTGAATGTCATCTGAGAGTCTACCATCATGGGTCAGTCTGACTTGGCAGGACGTGTTGTTATACAAACTCTGGATGGATCGAAGAAGATTTGGATCAATGTGTAATTCCTCCAATTTTCCCCATAGACGTTCTCTATTGATACTGTCGAAGGCCGCTTTTAAGTCCAAGAAAGCCACAAATAGTTTAGATTTTGGCTTTCTCGTATATTTGGATATTAAATGGGCTAGAACTAAAGCATGGTTGACAGTAGAATTTCCTTTTCTGAAACCAGCTTGTTCGGTGCCCAAGATCTTATGCTGGTCTATCCACTGCTGGAGGTGAACAAGAAGACACTTCGCGTAAATTTTCCCAGGCAGGGAGAGGAGACTTATAGGTCTATAGTTCCCGGTGATGTTCGGGTCTCCTTTTTTATAGATTGGTACTATAATAGCTTTACGCCAGTCTGCGGGAACTTGACCCCCCCGTATTGCCAAAGAAAATACCGCCTGAAGAGCTTGGGACCACCAGTCAACGTCCGCCTTCATCCATTCCGCGGTAACTGCGTCAGAGCCAGCTGCTTTCCCGATCTTTAGGGACCTAATAGCCTCCTGAATAAGGTCAAGCGAAATTTGTAGCTCGTTGGAATTGTTCGGGACCGAAGGTTTATGATCCTGATGGCTCTGGATAGACTGGTCAAAGAACAGATCTTGAAAGTGCCGCACCCAGAGATGACTAGGGATGCTTGCAGGATCGGAGGTCCCTTGTTTGAACGTGGGGGAAACTAACTTCCAGAATTCTCTGCTGTTATTCCGCCCTGAGGCAAGATATAATTTGTGCCATTGGTACTGGATAAGCTGTCTTTTTTTAATGTTCGTCCTATCTAGAAATAATTTTCTGGCTGCAAAGTATTGCTTAAGAGCATCATTTGTGTTTAGAAGCCTAAAAGCTTGAAAGGCTTCTCTTAAGTTTTGTTTAAGTTGTTGAGATTCTGCATCGAACCAGCCTCTAGCAACTGCAGCAGGTCCAGCAGTATCTCTTTTAGGTGGCTGTTTTAGATTGGAGACTACGTGTTGAACAAGCTTGTCGTAGATAGCAAATGCTTTGCACGGATCGGTTTCAGACGTAAGGGTTGAGTACAATTCCCTTCCTAATGGATCATCCAAAAGTTGGCGGATAGCTAAGAGAGTAGACTCTTTCCAGACCAACTTGGTTAGAAACTGAGGCTTCTCCGCAAGATTCGAAGGCGGAGGTCTTATCATGTCCTTAAGTTGGAGCTTGAGAGACAGAGGCAGATGGTCACTCAACTTAAAATCCGAAATCTCAAAATCAAGCACAGCAGTAAATAGAGCCAGAGAGATCAACACATAGTCCACTACACTACAACCAGTGGATGAAATATGTGTAAATTCCGCAGCCGCTTTAAATTTAGACAAGCCATTTAACCACATCATGTTATGTTGTAAACACATTCTAACCAAGGATTTGCCAGCCATATTAAGGAACTTGTCTTTCGAAGTTCTCGGAAGTGCATAACCATAAGATATCGAAGCCTCCCTGTCTTCGAAGAAGGGACATATATCTTCAAACTTCTCCCCCACTCTTGCATTTAAATCTGCTCCAACAAGGAAAAAAGCGAAGGGATACTTCCTCTCCAACGATTCAAGGAAATCAGACAGCTGTACCCATTGAGCAACTCGCACAGCTGTCGTTGAGTCCGGAGGCAAATACGTATTAATTATGACCAGTTGAGTGTTATCCACTGACAAGTGAATCGCTAGCATGCTGCCCTCTCCCTGTTGAGAGGCAATGAATTCGGCTTCAAGATCTACTTTAACAAGCGTTGTTAGGCCCGCCATGGGGCGTCCCTTATTGTGCATTTTCCTGGCTGGGAGATTAAATGATTTAAACCCTCCCAGGTTGACAGGATCCAGAGACCAAGTTTCTTGCATCAGGATTACATCATATTGGGAAAAGAGGTCTAAGACCTCCTGATTTTTGGCTTTGGTTTTCCAACCAGCCAAATTCCACGACAATATTGACAGATAATTAGTGACATTCTGAGAATGAGTCCTTACATTGGTATTACCTCCCACAGGGGGTAGTCAGGCGTTCAGTCTTCGAGCCGTCGCATTCTTACCTATATTTTGTCTAGGCAGGGGACCTCGCCCACCAAATCCACTGATGTCCAACTGAGTCCTTTGCGAAGGGACGATATGCTTCTGTGCCCCGTCGCTAGATCTAGCTCCCATCTCATCATACGATCGCAGGGCCACCACTGTAGATTTAGCGGGAGACCTTGGCAGAGTCTCAGCGTAGACTCCAATAGAGTTGCGGGAGCGAGGGCCTTCTGCCTGGTCCAAATCCTTGGGAGCCACCAAGGAAATATTGCGTGAGCTAGTTGTCAAAGCAGTAGGACTAAACGACTTGTAAGAAGACGAGCTATACCTCCTAGGCACATGGACAGTGAAGCCCTTGTCTTGTCTTAACGGGATGTTATTAGGGAAGGTCACATATGAGGGATATAATTTAGTCATCCCCCTTAGTCTGGAAGGTCTCACAGCTGACTTCATGGTGTTCCTGGGGGCATGTCTAGTTGGAATTTGAGAGAACTTCGTGCTATTCCGTTGTCTGAAGTTGTATTTGGCACGAGATTTCTTATGAGGAAATTTTCCTTTGTATGCCAAAGGCAGTCCACTAGTAAATTTCTCCGAAAAGCCCCATTTAAAGGATATGTGGTCATGTTTGAACTTGTGCAACAAGTTCCAAAATGAGTATGCCAGATCTGAGTTATTGAAAGTTAAAAGAATCCTTCCTCTCTTGGCGGTAGAAACAGAGGGATAACGACACACACAGGTGAACGCCTCCACAAAGGGCCAATCCGTACCCAGCGTTTCCAGGATTGAAAGTTTGACCTGTTTAGCGGTCATCCATGAGCCATTCGGGCGCCCAAGCATCCAGTTAAAGATGGTTATATGGTGGTCATTATGATAAGTTCCCATCTTCAATTTAGAAGGAGTGGGTCTACAGTCTTGTATGTGCTCATTCCCCTCAGGGTGAAAGTAAAGTATGCAACCTGAGGCTCGGGGTTACCAGCCCCTGCTGCTGATGTATACAGAGGGGAAGTTCTAACAGCACTCTCTTGCCAAGTATCAACAATCATAATATCTTCATTGGAGAAAGTCAGATTAAAGGAAGCCTGACCTAGATGAGAAGAAAGGTTTGCAGCAGGCACAGGAGGGATGGGCACAGTATTTGCTGCAAGCTGCTCAAAGGTTGATTGTAGAATGCCCACGTTGTTGTTAAATTTATTCATCCCAATCTCCTTGTTGCTGGAGTCTTCAGGAACTACTGAATCTCCTTTGCAATGAGTGCAATGAATGCATTCTGGGACCTTGTCAGGTAAAGTGGGCAAAACACTCGGTGAAACAACTCCTGGAGGGCCTCCCCATGACGAGGTGAGAGCGGGATCAATCTTGGACTTTATTTCCAGCATTTCTTGATGCAAGAGGTTTAACTTATTGAAAATGTTTTTAACAGTCAAAGCCACAAGGCAACATTGATCTCTCATTTGAATACACATAGGATGGATTTGATCTTCTAGAGAGGCTTGAGAGGTCAGCCTGTTGTGCATGATGTTTTGGGGGAGGCAATCTTTGATTGGGGAGATAGAAAAACCCGGGACATCCCGGGAAGCAACATCTGGCCATGTAAGATTATCAAAGAGTAGGGGGTCTAAGGTCCAAGAACCAATATCAATGGAAATGTCCCCCTCCTCATAGGGGAGGATCAGGTCACTGTTGTTAAGCCCTCCATGTGTGCACTGGGAGGCAAACGTAAAACCTTCCGAAGAAGCCCTCATATCAGGGTGACGTAATGCCCTTGTGTGAGCAGTATTGTCTTGTTGCACCAGAACATTTGGTGTTGGCCGGGACACACAGTAATCGTCCATCAATTTCTGAGCACTGTTCCGGGGGTTGAGTGCTTGCGTTCTTTTAACTGCCTGGGCTCTGGTCGTCACCATTGTAAGGGCAAAGGTACAGACGCAAGGTAATTTAGGAAAAGATTGCCTTCCACAACACGTTCACATTCACCTTGAGAAGGAGACTCGGTGCGATATCTTAAACTTCTATAAATTATTTAACTTATGTTCCGTAAAGAAGCGAATAAAAAGCACTAATGACTGCACAGTTCAAGTTCTTATCTTTCAAGATGGCGATTTAGCAAGGATTGCAAACCAAACAAACAAAGCGGAAAGTTGCTGTAGTATGGCGTTAATTAGTTTTGACGAGCATTCCCACAAATTGGCACGACGAGAAGACCTTTATCTGCCTCATTAAAATTCTTCCGAGAAGATAAACAGAGAAGTTAAATCCTGAAATACTGACTTTGTAACAGCAGAGCTCATTCCCTCGGCGTTCAGCTAGTCGACGATCCAACCGGAAGTCTCGCCTTCCAGTCAACCCTTTTCTTGATTTCTAACGGATGCACCAAATACACTCGCCCTACACTGCACCCACCACTATAAGTACACTCTGATCAAGGTATTACACCAGCTTATTAATTCTTTTGCGTATCTATTTGTATTTCTCTCTTAATAAAGCCACCACTTTTACTGAAAGCATTTCTCTCAGTCTCTTCTTGAAGAAACAGGGATTTTGCCATTATGCTGTTTTGTTATCCAGCCTACATCCCATGTTCCAACACAGCTGTCAGCCGTAAGATGTATTAATTCCCCTAAACCCAGCTCTTTTGGTAACACTCTCCAGAGACCCATCCAACACCCAAATTTTCTATACCTCCTGACCACCCTACTTCAGACTTCTTTTCCTGCAGCATATGCAAAATAGACTGCAGCAACCTTGACCAGAAGGCACCTGTGTCAGGTTCAATTTATATACTGGTATTTATACCGTATTTATACAAATATAAATTTATAGAAATTATTTATATTTATTTATATTTATATAAAAACGATTGATTGATTGACTGAAAGCAGTTTATAGGCAAAATAACAATAAAGTTAAATGGCTTCCTGTCCCAAAAGGGCTCACAATCTATGAATACCACCCAGTCGCGGATCTAGGGGATGCTACGGATGGCAAGAGCCATGAGTGCCATCTTGGGACCCTCTTGGGGGGTGCCAATGGCATGGCGTGCCCCCCGCGTGCCCCCACGCAACATGGAGCCCGCCACGCCCGTGTGGGCGGTCCTCCAGGCAGTGTTGCTCCAGAGCAGCCACCACACCACACCACGTGGACCAGGTCGGCAGCAGGGCAGCTGAGGCGAGGCGCGGATTGGGCAGGCAACAGCGGCGCAGGGCGCGGAGCCGAGTGAGCAAGTGACTTAGGGAGGTGAGTGGCTCTGTGGCTGACCGCATCTGCAGCCTCTCCCCCCCGGTCTTTTTCGGCCCGGCGCAGCACCTGTCCCAGCGGCCTGAACGCCAGCCCGCAAGGGCGCCCGACTGCGTCTTCTTCTCCCCCCATGGCTTCCCTGTAGTCTCCACCCCCCCCCCGCACGGTTTTTTTCGGCCCCCATGGTGGCCTCCTTCCCTCCTTGCCCGCTCGCCCTGCATGTTTCCCGGTAGGCTCCTTGCCCCCACACAGCCCGCAGGGCCTCCTTCCCTCCTTTCCCGCTTGCCCTGCACATTTCCCGGTAGGCTCCTTGCCCCTGCGCAGCCTCCTTTCCTCCTTGCCCGCTCGTCCTGCACATTTCCCGGTAGGCTCCTTGCCCCCATGCAGCCCACGGGGCCTCCTTCCCTCCTTGCCCGCTCGCCCTGCACGTTTTCCAGTAGGCTCCTTGCCCCCGTGCAGCCCACGGGGCCTCCTTCCCCGCTCGCCCTGCACATTTCCTGGTAGCCTTCTTGCTCCCACGGGGCCTCCTTGCCTGCTCGCCCTGCACGTTTCCCCGTAGGTTCCTTGCCCCCGCGGGGCCTCCTTGCCCGCTCGCCCTGCACGTTTCCCGGTAGCCTCCTCACCCCCGCGGGGCTTCCTTGCCCGCTCGCCCTGCACGTTTCCTGGTAGCCTCCCCCTCCCCCCGGCGCGGGTTTTTGTGGCCCACAGGGCCTCCTTGCCCGCTCGCCCTGCACATTTCCCTGCAGCCTTGTTGGGGGAACAATCCAAATGCAGTATACTTGTTATTAAAAAATTCAAAAGGTGTTCCCAGAGTTGCAAGAGGGGGGAATGCCAGTGTTTATCTTCCCTCTTGGGTTAGGTTTAGACCCTATGTAGAAGGCAAGATACACTGGAACCTATCCATATCCTTATCATAGCCTTCCATAAATGAGTCCCTTCCCTTCTTCTGCATCTATGGCTTGGATTTGAAATGATAATATGCCGATGTTCTGCTTGTGATACTCAACAACTTCTGGATTGTGCCAGCTGAAATGTGGGGAGTGGGGGGGGGGGGTTGATTCTGCTTTGCAACTGTGGGCATTTGCTTTGCAACTGATAGCATTTATGCCCTTTTCATATGCATGATTTTATGAGACCATGAAATGGCTATGCTGTTGTGCGATCGTTGTAGCCCTGTTGCTGGCAGCTCGGCGCCCCGATCCCCCCCCACGCAGGCACCTTTACCTGGCGGCAGCGGGAGGTTGGAGGCAGCAAGAACGACCTCACGCGGCGCCTCGACGGGTCCCCGGCTACCCGGAGCGGAGCCCGCGGGATGGCAGGCAGGGCTCCACGCACCGGGCTGGAAGGACCAGGACGCCGACGCCGCACTGCACGTAGGGCAAGCCACGGCCGGGGTAAGACTCAACATGGCGCCCGGTGCAGAGCCATGGGAGGGCCGGCAAGGCCTGGGGCCTAGTCGGCCCAAAATCTCGCGGGATCCCGAGTTCAGGATCTCGGGCAGGGCGGGACTTCTGGGTAGGCCAGAGATCTCGCGAGAAGGCCAACATGAGATCCCGGGCGGGGGGGGCGGGACTTCCGGATCCCCGGCCCATGCTCATAAGGACCTTGGCCAGGGAGCCGGGCGGTCGCTCCTCGGTGCAGGGCGAACGCCAAGCGCCAGATGACACCGCGGGGGCTGGCCTCCCTCTTCCCCGTACAACCTCCTTGAGGACCCCTGCAGGGGCTAGGCTGGTGGCCGAGAGGGCAGCACGGGGGAGTGCCGCACTTGGGCACAGGCAACCCTCCCAGTTGCCCCTGGGATGAGGGCAGTGGGGGCGGGCACCCCCGCACTGGGACCCAGCACCCCGGGCCGGAGAGCCCCTGCCCTTGTTCCCACTGCGACAGCCGGCCTCCACACCCGGGAGCAGGACGGAAGCCAGCCCGGGCCCTTTGATACAGAAGGCCCACCGCCACCGCCACCAGACCAGCCGCCCGCTGCAGTGCCCAGACAGCGGCGATAATCTCATTGACCCTCGCACCCTCCGGAAGGACTTATAAAAGGGAGCGCATCTTGATAGAGACTGCTGGGGGCCCGTGCAGTAACGCGGCCCCTCTATCTGTAGCTCCAACGTAGCCCCTAATGAATGTTAAGTGGGGCTTTGCAATAAAGTGCCTCCAAGCCGTGACCCTCGCCTCCTGCCTGTCTGTTTGCGACCGCCACGACAGACGCCAACAGCTCTACGCAAGCCGTCGGGCAGGTATGCTACGGGGTCCTGGGGAGACGCCCATGGAGGCGGATGTGACACTGGTGGAGAATGCGGGCAGCGCCCCCACCGGAGCTGCGGGGGCTGCCGGGGGTGCCCCGCCAGAGTGGATCCAGTGGTTTGTGACCCAGCAGCAGGCCCAGGTGGATGGGCAGCAACGATTGCTAGCCACCATCGCAGAGCAGCAAGCTATGCTCGTCCAGCACCTCACTAGCGAGGGCACATTCAGCCCCGGACCCCCGCAGGCCTCTACGCCGCCTCCCTGCTCCACCCCGATCAAGGCCCACCCGTTCAGATCAACAAAATGGGACCGGAGAATGACCCAGAGGCATTCTTAAACACATTCGAGCGGGCAGCAACCGCAGCAGGGTGGCCAGTGACCCAGTGGGCAGCAATCCTGACACCTTGCCTCACCGGGATTGCACAAGAGGCAGTAGATACCTTAACGGCAGCAGACGCAGCTGACTATGATACCGTGAGGGCCACGATCCTGGGGACCCTCAACATCTCGAAGGAAACCTATCACAGGCACCTCTGGGACGTTGACGTCCCACGAGGGTCCAGCATCCGGTTGGTGGCCAACCGCATAAGAAGCAACGGTCTACAGTAGCTCAAACCAGCCATACACACTGTGGAGGAAGTAGTGGAAATGGTACTTCTGGAATAGTTCATGATGATCCTACCAACTGCAGCAAAGAATTGGGTCCTCTGTCAGCAGCCCAAGACCCTAGAGGTGGCTGCCACCGCCATGGAGACCTATGAGGCCGCTACACACCCGGGATACAGCGCTATCCCCAACATCAGCAACAGATGTGCAGAGGCCTGTCCAGTGGCACCGCGTCCCCCTGTTGGGCGGTACCCACCCTTCGCCTCCCGCGGAGACCCCTGGAGCGATGTGCCAGCTTGGCGAGGCGAGACACCAGCCCACAAGACAGGCCGACGGATACCCGGGCCGACCCCATGGACCGACTCCATCCCAGCCCCAGTTTCGACCAGTAGGAGCGCCAACCTGGACATATCAGGCACGACTGTCCCTTGATGGAGTGCTCGCGGGCCGAGGCCTGGACCGTGGCACAGGTAAGGGGCCCCCGGGAGGAGGCCCTCCCAGTGGTGGAAGCTCTGGTGGATGGGCGATGGGTGACCGCCCTGATAGATTCAGAGTGCACCCGCACGCTGATACGGAGAGCTCGGGGGCACCCCCCTGGATGCAACGCTATTGGTGCGATGCATCCACGGGGACGTGTGCCCTTACCACTTGAGGTGGGCCAAGGTGCAGGTGGGGGGGGATTGCCAGTTCATGAAAGTTGGGGTAGTCCCACACCTGGATTATGGTGCCGTGATAGGGAGAGACTGGCCAGGGTATACGCAGCTGCTACGCCGGGCCACCACTACCGAGGAAGCCCCGGCTGAGGGGGAGGAAGTCAAGACAGGGACCGAGCTGGCCCCCCTGGAGAATATCCGCCTTTGGTAGAGGGAAGACCCCACGCTTAGAACAGCCTTGGAGGCCGCAGCCAACTCCAACCCCGGGGGGGGAGGGGCCCTGATTTATATTCCGGCAGGATGTCCTGTATTGGGTGGGCCACGATCCAGACACCGGGCATGACATCGACCAGTTGGTGGTGCCCGGTCCCCTCAGAGGCCAAGCCATGTGGGTGGCACATTGCGTACCCACGGCAGGACACTTGGCGGCTGCAAACACATGGCAGTGGCTTACCCAAAGATTATATTGGCCTGGGATTAGAGAACAAGTGAAATGGTACTGTCTCTCCTGCCCGGAGTGTCAATGGACGCAACCCTGTGGCCCGCCGGGAGGGGGACTCATACCATTCCCCATAATCAGAGTGCCCTTCGAACGACTGGGGATTGACCTGGTGGGGCCTTTGCCCCCAGCCCAAGGGGGATATACCCAGATCCTCGTCATAATCGACTATGCCACTCGGTACCCCGAGGCGGTACCGCTGTGGAAGACCGGGGCGACCACCATAGCCAGAGAATTATTAAAGATGTTCTCCCGGGTGGGGTTCCCCAAGGAGATCGTTACCGATCAGGGTACCAACTTCATGGGGCAGGTCCTCCGGGAGCTATGGCGGACCCAGAGGGTTCATCCCCTCCATACCTCCGTGTACCACCCGCAAACAAATGGACTGGTTGAGAGATTCAACCAAACCCTAAAAGGCATGCTACGGAGGTTCGTCGGGGAGAACCCGGTGCATTGGGCCCGTCTCCTAGACCCCCTCCTATTTGCAGTTAGAGAGATCCCACAGGCCTCCACAGGGTTCTCCCCCTTCGAGCTTGTATTTGGGCACCGGCCACAGGGAATGCTGGACGTCCTACAGGATGAGTGGACTCAACCGCACGGGACACCCAAATCAAATGTGCAGTACATCCTAGAGTTGTGTGAGCTATTGGCGCAACTAGCTGACTGGGCAGGCATGTGCCTGCAGGAAGCTCAGATATCGCAGAAATTATGATACGACCAACAGGTGCGGCCCCGGTCTTTTCAGCCTGGGGACCGAGTGTTACTTCTACTGCCCACCTCAGATACCCAGCTGCTTGCCAAATGGCAAGGACCTTATGAGGTGACCCGGCAAACTGGGCCTGTAGATTACAAGATCCGGCGCCCGGGGCATCGCCAAAATGCCAAATATATAATATGAATCTATTAAAGGCCTGGCGAGTGCAAGAATGCCTGATGGCAGCAGGATCCAAGGAATGGGGCCTGTCCGGGGCAGACACCTAAAGCACCCCACCGTTGTCGCTGGGAGACGGACTGACCCCCGAGCAGGCGGCACAGGTAAGAGCCATCGAAAAAGACTTTCCCGATGTGTTTTCCACTACCACGGGGTACACCGGGCTAGCCGAACACCACATAGAAACCGAGGAGGGGAGGGTGGTATGTCTACCTCTCTGGCGGCGGCCGTACCACCTGGAAAAGATATTACAAGACGAGGTGGACGACATGCTGCAACTGGGGATGATCGAGCCTTCCCAAAGCCCCTGGAGGAGTCACCTGGTCATGGTGCCAAACCTGATGGGTTGGTAAGGGTATGCATCGATTTTCGAAAGGTGAATGAGATATCTAAGTTAGATGCCTATCTGATGCCAGTGGTGCCGGGGCTCCTCGAGCGGTTAGAGAGAGCGCAGTACCTGTCAAAATTAGATCTCACAAAGGGATACTGGCAAATCCCCCTAGCACCGGCCTCCTGGGCCAAGACGGCCTTTGCCGCCCCCCCAAGGGTTGTTCCAGTTTGTGAGAATTCCCTTTGGCCTGCACGGCGCAGCAGCTACCTTCCAGCGGCTGATGGACAGAGTTCTCCGGACACATCAAGAGTACACGGCCACCTACATAGATGATATCATTGTGTACAGTACGTCCTGGAAACAGCACTTGGCCGATTTAAGGGCGGTCCTCCAGGCCTTAAGACAGGCCGGATTGACGGCTAACCCAGCAAAATGTGCTGTGGGGTTGGCGAGCACACAATATTTGGGGCATATTGTAGGGGGGAGGGCATGTTCGACCCATCATAGGGAAGGTGCAAGCACTACAAGCCCAGCCCAGCCCACAGTGTAAGCGGGACGTCCAGAGATTCTTGAGACTGGCTGGGTACTACCGGGGTTTCATCCCCGGGTTCGCGGCTCTGGCCGCACCCCTGACCGACCTGACCAAGGGGAAAGGAAGGCCCCGCTGGGAATGGACGCCCGAATGCGAGGCCGCTTTTATCACAGTCAAGCAGGCTTTATGTGCAGAACCCGTGTTACGGCCTCCCGACTTCAGGTGACCGTTTATAGTCCACATGGACGCCTCCATGTTTGGGGCGGTTTTATCCCAAGGGGAGGGCCCCGATGAACACCCGGTTATTTACTTCAACCGAAAACTGACACCGGCCGAAAAGGCATATGCAGTAATTGAGCGCGAGGCCTTGGCCATAAAATTGGCACTACATGCCCTAAGATATTACCTCCTAGGGGCTCCATTTACCCTGGTAACGGACCACACGCCACTGACATGGCTGCACCACATGAAAGATACAAACCCTCGGCTGACCCGGTGGTATATGGCCCTCCAGCCATACGTGTTCCGGAACAGTACCGAAAAAGGAAGCAGCACGCTAATGCGGAATTTTTGTCCCGACAGGGCTTGGACCTTCCGTGGCCGGACGATGGCACCGCCCTGGTATTACGGGGTGTGTGTGTCGCAGGCGGCTCGGCACCCCGATCCCCCCCCAACGCAGGCACCCTTACCTGGCGGCAGCGGGAGGTTGGAGGCAGCAAGAATGGCCTCACGCGGTGCCTCCACGGGTCCCCGGCTACCCGGAGCGGAGCCCACGGGATGGCAGGCAGGGCTCCGCGCACCGGGCTGGAGGGGCCGGGATGCCGACGCCGCGCTGCACATTGGGCAAGCCGCGGCCGAGGTGAGTCTCAACACGGCGCCCGGTGCAGAGCCGTGGGAGGGCCGGCAAGGCCTGGGGCCTAGTTGGCCCAAAATCTCGCGAGATCCCGAGCTCAGGATCTTGGGCAGGTTGGGACTTCTGGGTAGGCCAGAGATCTCGCGAGAAGGCCAATGCGAGATCCCGGGGCAAGGGGAGGGACTTCCGGATCCCCGGCCCGTGCTCATAAGGAGCTTGGCCGGGGAGCCGGGCGGTCGCTCCTCGGTGCGGGGCGAAGGCCAAGCGCCAGAGGACACCGTGGGGGCTGGCCACCCTCTTCCCCGTACAACCTCCTTGAGGACCCCTGCAGGGGCTAGGCCGGTGGCCGAGAGGGCAGCACGGGGGAGTGCCGCACTTGGGCACCAGCAACCCCCCTGGTTGCCCCTGGGACGAGGGCAGTGGGGGCAGGCACCCCCGCACTGGGACCCAGCACCCCGGGCCGGAGAGCCCCTGCCCTTGTTCCCACTGCGACAGCCGGCCTCCACACCTGGGAGCGGGACGGAAGCCGCCCTGGGCCCGGGCCCTTTGATACAGAAGACCCGCCGCCGCCACCACCAGACCAGCCGCCCGCTGCGGTGCCCAGACAGCGGCGATACTCTCATTGATGCTCACACCCTCCGGAAGGACTTATAAAAGGGAGGGCATCTTGACAGAGACTGCTGGGGGCCCTTGCAGTAACGCGGCCCCTCTATCTGTAGCTCCAATGTAGCCCCTAATGAATGTTAAGCGGGGCTTTACAATAAAGTGCCTCCAAGCCGTGACCCTTGCCTCCCGCCTGTCTGTTCGCAACCGCCACGACAGACGCCAACAGCTCCACGCAAGCCGTCGGGCAGGTATGCTACGGGGTCCCGGGGAGATGCCCATGGAGGTGGATGTGACAAGCCCACAAACTCTTTTTCTGCCCATCTGCTGTGAAATGTTTCTGCATCGTTCTAGGTCACTCACATCCCAGTTCTGTTACCTACCATTAACAATTATGTAGCATGTGCTGCATCGGAGGGGGGGATCAGGAGGCCTGCCAGAGGTAAGTAGAAAATGTTCTACTTACCTCTAAGTATGCATTCTGCTGGTTTATGGATCTCCTCAGACCTATATAGCATATAGCTGCTATATAGAGCACAATCCTAACCTGGAGTTAGGCCAGCAAAGTTTGGCTGGCACAAGGGACACTGTAAAGAATGTATGGATCACTCTTGGAGTCAGAGCAGCCAGCACACACGCACCATCTGAGAGCGGTCCAAATGAGACTTATTTTGTATTCCTGTTCACTTGTACTTTGGCAGTTTTGCTAGGTTTAATTCAATTACCTCATTTTTCCAATACATAAAGTCTGTCTTACATACTGGATATAGACATCATCACTATGCAAAATATTTGCAAGATATGAAAGGCACCCCTTATTATTAATAGACAAGAGCTCTTGAATTTAAAGTCTCAGAGCCAACAGGTGAATGTGCTTGGAAAGCAAGTACTCTCAGGGCCTGATCCTAGTGGGTGCCACCCACACTGCTGTTGTAAAAGTGCCGTAAGGCACCTCCAGTGCCCTCAGTAAACCCTTACTGCTGGCAGTGGCCTAGCGCCAGCCCCACGTGCCCAGAGGTGATAATGTGACACCAGTGAGCAGTAAGTGTACCAGCTGCTGGCACTGTGCCAATTCTGGGTGGTGTGGGAGGGCATAACTGGGTGGAGAAAAGGGCAGAGCAGGGGTGAGACCTTTGCCACTGGATCCTGACCTTGGTGTAAGGCTGCACAGCCCAACACGGAGGCCCTCACCTCTGCATTAGCAAAATTGTCAGCACAGAGGTGAGGAGACTCATTGTCCACCCTACACCCTTACAGCAGGGGGAAGGGATGGCCATCCCCTTCCTCCGAGGTGCCTGAAGCAGCTGCCTGGCTACCACTGAATGCAGCAGAAGTGGCTGTCAGGATTGGACTGTTAAAATGTGTTTCCCACTGGAAGCTCTTTTTGTTGTTGCTACACGTGACCAATCACAGAGGGATGACCCCAGTCAGAACGAGAAGTTCACTATTCCTTCCAAACTTACAGAGAAGGCATGCACCAGTCACTATCTCTCAGCCTCATCTACTTTCACAGGGTTTCATGCCATTTCTTTGCCACCTGTACAAAACGCACACACATTGCATTGCTGCTTGGAATGCTTGTACAGTCAGGCTGATTCTGCAGCCAACTACAGTTGGGGCTGCCTATTAAAATCAGTAAAATGATCCTCCAACTAAATCCAAAGATTTCTTATTTCCTGATCCAGAAAAAATGACCACAGATCTTTGATCACTGGGGTCAGGCCTCTGAAATAAGAACTTGCTTTCCTTACACCTGGTGTCATGCTAAATATCATACCCAGCATTTACTAACAAATCACATCTATGTCAGCACAGTTCTTCCATCGTTGGGCTTAGACCTAGTTTTCCTTTGTATCTCCTAATATTGTTTGCTTTTCTCGTTATATCTTGGAAATCAACAGAATGCAATGTTTATCCTGTTTTAAATTTATGCTTTTGGGAGAGCTGGCGTTTTTCCCCCACAGACTTGCTGTGGAGAGCTTCCATTTTGATCCAAGCGACATCACCGGGGGAAAGTGGGGTTTAGCCCTCCCCCAGCTCACATGCTGTTTTCCTGATTGAAATTCCTCTCCCTTTGAGCATTTATCAGCCCCTTGGGGAGAAAAATTGGCATTGTTTCTGAAAACCAAAAGCTACTACGAGGCACTTCGATATACTGCTTTTTCCTTTGCTTAGATGCTAAAAATTGATTATACCATTCCTCACTGGAAGGCTTACTGTTTATGTTTTTGAGGTTTACTTTCCCTGCTAACTGAGCAAGAGGCACTTTTTCAAGTGATGTTCCTATTATATTTAGCAGGGGGAGAATACTTGTCCCTATTCACTCCTGCACAGTGTCTTTTCTAGTGGCAGCTGCTGGTGGTGTTCTGCATTTTTTTAGATTGTGAGCCCTTTGGGACAGGGAGCCATTTAACTTGTATTATTATTATTTGCTTGTTAACCGCTTTGTGAACTTCGTGTTGGAAGGAAAGCAGTATAGAAATACTGTTGATTGATTCATGTTTACCCTTTACTCCCCATCTGTTTTTACCCTTCTGGCATTGAGCATATCTATCTATTTCATGGTGGAAAATGATCAAGATGCATCTTTATCATTGTCTGTATGCAGAAAGAAGCTGAAACAAAGGAGAGGTCCATTTTTGATCTCCCAATCTTCACGGAGGAGTTCCTGAACCACAGTAAAGGTAAACAGAACACGAGGAGTAGATTGGCTATTGTTTAATCGCTTAAATCCAAACAAATGCTTTAGTCTAGTCTAGCGCGGATAGCGAAAAAAGACCCCTTTATGCTAAATCTCTTGTAGGCCCTAAGTGTAGAATCTGCTCTGCATTTCTGCTGTGCTGATCTAGCACTGGGGACCTTTTTATAAATATTCTTTTTGTTTGTTACATTATTAAGAAATCTTTGTTGTGATTATTTTGTTTCCACGAAGAGCAAACTAGATTCCATGGTCCCTACGGCCACTTCGCAGACTGAGTCAGTGTAACACTGTTTTTAATTTTCCATCTAGGTATTATGAAACGTTCCGCCATGAAGAAGAAGGCAAGTGGAGCTGAAGGACGGAAGGAACGAAGGTTGGAAGCAGAGGAAGCAAAGAAGTCAAGCAAATTCTTCACGACCTTCTTTGTGAAGCCTGGAGAAAGTAGTCAGTCATGTCCCACAGAGCCTCCTACAACGGCTGCAAGCTCATTGGAAACATCAGAAACTGAGGAAGAAGTCCAGTCTGAAGCGATTCAGAGTGAGACTGCCACAGCGGAGGTGGACACAACAGGAGGGGAAGACAGTGATGGTGATCATGAGAGAGAACCTGATGAGACTGAACCAAGTGAACTAGGTTGTGCCATGGAACCTCAAATTGCCATACCAGAAGTGCTTGAAAAGCACGACATTGGATTTCTGAAGTTCAACAAGGATTCTAGAAAAGCAATTGTGACTGACAAACGGAGAACAGAAATAGTGCAGTGGGGTTTCACATATTTCCGGAACAGTGAGGGGCCCTTCTTACCCACAAAGAACCGGTCAATGTCTAAAAGTTGGTTTTGGAGAAAATTGGGAGATGGTCATGGTGGTCGTGAAGTGCTTCACTCATGGCTGGTTTATTCCCCTTCTAAAAGGTCTGCATTTTGTTTCTGTTGTCTTCTCTTTTCCCAGTCAGACCCTCAATCCTCATTGGAACAGGAAAGCGGATTCAGCCAGTGGAAACACTCTGACCGGATTCCTGCTCATGAAAATGCCAGTAGACATCGGGAATGCTTCAGACGGTGGAAAGAAAGGGAAAGAACTGTGGCTGCAAACAGAGGAGTTATTGACCGGGAACTCCAGGCTCAGATTGAGACGGACAGGCAGAGGTGGCGTGATATCCTGACAAGAATTCTTCACTGCATAAAATACCTTGTGACTCAGAACTTGGGTTTGCAAGGACATAGGGAGACACTTGAGCTAGATGCTCTCTACAATGCAGGAAATTTCCTTGGCTTACTGAAACTGCTGGCTGTGTTTGACCCTGTCATAAAAGAACATCTATGTTATGTGGAAAGTCATCGTGGAACCGCATCTTATCTTTCACACAGTATCCAGGACGAATTCATCCACATGATGGCATACTCTGTTCACCAGAGTTTACTGACAGACATTCGTAAAGCCAAGTACTATGGCCTCCTGTTTGACACAACTCCTGATCTCGCACACCGTGAGCAGATGTCAGAAGTTGTGAGATATGTGGACGTTGATTTTCAGAAGAAAACAGTCCGTGTTAAAGAGGCCTTCCTTGGTTTCATCCTGATAAGTCAGAAGGATGCTGAGAGCTTGGTAAAGACCATTTTGAAACAGCTAGAGGAGGATGGAATGGACCTACAAGACTGTCGGTCACAGTGCTACGACAATGCTGCTGTGATGGCGGGACACAGAAGTGGGGTTCACCAAAGAATCTGTGAAAAAAACCCACTGGCATTGTTCATGAATTACGACAATCACTCACTCAACTTGGTGGGCATACATGTAGCCAAGCAGGATACAGCGATGGTCAAATTTTTTGGAACCTTTGAAAACATCTACCTGTTTTTCTCTCGGTCAACACAGCGCTGGGAGAAACTCAAAAACACCGTGCCTCAGGTTGTGAAGTCGCAGTCAGAAACAAGGTGGAGTGCGCAGAAAGAAGCAGTGGAGCCTGTCACCAAGTATGTTTTGGAGATACTTCAACTTCTCTACAACATGGCATATACTGACAATGAGACCCAAAACACTAAAAGTGAGGCAGAGACTCTGTACAACCACATGACGACTTATAAATTCCTGACTCTTCTAGGATTTTGGAACCTCATTCTCATCAGCATTGACCGAGTTCAAAAGAGGTTGCAAGATTCTACAATGAATTTCCATGTTGCTGCCTAGGATTTGAAAGGCCTCAGAGACCTTTTTCTTAATGAAAGAGAAGTGCTGGTCAGTGAGTCACTCGAAAGAGGATTTGCTCTTTGTGAAGAGTGGGATGTTGAGATTGAAAGGCATGTGAGATGCAGGAAAACAATGGCTGGTGAGAAATGTAGAGATGCAGGATTAACAGCAAAACAGGAAATTGAAAGAATAATGAAGGGAGCACTGGACCGTCTACACAGAGAACTGGATGAAATATTCACACGTCTGCACAATACTGACACCAAGTTTGGGTTCCTTCTTGATACCAATGGACTGTGTTACAGTGATGAGAAAGTGAACCTCAAGAACAACTGTGAAACTTTTACTCAATTTTACAGCTGTGATGTTGATGGAGAGCAGCTATATGAAGAGATTATGGATTGCAGAATGCTGCTATCACAACGGGATGACGTAAGAATATTGAAACCTGACCAGTTTCTTGAGTTCATTGTGGCATATGGAGATGAAAGCGTCTTCCCGAACCTTAGAACTGTGGTTCAAATCCTGCTGACCATCGCAGTGTCCATCGCCAGCTGTGAAAGATCCTTCAGCAAATTGAAACTTATACTTTCATGTTTGAGAGCCAGCATGGGTCAACAGAGACTCTTGCTCTTCTGAATATAGAAAAAGAAGAATGTGACAGAACTGACTTTAATGACCTCATTGACCAATTTACATCAATAAAAGCAAGAAAGGTCCACTTATAATTTACAGTAGTGCCATAGTTTCAGTTCCCAATCCAAGTTCTGAAAATCCTCTCGTTTCATGTATGCCATGTTGTCAAGATCTTGACCTTCTTTATTTCAAGTTAAATTAAGACAAGTTAAGACAAAAGACAATGGACTTGCATCCTTTTCATGGAAAACAACTCTTTCTATTCCTGATGCCAGGTGGGTTGTGGGAAGTTGGGAGCAGCCATCTTCAAAGCTGCAGACCTTATTCTTGTTATATTCCTTTTGTGAGTGTTAGTTTAAATTTTCAAGTGAGGGGTTTTTTAAATGTTGTTTTTAGTTCAGTGCTTTTACATCATATTTTTTTCTAATCTTGCTTACTGTCAGGGATGTTTCATGATTGTGCAATTTCTGCAGTCTAAGAATGCCAATTTGCATTTCAGGCTTGTCATCTGATTATGTGACAATGACAGCACTTCCTGTTTGATGATGTCACTTCCTGCCACAACATCACTTCTGGCTATGATGTCACTTCCAGTGGGTCCCGACACAAGTGCCAATCTAAAAAGTGAGTCCCGGTCTGCGGTCTCAAAAGTTTGACTGTTATATTTTTAAATAAAATAAAAATTTTCAAAAAAAAAATGACTGTTAGCAAGTTTTAATAGGGGGGGGGGCGCAATTTCATTGCTTGCCATGGGCTCCATTTTGCCTAGATCCGCCCCTGACACCACCAGTAACAAGCACTAGAAAAGACACTGTGCTGAGGTGAAGAGGGTCAGATACTCTCCCTCTGCTAAATATAGCACCACTTAAGAAAACGTGCCTCTTGACCAGAGTATTTGATTACAGTTTATTTGCTATAGGCTTCTGTTAGAGCGGAGCTAATTGAATACCTGAAGGCCTGGGTGACAGGTGTAAGAGGTTTGATTAAGTCAGGCCTCTGTGCTCTACGTGATCAAGATCATAATTAGTGCTGGTTTGCAAGCATGGCCAAAAGGAGAAGTATGACCTTGGCTCAGGCCAAGAGAGGCAATCAGCTTCATCTGAGATACTCAGCGTGTCAAAAGCTCCGTTGAGTTAGAACTAGATTTAACTAGACTTTTTAGATTTTTTGGGGGGGTATTGTGTATTCTGATGTAGTGTTTGTTTTATTGTGATCTATTATTGATTTGGACAGAACTTGTGAAAATCGGGAAGCTACAATAAAAGTTTCTCATGTTTTGAACCTTTGGAGTGGAGTTCATTTGGTCAGAGGAAGGCAGAGGACGTGCCTGGCTGTACTCAAGAGGGGACCCACTTTCTGGGCTGTTGCTTCTTCCTAGACCTACTGCTTGAGGTGCAGGGGAGCTGAGGACAAAAGGAAGCCAGCAGAAAAGTTAACTTGGAGGTTGGAGAAGCCCTTCCTCTGTGCTGGTGGGCCTGGGGGGATAGGTTGCCAACTGACCTTACTTACAGCTTCCTCTTGAATCCAGTGTTCCTGTTCAAAGGTGCTCTCATGCGACCAGTGGGACCAGTAGCTCACCATCTGCCAAGGGCCAGATAAAAATCTTCTGGAAGCCTGTGGCTTGGAGACGCCTGCTCTAGGACTACATCAAGACATTCACTCTCAATGGGGGACCAAAGTCAGGAGTGCAGTACCAGGTTTTTCCCGTTGCTTGGGAGCCTGGCATGAAGGCTTCTTCTTTCTGGGGGTCCACTGAAAGTGGGACCTCCACCCTTGCAGCTCAGGAGTGAGCAAAGGGCTGGAGTGCACACTGAGCCAGAAAAACGGCACGGAGGTGCTGTTTTGAAGGCTCACAATAGCTTGTTTTGGAGGAGAAGAGTCTGCTTCTAACGCCAATGGCAGTTCGGAATAGCTCCTTACTCCCACCTCTGCACATTGAGGACAGCAACGGAGTTACTGAGAAGTTTATAGATCGCAGTGGAGTTAATCGATCTACAATCTAAGACTATTACAATCAGTCTAGGACTATGGCTGAAATTTTCCCTCTCTCTTCTGTCAGATTGGATGGAAGAACTCTGAGGTGAGAGAAATTTAAAAAAAATAAGACGAGATGTAATGGGAGAAAAGAGGAGGGGGAGGAGGAAGTGAAAGAGATCCCTCCGCAGCCTTAAACACTGGAGATAATGGAAATCTTTTCATCTGCTGGATTATCAGATTTTGGAAATTATCAACTAATTATCAATAGACTCTAAGAAAGAGAAATTTAATGGTAAAGGATTGAGAGATTAAATGGAGAACTTGATATTGGTATAAGGCAATAACTCCCTCCCTTTTCTAGTTCCAGCACTTGGTATTTTCCTTTCAGTTTTATTCGGCAAGAAACTTTTGATTGATCTAAATGTCAATATGGTCTATATTGGAGTTTAGAAATAATATCAGCGATTGGTGGATTGTGTTAGATTAATCTTGGTGGATTTGCCTATGTTTTACGTTGTTGTTTTTCCTTCCTCTTTTGCCTGGGGAACGCGGAGTGGCTTGGTTTTTTCTTTGATTCTTTGTTGGGTCGTGTCTGGTTTTAAATGGATTAATTTCTCCTTTCTTTTATGGCTGGTTTGACGAAGAGGAGTAATTTTGGGTACCTATGGCTTTTTTCCCTTTCTTTTTTTTTTGGTTTTGCCTTTCTTTTTACAGAGGATATGGGACTTTTTTTTTTCCTTGCTGAGCACGACAGATCATTTTGGCGGAACATTACAGCAGCTTTTTGGCTTTGTTTTTTTCCTTTTTTAATCCTTTTTCTTTCCTTCTTTTTATTTTTATTTTTATTTGTGCTGGGTATTGTTAGTCGGATTAACTTTTCTGCCTACGGAAGGATTATATTTTGTACCTTCTTTTTTAGTCTTCTTCTAAGACTGTGAAAAAAGAAATGGAGTGGGTTTTTTTTAAAAATTGAATATACAGCCAGGAATGGAAATGCAGATGATTTGGGATACTAGCAAAGCTTACTTTAGGGGACTTGCAATGAGGAACACAGTGATGTTGAAAAAGAAAAAAGAAAAAGGAATGCAAGAACTAATAGACAAGTTAAAGAAGGAAGAACGAGGAAGTATACATCAACCAGAGGATGGAAGAATTCTACAAAAGATAAAGAAGTTGCAACACGAAATTAAGATAAAACAGACTGAAGAAAAGGAAAGAAAGTTGAAGTTTGGTAAAAAAAAAATTTGAGAATGCGAATAAACCAGGAAGGTGGTTGGCGTACAAACTGAAGAAGCAACGACAGAAAAATCAAATTTTGACATTAAAGAATGAAAAAGTAGAAGAGGACTTAAAGAGAATTGTAGAAAAGTATTATGGAGGACTTTACAAAGAAAACAAAATTGATATAGAGAAACAGAGTATTTGGAAGGTATCAATAAATTGAAATTAACTGAAGAAGAAAAACTTGGACCAGAATATAACGAAGGAAGAATTAGTGGAAACAATTAAACAACAGAGGAAGCAAAAAGCACCGGGACCAGATGGTTTACCGTCAGAATACTACCAAATGATGGAGGAGGTATTATTGATTCCATATAAGAAATTGATAGAAAATATTTAGGAAACTGGTCACATATTGGATACATGGAAAGAGGCAACGATAACATTAATACGCGAAGCGGGAACAGTTAAGAATGACATAAAACATTACAGACCCATTTCATTGCTGAACGCAGCAATATAAAATTTTTGTCTTGATCTTGGCTGCAAGATTGAAAAAGATTTTGAACAAGATAATACATCAAGACCAATCAGGATTTCTTCCGGGGCGACAATTAAAGAATAATGTAAGAATTTTGATTGATACTTTGGAATACTATGAAATGAATCCAGGAAAGAAATTAGGATTAATATTTTTTGATGCCCAAAAAGCATTTTATAATGTTAATTAGAACTTTATGATTGCCCAAATGGAGCAGATGAGATTTGGTGATAAATTTTTGACTGTGATTAGGAATATATATACAAAACAAATAGCTGTAATAAGAATAAATGGGGAACTTACCGAAAATGTACAGATAGAACAAGGTACTAGACAAGGTTGCCTGCTTTCCCCATTACTATTTATTATGACATTAGAGACATTAAATAATACGGTGAGAAATGACGAAAAGATACAAGGGCTAAGGATAAAAAATGAAGAATACAAGATACAAGCATATGCAGATGATTTACGTTTTATTCTGGAAGACCCAAGTAGTTCTTTAAATCAATTGGTGGATTAGAACAACATGGTGAAGCAGCTGGACTTAAGATAAATTATGCAAAAACAAAGTTAATGACAAAAAAGTGAAATTAACAGAAATGGAGGAATTGAAAAAATATGGATTACAGATTGACACAAAAGTTAAATATTGGGAATTACAATAACAAAGAGAGTAAGTACGCTGATGGAAGATAATTATTTTAGACTGCTAAAAGAATTACAACAAGATTTAAATAAATGGACGAAGTTGCAACTTTCAATGATGGAAAGAATTGCAGTTATAAAAATGAATGTTTTACCTAAGGTATTATTTTTTATTTCAGACAATCCCAATTATAACAAAGAAAAATTTCTTTTTGGAATTCAATAAAATGACTATTAGATTTATTTGGAATGGGAAAAAACCAAGGATACGGTTGAAATCATTACAAGACCAAAAAACTAGAGAAGGACTCGGTGCACCGGACTGGGAATTGTATTATCAAGCAGTCACACTTAATTGGATAAAAGAGTGGATTACCTTAAAGAATGAAAGATTGCTTAATTTAGAAGCATATGATATGCAAATTGGAAGGCATGCGTTTTTGATTTATGGTAAGGCAAAATACTATTGAAATTTGAAATGACATGCTCTGTGAAGAGCATTGTTATGGATATGGGAACAAGTAAGATATAAAGTATATTCTAAAATACGAAGATAGATCAAGTCTTTGGAAATTTCGACTAAACCAGACTGGCTAAGAGAAGACCAAAATGTTAAGTATGAGGATTTGTTAAACCAAAAAGGAGAACTTTTAGAGGATACTATTCTAGAAAATAAAGGAATTACTTTGGACTGGTGGACAGAAGTACAAATTAAATCAAGATTAAAAGAAGATTTTAAGATAGGTATTTACAAGCAAGGGACAGATTTTGATGAACTATTATTGAATGATGTATGAATTTTTATTAAGAATGCGAATGGAAGATGAAACAGTGAAGGAGGTAATGATCTAATGGACTAGAAATTTTGGATACAATATAAATTTAAATGATTGGGAAAATATTTGGATAACTAATGTAAGATTAACGAAAGCAATTAATTTAAAAGAGAATGTGTATAAGATGTTTTATAGATGGTATTTAGCACCAGATAGGTTAGCTAAAATGTATCCAGGCTGCTCAAATAAATGTTGGAAATGTAAAGATAAAAGATAAGACCTTTTACCATATGTGGTGGACATGTGAGAAAGCGGGGAAAAATTTGGAATATGGTCCATACTATTTTGCAGGAAGTGTTGGTTTGTGACAAGATAGATTTTAAACCAGAATTATTTTTATTAAATATGATGTGTAATATACAAGATAAGGGGATGGAATATATTATAATACATGTTAATACTGCAGCAAAATTATTATATACTCAAAATCGGAAGAGTGAAGAAATTCCTAATGTTAATCAATTAATAGAGAAAATATATGATATTGTCGAGATGGATGTATTGACTGAAAGATTGAAGGATGGAGATGTAATTAAGATACAAAAATATTGGAGACGGTTTTATGATTGCATAAGTAAATTAATATTGAATGGGGAATGGGGATTAGATAGGATTTTGTATAATAAGGCCAGGAACACATTGACCAGAGAGATCAAGGTAGCGAAAAGGAATTATTGTGGAAAATTGAAAAACTCTCAACCAATGATCCTGCCACTGTGTGGAGTAAATTAAGGAATAACGGTTTTGCGCCACGCGCGCAGCCTCATTTGCCCTGTCCCCTTGGGCTCACACGAGAAGGACTTGAAAGGGCCAATGGGCAGCCGATCTGGGGGCGGGGGAGCTTTCTATGTGTGCTCTCCCCGCCCCCGCCCTCATTCGGGCTCCAATCAGCGATTCTACCAGTCGTGAGCTCCGTTCGAGGCTTGTTTTCCTTGCCACGTGCCTTTGGCTGTGTCTTTGCAGGATTAGCCCCGGTGTCGCCGCTGCCTAAGCTAGCACGGAGTTTACGCTCGGGGCTATTTTCAGAGGATTTTGGCTTCGACACTAAGCAGCTGCGTCTTCCTCCATCGCTGTTAGTGCTTCGGGCTATTTTTAGCCCAATTTTCTTTTCACCCATCGCCAGTAGAAGCACGGGGGGGCAGCGTCCGGGGACTCCCGGGCGCTGTGGAGGTGGCGGTTTAACTCCACTGCTTCCTGAGCGCTTTTACCTTTTAATTTTCCCTTTCCCCTGTAGTCGGTAGAGGTGTGGGGGCAGCATCCAGGGGCTCCCGGGCACTGTGGAGGCTGCGGTTTTACTCCGCTGCCTCCCAAGTGCTTTCAGCTTTGTAATTTTTCTTTTTTCCCCTGTCACCAGTAGAGGCGTGGGGGCAGCGTCTGGGAGATCCCGGGCGCTGGGAGAGCCACGGGTTAGCTCTGCTGCCTCTGCAGCGTGCATGGGCTATTTTTAGCCCCGTTTTCTCTTTTCCCCTTTGCCAGTAAAGGGCGGGGGGCAGTGTCCAGGGGCTCCCGGGCACTATGGAAGCTGCTGCTTAGCTCCGCGGCGTCCTTTCACAGCCCGGGGTTGTATTCAGCCGGAGCTTGATCTCCCTGGGCTGGTAAGGCCCAGGGACAGCATTTGGGGGACCCCAGAGCTGGGAGTTACGCGGTTTAGCGCCGCAACCTCCGATTGCTTCTGGGCTATTTTTAGCCTGTTTTTTCTCCCCCCGTCGCCAGTACAGGCACGGGGGCAAGGCCTGGGGGTGCCTGGGAGCAGTGGGCCGCAGATTGCTTCTGGGCCTCTGCGAGCCTTTTAGGCTATTTTTTTTAGCGCTTAAATTTGCCTGCAGCCAGCCTAGCGGAGCAGCCTGCTGGGCACAGCAGCCTGTGTTGGCCCGCTCTCAGGCAGCCGTCGTTGGAGTGCTTGCCTGATCAATCCTTCGGCAGGATCAGTCCAGCAAGGTGCTGGGGTCTTTCCTGCTTCGAGCAGCAGCAGCTGAGGAGGCCATAGCTATCCTGTGCTCTTGTGGCAGAGGTGCCCTTATGGCTGAGGCCGACATAGACTCAGCCTTCAGGTGCACCCCAGGGATCTTTGTCTCTTGGGGTTCAGATTTGATGGGGGTTTCTTTGTTGACAGAAATTTGCCTATGGTTCACTCGGTGAGTTGCTCTGCATTTGAGAAATTTTCTTGTTTTCTCAAATGGGCTCTCTGGGCTAGGGCGGGGCTATATACCACGGCCCATTATCTTGATGATATTTTTATTTATGGGCGAGGCTGGGTCTGGGCATTGCCAACACCTTTTGGATGTTTTTAACGCCCTTTGTTTGGAGCTTGGTGTGCCCTTAGTGCACGCCAAGACTGAAGGCCCAGCTTCCGAGTTAACCTTCTTGGGAGTCGAACTGGACTCTGTCAAGGAGTGTAGCAAGCTGGCAAAGCTGAGAGAACTTATTGGACAAGCTCTGGGTTCCCGCAGAATGACTTTGCGTGAGATACAGGTCTTAGTGGGACACCTTAATTTTGCTTGTCGGGTGGTTGCTCCAGGCTGGGCCTTCCCGTGACGCCTCTGTGACGCCATGATAGGCTTCAAGCGTCCTCACCACCGCTTAAAAGGTCTCTGCCGGTATGTGCACGGACTTGCGTGTTCAGCAGGAGTTCCTGGCACATTTTAACGCAGTGTCCTTTTGGCATTTGCTTCAATTGCTGGAGGAGGAGCTTCAAGTTCACTCTGATGCAGCTGGTGGTTTTGGATTTGGCATTTATTTTAGGGGGCATTGGTGTGCTGCTCCCTGGCCAGCCGACTGGTCTGCCAGGGGGTTGACTGCTGATTCAACATTTCTGGAATTGTTTTCAATTGTAGTGGCCGCCCACGTTTTGGCAACTGCATTCTCAAACAGCACACTTCGCTTTTGGTGTGATAACCAGGCTGTTGTGAGTGTGTTGAATCAGCAGACATCCAAGGTAATGAGGCTACTTCATTTTGTGTTGCACTGTCTTCGCATCAACACTTTGTTCGTTGCAAGGCTTGCAGAATGTCATTGCCGACGCTCTCTCTCGTTTTCAGGAGGAGCGCTTTTGGCAGGCGGCACCTGCGGCCAGGGAAGACCCCGACCCCATGCCTCCGGGCCTGTGGAACCTTGGTTCCGTAGGGCCCGTGACGTTATCTGGTCAGCTTTAGCTCCGTCCACCAAGTCAAGTTGCAAGGCTAACGTCTGTGAGTTCTTTGATTTCAGGGAGATGGAGACTTTACCCGTTGTGGAACATGTTCCGGTGGAGCAGGTCAGGCGGTTCTTACTTTCCCTTCGGGACAGAGGTCTTGCACCTTGCTCAGTGGCCATTTATGTTGCCGCCCTGTCATTCTGGGCCAGGGCGCAAGGGTGGCCTGATCCCGGTTCTGATTTCCGCATCAAGAAGATGTTGGAGGGCTTCAGGGGGGAATCCCCCCCCAGTGCCTGACCTGTAACAACAGCCATTGTCAGGGGGTTGCGGGGGCAGTTTGAGCTAATATGCGACTCCCCTTATGAAGCCGCCCTATTCTGGGCGACCTGCACCATAATGTTCTTCAGGACTTTTAGGCCAAGCGAAGTGTTGGCTGGGTCAGTAAATGACCAGATTTTTTGTGACCTTCGTATTGGGGATTTGAGCACCAGGATCGGATTCTTTTGAATCTGAGAAAATCAAAGACTGACCAACGTGGTCGGGGACAGAGGGTGACGCTTTGGTATGGCCCAGAAATGGATCTGTGTCCTGTGAATGCTGTAAATAGGTATGCGGACATGAGGCCCCCTTCTGGGGGCTACCTCTTGATCCATTTCAACCTGGCACCCCTTACCCTGGCCCAATTTAGGGAAGTTTCTCGCAGGGCCTTGGTGCGTTTGGGCTTGCCCTTATCTGATTACGGCCTTCACTCCCTTAGGACTGGGGCAGCATCACTGGCGGCTCATTTGAGTTTGCCTCCTGATGTAATAATGTGTATAGGCCATTGGAGGTCTCACGTGTTCAAGGCCTATATCCGGGGTTGGGAGGAGCCTTAATTACCCTTGCAGTCTATTTATAATCATGTTTTGTGTTTGTTGGCAGGTGTCTCCAGGACCAAGCAGGTTGCTCTTCTCATCCTGGGACACTCGATCATCTTTTGAGCCCACAAGAGGGTCAGTTCCTGTAGTTTTGGCACCCGGCTGGGTAGTTTTGCTACCGTGCACTGGGTTGGTAGGCGGGGAATGCGCTGGGGACAGCTCATCCCCAATTTTTACGCTTACCTGCGTGAGTATCCGCCGCCCCAAGTCATGGCCATCCACCTGGGTGGCAATGACCTGGCCCGAACACCATTGGTGGTGTTGCGGGTGCAGGCCTGTAAGAACATTGCCACCATCTTAGGGATGGCCCCAGGTATGACCATTCTATGGTCCAACCTCCTGCCTCGCAGGGTACGGAGGGGAGCTCTCTCATCCACCAGCATTGATAGGGCGCGGCATAAATTGAATGATTACTTGGGGTGTGTGGTCTCTGGGCACGGTGGTGCAATTATTGCTCATCCAAGAATATGTTTCCGTATTCCTGAACTGTTTAGGGGGGATGGAGTTCACTTGACCCCTGCGGGGAACGACTTGTTTTTGCAGGACTTGCAGCTGGGCATCCATAATTGGTTGCTGTTTTTGCGTGGGGCGGTTGGGGACAAGCGCTAGGCTGTCCCCACCGTGTGGCAGGTAGCATGCAGGGGGTAGGCAGGTAGGTTCTGCATTGGCATCCATACTGAGGCAACATGGTTTGGGATCGGCCAGGCCGCTCATAAGTTGCTCTTCCAGCTCGTTGAGCAGTGGATCGTACCCTGATCAGATTCACAATGGCTACCCCATGGCCGTGGGTCGGGGTGAGCCTGCGTGGGCACGTTGCCTCGACCTTTGGGTCAACGAGGATGGACTTGAGCTTGAAGCCAGGAGCTGAAGTCTGGAGTCAGATGGTGTCACGCCTGTTGATCATCCAGATCACCCGGGGAGGTAGACGGCTATAGTAACAATGCGGATGAGGAGGCAGGAGATGGTGCCAACAGGGACCCTTGGGCTAAGTACATGCAAGGTCAACCCCAGGGAAGCAGCTGTAGTAAGTAAGGACAGGATCAACACCAGGGAGGTAGCAGAGGCTGGGCTGCACAGCTGCAGCCACTTAGGAGCTTGTAGCAGGGATATAAGGAGCACCTGGAGGAAGGAGAAGCTGTGGGTGTGTAGTAGGAGAAACATTGGTGGAAGTAGGAGAGACTGGACTGACTTGACAAACTGACAATTGACTCTGCTTTCTGGATTCTGATTTGGCTTGGCATAACGTGGACCTGGACTGACTTGGCTTACTGACCTTGCTGGCTTGTGGACTGACCTGGCTTGCTGACCTTGGACTGGCTTGTGGATAACTGGACCTGGCTTACTGAGAAGGTGAGGCCTAGTTGTGTTTGCTCCACTGCTGCAACAGAACTGTTCGAAGGGGAAACTAGCCAGCCTAGAGTGGGCAGCAGGGGCCTCAGGGAGACCCAGCAGGAGTTTCTGGCGTAACAACGGCTAGAACCATTTCCCCACAGTCCCACATGCTTGGGTTTATTCAGCTGCAAGTTCTTTTTCTTAAATGTTGTAAATAGTTAATAAAGTGGCCCTGTTAGTCCAAGCACTGGTCTTGCATGGTTATTTCTGGGGGTGTAGGGTAATATTACTGGATATAGAAATCTTCTCCCTCTGTGGAGGAGAGCCATCAATTGGCAGTGGATCTAAATATGTTTTATTGTAGGTTTGAGAAAAATCCATTATCAACCGCTACTCGTTTGGGCACTGATACAGTAACAGTAAATGCTTCCTCCACTACTACTTCTGTTCCCTGTGGCTGTCCACCCAGGACGATCTGTGAAAAGAATGTGTGAGGCCTTCTCCAAAGACAAAAAGTTGGGAAAGCTCTGGGCCCGGATGGGGTGACTCCTTCTTGTTTGAAAGTTTGTGCTGTACAACTGGCCTCCATTCTATCCCCGATTTTTAATTTGTCATTGGAGTTGTGTAGAGTTCCTTCTTGTTTTAAACATTCTATCATTATTCCGGTACCTATACTAAGAAAGCCTCTATTAAGGAGCTAAATGATTATAGACCTGTTGCTTTGACATCTGTGGTGATGAAGATCTTTAAGAGGTTAGTGCTGGCCTACTTGAAAGACATCACTGACCCGTTACTGGATCCTTTGCAATTTGCCTATCAAGCAAATAGGTCAGTGGACGATACTGTCAATATGGTACTGCATTATATCTTGCAATATCTGGATTATTCAGGGACCTATGCACGGGTCCTTTTTGTGGACTTCAGCTCAGCGTTTAACACCATTATTCCAGCAACTCTTTATTCTAAACTGATCCAGATCTCTGTACCTGCTCATGTCTGCCAATGGATAACCAGCTTTTTGACAGACAGGAAGCAACGGGTGAGGCTGGGGAAAATCATGTCCAATTCTCGAACTAGTACAGGAGCTCCTCAGGGATGAGTGCTCTCCCTGTTGCACTTTTCTCTTTACACGAATGATTGTACCTCAATGGATCCTTCTGTTAAAATTTTGAAGTTTGCAGATGATACAACAATCATCGGTCTTATTCATGATGGCGATGAATCTGCATACAGATGGGAGGTTGAACAGCTTGCCCTGTGGTGTGGATGTAACAATCTGGATCTGAATGCACTAAAAACAGTAGAGATGGTAATAGATTTTAGAAGGTGCTCCTCTACTTTATCTCCGCTGACCATATGTGGTAGTACAGTCCTTCCAATTTCTGGGTTCTATAATCTCCCATGACTTGAAATGGTCAATTAACATCAGTTCCATTATTAAGAAAGCACAGCAGAGGATGTATTTTTTGCGCCAACTTAAGAAACTTAACCTGCTCTTCTGTTGATTCAGTTTTATAGAGGAATCATTGAATCTGTTCTTTCTAATTCTGTAACGGTCTGGTTTGGTTCAGTGAGTATACAGGAAATTCCAAATTCTTTCCATCGTTAAAAAAAAACAAAAAAAACTGAAGCACAAAGCCAGCAGAGCTTGGCCTGATACAATATGCACACAGAAGGCCTCATTTCCAAAGGCAAACATTTCATAGCACGGATGTCTTTTGGAGATAAGCAGAATAAAAGTTTGCTGAAAGAACTACAAACTCATCTTGGCTCAGTTTACAGGAGTGTTAGCATTCCACACACATTTCTATATAAAACAACGCAATTTTTAATAACTTATCTATACCGTTAATTTTTAGCAGGGACACGGCAGGCCCACTTAAGCCAAGGCAGCAGTGAGGTGTCATTTATGGTTTATGCAGCGAATCTCGCTCTGCGTTAATTATAAAGCCAGAACCTACACACTTCATGAACACTTACTAACACCTTATGAGCCGGAGGTTCTCAAACCTTTCAACACCTGGACCCACGTTTTAGAATGACAATCTGTCTGGAACCCACTGGAAGTTATGTCATGGCCTGAAGTGCAGTCATTGTGACACCAGAGCCTGCTGCTTTCCTGAGAATGCAGCAATAAGTTTTTTTTTTCCAGCCATATTCCAACAGCAAAGTGAATCATCCCTCAGCCCCGTCTGGTATGTCACTTCAGAGATATTCCAAGTCCCCAAGACAGCTCCCACTGGGAGGGAGCGTGTTGATCACCTCCTGGATGGCCCCCGTCAGGTTGGCAGTCAACACTGTCTCCCACTGCTGCACGGGCCAACCCACTGTGGCAGCATCCCACTCAAAGGCGTTTAAGTATGCCTCCGGGTTATCGTCCCCTGTCATCTTGGGGATCTTGAACTGGGGTGCTACAGAACCCATCTGATTGCCCTGGGGCATGGTCGCCAATTGTCCTAAAAGGACTGCTTCTGAGAGGGGAGAGGAGGGTGCGCTGCTCTGTCACCTGGTCGCGCTGCAACTGCACCCACTGCTCCGACCAGGAGGGAGGGGAGGATCCTCCGCCATCTTCCGTACCCGGCATCTCCATCACTATTACATCCCTGGGGCTTTGCACTGCCCCCTCCCTCTCTGGGAGGGCATCCCATGCCCTTGAGGGCACCGAGGTGGGCAAAGTGAAGCATGACACAGGAGAGGTGAGTCTGCCAACAACACCAGTTTTATTGGGTCTTGTCATCACCCAGGATCAGGTCCTGCTCCCCCGGGGAGGACCCAGTCCACCCAACCCTTCACAAGGCAGCCTGATCAGCCCTCAGCCAGCCTGACGCCCACCGGCTTGCCTGGTTCCCCAGCGGTCCAACTTAGGAGTCCAAGCCCACCTGGGCTATAACAGAGATCTTAACAAGAGTATGAGCCAGTCCAACAAAAGTCTCCACCCGTCGGGGCTACAAACAGTCCCAAAAGAAATCTTTGGGCAACTGCCCACTCACAGCCCTGGAAGAATCTCTACATTCCTGGCAGTCTCAGCTGTAGGGTTGAGCCCTCTGGCAGGGAGGCAGCATCTCTTTAGTCCTGAGGATTAGAGTGATGGCACTCTCTCGCGGGACGCCCATCTCGGTGTGGGGTCCCCGGCATGGCTGCCAGGTGAGCTCGTCTTCCAAGCAGTGACAGGGTCCTCCCGCTGTCCCCCCCCCCATAGCCTCTAGCAGGGTAGGGTCTCTACCCCATACTGCTTTCTCCCTCTTATTCCCTCTCTGACAAGGGAGATGAGCTCCACGTGCTGTCATTTGGCCCTGCTCTCCCTGGCCTTCTTTGCTTGTCTCAGCTCCACGTCAGCCGGTGTCTGACACAACCACAGCCCTCCCCCTTTCCAGCATCCCATTCCATATTTTCGATATGGCTGCCCTAAGTGCTTTGTGACCCACCTGAAAGTGTGTCCTGACCCACAGTTTGGGAACCACTGTCATAGAGTGTATGGTGAGGAGGATCCTCTGGAACCTATCCCCATTATTTCCATAGGCTTGATTATGACAAATTATTACAATAGCAAAGCAGTTGACATTGAAGCCTGTTTCTTTCCCTGAACTGAATATTTGACTCTATCTCAACACCACATCATACAAGTGTCACCAACACAGATGCCATTTCTCTTCAGTTCAGTCACTTCAGACCAACCTGGATTGTGACTGTAGTCCCAAGTTTCCACATGTTTCCCCAATTGAAGTGTTACAGCAGCATAATTCAACAACTGTAAACTCTAGTAGATACTTTCCTTTATAACGAAGCCCCACCATCTAATTCAGTTGCACTTGAGTCCTATTTTATAGTAGTGTTGTGCTGCCACCTCCTGGTCACTAAATGTCATTTGATTTCCCTGTTTTGCAGCAATGGCTAGCCTGCATTAGGACCAGATCCTATCACAGGGAAGGCAAACCTGTGGCAAGCGTGCCTAACTTGGCACACGATAATTTGTTTGGTGGCACACAGCACACACTGTGCTACTTCTGAAGGAAAATTCACTCTTGAATAATCATGTCCAGTATGTTTGGTTGGCAGGCAGGCGGGAATAGATTATGCCTGCCTGGAATGGACTCCGCCTTCAATAGAGTCAGTAAAGCGGAGTCCTTTCCATCAGGAGCAAGAAATGCCCACCATGAAAACATAGCTGAAGTTGGCCAAACGTCTGCCCACGCCATAGCTAAATGTTCATGCACTAAGGAGGGTAATATATACCAGCCTACTTCAAATGACACCAAGCTAGAAGCCTACCCCAATGTTTGTATGGGACAATATTCAGCCCTCCTCGCTCCAGCTTTCTTCACTGGAGAAAGTTGAATCAACATTTCTAATATCAGTATTCCAATTGCCCAGCTATGTGTCCAATGCAGGCTTATGCTTAGAATCCAGCCTGGTGAAAAGTTGAGGCAAGTGTTTCCCTTGCCTCTATTAACCTTTGCCTCAGATTGAATTCCATTCCACAGGGCCTAACACCTTTAAGTCTTCAGGACAGTTTTCAATCTTCCTAGCTAATGGCAGTGAAAATCTTTTTAAACCATTACACAACCCAAAAGCCAATGTTGAAAGACAGGGACAACCAGATCCTTCTGCTCTCAAGGGGGAGAGCATAGAGTAAAGCCCCTAACGAAAACAGAACAAAGGGGAGAAAGACCAACCAGCAAAATTCATTCAAAAAGGTATATGCTCCTAGGAATCTTCTTTAATAGATTTCCAATTTCAATCATCCCCTCAAAACGTTTGTTAACAACAACAACAACAACGCAGCAAGAGCAAGGAAGTGCTAAATTCCAAAACCTGACGGGGGGGGGGGGGAAATATAATTTAAGGCAATATAAAATTCAAGACTCTTCTACAACTTCTTCTGAAGTAGACTCAGTTATTTATAAAGTCTAAAGTACAAAATCCAGTGACCCAAGAGTTAAAGAATTAAATGAAGTCTCCAGTACTTAACAATATGGAGGAATCTCTTTCAGCTCGTTCTCCCCCTTCTCCTTTCCTCCCGTCGTTACTTTCCCATCAAGTTTAAAAGAAGGAAAGAGAAAGTTTCACCTGTTATCTCAGAATGAATGTAATAGTCCCAGATCATAGTCCAAATTATCCTTGAGAATCCATGAACTTCTTCAGTTTACATCAGTGCCGCTCTCACAGTGGGGTGGGTGGGTTAGGAGTTAATCCAAGCTAACACTCGGAGCGGACTTCCTCCTCCAGAAAAAAGCTGCTCTGAGCCTTCCAAACGGCATCTTCATGTCGTTTTTCTGACTCAGAAATGTGTTTACGCCTTTCATCCATTCCTGGATGGAAAGGTTGGGGGTCTAACTATTCAGTAGACCCCCCAAAAGGAGAAAGTTTCAGGCCAGGACCCCAGAGACTGGGAGAACCTTACTTTCCACTCCTGACTTCGGTCCCCGCCCAATAAATAAATTGATACATCAAGACCAATCAGGATTTCTTCCAGGATGCCAGTTAAAAAATACTGTAAGAATTTTAATTGATACTTTGGAATATTATGAAATGAACCCAGGGAAAAAATTAGGTTTAATATTTTTGGATGCTCAAAAAGCATTTGATAACGTTAATTGGAACTTTATGATTGCTCAAATGGAACAGATGGGATTTGGAGAGAAATTTTTGACTGTATACTCGACAAGAAGCTGTAATAAGAATAAATGGGGAATATATGGATAAAGAACAGATAAAACAAGGTACTAGACAGGGCTGCCCACTTTCCCCATTATTATTCATTGACATTAGAAACTTTAAATAATACTGTGAGAAATGACCAAAAGATACAAGGATTAAGAATAAAAAAATCTTAACCTTTCATTACCTTTCAAGGGGGGGGGGCCTTTTGACTGTGCCACCACCAGGAGAAGTGAGAGGGGTGGCGGCCAGGAAGAGGGCCTTCTCGGTGGTGGCCCCCCAACTTTGGAATACCCTCCACTTCGAATAGAGAACTGCTCCCTCTTTGTTAACATTTCGGCGGGGGCTGAAGACCTTTTTATTTCAAAAAGCTTTTAACTATTGACAGGCTGGCTGGCTGGTTCACTTTTATATTTTATACCTTATGATCCACAGGGCTTGTTGTTTTTAAATTTTATTGCTTTGTTTTAATTTTGTTTTATTGTATTGTTTTAATATTGTTTTTAAATTGTTTTTTGTGTTGAATTTTATATTGTAATGCCGCCTTGGGTGCCTTCGGGCAAAAAGGCGGGATAGAAATCTAATTGATAGAAATCTAATTAATAATAATAATAATAATAATAATAATAATTTGTCCCCTAGCCAGCCAGCTCCGGTACGGCAGCCTATGAATCACGGGCATGTAAGGTCCGTTCAAGAAGAGACAATTGAAGAGGACCTTAACAAGACGGGTCAATACGCAGTGGGCGGGGCACGCCCGGTGAAGATGGATTCCAGAAAGCGGAGCTCCGCTGATCTGGTTCCAAACTCTTCCTCCAACGTGGGTCTTCAGGCCTGAAGACCCTCCAAGGTGCCAGGAGAGGCAATTGGAAGCATTGGGTGTATGTTGTGAAGTTGGTGGCGGCTGACTTTCCGAAGAAGAGAATAGCCCATCTGTACGGGAGGGAGAGAAGCTTGCTGTTTGCAAGCCAAACCAAGGCGCTGCTCACTAACCGAAGCTGTGTGGCATTCTGGATTTAACTATTTTAGACTTGCAATTAACATCTACGGACTGTGAGTAAGATTTTGGATGGCTTTTCTGACTGACTGAGCGAGACAATAGATTTGGAGTTGCGAGTGAAGAAGGAGGCGCTTTGACTGAGTGGGTGAGATTTTGGAAGCGGCTGCAAGTGTTTGGAGAGAGTTAAATGCTAGTGATCTTAAGCTTTATAAGATTAAAGATACACTCCTTCCTCACCCCATTGATGGACAGGCTTTTAAGGCATTATTAAATTAAATAAGAAACTTTTTTATTGCTTGTTGATTCTCCTCCTTACTTCCCTAAAGTAGTGCTGGTTAATGGAGTCCAGAGCTGGGACATAACTTGGTGGAGTGGAAAATAAATTGCATTTTGGAGAAATCCCCCAAAAGGTGGCGAGCTACTATATAAATGATAGAGACAATACATTTCTGGATATAAAAATCCTTGGCATATAGTCTTTTAAGTAAGCAAGTATGGTTTAAGCAGATGCGGAAGGATACAAGTACAAACATCTGCTGAACTTTAAGTAATGCATGGAGTGTTCTAACTCATTTTTTAAATCTACACTGCTCTAAAAAGACTGAAGACATAATTCATTATATAACTGATTAAAATAATTGATCCTGATAAAAACGGGGTGAGAAGAGAAGATTTTAACTTTGAGATGGCTGCTGAAAAATGACGTGGAAGGATATAAAGGAGAGTGGAACTTTGAGATAAAGTTTAAAATGATCTGAATGGAGTTAAAGGATATAATATAAAAAGGAGAGAGTGCTTACAAAGTGGATTGGGTGTTGTTTTCTTTTTTGTTCCTTTTCCTTCCATTTGGTGGTTTGTTGTGGAAATTTTGCCAGGAGAGACAGACGGTGGCTATTGGTTTCGCGGAAGGATACTAAGTTTCTCTAAAGAGCTGGGAGACTGGAACTATTTGGGAGAGAAACTGCTGAAACGGAAGGGAAAAAAGTGCAGAAGGTCATTATTTTAATAGTCTGGAGAGCTCTCCTAGCTGGCTTGTGAAAAGGATTATTATTTCTTGCAAAGAGGATTTATATTCTTGCAAAGAGGAGAGTTTTGAGAACTCATTTTTGAGGAAGATCTGCTGGTTTTTAGTGCTGTGGAAGGATACCAAGTTTCTTTAAAGAGCTGGGAGACTGGGACTATTTAGGAGTGAAATTGCTGAAACGGAAAAGAAATATAGCATGGAAGGATACTATTTTCAATGTGGAGGGCTTTCTTTCATTGCCTTGTGCAGAGGATTATTATTGCTTGCGAAGTACTATTTCTTGCGAAGAGGAACAATCTGGGCGGAAGATTTTGGAGAATCTAGGCGGAAGGCTACTGTTTTGCCTTGTGAAGAGGACTATTTTCTCTCTTCTGAAGAGGAGACATGGGATTGGTGGAGGGCTCTGTGACAAGGAGGAACTGGGCGGATCTACAATAAAAAACAGACTAATTGTTAATGCCTATCTACCCCCTTGCACGCAAAGACTGTCCCAACTCCAGATGTGGGACTACCTGGGCAAGTCCATCGAAGCCCTGGAAAGTAAATTTCCTCAGGCTCAGTATATAATAGGGGCGTATCTTAATTCGAGGGTAGGAGATGGCCTTAAGGCCTTCCATAAGATCCTGAAGGGTGGATGTATCTCTTCCCTTCCTCCCCAATATCACTGCCAGAGAATCTCTAAAGATAAAAACTTAAAAGTGGCTGGCGAACTTCTGGCTAAATTTAGTATTCATCTTAATAGTATCTGGCTTAACGGACTGACGGAATTTAAACAAGCCTCAGAGTTTACCTTTGTTTCATCACGAGGTTGCAGTGTTATAGATTATGTGATTATTTCCCTGCCCCCTTTTCCCCTGGTAATAGACTTCAGTGTAGATGATTTTAAATTGAGCCATCATATGCCACTTCAATTACATCTAGGCCATGCCAGCTCAGCCGCCTTTGATGGCTCCTTTTGAGGGGTTATCTTGGCCTGGTAAACTACGATGGAATAATTCCTTGCTTCCAAAAGTTCATCAGCTATTGGAAAGCCCAAATATTACCCCTTTGTGAGCTTCCATTTTCACTGAGAACGCCCCTTTGTTGGTGGTCACTGCTTACGAAAGACTTATAGAATCCATTTTTTACCATCTAATTCCAAAACGGGATGGAAGCAACTCCAGCCCATTGCCATACAAGGCTGGTTGGTTTGATCATGAGTGTAAACAAGGTAAAGCTGAAGCCAGGGATAGTTTTAAAAAGTTCAGGCTGCTAGACTCGCAGGAGGTGTTAAAAGAATATTTTTCACTTATTTCCTGATATAAGGAACTGGTCAACTCTAAGAAAGATAAATATCAGAAGGACCAATGGGACAAGTTATATCAAGCTGTGATCCATGCTAATTCCCATACCTTTTGGGCCATTGTTGCTGGGTCCTTTAGAGGTAGTAGCCATGATCCAAGAGCTGTCCCACACTATTGTTGGAAGTCACATTTTACCAATCTTTTTTTTCGATAATGGAATAACATCTTCCCTGGATCATCCGGCTCCTTGTTCACCCCCTGAATGGCTATCTGTCTCCACGGGGGAAATTAAGGAACTGATCGCCTCCTTAAAACTCGGCAAAGCTGTGGGACCAGACAAGATTACTGCTGAGTGGTTAAAATCTGACCCTGATTTCTAGGCCCCAATTCTAGCCATACTTTTTACTACAGCGAACCGTTCTGGCATACTCCCTTCCTCATGGCGACAAGCTGTAGTAGTCCCAATATATAAAAAGGGAGATCCTGGCCTACCAGAGAATTATAGACCAATTAGTCTCCTCTCGGTGGGGGGCAAGCAAAATTTCTATTAGTACATTTAAATATTTGGATCACCCAGAATGAGATCTTGGGGAGGGAACAAATTGGCTTTAGGCACGGTCATGCAACGATGGACCATTGTCTTGTACTATCTCATCTGATCTACAAATATTCTATCAAAATTAAATCTAAACTTTTTGTCGCCTTTCTTGATCTAAAGGTGGCCTTTGATAGTGTGGACAGAAATTTGCTTTGGAAGAAATTAGCAGAATTGGGAATTGATCCCACCCTGCTATTCCTTATCAAATGATTGTACTCCCACACCTCCTGTCAGATCAGATGTTCCTGGGATGGCACCTTAACGGAGGAGATTCCCTCAAACAGGGGTGTGAAGCAAGGGTACTTACTAGCCCCTACGCTTTTCAATTTATTTATAAATGACCTGGCCCCTGCCCTTACTACCGTGTATGGTCACCCTCCAACCCTTGGCGATTCTAAGGTGCCACTTCTTTTGTATGCTGATGACGCGGTGCTTATCTCGCGTTGTCGCGTGGGTCTAAAAAGGCTGATTAATAGATGCCTGGTTTATCTTTCCCAGAATAAACTTCAGCTAAATTATCAAAAATCATGATCTTCTCGAAGTCACGGAAAATCCGTAAGTGGACCTTTAACGGCCAGGAAATTGAGCAGGTCAATTCTTTTAAATATCTGGGCATATTATTTTCTGCCAATCACTCGTGGCTAGGGCATCGCCATATGGCCCAGGCTGCCGCTAAAATATCTTCATCAGCAATCATTAGATTTTTTTATAACAAAGGTGGCTCCCTAGTTCCAGCTGCCCTTAAGGTATTTAATGCTAAATCTATCGCCCAAATTCTCTATGGTATTCCGATATGGATTAGCGCTTTCCATCATTCACTTGAACAAATCTAATCTGTTTTTCTTAGGAAAATTCTGGCCCTTCCAAAATGCGTCTCTTATTCGGTTCTCTGTCTTGAATCTGGCCAACTCAAGTTAGAGACAGTAGCTTGGCTTAGAGCTTCTAAATATTGGCTGAAAGTATTTTTTAATTCCATCTATAATAGCCTCTTACATCAGCTAAAGAAAGACACATTTTTCTGTGCTGGGTCATGGATTAATAAAATCAAGCAGATAGGACTAGACCCAGGTTTGTTGGGGTCAGAGTCTCAGACTGAAGCTAATTGATAAACAAAGGCTAATTGATATTCAGACTCAAGAACTGTTTAGTGCCGCAAATAGGTCCTGTTTCCCATTGCTTTGGCATCTTCCTATAGCAGTCGGAAAACTTCCAGACTACCTTTCTTTGCTGTCAAATCCTAATGAAAGGAGGGCAGTTTCATTGGCTCGATGTAATGCTTTCCCGTCGGCAGTTCTGATGAGTAGATATAGGAGGATTCCTTATGAGAACAGAATTTGCTCTTGCCCCATGGGAACGGTTGAATCCTTGTCACACTTGCTTTTTCATTGTCCTTTGCATGTTGCATCGTGCAATGAGTTTTATGCTTCTGTCCCATCTTCATTTTGCCAGCTTCCAGATGAGGATCGCTTAACATTGTGTTTATCGTGGTCTGATCCATATCTCCTACAGCAATTAGCAGCCCATTTATGTGCCATCAACAAGTTTAATGTTGGTAGAGAGAACCTGGAGGAAGGTTCTCTCAATTAATCTCTGTTATATTGCTGTATTGGTTTTATTTATGTTTATGCCAATAAAGGTATTTGAATTGAATATTTGATGCAAACACCGGACCTCAGAAACTTTGGATCCCACAATCTTAAAATCTGTCAACCATTACCTTAGATCCTAAAATGCTGACCCTAAAAGTAAATTGAGCTCGGGGGAACAGGCACAAAGGTTAATCCTAAAGTTTACCTCCTAATTTAAGTTTAACTCTTAAAGTTTAACTCGTGCACAGAACCAGTGTAATGTGACCTGTGGACTTGCAGGTACAGAAATCCTAATAAAAGAGAGAACAGGAGAGCTCAGAAGCAGATCTTCTGAGAGCCTCTTCTGATGCTCCAGCTGAACTGTACACTGTGTGTTGATCCATCACTGCTTCAATGGAGCAGTTGAGGAAGTATGGACTCCAACTCGATTCAAAAGTAAAATACTTAGGCATTACAGTGACGAATAAAGTAAGCATGTTGATGGAAGATAACTATCTTAGACTTTTAAAAGAAATACAACAAGATCTAAATAAATGGATCAAACTCCAGCTTTCAATGATGGGTAGAATTGCAGTTATAAAGATGAACGTTCTACCTAAGATATTGTTTTTATTTCAGACAATTCCAATTATATTGAAGAAAAATTTATTTATGGAATTAAATAAAATGATGACTAGATTTATATGGAATGAGAAAAAACCAAAGATACAGCTGAAACTTTTACAAGACCAAAAATATAGAGCCGGGTTTAGTGTACCCGATTGGGAACTTTATTATCAAGCAACAACACTCAACTGGATAAAAGACTGGATTACTTTAAATAACGAAAGACTGCTTAATATAGAAGCATTTGATATGGCACTGGATGGCACGCTTTTTTGATCTATGATAAGGCCAAATATTATGGAAATTTTAAGCGACATGCTTTGAGAAGAGCATTATTTTTGTCTTGGGAGCAAATAAGATATAAAGTTTACTTAAAAGTACCAAGATGGATCAAACCTTTGGAAATATCGACTAAGCCGGATTGGTTAAAAGAGGAACAAAATGTTTATCTATTAGATAAAAAAGGAGAACTTTTAGACGATAATATATTAGATAATAAAGGAATGATTTTGGACGGGTGGACTAAATTACAAATTAAATCGAGATTAAAGGAAGACCTTAAAACAGCCATTTATGACCAAGAGATAGACTTTGACAAACTACTATTAAATGAAGAGGAGAAATATATCAAAAAGATGTATGAATTTCTATTAAGAATGAAGGCGGAAGACAAAATGGTGAAGGAAGTAATGATTCAATGGGCCAGAAATTTTGGATATAAGGTTGGATGACTGGGAAAAGATTTGGATAACTAATGTAAAACTGACAAAAGCGACTAACCTAAAGGAGAATCTCTATAACATGTTTTATAGATGGTATCTAGCCCCAGACAGACTAGCTAAAATGTATCCAGGGTGTTTGAATAAGTGTTGGAAATGTAAAGACAAAGAGGGGACCTTTTATCATATGTGATGGACATGTGCAAAGGCGGGGAAATTTTGGAAGATGGTACAAAATGTTCTGCGGGGAATTTTAGATTATGACAAAATAGATTTTAGACCAGAATTATTTCTGTTAAATATGATGAACAGTATACAAGATAAGGGGATGGAGTATATTCTAACACATGTCAACACTGCAGCAAGATTATTGTATGCTCAAAATTGGAAAAATGAAGATTCCTAATGTAGATCAGTTAATAGAAAAAATATATAATATTGTTGAGATGGATGTATTGACTGAAGGATGGAAATGTAACGAAGATACAAGAATACTGGAGATTTTTTTACAACTGGAAAGATACAAAACGGAAAATTTAAGAAGAGTTATAAAGAGACATATACCCAGGTAGTAGAAATTATATGAAAGAGGCTGAAGATTTAGAAATATTAAGTTTTGTATGCATAGCTGTGTGAAAATTTGAGATTATTTTAGTGTACAAATAGTAACGAATAAGAGGATGATGTACCGTATTTTCCCAAGTATAAGACGCACCCTTTTAAAAAAAAATTGGGCTTTAAAAACTGGGTGCATCTTATACAAGGGGTGTGCATCAGTGTGCTGAGCCTAACTGTGCATGTAGAGCTAAAATGAGGGCCGCCCCCCCCCCAATTTTCAATACCTCTCTCTCCTGTTCAATCGTGGGACTGTGGCCGGTCTTCTTACATTACAGGCTCTCTTCTCTGATCGTGGGACTGCGGCTTGACTAGGAAGTACCGCGGTGGCCGAGAATGGGATTTCATTTCCAAGTCTCGGCTACCGCAGTACTTCCTAGTCAAGCCGCAGTCCCGCGATTAGAGAAGAGAGCCTGTAAGGTAAGAAGAGCCTGTAAGGTAAGAGAGCCTGTAAGGTAAGAAGGTGAAGGCATATGATGGGACTACTGAGGGGGGGGGGAAGCATATGATGGGATTACTGAGGGATAATATTGAGATCGTTGTCAAGTCATTTAAGAAGTGTGGCATTTCAAATGTCTTAGATGGAACTGATGACGAGGCAATATATGAAGACAGCGATTCGTCATCAACCACAGATGAGGACAAGCTAATGGATGGGAGTTTTGACAGTGATGAGTAGTTTTATGAATAAAACTTGAGTTCAGTAACTTTATGTGTGGTGGTACATTTTTTTTCAAATTTCTGGCCCCAAAATTAAGGTGCATCTTATACATAGGTGTGTCTTATACATGGGGAAATAAGGGTAATTGCCACAATCAATGTGTACCTTTTGTACGTGGTTAAGGGCAATGCTAAAAACAAAGAGGCAAAAAAGGGGGAGAAACAGTGGAGGAAAGAGAAAAAAAGTGTGTTTGCTGAAGTGCAGGGGGCTGAATGGAAAAGAGAGAAGCAGGCATTTCAAGAGCGGGGGAAGAAGAGAGGGGTCTCCCTTTCTCCTTCTCGCTTGCCCTCTCTCAACGCTCTGAGGAAGATGGCAGAGCTGCAGACAGCATGAGAATCCCTCTCACTGTCTTCAGCTTCTCATGGCTCTCCTGTCTCGCTGTGCCCTTGCAAAGATGGGTGGTGAAGGAGACAGAGAGGGAACAAGCTAGGCTGAGGCAACCAATGAAAAGGGAGCCTGAGTATGCTAAAGGGGTGGGGCTGATGTGACGGTCAATGGAAAGACTGCTATGTCCAGAGCAGGGAGAAGGAGAAGCTGCAGCCACCTTTGAATTGACCAGATTCCCTCGTGTATAGTTTGACTTTAGGCATTCCTCAACTTACAGACGGTTATGTACGGTATATTGTTCAAGTCTGTGAAACAAACCAGAGGTCGTAGCATGTGGATAATAACTTCCGGAATTTATTTCAATTCGGCGATCCATACATCACTTTAACCCCTGTCGCCCCGGGACGCCGGCCTGGACCCCCCTGCCCGCTGTTGGGACTTACCAGCTGCCCGTGGCAGGCGGAGAGAGCGAAGATTGACCGCCAATGGGCAATCCGGAGGCGCAGGCAGCGCTGCAGCATGTCGCCCCGCGGGGCCCGGCGGCTGGCCAGTCCGCCCTCTGCCCAGGCGGGCTGGGGCCTGGATGCCGCCGGGCCGAGAAAACCACAACCACTGCAGAAGGGGCGATGGAGATGCGGCCGGCCGGCCACAGAGACGCGGGGATGCTGCGCATGCGAAGCCCCATCCCCGGCGAGGCTGCAGCCCCATGAGATCACGTTGGGGAGATCCCGCAAGGTCTCGCCGGCAGAGGCGGAGTTCCACCCCTCCAGGCCTGGGCTCATAAGGAGCTCGGCCAGGGGAGAGAGCGGTCGCTCCTGGAGGCCGGGCGGAGGTCCGGCACTTGAGGAGGCCGCGGGGACTGGCCATCCTCCTCCCCTGCCGACTGCCTTTGGGGGTGCCCCACTGGACAGGGGAGCAAGCAGACCCCGGCAACCGACAGGGACCCCCTCCTGACGGCCCTCCATGCCAGGACCCCGGGACTCTCCCCCATTGGATGTGGTTGGCAACGATCTGTGCCCCCATACTTGGTGGTGACCCCAGGGCCAAGCCGAGAGGAGGGAGAAGTGCCGCCGAGGCCGCACCAGCGACCCCCACACAGCCAAGACAATGGAGGGTGATCGCGCTGACCAAGCACCAGCCAGGGATAGGTGCGACCCCGGAGCAGCCGGATGCTCCGCCAACAGAGCAGTGGCTGGCCCACCTGGGGCAAGACTGCGACGCCACTCCAAGTGACTATCTATCTGACCGCGTAGCGGCATAATTGTGAGAAAGGGGGCCCATGCTGTAACGCAGTCCCCCTCGAGATAGGGGAGCGGATGAATGTGAAATCCCTCACCCAAATAAACACCTTAAAAAGAGCTACGGTCTCAGTCCCCCGCCTCCTTCAGCACAGCGATCGGGCCGAACGTCAGCGCCTGCACGCCCTCCACCGCCCCCAGATGTCGCGCTCCACCAGATGTCATCTGCCACCAGATGTCGCGATGGAACGCCGGCCAGCTCAGGAACCGGCTCGCTGCTCGGCCGGCGCCCACGTGGCCGCGGGAGCTCCAGCTGCGGACCTCCGATGCCGCGCCGGCCGGCTCGGGAAGCGCCTCGGTGCTCGGCTCGGCACCATCGAAGGTCCACAGCTGGAGCTCCCGGGGCAAGAAAAAAAAATACCTCCCCCCAGGCAGCTTACCTTCTTGCTGCCGTAGTTATTCGATTCTTGCTTTTCTGCTCTCGAGTCTCGCTTTTCTGCTGCTGCCGCCGCCACCACACGCTGCCTGCTGGCCGGCTTCAATGGGGAAGGCGCAGGCCAGCTTCCAGTGGGCGGGCGGCCGGTCAGCGTCCAATGGGCGGGCGGGCCAGCCTCCAGTGGGCGGGGCCACACCATTAGATAATAACCAGTTCGCGGGGACCGGTGAGAACCGGTAGCATGACGACACTGGATGCGATGGTGGCTGGTCCAACAGCAGGCGCAGGCTGATAGCCAGCAACGAATCCTGGCCGTGATCGCTGACCGCAAGACAGCCTGGTGCAGTTCCTGACGGAGGGAGCCGCCGCTGGACCAGGCGGTCAGCAGCCCCCTGTGACCAACACTGGCCAGTTGTCAACACTGACCGTGGACCCCCGACCCGGGTAAGCAAGATGGGGCCCGAGGATGACCCGGAAGCATATCTAAATACTTTCGAGTGGGTTGCCTCGGCCGCCGCCTGGCCCGTTACGCAGTGGGCCGCCATTCTGACCCCCTGCTTGACGCTTTAACCCCAACCAATGTTGCTGATTATGCCACCGTCCGCAACACCATTCTAGGGACGCAGAACGTCTCAGAAGAAACATATCGCAGGCACTTAAGGGAGGTGGAGTTTCCTAGGGGGACCAGTATACGACTGGTGGGCAACCGCATCTGGGCCCACGGGTTGCAGTGGCTCAAACCAGCCAGGAGAATGGCCTATGAGGTGGCTGAGTTAATTCTCCTGGAGCAATTATATGCGGTGCTGCCCCCCCCCCCACGGCCAAAAATTGTTAAGGTTTATGCCTCTGAGCATTGTAAGAGTTGCTAGAGGATGCACACTACTCAGTAAAAGTAGCTAGGCCTCAAGCCTTAAAGCTAAACTAAAACTGGTCTAGCACTTTAAATAAAGCCAAATTTGATTCTCCACTGCTGAGTCATTCAGCAGGTGAAGATTGATTAATGAGGCTATTGCCCAGGAACTTAAGGCATAGCTGATTGGGTATAAGTTCACCTAGTAATAGACACCCATTGGTGCTTACTTGAATAAAAGGAAATCCCTACTTGCAGAGTGTGCTTGTTGGCATCCAGCTTGCAGCGAAGCATGCTGTCGCTCTGGGTCATAACTGCTAGGTAACTTGGACAATGTTTTGCTTGCTATTTTCCATGTGTGGAACTTAGTAAATTTTTGTATAGCTGCTTAGCTAAAAGTTTTTCAACTATGTTGTCTGCACAGTCCTGTCTAAAATACACTCAGCACAAAACTAAATGACAGTGATTCTGTGTATTTTTGTTCTGCTTTGCTTATCGTCAAGCTTCTGGGAGCTCAGCCAGTGTTTTTTGGAAGATGTGCCAGACTGATAAGAACTCAAGCGGCAAAAGTAAAGAGGCCATTTTTTTCCTGTCTCAATTGCTTTGCTGAAGTCCATGTATTTCTGTTGCGCACTGAGACCCCAAATTCCTCTGCCACCATCAAAAATTGGGTTCTGTGCCAGAAGCCTAAAACCTTGGAGGCAGCGGTCGCCGCCATGGAAATGTTTGAGGCCGCAACACACACTACGTTTTCTACTGGGCCCGTCCTGGGAGGGCGACACCCTAAGACCCGGGGCCACGCAACCAGGGAGGAGCCGCCTGGAGACCTGCACCACCCCGCCGAGACACCCAGGATGAGAACTCTCCCAGGGTGGAGCCCCTGCCAATCCCGGCCAGCCCGAGAGTTGTGGGGCCCAACGCCCCAATCAGACCCTCCACGACAACCTGGAGCCAGAATATCACCTGTCACGTGTGGCCAGCCGGGGCCCATCCGCAGAGACTGCACCCTCATGGACTGTTCGCATGCAGAGGCGTGGACAGCGACGCAGGTGCCTCCTCCCCGTCGCCCCACCCGGTGGTGGAAGCGTGGGTCGATGGGCAGCGGGTCTCTGCTCTCATTGACTCTGGCTGCACCAGGACATTGGTGCAGAGGGCAAGGGGGCATCCCCTGGATGCCACGTTGCTCGTCCGATGCATCCATGGGGACGTCTACCTGTACCACCTCCAGTGGGCCAAAATCCGGGTCAGGGGTTCCTGTCAATTCCTAAAGGTGGGAGTGGTCCCACACCTGTCCTATGGGGCGGTAATAGGGAGAGATTGGCCGGGCTTTGCAAGCTTGCTGCAGCAGGTCACGGCCGCCGAGGGAGCCCCAGGCGATGGGGAGGAACGGGATGCGGAGGAGGTGAGAATACCCCCAGATAACATCATGGCCCAGCAAAGGGCAGACCCCTCCCTGCAGGCAGTGCTGGGGGCGGCAGCCAACCCAGAGCCGGCTGGCCCGGGTACCTGTTCATTTTCTGCAACGACGTCCTGTACAGAGTGGGGCAGGACCCCACTAATGGACAAAATGTGGACCAGCTGGTTGTCCCCGCCCCCCATGGGGGGGGGCGAAAGCCGGTTCCCACCCCACGGGCCCTGCCGCCGCTGGAAGAAGCAGAACAGAGGCCTGGAACAGAGCGGTTCTCAGGGGGGGGGGGGGGAGCGGGAGGAGGGGGGAAGCAAGCAGTGGAGCCTACCTGCTGCTCACGTCTTCGGTCATCTCCCTTGCTCCGCTCGCTGCCTGCCTGCCTGCCCGGCTGGCTCAAAATGGCTGCAGCATGCAGTGCGGAGGCGCAGAGCAAGCGGAATTAAAGTTTTTAAAAAAGGAGCCAATGAGGAACGAGGTGGGCGGAGCCAGCCCTAATTGGAACTAGCGGAACGCCATTCCGGGCCATTCTGCCTGCATGACATCACTGGTTATACGCACATCTTGGTCCTCGTGGAGTACGCCACCAGGTCCCCAGAGGCGGTCCCGTTGAGGCAGACGGGGCCCACAACAATAGCAAGAGAACTCGTTAAGGTGTTTTCCCGGGTGGGATTCCCGAAGGAAATTATTACGGAGCAGGGGACCAACTTCATGGGGAAGGTCCTTTGGGAATTATGGGCCCTCCTGAAGGTGCAGCCACTCCGCACCTCTGTATACCACCCCCAAACAAAAGATTTAGTGGAGAAGTTTAATCAAACACTGAAAGGGATGTTACTGCAGTTTGCGGGCGAACACCCGGGGCACTGGGCCCGACTGATAGATCCCTTCCCATTCGTGGTGTGAGAGGTGCCCCAGGCCTCCACAGGGTTTTCCCCTTTTCAGTTGGTCTTCGGGTGGCATCCCCGAAGCTTAATGGACATCATACGGGAGGAATGGGCACGACCCCAGGGACCCCAGAAGTCCAATGTGACGTATATCATGGAGTTACGCAAGTGGCTGGCCCAGCTCGCTGACTGGGCAGGGTTGAGGCTGAGATTAGCCCAAGTAGCCCAGAAAAGGGCCTATGATAGGAAAGTCCGATCCCAGTCTTTTCAGCTCAGGGACGGGATGCTCCTATTGTTGCCCATGTCGGACATGAAATTGCTAGGCAAATGGCAGGGCCCATACAAGGTGCTATGCCAAACGGGTCCCGTCGACTACGAGATTTACTGGCCCAACCATCGGCCAGCCCATCAGGTGTATCATGTAAATTTGTTGAAGGTGTGGCGCGCTCAGGACTGCCTCGTGGCGGAAGGAGCAGAGGAGTGGGGCCTGTCCTTGGAAGACCTCCGGACGGCCCTCCCGGTTCCCCTGGGGGAGGGACTAGCCCCCGATCAACAACGTCAGGTAAGAGCGCTCGAGTCTGACTTCCCCGATGTGTTCTCACCCACCCCAGGGGTCACTCACCTAGCCACCCACGATATAAAGACAGAGAAAGGGAAAGTGGTCTGCCTTCCATTACGGCGACGCCTGTACCATTTGGAATGGGTATTGTACCAGGAGGTAGAGGACATGTTTCGCTTGGGGATCATAGAACCCTCCCAAAGCCTCTGGAGGAGTCACCCAGTAATGGTGCCTAAACCTGACGGGTCAGTCTGGGTTTGTATTGACTTTCGGAAGGTCAATGAAGTCTCCAGATTCAATGCCTACCTGATGCCAGTTGTCCTGGGGCCAGGGGCGTTTCTAAGGTATGGCAAGGGGGGCACGAGCCCTGGGCGCCATATGGGGGGGTGCCGTTGGCATGGTGCCCCCGCCCGCAAATTTGCGCCCCCCACTCCCCATGCCCCGCAACTGCTGAGGCAGCCCAGCCCACCTTAAGGGCTCCGTCGTCCACTCCACATTCCACCTTAAAAGCCCGCCCCTATTGCAGGCGGAGGCAGAGCCGGAAGCGAAGCAGTTATCCAGCAGCACGCACGTGGTGTGTTGGTGGATGTTGGTGGCAACGAATGCAGCGAGCGGAGCGGCGGCAGAGTGGCAGTGGTGGGCGGCAAAGAGGTGAGTGGCTGTATGGGGGGCTGCCGGAGCCTGCGGGGGGGGGAGGTTTGGGCCTGAGATGCATCTTACCTTATTTTTTTCCAAAGCTTGCTTTCATTGTGGGGAAGCAGGAGAAATCGAACTGTTCCAGAATTCGCCAAGATGGTGTCTGGAGAAAAACAATCTTCCTCTGACCAGCAACTTGATCCTTCAAAAACAGCAGACTGCTAAATTTCCGGTCCAAGTAGCGCCTGAGCTCCGATTCCACTCCTGGAAATCCCAAGCGGGATCGTAAAACCCCCAGAAAGAAGTATTTGTGTCAGAACCCTCTAGCGAGAGAATCGTGGCACTTCATCCGAAAGCTTGGCCCCGCCCCCTGGTGGTTGTACATGTTATGACAAAAAAGGTTTATCGTATCGTGCCAGGCTTGCTTTGGAAAAAGATGCCAAACAGAACATACATGCACATCAGTACAAAGCAGGCACCAGGGTTCAAAGCCTGGAAGGACAGAATGACCCGCAAGAGGTGTGGTCTGGAAGTTAAGCTGTTCCCCTGCCTGAATAAGCTAAGTGGGAGTAACTCTGGTCATGTCTTGGATGGGAGACCAAAGCAACTGCTAACGTGAGAGAACGGAGCCAACAGGAGTTGCTGTGATCATTGTGCTGTGAGAGAGCAAAGGAGTCACTGTGATAAGTTGCTGCGAGGCAAAGGAGTGTGGAGGTCAGCTACCAAGAATGAACAACAGCCTGTCTTGGAAAGGGAACAGCCACCTCCCCATGGGAGCTGGAAGTAGCTGGGAGAGCTGACTGCTGCAAAGGAACTACCAGCTTCCTCCTCCCTCTCCAAGTACATCAGGCCTCTGGCTTGCCAGAGCCGCTATTGGTTGCTAGCCTCAGAATAACATCAAAGAAAGAACTTGCAAAAATAATTAGATATTAATACAGAAGAAGTTGAAGCAATTCCAATGGCCAATGTAAATATAATAAGTTGATACATGATTGTAAGTCAGCTAAGGCCCTTGTCTGTGCAAGCTATGTTAAATTTAGATCTTTAGACCCTAAGGAAGCTTTACTTGGGTATTTCGAGGCCGATACCACCATTTGGCTGTCTCTGCAGGTTGGTGAACATCTTAAGCCCTCTGGGTTGCCCTGGTGCCTTTAAGGTTCAGGCTGCTGGACTGTTGGGGGTGGAGAGGAGCTATTAATTGAGTCACCTGTGCTGGGGCCGGACCGGCAAACTCACGGCACTATTTGGCTCTTTCTCTGCAGGTTGGTGAACATCTTAAGCCCTCTGGCTTGCCAGAGGCGCGAGCCAAAGGGCTCTTTGCCCCGTGGTTCTTCGCCTGTGGAGCGGAGCTTGGAGCCCGGAACACCTGCTGCTGCTGTTTCCACCCTGCCCACCTCCCCATGGATTGTTAAGTGCTAGCCATGCCCTTGCTCCTTATTTTTGGAGCTTAGCCACCTGTCAACAAGCCAATACCAATCTTTTAACCGAGTGAATGAATAGTGTGATTGTGATTTCCTGGCCAGAGTGAGAGTCTCTCTGGAAGATAAATTCTGTTTTTATTGTTTCTTTTGTTGTAATGCCGCCTTGGGTGCCTTCGGGCAGCAAGGCGGGATATAAATCTAATAATAATAATAATAATATCTTACTGAAAGAGAAGAAAAGAAAGTTTTTGCTGGCTCAATGGCATAAATTAAATTTAGCAACGGTCAACAATAACTCTAAAGCTTTCTGGGATATTACTCGCGGACACTTCAGGGCAAATTCCAGCCAAATGTGCAATATAAACAATCAATGTTGGATTCAACATTTCTCGAATCTATTCTATGATCCCTCTAGATTTGCCACTCCCCAACTGTCCACTCATTTGCCCTTGCTCCCGGAGTGGCCCCCTGTGTCTTCTGAGGAGGTTGAGCACCTAATCCTCGAGCTTAAATCCGGTAAAGCTGCTGGGCCTGATTCGATATCTACAAATTGGCTTAAGGCTGACATCGTTTTTTGGGCCCCTATTTTAGCTAAATTATTTACAGCCATAAATTCTACTGGGTCCTTCCTAAAATTATGGTTGAAATCTATCATAATCCCTATTTTTAAAAAGGGAGACCCTCATAAACCAGAAAACTATTGCCCCATTAGATAACTAATGACTTCCCCACAAATCGGGGAGTAAAGCAGGGGTGCATGTTGGCGCCCATCCTATTTAATCTATTTATGAATGATTTGGCCCCATCCTTGGCGAGCGTGGATGGCCACCCCCCTAAATTGGGAGCTCTACATGTACCGGTCTTACTTTATGCAGATGATGCAGCCATTCTATCCCGTACTCGAATAGGGCTTAAGAGATTGATCAATAAGTGCCTTGAGTTTATGGACAGCAACAAACTACATCTTAATTTCAGTAAGTCCAAGATTGTGGTGTTTAACAAAACCATGGAGACCCAGGAGATGGTCATTTAATCACGTAGTTATTGAGCAAGTTAAGTTCTTTAAATACTTAGGACTTCACTTTTCTTCTAATCTTTCTTGGATCTATCAACGTAATGCTATTCGTTTGGCGGCATCTCTTTCTGCCCAGGCAATATTCAGCTTCTTCTTTAATAAAGGTGGTGCCTTCATCCCGGCCGCTCTGAAAATTTTAACGCCAAATGCATTCGTCAAATTCTTTATGGGATCCCTCTTTGGATCCAGGCTTTTAATCAATCAGTCAAACAAGTCCAGGCCACATTCTTAAGGAAGACCTTTGGCCTGCCCAAGCGCATCGTCTATGCTGTTTTGTGTTTGGAATCCCTGCTAACTGGGCAAGAGGCACTTTTTCCAGTGGTGTTCCTCTTATATTTAGCAGGGGGAGAGTAATTGTCCCTCTTCACCCCTGCGCAGTCTTTTTGGTGGCTGTTGCTGGCGGGCTGCCTTTTTTTTTTTTTTTTTAGATTGTGAGTCCTTTTGGGACAGGGAACCATTTAACATTATTATTACTATTTGCCTGTAAACCGCTTTGTGAACTTTGTGTTGAAAAGCGGTATATAAGTACCTGTTGACTGACTGACTGACTGGAATCAGGCCAACGTATGATGGAGTCGCTGGCTTGGATCCGAACTACAAAATTTTGGCTAGAAGTTTTTTACTCGAACGATGTCAACAACCTTTTTCCCCATTTACTCTCAGATTCCTTTTTTTCTGCTGAGCCTTGGATGATCAAAATTGGCATTGGACCTGACTTGATTGGATCCGTCTCCCAAGGCGAAGCCTTCCGATTGATTAAAGAAAGGATTATTGATATTCATGATCAGAACCTAATGAGTTTGGCAAATTAATTTTGTTCGCCTTTGTTCCATCAATTTACAGTAAAGAATGGTCAAACCCCGCCTTATCTTTATATTTTGGACAACCCTTCGCTTCGAAGAGCTACATCTCTTGCTCAGTGCAATGCCATCCCTTCTGAAGTGTTTTGGGGACGTTTTAGGGGTACTCCCTACTCAGAAAGGTTTTATCTGTGTAATTTGGGTGCTGTTGAGACACTAGAACATCTTTTTTTTTATTGCCCATTACATCACAGGATTAGAGAACAATTTTTAAATCCCCTTTTGCACTCTGCGGGCCTGAGGGAAGATTCTGAGTGTTTGAAGTCTATATTTGCAGCTAAGGACCCGGCTTTTGTTAATCAATTGGCTTTGTTTTTAGCACAAATTGTAAAAGCCAATCTAATAGCATGTTAGATGCTATTTAACATCTACATGAAGCTGCTGGGAGAGGTCATCCGGGGGTTTGGGGTGGGGTGCCATCAATATGCTGATGACACCCAACTTTATCTCTCCTTTCCCCCTGATTCTGAGGAGGCAGTTGAGGTCCTGAATCGTTGTCTGGAGGCAGTTGGGGGCTGGATGTGGGCGAATAAGCTGAAATTAAATCTGGATAAGACAGAGGTGCTTTTGGACTATCGCCCTGCTCTGAATGGGGTTGCACTCCCTCTGAAGGAGCAGGTCCGCAGCTTGGGGGTTCTCCTGGATTCACAGCTGCACCTGGAGTCTCAGGTGTCGGCAGTGGCCAGGGGAGCCTTTGCTCAGCTTTGGCTGATCTGCCAGCTGCGACCATACCTGAGCTGTGCGGACCTGGCCACAGTGACCCCTGCCCTAGTGACATCCAGATTAGATTATTGCAATGCACTCTACGTGGGGCTGCCTTTGAAGACGGTCCGGAAATTACAACTAGTACAGAACGCGGCGGCTCGGGTGGTTGCTGGGGCACGTCGGTTTGACTCTGTCAGGCCGTTGCTTCGGCGACTACACTGGCTGCCGGTTCTGTTCCGGGCCGAATTCAAAGTACTGGTTTTGACCTTTAAAGCCCTTTATGGCTCGGGCCCAGGGTATTTGAGGGACTGCCTCCTCCCATATAATCCTACCCGTACTCTGAGGTCATCTGGGGGGGCCCTTTTGACTGTGCCACGACCAGGAGAGGTGAGAGGGGTGGCGGCCAGGAATAGGGCCTTCTCGGTGGTGGCACCCCAACTTTGGAATACCCTCCCCTTAGAGTTAAGAACTGCTCCTTCTTTGGCAGTATTTCGGCGGGGGCTGAAGACCTTTTTGTTTCAACAGGCTTTTAGTTGCTGACAGGCTGGCTGGTCTTTGCATTCTTTTATATTCTGTATTTTTTATGATCCATGGGATGAGTGTTGTACTTTTATATTGTATTTTTATACTGTTTTTAATTATTGTTTTTAATTATGATGTATTTTATTTTGTTTTTAACTTGTTTTTGTAATGCCGCCTTGAGCGCCTTCGGGCGGAAAGGCGGGGTAAAAATGTAATAATAAATAAATAAATAAATAAATAAATAAATAAATAAATAATACTCCGTTCTAAATGTGACAATAATGACATTATTTGAATCTGTGACTCTCGAGGTTAGTTTAATGTCTTATTTGTATGACTTTGCTATTTTTCTTTTAACGTTTTCCTTGTGTATTCCAGTTCTGTATGCCAATTAAAGGTTTTTTGAATTTGAATTTGACATACAATGCTGCTGCTGCTATAACAATTGATGATCCTTTAAAAAGTATCAATTCCATGTTCAACAACATCAAAAAAACCAAGCTGGCAAGTTAGCTTTGAAGATTAAGCACTATTGCTCAGATGTTAAGTGTCTTTAAAGAAATGAAGGGCCAATTTAGGAATGATAAAACGGGCGATTGTGCTAAACTGCATTGGTACCGTTTTATCACGCAGGGCATTTGTCCAACCTAGATCTCACCAAGGAGTATTGGCAAATACCCCTTTTGCCAGACTCCCACCCATACACCATTTTCACCACTCCCTTGTGTCTCTTCATATTTGTTTGGCTGCTTTTGGCTTCCATGAGGCATGTTTCACTGCTAACCCCACAAAATGCAAATGAAGCCGATGGAGGCTCCATCTACCTAGGATTCCTGGTAGGCCATGGGCTGATGCAGCCCACAATTGATATACTACTCCTGCCAACACTCTGCCTAGATAGAACTAAGAATTGGAGCTCTAGCTGTACATTTACAAGACCCATAGGAATGCTACTAGCTGAAGGCCAGGTGTGTGAGGAGGCAGACCCTCTTCGGCTCCTCGACAGGCCCAACACAGGTTCTCTCCTCACACATCCAGTGGCCCCAGACTGGCCAGAGGCAGCTGCTGGGAGGCCATGTGCCATTAGGGGGAGAGGAGGGAGCAGTGGGGAGGAGGGCTGGGGGCAGAAATTGGGGGCCCTGCTTCCCCTCCCAAAGAGCAGATCAGTTCTCTCACCCCCACAGCCCCAGTGCTGAGTGTGAGAAACATGGCTGAGCTGCCCCCCCAGAGGCGCAAGGGGGGAATGAAGGTAGGCGTTGCCCCTGCAGCCCTCCTGGTGGGGTTGGTTGGAGGGAGGGAGGGGTGCCTGGAGGGCTCTGTGCTCCTTCACAAGTCGGCTCAATGGATGGGCTGAGGAAGGCCAGGCTTTGCTTCCAGAAAAAAGTCATCAAGGAGGAGGGACATTTCTCCACTCAAGCAATTATCTTCTTCAAAGAGTTTGGATTTAGAAGGGGTTTTTTTTCTGGAGGCAGGAAAGGAAATTGGGGAGGGTGTTGCTGACATGCAGGAGTCGCCTGTCTTGTGGTCGAGGAGGAGGAGGAAAATTCCTCCCACCCTAACAGGATCTCTCCTTCCTTTGTAGATAATCCCAGGTAGCAGCAGGCAGACCTCTCCACTCCTCTCGTTTTGGCTCTGGCTTTGCTACTGTGAAGAGCCTGGTACTTGCTCACCCAACTAACCCCCTTGGCACCCCCTGCACAGCCCTCAGCTGGCTGCAACTTAAAGGCTGGCAGGCCTGAAGCGACTGAGCTCTTCCAAAGGCTGGAGCAAATCTCAGCCCCCGTCGGGTGCTCGGAGAAGCCGCGGCACAGCTGGAGGGAGCCCCAGGCAGCCTACCTGCTCACACTTGCTTGCTTCTTCGCCGCCGATCTCCCTTGCTGCCACCGCCATCAGTCTCCCTCGCTCCGCTGCCGCTGCCATGGTGGTCCGCTGCCTGCCTGCCTGGCTCTGAGAACATGCAGGCAACGGCTGCGGCGTGCAGTGCGCAGGCCCGGCTGAGCCCAATTCAAATGTTGCAGGGGCGGAGCACCGAGGCCCGAAGGGGACAAAAAAAACGGAGGCTGCCAACGGAGTCGACGAGTGGGCGGAGCAAAACAACAACAAAAAACACGGAGCCAGCCGACAGAGCCAGCAACGAGTGGGCGGAGCCAGCCCTAATTTTAGGAACTGGAACAATCGTTCCTGCACGTTCCAGGTCAATCCCATCACTGCATATGACCCTTCCAATTACAGGCCTATAAGTCTTCTCTCGGTAGTTGGAAAGCTTTATGCTAGGCATCTCTTGTCTAAGCTCTCCATCTGGATGACAGATCAGGAGTTGCCAGGCCCAGAACAAATAGGCTTTTGTAAAGGGGCTTCGGTGCTTGACCACTGAACAGTTCTGGTCCATTTGGCAGAAAAAATAAACAAAGCACAAGAATCAAAAACTTTATGTAGCTTTTTTAGGTATCAAAGAGGCTTTCAATTGGGTTGCTGTAGAAAAAATTATCAAGCTAAATATAAACCCAAGGTTGCTAACCCTCATTAGAATTCATCAAAAAAACAACTTGCCAGATTAAAGTTACTCAATCGGGGAAGCTCACTGCCAAAATCCCAGTTAGGAAAAGGGTGAAACAAAGGTGTATTTTAGCCCCAACACTTCTCACCCTTTTTCTCAGCGATCTTGCCCGCTCTTTACTAGAAGTAGACGGTCATTGCCCAAAGTTAGACTCTAAGAACATCCCTGTACTTCTATAACCGGAGGTTGTAGTCTTAATCTCATGCACAAAAATAGGCCTCAGCCCACTAACCAACAGATGCCTTGATTATCTAAAATGTAATAAGCTCAAACCAAATGCTCAGAAATCCAAGATTATGGTATTTTCCAAATCTAGAAAGCTTCACACCTGGCATTTTAGAAGAGAACAAACTGAACAAATTGGTACCTTTAATTACCTGGGAATGCATTTCCAGCACAACCTTGCCTGGACTACCCAATCAAAGACTGGCAGTTAACTTAGCCAAGGCCACTTCCCAAAATGTTTTAAGATTCTTTTATAATCAGGATAATAGATACAGTCCTGTGGCAGTGAAGGTATTCAACACAAAGATTCTAACACAATTACTATGTGGCTGCCCTATTTGGATTGGATCTTTTCACGATTCTCTTGAGTACATGTAAGCAAAATTTCTTAGAACGATCCTGGGCCTACCCAGATGTGCACCTTACACAGCGCTGTGCCTAGACTGGCCAGAGGTTATTGTCAACTAGGGCGTGGTTACTGACCATCTGTTATTGGATGCAAATACACTACTCCTCAAATCCAGATAGTTTTGTGGCCCTGATACTGCAGGAATCAGGAATCAGGTGGTATAACCTAGTTAAGAAGAAAATAGAGAGTATGGGTCTCTTGCTGGACTTCTTGGGTATATACCCATTACCAGAGGCATTCAGAATGGTGAAACAAAGGCTTCTGGATATCAATTATCAACATTTAAGTGAAACAGCCTTTACGATCTGTTCTCCCCTAAATTTTGCCATTGCCACCCTAGGCTGGGGCCCGGCGACAGGGGTGCACCCAGGCAGGGGTCGAGGAGTCATAGCTGCAGCCCCTTATCTGGCAATGCGTCGACAGCGGAGGGAACAGGATGCGAAGGGAGGCTCAGCCCCGGCAGGAGCGCCCCCCCCAGTGACCCCCAGGGAGGGTGCAGCAGGTCGGGAACTTTGTGGTCAGCTGGACATGGGCGTGCGAGGCCTCTGGCCAATCGCACAGGCGCATGGCCCAGGCTCGTGAGAGGCAGTGCACACGCCCAAACTCTCGCGGGATGAGGCGATTCCACCTGAACTCTCAAGAGACACGGCGCTCTTGCCCAATCTCTCACGAGAATGCCCGCACAGCTTAAGGCCGAACGGGGTGGGGCTGGTGCGGCCGGCTGGGGAGCTCATAAGGGGCACGGCCAGCCGAAGGAGAGGATACTCTGGGAGGTCGGATACCTCCTTCCCCTTACAGGCCCATTGGCCCATACCTAGAACTGGTCAGAGGTGGCAGGGCTGGCCAGGAACAAGCTGCTGGGCCAGCCTGGGAATCGAGCACCTGGCCCCAAGAAAGCAGCGGGTGGCAAGGCTGCCCCCCCCACTTTATGCCCACCAAGGGGGCGAGCAAGACCCTTCCCCCCGGGGACAGGCCAATGCGTTCTGCCTTGAGGGGTGCACCAGGATGGCCAACCCCAGCCCTGACACTCCCAAAACTCGCCGAAGACGGGCCCTGTGCAGAGAACAGGAGACCCGCCAGGGGTGGCAAGCATCAATGTAAGGACTCGCGGGGTCCTGCGCTAGATTTAATGTGCTACCATCTACCGAAGGGTACTATTCCAGGACACCTGAGCAATGCTTGTGTCCCTGTAGTCAGAGAGAAATTGATTCCATTTATCATATTGTGTTTTATTGCCCTAAATATGCTGGTGTGCGTCGGGCTCATTTGGATCCTATTCTAACCAAATTGGTCAGTTTTTCAAATCAAACTAAGTTTAAAATTTTAGTTCATAATAGTTCACCTGAAGTCCTGGACAGGGTCTCTTGGTTTCTGCTTCAAGTAGTTTACATCCAAGCCCAGGATGAAACAAATTAGGGCCTCTTTTCGCAAATGGTAGCTATTTCAGTCCACAAAATGTAGAAGTTAAATGACAAGTAAATCTAACCCATCCTATAAATTGCGGGTATGCTGGCTCTACTACCACCACCCATTCCCCTTTCTAGGGCATGAGGTATGCCCATTTCATCTCCTGGAAAGTCTCCTTTAAATCTTTCTCCATGGTCCATTTCACTCATCCTACCAAGCCCCATTCCAGAGTAGAGGGGAAACGGCCTAACTTCTCCATGCCCATTTCTCCAGGTCCCAGGTTACCCAAACACTTGTTCAAGTGGTTGCAGGAATAAATACCTCTCCTGGTCTCAGCCTCATGCTGCCCTCAAGTCCCTGAGGAAGCTGCTGGGACCGCTATGGAGGGAAGTGGTTTCCCTCTGCCAAGGCCCATTTATCCATCTTCACATGCATCACTCTACCAAACAGCAACTGCCGTTAAACATGGAGATGGCTTGAACAGCTTCAATCACTTGCTCAAAAATCAAAAGATGTTTTCTCAGTTACTCTATGGTGTCCAGTTCTGGCTCTCAGCATTTAACACCAAAGTCGAGAGAATGGCGGTGACGCGCACCAATGGCGCGTTGCCGCATTTGCCCACCCCCTGTGGAGTACAGGGGGTGAGCTTTCACTGGCCCGCTGGCTGGGGGAGCAAGCGCTGCGTTGCGCACGCGCTCGCCCCGAGCCGCGTGCTTCAGCGCTCCTCCGATTCAGGCCAGAGGCGCTAAATTTAGCGCTTGGGAGCCGTTCGGAGGCAGCGCTGAGAGGCGATTGCCTCGAATGCGCTCCTCTTGTGAGCGGGGCGTTGGGGGCTTCCCCTTTTCGTCTGCAGCCTGTAACAGTCCGGAGGGCAAGTGGGCGTTCAGGAGGCCCTCCGGTAGGCTGCTGCTTGCCGCGGAGGGGTTTGGGCGGGCAGGGGAGCCTTTGGCTTTACCCTGTAACCTCCCCCCCCTTCCCCCCTCGTCTGGGCTCGGACCAGGGAACTGCCTCCGGGGTGTGAGAAGCGAAGACTTCAAGGGGCTGGGAGTTGAAACCCCCACCCCTTGGTGCTCTACTTCTCCTCATTGAGTGCAGCTTCTGGCAGAGCTGCTACAAGGACCCCTGAACAACGCCTGCAGCAGCAAAGGAAGCGGATCAGCGGTGGGGCTTGGGCCTGAAGACTGTGTTGCTGCTCCTTCTGGATTGTGTCCCTGTGTGGGGATTGCACGTTACTATATCCTTCCGGTTAAAACAAGATACACTGGGCTGGGGGTTTTCTTTCCCTGCTGATTTTCCCTGCGCATCTGTTGACACCAGGGCTCTTGGAGGCCACGTTATTTACACTTGAGTAACATCCAGTATGGGCAAAAGTAAGCAGAAAAAGGGCGGAAAGGCCCCAAAGAGGCCAGTACAGCAGCCACCATCCAGCCCACATTCCTCTGATGATGAAGCAGAGGCAGCAGAGCTTAGTGCCCTCATGGCTCGCATTGAGGCACTAGAACGTGAAGTTGCTGAGCGTGAAGCAGGCAGAGGAGATGGAGGCGGGTCATCAGAGGTGGCATCAGGTTTGGCCCCTCCATTGCGACGGTCAACTAGCCCAGGGAGGGGTAATAGGTACAGAGCCCTGTCAGCAAGGGTATCCTCACTGGATGGCGGGTCAGATCAGTCGTCTAACTTTCGGCCATGCTATGCTGGGCACAGCTGGGAAAAATGAAAAAGGGGCTAAACCCGCTCCCATGGAGGAAGGGATAATACCATCAGCCTCCAAGGAGTCGGCAAGTGAGCCAGAAGCAATAGTGAGTGACCCTTGTGTGGCGGTTTGGGATGAGAGGGAGGGGACTGCCCTCCCAGTAACACCTGGCCCTTTGTCAGGGCAACCCGGGGTTGATTTTTGGCCCAACTACGGAATGCATTACCCCGTCTGTTGCGGGGTGCAAGCAGGTCAGGCCTCCCCATGGGCTCCTCCCCCTGGTCCTGGTCTGGACTCGGCTTCCGGCGGACAGCCGGCAACCCAGTGGGCGCAGGGGAACCCCGGTTTCCAAGGATTCAATGTGTTCCCTTCCCCGTATAGTCTATGGGGAGCACACAGCCAACCCCAAGTTGCTGCTGGGTTTGGATCCCCCACTGAGCGCGGACCTTCTTCGTATGGTGCTGTCGCTTTGCCCCTCGGGGGGCAGCTTGCCCTGTTGGTCAAAGAAAAAATATGGAGAAGTGAATACGTAGATATTTTCAGCCTTCTACATACTGAGCCAGAACCCATTTTGAGGGTAGGGGACCCTCAGAGAGATGCCGAGCAAGTCAAGAAGCGCAAAATTGACCGCAACTTCGCGAATTGGTTATCGGGCTACTCCATATTCATGGCAGTACTTCTTCAGATGCAGGCGGCCCAGGCCCTGGCATTGGTGAAGTACCAGGATATAATTCACCAGGCTTTTCGGGAATATTCTGGCACTGCCTGGGCCAATTATGATGTAATGAGCATTTTCACCTTCGTGCTAGTCACGACCGCTCCCTTGATTGGAGGATTCCACAATTAGAATTATGGGTACAGATGGTTGTCCCATCCAAACCTAACTGGGGGGACAGGTCTGATAGTGGTCACCTGATTGCGCGCAATGTGCCCGCCGTGGGCCGCCCTGGGGGTGGCACTCCTGGTGTTCAAACACCCAGGGTGTGCTTTGAATTGAATGCCTCTGGCTGGTGTTGGTTTGTGGCTCCAAGCATGGAACCTCCGTGTGCCCGAGGGTTAATTCACCCTGGACCGGCGGACACTTCTCTGGCACCGGGGGGGGGGGAAAGGGCACCAACCCCTCCAATCCCAACTCTGGCAAGGGGGCCAACACCGATTAGGTTGGCCCCTTTGTTGGATTTACTGGAGATCTACCCTGATCGCGACGCGGCTGCGTTTTTAGCCCCTGGTTTCGCTAGAGGTTTCTGGATCCCGGGCCCACGTCCTGCTAGACCCACGATGGCACGCAACCTGCGCTCGGTCGTGGGCATGGAGGACGTGGTTCGCAGTAAAATCAATAAGGAGGTCTGGGCCGGCCGAGTTCTAGGCCCGTTCCCTCGTCCTCCTTTGCCCAACCTTCAAGTCTCACCCCAGGGCCTTTGTGCTTCAATGTCTTAGGAATAACACACTTTTTGTCGCTAAGCACGTGCCAGGCATACGTAACTCCATCGCAGATGCTCTGTCTTTTGGCGCTGGCAGCAGCTTTGGAGCCCAACCCGATGCCCAGCTGGATGTGGAGCCTTGGGTCCTGAGGGCCCAAGGGGTAATTTGGTCTGCCCTTGCCCCATCCACCAGAGCCAGCTACCATGTAAAAGTTGGAGAGTTTTGGGACTTCCGTTTTGAGGTAGGGCTGCCTGATGCCCTGCCCATCCCAGTGGAACACCTCATTCAATTCCTGCTCCACCTGCACGAGTCTGGTCTGGCTTCAAGGTCGTTGGCGGTTTACGTTGCTGCTATTTCCTTTTGGTCCAGGGCACTTGGGCATCGGGATCCAGCGGCAGATTTTAGGGTCAAGAAGATGCTGAAGGGCTTCTGGCTCACGGCCCCCCCCAAAGCCGGACAAACGGAGGCCAGTTACGCCAGCAATGCTGAGGCGCATTTGCATACACTTCCAGTCGCTCTGTGCTACATTGCACGAGGTGGCATTATTCAAGGCCACCATTATGGTTATGTTTTTGGGGGCATTTCGCCCTGGCGAGCTCCTGTGTTCCTCTACATTTGATTTATCGGGAAGGGCCATGGTTTTCGGTGATGTACATTTCACAACAGAAGTCGTCCGGCTTAAGCTGCGGTGTTCCAAGTCGGACCAAGGGGCACGGGGGGCAATGGTCACCTTACACAGATCCAACGATCTAGTGCTCTGCCCAGTATGAGCCCTTTGGGTGTACCTTCAGCTTCGGGGGATAGCTCTGGGTCACTTATTCAGGCATGTTGATGGCTCCCCGCTCACTCAGTCCCAGTTTAGAACTATTTTTCATAGGGCCTTGGGCTTGATGGGCTTTTCGCGTACGGAGTATGGGCTTCACTCCATGCGCATAGGTGCCGCCTCTACTGCGGTGAGTCTGGGATTAACCCCTGAAGATATAATGAGAATTGGCCGGTGGCGTTCTGTTGCCTTTAAGGCTTACGTTAGGAAATAATTTCCTCAGCATCTCTCTGATCACTCTTGTTAACTGTATTATGTCTTTGCAGGTTTGTTTTCTCAGAATCCAGCGCCAGTGTTGATCTGCGGTCATTCCATCCTGTTTTGGGCCAAGAAACGAGCAGCCTCCACCCCGTTAGGTGCCCACTTAGGGCTTCACGACATTGCCGATGTGTCCTGGGCAGTGCAACGCGGAATGCTGTGGGGGCAGTTTTTGCCAGCAGTGCATGGCTTTTTACAATGTCATCCTCTGTCCAAATATTTGTTAATACACTTGGGGGAGAATGATCTTGGGCAAAGGTCCTCTATTTCCTTGAGGCTTCAGGCCCAGGATGATTTTGTTCAGCTGTCCCAATGGATCCCTGGGGTTTGAATCATTTGGTCGGACATGTTACCCAGGCGCGTTTGGAGAGCTGCGTGGGCCCCGGTTAAGATCAACTTGGTCCGGAAAAAGATCAATGCTGTGAAGGATTTTGGGAGTTGTGAAGGATTCTGGGAGCTCTGGGAATGGTCTCAGGCCAAATGGCAGGCGAGCTGCTTACTGGGAGAAAGAGGTGATTGTAAAGTCTAATTAATGCCAGGGGGGTTGTTATCAGTGAGGGTGAGAATAGGAAGGGAGTAA
>JAJKFI010000003.1:6768918-6781467 GCA_029204185.1 Lerista edwardsae | reverse complement strand
GAAAAAACAAAACCCGGAACGGAGTCAGTCAGGATCCGGAACGGCCGGAACGGCCGTTCCGGCTGAATGACATCACTGCCCCTCTTCCATTAAAATATGCCAGCAAACCAAGATATATTTATCTAATTGAGGATCTGCAGGCCCATTGGGCAATCACACTGGTGCAATGTGATCCCCTCCAACGTAGTAAATGCCTGTTTTAGAGGCTGGGGGAGGAGAGTACAGAACAAATGTATATTTGTTATGCGGGAGTTCCAGAGGGTGTACTGCATTGTCTTGTTGCACTGTCCAATTTACAGTGACTTATGCCAACTTCATTTTTGTCAGTATTTTCCATCTGCTGCAGAGGAAAGATGTATTTCTAGACTACCAGCTTCAGATTCTGATCCTGTTATTAGACAAACAGCAGCTTTGTTGTTTTCAATCACACAGCAACAGCTTATGATATAAGACTGCTTTCTAAATTATAAAACTTGTCCATTTTAAATGCATCTACTTATCAAATGTTTTAAATGCACCTATTGTACTACCTGCTGTAATATACACACATTATCCATTCTTTATTCTTTATTAACATTCTTTATGCTATTTGATCATGACTTTTGTTTTTGTTTATGCTAATATTCTACCTCTATTCTTGAGGTAGAATAGATAGTTGGAATTTTAAGATCAGAATATCAGTAACATGGGATAATTGGAAGAGTTATTTGTTGTGTTTTCATCCATTGAGAATGCCCACCTCAGCAATAGACAAAATGTTAGGTAAATTTTATTCTACCGCAGCCTATCTGCCTGTTAACTTCATTGTCACAATGGGCTTACTTCTGAGTAAAACAAACACCACTGTTTTCAAACAACTCATAATGTGTCAAAATCCTCATTACATGGATTTAAACCTGCAAATGCAAAACAGACTGACATAGTCAACGTGACCACTTTTAGGATGCGAAATCAATTGTAACTATACTGTAATTTTTTTCTAATTCTGCAAGTCATCAGAATTTACAAAATAACCCACTGTAACCAACACACATGTCTGTCAGTTAGTTAGGCAGCCCACATCCACAGATGTGGGGGCCCTCCATCACCCCCCCCCATGCATTAACAGGTTTTAAGAACTTAAACAGCAACCTGTTTAAGCAATATATACACACAATTAAGTTAACAGTGCGATGCAGCCCAGCTTCCAGCAATGTGAATCCCAACTCTGAAGCTGGATGGAAAGGTATTAACGGCCGCTTCCTGCTTAGCATAGGTGCTTGCTTTAGAAAAGGATTCACACTGCTATTTCTTGAAGCTGGGATCGCACTGTAAGCTTAACTGCTTACAGTGCCCTGTATAAGCAAGATATATAAGCTTCTCCGGTAAGTTCTTCAACAATGGAAGGGGGCCAGTGATACAGGCATCCCCCATATCCATGGTTTGCATATCCGGGGGAGAGGTGTGGAATGGATCCCCCATGGATACAGGGGCACACCTGTATTCCAATAAGTGTATTTTAATTAAACTGCATTTCAAATAACTCTTTTAACTGTTTTCACAATAGCCACTGCCAATGTTAACTTAGGAGCTTTAGCTATCTAGTTGTGTTTGATCCAAGCTGCTTGTGTCTTGTGTTCTAGCTGCATTCATTTTTCCTTACACCAACAAGTTGTGCAGTAGTAACATCTTCTCATCTATCTTCTATATATATAAAAATGGATGTGTGTGTGTGCGCGCATATGTATGTTCCAGCATAACTCCGGAATGCCTGGAGCGATTTATACCAAACTTGGTACACATATGCCTTACAATCTGGAAAGAAATACTGTGGGGGTAAGACACCCCTAGCACCCCTAGGGGTGGGGGTGGGAAGGGTGACATGTAAAAATAAAAACAGCCGACATTAGTGTCGAATCCATAGTTTTCGAGGTTGAAAACTGGACACTCCCGATGCCATTTAAGTCCAAAGTTCAGCCCCCATCAGCATGGGGGGTGAGAAGGGGTGTAAGATACAGTGCTTGGAAATAGAATATCCACAGCACACCGGGGGGGGGGGCAGAGCCTGAGCCGAAGAGACACACATTCTGGTGCTCCAATAATGCAAAGCCAATTTACTATATTTTTTTCTACTTTTATCTGTGCAGAAAAGGCCTCTTTTATTTTAATAACTCTTTAGAGTTGTGCAGCGGAATTGGCGAGATTGGAAACATCCTTGGACTCATCATACAAGGTAACAGACTACAGGTTGCAGCTGGTTCTTCTACAGTGGCCGCCATTAGTCTTCTGAAAACATTGCAACAGAGATAGTAAGTTATCTAGCATCTCAATTGAGATAGCATTATTATGGAAAGGAAAAGGAATTTCTCACAAGAGGACTGGGTGGGTGAAAAGGTGTCTCCGGCCTCTAAGCAATCTAAGTTAGAAGATTTTTTCGCTCCATTAAAGAGGCAGAATGGAATTGAGTGCTTGGAAGCCTCACCAGGAGAGACTGACTGTTCCTTGCGGCACTCCCCCACTATGGCCTCCGAGGCTATCGAGGGGACGGTTCGTCCCACGCGGCTGAGTGGAGTGGTTAATCAAGAAGGCCCAAGATATACTGACTTGTTAATGCAACAGAATTCCTGATAGCAGAAACAGTAAAACAAACATTTTCCCAGCTGTAGTGAATTATAAAACTCCTGCAAGGGTTAAATACCTGCCTTCTCAGTAACTCTCAAGAACTCCCCACGCCAAGCAAGGAGAATAGATTTACCTCAAGGAGGGCTTTCTCTGAAGAGTCACCATCTGGGAATTTCTCCCCAACAGCCTCTAGGAAAGTCCCTTCCACCTTGATTTATGATACTAAGAGCTTAGCTATTTCAGTTCTCGCCTTTAAGGGGAGACTTATTGACTGGTCCACAAAGTGGAAGGCGAGACAACATCTTGCTACTTTGTTACGGGAAGGATCCATCTGCAATAAATCTTTCAAAGGTGAAGAGATTGTCTGGTACAAAGAACCAGGAACATTTTCTATTATACTTCTACACCAATAGCATCCCAAGGCTGCTTTTTGCACAATCCCTGGAGTTAAGTAGTGCTGGGATCAGGCTGCAGAGTCATTTCAGAGACACCACAACTCAGAGGCTAACCCTGGCTAATCCCAGGAGAAGAGCCAAGTCACCAAAGGAGCCAGTAGACGATCTGATACAGATATCAGACAAGAGCTCAGAAACCCCACCATCTCTTCTGAATCAACCTGTAATGACTAATCTACCCCCGCCAATGAAGTCAACCAGAGCTCAGTTCCCCAATCCTCTTGCCCCCAGGGGCATAGGGAACCTATGGCAGCGTGGGGCACGAGCCCTGGGGCGCGATAAGGCGGGGCGCTGTTGGCATGGTGCCCGCTCCCCTGCCCCCACAAATTTGCGCCCCGCTGCACCCCCCGCTCCCCAGGCCGGCAGACACTGCCCTGCCCACCTTAAGGGCTCTGTCGTTGACTCCGCCCAGTCCACGCCCACACCGACCTTACGAGCCCGCCCCTAGCTTCGCCTGCCTATTGCAGGCGGAGGCGGAGCTTCTGGCAGCACGTAGTGTGTGTGTGTGGTTGTTGGTGGATGTTGGTGCTCGGAGCTGCAAACAAACTGAGGCAGCGAGCGAGCGGCGAGCGGAGCAACAAACGGGCAACAGTCAGAGGCGGCGAGTGATCAGCAGACGGCAGCAGCGTGGAAGCGGCGGGTATAGGGGGGCCTGCCGGAACCTGCGGGAATGGGATTTTTGGGGCCATGAGGAGGCGGAGGGGGGTTTCGGCCTTGCAGAGGCAGAGGGTTTTTTTTAGGCCATGCGGAGGTGGAGGGGTTTTTTTAGGCCTTGTGGAGACGGAGGAGGGGTTAGGCCATGTGGAGATGGAGGGGGATTTTAGGCCTTGCGGAGGCGGCGGCGTGGTTTTTAGGCCATGCAGAGACGGGGGGGGGGGTCGGCCAGGCCGCGCCCCCGGGGGGGTTGGGGCCATGCGGAAGCAGGAGGGTTGGGGCCTTGCAGAGGCGGAGGGTTTTTTTTAGGCCTTGTGGAGGCGGACAGCTTTTTAGGCCTTGCGGAGGCGGCGGGTTTTTTTTTAGGCCTGGCGGAGGCTAGGGCGGTTTTTAGGCCTGGTGGAGGCGGGGGGGTTAGGCCTTGCGGAGGCGGAGGGGGGGTTAGGCCTGGCGGAGGGGTTTTTGTTAGGCCTTGTGGAGGCGGCGGGGTTTTTTTAGGCCTTGTGGAGGCGGAGGGGTTTTTTTTAGGCCTTGCAGAGGCGGAGGGGTTTTTTTTAGGCCTTGTGGAGGCGGCGGGGTTTTTTTAGGCCTTGCGGAGGCAGAGGGGTTTTTTAGGCCTTGCGGAGGCTGCGGGGGGGGGGGGTTTGGCCTTGCAGAGGCAGCGGAGTTTTTTTAGGCCTTGCAGAGGTGGTGGTGGGGGTTAGGCCTTGCAGAGGTGGTGGTGGGGGTTAGGCCTTGCGGAGGCGGGGGGGGTTAGGCCTTGCTACAACACAACGTAGGGTAAGGGAAATTACTTCCCTTTACCCCATATCACGTGGCAGCCATCCCAATAGGGCTCCTCAGATCTACGTCAGCGAAATTGCTGAATCGGTGCGGGTCCAGGTACTGGCACTGGGGAGGCCAGCAGATGTCCTTGCTCTGGTGTCACTAGAGTAGGCCCAAACACATATTATGGCATGCTTGTGACACTCCCTGGCCAGTGCAAGGGATTGCTCTCTAATAAAACCACAGGTTGTCACCAGTGCTTGAATTATGGGGCAGAGAGCCTTCCTAGCTTTGGAGCACCATCAGGTACTAGTTTTAGAGGGTTAGAGCAGACCATGGTTTGGGTAGTCAAAATTGGAATTTAGAGCATGGAGTTTGTGCACTTAAGTCTCCTCCATTGCCTCTCATAATTGTAATGCAACCTGCATATGAATTTTTAAAGCCATGCCAAACAACAGCAATGTGGCAACAGCGTGCCTACGATTCAGGTCAAGCCAGGTGGGAATTCCTACAACAAAGTACAATAATTGTGAAGGTCCCAAGTCAAATTGCCATCCTGATCACAAAAGGCAAGGACACACACTGCATAGACGCTTGAGTCAATCCAAAGGAATGTACTCCTGTGAAAACATTGAATACTTTGATCTCAGTCATTTCCCATTGCTTCTATGTTTTAAACTTCAAAAAGAAATCATGAGGTATATATTGCAAAGGCCTAAAGTGCTAACATCTTTTTTTTGTCTGTAGGAACTGACTTGTAAAGTTGGTCCAAGTATGAAGTTGTATTTGCAGCATCAAATCATTTACTGCATAATACTTTGAGCAATTCTGTGTTTACTTCCCCCCTTCCTTTTTTTGTCTGGAAGAGGAAAATACCTGCCCAATCATGCCCAGTGACTTTTGTTCTAGGACCAGCACAGTTTGAATGCTTGAAGCTTTAGTAGAGTTTCTGCTAAATGTCCCTTGTGATGGTCTTGTAAGGAGTAAGCTGTCTGAAGACTTAGTATAATCTTGCTCTTTTTCTGAACAGAAAGCTGTTATAACAAGTCAAGTCTCCTGTGAACCTCTGTCTAAAATCATTGGATTTATTTTCTGTTTCTGTTGCTAGTTGGAGAGGAGTTGATGGTTAAGCCCATGCTTAACCGTAAGGGCCTGGTTCACCCAATTGTATTTTACCTGCTTTATTGTGAGACCCATGTGGATCTGGGGTGTGTGAAGGGTCTGAAAGATCTTCCATCTCCTCCATTTATATAGAGTTCATGAGAAGGTTGTTAAAATAAAATTTACCCACCTGAGAAAAGAACAGCTATGTGAAATCTCCTTTTAGTTAGTGGTAGGTTTTGTAAATTCTGTAGCAGTTCTATGGAGAGCAGTGTGTTTAATCTTAATGCAGAAAAGTTTATATTTGTTTTTTGTTTTGTTTTTTTAAAACTGTTTTTAAATTGTTTGTGGTTTTTATTTTTTGCTATTGTTGTTTAATACTGTTTTAACTGTTTTTAATGTTAATTGTTATGTTGTATTTTTAATATATATTTTGTAATGCCGCCTTGGGTGCCTTCGGGCACAAAAGGCGGGGTAAAAATCGATAAATAAAAATAAATAAATAAATTTGATTAAGCATGTTCCATGATAATTCACTGTTGTAGATTTCATAACCCAACAAATTTTGAACTGAATGAGAGATGGGGGCGGGTAGAGGTAGGGAGAGAGAGAATTTTTTTTCACAGCCTTCAACTATTTATGGTGTATGAAGATCCATTTTGTTCTGTAAAATGCTCAATTTCTGTTCTTTCTTTTTAGATAATGATAGAATGTGTTTTTTCCTTTTTCACTGACTGCTTATTTGCAATGTAGATCTGGTACCTTGAAATATATGTCATCTATAATTTTCCTGAACTATCCCTGGGTAGTGTACATGCATGATATAATGCTGTACCTGCACACCTCTATGAAAAATATTACAGAAGTCGTGGTCCTGCTACTGAGCCCTTTAAGGGTAGTGGCGCCACCTCTGCCGCCGCGCTCCAATGAACTGGAAGCTTTGATTAAATGCTGTCCGAAAGCGTTAGCATGTTTTCGGCAGCAGCAGAGCATCATATGAGGCTCCATTAACGTTTAGGTGTTGCAGGGAGGTGGCAGTCTAGTTGGGGGGTTGGGGTGGATAATTGCACTGTATTCAGTGGTGCTCACTCCAAGGCAAGTTGTTTAGGATTGCAGCCTTAAAGGATTGCAACCTTAGAGTTGTCATCTAATTCCAACCATTTTCCGAAGTATGAAATGGAGAGGTTGAATACGGTTGAGGAGCTGTTTGCTGTTCTTTGATTTTTTGAGGTAGATACGTGTTGAGAGGCGAAGAATAGCAGCTTAAAGGTGAGGCCTAAAAATGCCTCAGTTTTTAAGGGAAATGGCTTGGGTCTTTTCTAAGCACAGATGGTATGTGGGTGGCTTGAGGACAGCTTCCCCCAGTGCTGGAAAATGGCAGCTTTATTAATGTTTTTGATACTCAGCTTGCAAAGTATGGCATAAGTAAACTGATATGGGGGATGGATCGAAATGCTGCTTATCATCTGCTCCTCAACACAGGCATATGTTAGCTAATGCTGTATTGGTGCACCTATCTCCTGAAATGCTTCCTATGGTAAGAAATAGAGATTTCAAGGGACACGGTTGAGGCGTACAAAATGATGCAGTTGGTAGAGTAAATAGAGGGAATCTCTTTTCCCTCTCATACAATACCAGAACCAGGGGACATCCACTAAAATTGATGTTAGGAGAGTTAGAACAAGCAAAAGAAAATATTTCGTTACCCAGCATGTAATGAGTCTGTGGAACCCCTTGCCACAAGATGTGGTGATGGCATTAGGCCTGGATGCCTTTAAAAGGGGATTGGATAAATTTATGGAGGAAAACTCCATTACAGGTTACAAGCTATGATGGGTATTGTCCAGTCTGAGATTAGCTGGTCGCTCATCATGAGGGCCAGGTAGGAATTTTTTTCTGTCATCCAAATTGGCCAAGTATGGATGGCAGTTTTTTTGCTTACCCCAGACTGGCGAGGGAGGGATGGGTGTTCAGTAGGTTACATGATTTACATTGTGTTCTTATTGTGCAATTGTGCAATGATTTACAAGGTGTTCTTATGCTGTTTCTAATTTTCCATCTACATTGCACCATGAAACGTTCCACCATGAAGAAGGAAAGTGGAGCTGAAGGACGGAAGAGACGAAAGTTGGAAGCAGAGGAAGCTAAGAAGTCAAGCAAGTACTTCATGCCCTTCTTTGTGAAGCCTGGAACAAGTAGTCAGTCAGAGGATCCTACAATGGCTGCAAGCTCATTCGAATAATCAGAAACTGAGGAAGAAGTCAAGTCTGCAGCGATTCAGCGTGAGACTTCCAGAGCGGTGGTGCACACGACAGGAGGGGAAGACAGTGATGATGATCATGAGAGTGAACCTGATGAGACTGAACCAAGTGAACTAGATCGTGCCAAGGAACCTCAAAGTGCCATACCAGAAGTGATCTTACAGCATGACATTGGACTTCTGAAGTTCAACAAGGATTCTGGAAAAGCAATTCTGACTGACACACTGAGAGCAGAAATAATACAGCGGGGTTCCCAGTATTTCCAAAACAGTGAGGGGCCCTTCCTACCCACAAAGAAGCGTTCAATGTCTAAAAGTTGGTTTAAGAGAACATTGGGAATTGGTCGTGGTGAGGAAGTGCTTCGCTCATGGCTGGTTTATTCCCCTTCTAAAAGGTCTGCATTTTGTCTCTGTTGTCTTCTCTTTTCCCGATCAGACCGTCAATCCTCATTGGAACAGGAAAGCAGATTCAGCCAGTGGAAATATCCTGACCGGATTGGTCTTCATGAAAATGGCAGGAATCATTGGAATTGCTTCACACAGTGGAAAGAAAAGGAAAGAGCTGTGGCTGCAAGCAGAGGACTTATTGACCGGGCATTCCAGTCTCAGATTGAGAAGGAAAGGCAGAGGTGGCGTGACATCCTGACAAGAATTCTTGACTGCAAAAAATTTGTTGTGACTCAGAACTTGGCTCTGCGAGGACATAGGAAGTCACTTCAGCTAGATGCTGTCTGCAATGTAGGAAATTTCCGTGGCTTAGTGAAACTGCTGGCTGGGTATTACCCTGTCATGAAAGAACATCTACATTATGTGGACAGTCATCCTGGAGCCACGTCTTATCTTTCACCAACTATCCAGAACGAATTCATCCACATGATGGCATCCACTGTTCGCCAGAATTTACTGAGACGCATTTGTAAAGCCAAGTACTATGGCCTCCTGTTTGACATGACTCCTGATCTCGCACACCGTGAGCAGATGTCAGAAGTAGTGAGATATGTGGACATTGATTTTCAGAAGAAAACAGTCCATGTTAAAGAAGCCTTCCTTGGTTTGATCCAGATATGTCAGAAGGATGCTGAGAGCCTGGTACAAACCATGTTGAAACAGCTAGAGGAGGATGGAATGGACCTACAAGACTGTCGGTCACAGTGCTACGACAATGCTGCTGTGATGGCTGGACACAGAAGTGGAGTTAATCAAAGAATCTGTGAAGGAAACCCACTGGCATTGTTCGTGAATTGTGACAAACACTCACTCAACTTGGTGGGCTTACATGCAGCCAAGCAGGATCCAGTGATGGTCGTATTTTTTGGAACCATTGAGAACATCTACCTCTTTTTCTCTCGGTCAACACAGCGCTGGGAGAAACTCCAAAACACCATGCCTCAGGTTGTGAAGTCAAAGTCAGAAACAAGGTGGAGTGCACGGACTGAAGCAGTGAAGCCTATCACCCAGCATGTTGAGGAGATACTTCACCTCCTCTACAACATGGCATATATTATATTGACAATGAGACCAATGACACTAAAGGTGATGCAATGAATCTGTACAATTGCATGCTTATTTATCGATCCCCGACTCTTCTAGGATTTTGGGACCGCATTCTCAGCAGCATTGACCAAGTTCAAAAGAGGTTGCAAGATCCTAAAATGAACTTCCACATTGCTGCCCAGGATTTGAAATCCCTCAGAGACGTTTTTCTTGGCAACAGAGAAGTGCTGGTCAGTGAGTCACTCGAAAGAGGATTTGCTCTTTGTGAAGAGTGGGATGTTGAGGTTGAAAGTCGTGTAAGATTCAAGAAAACAATGGCTGGTGAGACATCTAGAGATGCAGGATTAACAGCAAAACAGGAAATGGAAAGAATAATGAAGGAAACACTGGACCGTCTACACAGAGAAATGGATGAAAGATTCACTCGTCTGCATGATACTGACACCAAGTTTGGGTTTCTTCTTGATACCAAGAAACTGTGTTACAGTGCTGAAACAGTAAACCTGAAGAACAACTGTGAAACTTTTGCTCAATTTTACAGCTCTGAAGTTGACAGACAGCAGCTATATGAAGAAACTCTGGATTGCAGAATGCTGATATCAAACCGGGATAATGTAAGAATATTGAATCCTGAAGAGCTTCTTCAGTTCATTGTGGAATATGGAGATGAAAGTGTCTTCCCGAACCTTAGAACTGTGGTTCAAATCCTGCTGACCATCGCAGTGTCCATCGCCAGCTGTGAAAGATCCTTCAGCAAATTGAAACTTATACTTTCATGTTTGAGAGCCAGCATGGGTCAAAAGAGATTCTGCGATCTTGCTCTTCTGAGTATAGAAAAAGAAGAATGTGACAGAACTGACTTTAATGACCTCATTGACCAAATTACATCAATAAAAGCAAGAAAGTTCCACTTATAATTTACAGTAGTGCCATAGTTTCAATTCCCAATCCAAGTTCTGAAAATATATGCCATGTTGTCAAGATCTTGACCTTCGTTATTTCAAGTTAATATTTCAAGTTTGAAGATTGCTTCTCATGTTCAGAGGTGGTGGTCCATGTTATCAGGTCAGTAACTGACACTGCATCCAACGGTTGGCTAACCTACAGCAAAAGTTTTTTTGTTTTACTTTTAGTCTTCCTGAGTGCCTATGGCAATGTTTCTCAAACTGTGGGTCTGTCTGGGTCCACTTGATGGATCATGACCTGATGCCAGGTGGGTTGTGGAAAGTTGGGAGCAGCCATCTTCAAAGCTACAGACCATACTTTTGCTAAATTCCTTTTTTGAGTGTTAACTGTTTGAATTTTCAAATGAGGGATGTGTGTTTTAAATTTTGTTTTCAGTTCAGTGCTATAACATATTTTGTTCTAATCTTGCTTACTGTCAGGGATGTTTCATGATTGTGCAATTGCTGCAGTCTAAGAATGCGAATTTGCATTTCAGGCATGTCATCTGATTATGTGACAATGACAGCACTTCCTCCTTGATGATGTCACTTCCTGCCCCAGCATCACTTCCGGCTATGTTGTCACTTCCGGTGGGTCCCAACACAAGTGCCAATCTAAAAAGTGAGTCCTAGTCTCAAAAGTTTGACTGTTAGCAAGTTTTAATGGGGGGGCGGAGTTTCATTGTTTGCCCTGGGCTCCATTTTGCCTAGATACGCCACTGCCTGCCCCTCTAGACCTGAACTACTCTGTAATCCCAGTATTTGGTCTGTTCTGGACAATCCCAAATCTGACATATTAGCAGACGACTCGAAAGCCAAACTCTTGTCTACCTTTGGAACCTTGTCGGCAGGAGATCAAGCTACCATGATAAGGCAACTGGAATCCTTGATTCTCTCCTTGAAAAGTCACAAGAAGCCAAACCTCCACGAACAGCCAGCCAGCCCTGGGTCCCTGGCATCAAATTCACAGACAATGACTCAAAAGGCAGTAGCACTATCTAACAGTAAAAGAAGCCAACTTCCACAAGAACCAGTTGTACTAATAAATAAGATTGATTGATCCACAGCACGCTGATGGTAGCGTACAGGACACCATTTGATTTCAGATTTCAAAACTCATCCTAGAAATACAACGGGGGTAAGACACCCCTAGGGGTGGGGGTGGGAAAGGGGTGACCTGTAAAAATAATCGAAAACGACCGATATTAGTGTCGAATCCATAGTTTTTGGAGTATCTGAGGTGAATAGTGACACTCCCGATGCTGTTTAAGTCCACGTTCAGCCCCCATCAGCATGGGGGGGGTGAGAAATAAAATGTCCAAAATGACCAACATTAGTGTCAAATCCATAGTATTCAGGTTCGCTAGGCTGATTGGTGACAGTCCCAATGACATTTAAGCCCATGTTTAGTCGAATCGAACGAATAGAACTCTGTAGACCACCATGAATGTTTAGAAATCAGTGTTAAAGTAATCAGCAACACCCAACCCAACCCCCTGCCCCCCCAAAAACACCACTTTAACTTCCAGCTCCGGGCTGCCATTTAGGGTTCACAGTTTCATTTCTCCTTTTTGCTACAAAATTTGAATTCTGCCAGTACGCCTTGTGGCAAAGAGTTCCATAGATTAATCATGCACTATGTAAAGAAGCACTTTGTCAAGGACTGCCATCAATCTGCTTCATAAGGTCACCCAAGCAAGTGTTTTGGCAGGGAAGCTATGATCTGACTGAAGCTAAGCACATTTCAGTTCAAGGCTAATTGTTTTTACTTGGAAGTAAGTCCCATTGTTTTTAGTGGGACTTACAAAAAAGCTTACTGAATAACTAAACATCCTTTGTCCCTGTTAAGGTGCAGCTAGAAGCACCAAGTGATAGGAATACTCTTGAGGAAGAAGTAACATCATATGCACCTGGGGAAGGATTGTTAATTGCCCTTTCATGTGGCCGAAGAGGGATTGGTTAAATTCAAAGGGATGCAATGAAGTAATTGGTGGAGAGCCCTTGAAGGTTCTGATAGAGAGTCTTATAAAAGAAAGGGCTTCTCCCTTTGAAAAAAAGCTGTTTGTATCCTGGGTTGGGAGGCTGCTGTTTTTATGGACTGACTGAGGACTGTGGAAGTCCTGTTGCCTCAACCAGGACAGTGAGAATCTTAGCTAAGTTGTAATGTTTGTTTTATTTGAAATATGTGTGAATGTTTTTATAACCAGGGTTGAATGAAGCCTCACCTTTGGTGAGAAAGATTTTCCTTTGTAAAGGTCCAAATAAACGTGATTGT
>JAJKFI010000003.1:6731203-6768908 GCA_029204185.1 Lerista edwardsae | reverse complement strand
CTCAGAAATTTGGAGTATACCAGGTTTTCCCCACCAACAAGGTCACATGGTAGCAGCGGTGGTCTCTCTCGGGTATAGAGGTACTAAGGCTATGATTCCATGAAAGATTAATTGGGAAAAACAATAACAAAAGAATTCTCCCTGGTGATATTAACACACACAGTATTTTATTTCCTTTAAAAAGAACAGTGAGGCATGAGTATGTCTAGTGTACAAGAGGATGAAGGAGCCAAGTGCGCCCTTTGGACGGTGGATATAGATACAGTGGATCGGGACCGTCTACAGCGACTTCCGCCACCTAGAATAGAAAAACAAAGTTTTGTTGTTCCATGGGACGTGGAGCAAAATGATTTTTCATCTGCTCGAAATAGCAAGGTTGATTCAAAAGGAGTCGGTGTTTTGGAAGCAAGAAAGGGATTATTATATCTCATACAATGCTTGGAGCTAGACCGAAACAGTGGTGAGAAAGATTTTCCTTTGTAAAGGTCCAAATAAACGTGATTGTTGCTAAATTGGTGATTGTAATTATTTCATGGGGACATAGCAGGTTAGCCCTTGCTTGAGAGAGATACCCAGACCAAGATTGGTGAGTGTGATGACTGAGTTATAATCCTGAGAGAAGTTGAGCCTGTACAGCGGAGTCTGGAAGAGACTAGCTGTACCTGAGGAGAGGGCTCAAGGCTCAGAAATTTGGAGTATACCAGGTTTTCCCCACCAACAAGGTCACAGTCCCACTGAGAACAAAAAACATGCTCAAACCTTTCCCACCAAAATCAATTAGAATTAAACATGCTTACACTTTGGTTAGATCCTCTTCAGAGTGATTTCTTTTCCTGTAACTCTCTCCTTTCAGCCTCACTTAGAAATCTCTATTAGGAACTTCCTTCCCCTGTTTCATTCATGCCCGCACTTCTGATTTCAAGTGAAGGAAGTTGCTCTTAGGGGCTTTTGCAGTGCCTTGGAAGTCTGAAACATTATTTGAGGGTGCATTAAAAACACAGCTCTGAGAACTACCCAACTTGCTATGGCAATTTGAAAAGCAGCGGGGGGGGGGGCAGAACTGAAATAAAGAGAGACCACTTACTATGTGTATTTCTCCCACCCCATGATGCTCCTAAAACTTTGCCAATGGGCTGTTTCTGCCTTGCATGCATCCTCACTTTTATTTTTCAAACCCATGAGAGGAGCTGTATTGGATTTCTGTACTGGGTTTTTTAAAAAGCAAAAACCAAAGGGAAGCTGATATACCCTACCTGGGAGTAAGCCTAATAGATAACAGTAGGGCTTACTTCTGTGTAAATGCACACAGGTGTTTGCTGAGAGAAGAGTCCCTGCCCTCAGGCTCACCTCATCCAGGAAAACACAACAATGAAATTGAATGTATGCAAATCTCCACTGCCAGCACCTCAGCCTCTCCCCAAAATGTCCCCAGAGGAAAATGTGTCTTTTCCATTCCAAAACTGTTCCCCGTTTTCTGCCACTTCCTCCTTATCAGGGGGGTCTCCTGCAAATTAGTACTTACTTCTCATTCACAGATCAAGTGTTCACATTTCATGGACAGGAATTTTTTCAGGGCTCAGGGAGGCAAAGTTTAAGAACCAAAAATAACAAAACAGGGATGAGCTGGGAGAGGAAAGGAGGGGGGGGGGACAGCACATGTGTCTGAAGGTCCTTAGATTTAACTCCTTCCAAGGCTGGGCATTTCTAGTGAGAGCTAAGCCCATTAGGAAACGATTTCCTAACAGCACTGCAATGGAGCTGATCTATGGAAATGGTTCTGGGCAGATACCCTCATAAGCTGACGTTCCACATGACCTCTGCTCAGTTAGCAGAGACTTTATAGCCACGCATGTCAGTGACGCTGAAGTCCTTAGACTGAACCCAAGGAAGAGACCTTGTGCGTTCAACAGGGGTCTCCTAATTAATACTCAGGCTTGTAGTGACATCTTTAATGGACTATAGTTTGGTGAGATAATGCAACAGCTGCTGGGTGAGAAGGAAGCTTTAAAGAAACGCACCGACCACTTGCAATCCCCTTGAAACCAAGGAGGCTTTTCGATGGGGCTGGGTGGGGAAACCGATCTGTTTCCCCAGCCAGTCTCAACTCATCGTCTTTTTCAGTTTAGAAATGAGTTGCTTTCAAACCAGCAGCACTTAATGCCGTATAAACGTACTTGAACAGCAAAAGGGGGTATTCCTTGATTTAAACCTATGATAGGGGACTTTTAATTCTTTCAGAGGTTAATTATTATTATTGTATTTTTAATGCCAGAAATTGAGATCACCTGTGATTTGAATGGCTGACATTGAGGCGAAGGAAAACCGCAGGTAGAAAATTTGGGAAAGCCAGATCAAAGTGCTAATTCGGCTGGGCAGCATCCTGTATTAAGCTGACGTGCTGCCTGGTAGGGGGTGGGGAGAGCAGGATAAACCATGGCTAAAAGGCTAATGAACGATCCATCTGTGTGGGTTACTGATGCGAAAGGGTGGCTTGCGAGGCGAACGTTCCAAGGGGCGGGGAGGAGGAGCCTTCTGGCCACCTCATTGGAGGAAAAGGAGGAACCCTGAAGGGAATCTCTTTGCAGACAGATGGAAGTCGTGACCCTCCAACTCCCAGGCTTGGCCTGACCCAGCACGGTGCCTTGTGGCCTCCTTGTCGAAGAAGGATACTCACAACACCTAAAAAACATGTCATTTTGCAACTTACAAAACATAACTGTTTATTCGTTGAAATTCAACAGGTCCCCAAAGGTTTAAAACTTGCGTACTATAGACCAGTGGGCTCGGGCCGGATCTGGTCCCTCCCTGATCTGTTCCCTGCATGAGCAGCACTTTGGGTTCTCCCGAGGACACTGCCAACAACCCCAACTACATCTCCCAGGAATTGTCGTGTCCAGTTGCCCATGTGCAGAACACCAGGCGCACAGCTTGCTGAGACAGCAGACCCTAGAAGCGGCTGGCCGCAATGATCTCTGGGAGTGTTAGTTGGGATTGTTCACAGCGGACCTGGCAGACACAAAATGCTGTTTGCTCTGGGGATGACTTCCCGCTGTTATAGACTAATAGTGTGGGATAGGAACAATTGATATGGAAACTTAACTTTCTTAATTTGGATCTACCCCTGCCCTCACCCTGCTTCCTGGCCCTCCCACCTTGTTCCCTCGTCAGCTCCTCCCCCTTCTGTCCTCAGACTGCCGGTTCTATCATCTTGACTGCACTGTCTGGGAGCCGCTGTCATGCATGTGAGGCCTCCAGCCATGGGAATACATGGCAATTTATGATGGTTTCTCTTTAGTGTGGATTTGTTTGTGAGAAGGGCTCATGGTGTGTCTGGAACGGGGTATTTGATGCAAACGTAGCTTTGAGTTCTAGATTAAGCACTTTCCATACTTAAAACATTATAGGGTTCGCCCTGTGTAAGTTCTTTCATGAACAGTCAAGGATGAGCTATGACTGAAGCTCTCTCCGCACTCCAAGCATTTATATGCTGATGACACCGAACTTTATCTCTCCCTTCCCCCTGATTCTGAGGAGGTGGTTGAGATCCTGAATCGCTGTCTGGAGGCGGTTGGGGGCTGGATGTGGGCGAGCAAGCTGAAATTAAATCCGGATAAGACAGAGGTGCTCTTGGTTTGTAAATCCACAGCTCGGGTATTGGACTATCATCCTGCTCTGAATGGGGTCGCACTTCCTCTGAAGGAGCAGGATCTGCAGCATGGGGGTTCTCTTGGATCCACAGCTACACCTGGAGTCCCAGGTGGCGTATGTGGCCACGGGAGCCTTTGCTATTTCGGCTGATTCGCCAGCTGCGACCATACCTGAGCTGCGCGGACCTGGCCACTGTGACCCACGCCCATCTAGATCAAATTATTGCAATGCGCTCTACGTGGAGCTGTCTTTGAAGACAGTCCGGAAATTACAACTAGTACAGAATGCAGCGGCTCGGGTGGTTCCTGGGGCACATCGGTTTGACTCTGTAGAGCTGTTGCTTCAGCGACTACACTGGCTGCCGGTTCTGTTCCGGGCCCAATTCAAGGTGCTAGTTTTGACGTTTAAAGCCCTTTACAGCTCAGGTCCAGGGTAATTGAGGGATCGCCACCTCCCATATAATCCTGCCTGTACTCTCAGATCATCTGGGGGGGGGGGCTTTTTGACTGTGCCGCCACCAGGAGAGGTGAGAGGGACGGTGGCCAGGAATAGGGCCTTCTCGGTGGCGGCCCCTCAACTTTGGCATACCCTCCCCTTAGAATTAAGAACTGCTCCCTCTTGAGGGGGCGTGTCTGGCGAGCACGACGGTCATGGCTCTGGGACGCTGGAACTATGGCCTGCGAATATCTCCTTTTTGGGGGGCCCTGTAAGGGGTTTTCTCATTCATTCTCTCAGAAGAGAGAGAATGAAGCACAGCCGCGAAGTTGGAGCATCCGTGGAGTGGCTATCAACGGAGGTTCCGACAGCTGAATGCGGGGAGATGTGCTGACGCCGACGCCATTTTTATGGTCTGCCGGCACTAGTGCAAACCAGACATGGAGAAGAAGGGTGTAATCTCGGACTTGTCAGGGTGGTTCAACAGCTGTGAGTTAACTTTGTCTTAGACCCCAGGGCAAAGAAGATTATTTGCTGGAGGGTGTTGGAAGAAAACAAGCATATAAGAAAAGATTTATTGCTACTGTCAATTAAGAATTTACGGATTGCTAAGATCAAAGCATGCTGCCTGTTAACGTTTACGACATGATTGCCCAGAAGAGACTGAAATGCGAGCCACTGCTGGAATTAGGTCTCCCTGGGTTGTATCATCAGAGGCAAGCATTTGTGAGAGAATTGCCATGAAAACATTTTTCGATATCAACATGTGAGTTGAAGTCAAAGAAAAGAAATAAGAATATATAGATTTATTTTCCTTCCCAACTTGGATGGTGCTTTGAGAAGTTTGCAAAATGTGGAGACGATTACGATGTGAGATTTTGATTGGAACTTTGAGATGCTTTGCTGTTTCCGCTCACTGGGGGGGAGCAGATGGGGGGAGCAGCAATTCCTTTGGTGTGAGCAAAGGATCTGTTAAGTTTGTATTGATAGTTCCTTCACGACTGGAATGAAGATTTACTGGACTTTGTAATTTATGCTCCACGAAAATGTACCAAGATGGCGAAGTTGAAAGGAGAGAGTGGGCATATCCTTTTCCTCCCCTTATGGCGCAGATGATTTGGAATAAAGCCAAGGCTAGAAGAAAGGTGGACAGACTTGATCAATTTGGCATGATTAAAAAAGAAGAGTGATGAACTATAGAAAATTTGAACTTTCAATTAGGGAAACTCCAACTGTGAATGTTAGCGAAGCCTACTGAGAAGATTAACATTATAAAAAGCTCTGATTGGAACTTTGAGGCGTTTTCGCTGCTTTCACCCTCTAGTGAGAGCAGATGGGTGGGGCAGCAGTCTCCCTTGGTGTGAGCAAGGGAGATATGGGATTTTAGCAATAGTTCCTTTTAGGCCAGAGTGAAGGCTTGTTAGGCTTTTGAAGCTTGCGATAAATTTAAAAATATATTAAGATTTTCATAAAGAAGGGAGGATAGAGGCGAGTGGGCGTATTTTCTTCCTCTGTTATGATGCAGATATATTGAAAGGGCACCAGAAGGCTGGAAAGGAAACTTGGAAGGATTTAAACTATTCTGTATGATGATAATATAAGATTTTAAGCGTATTTGCTAGAAAAATGGCTGCAAGCGAGAGTTAATTTCAACTGAAATATCAAGGCAATCCTGAATTTTTATAATTTTGCTTAGGTTAGGGCAACTTTTGGAATTTAAAATAGCTAGATGGCTTAAATTAATGATAGATTAATTGGAAGATTTATGCTTCAGTAGTAATACGACCATTTTGGTTATATGTACAGAAGCTTATAATACCCAAGATTCTGGACCTTAGGGCTTATGGCTCTATGTTTATTCTTTTTTCTTTTTGTTTTATTCCCTCTTGCAAATGTTAGCATTTGGTATATGAGTATTTAGTGATAAGATAAGTTGATTTAATTAACATAGAAATTTTAAACAAGCGAGTATATTCAAACGATAAGGACATGCATTCGAAATATAAGGCATAGATGGTAGATGCTTGTAATCCTGACTCATACTATGTTTGTAACCCTCCACTACCTAATGTGTGTTTTCCCTGTGGTTCCCATAATGCCCAATGTAAATCCTTTCAATTTCCCATGACTTAAATAATAAAGGAAAATATTATTCAAAAAAAAAAAAAAGAATTAAGAACTGCTCCCTCTTTAGCAACATCCCGGTGGGGGCTGAAGACCTTTTTATTTTGGAAAGCTTTTAATTGTTGACAGGCTGACTGGTTTTTATACTCTTGCTTATATTTTATGATCCACAGGGCTTACTGTTGTTTTAAATTTTAATTGTTTTAATATTTTTTATTATTGTTTTTAATGTTAAATTGTAATTTTTATTGCCTGTGTTGTAAGCTGCCTTGCATGCCTATGGGCAGAAAAGCAGGGTATAAATTAAATAAATAATAATAAAATAATAATAATAATATACGGCTTCTCCCGTGTGGGTTCTTTGATGCAGTCAGGTGTGAGTTCCTGCTGAAGCTCTTTCCGCAGTGGAAGCATTTATATGGCTTCTCCCCTGTGTGGGTTCTTAGATGATTAGTCAGGGATGAGCTCTGACTGAAGTGCTTTCCACACTCCAAACATGTATATGGCTTCTCCCCTGTGTGGGTTCTTTGATGCACGGTCAGGTTGGAGCTCTTCCTGAAGGTCTTTCCACACTCTAGGCATTTATAAGGCTTCTTACCTGTGTGGGTTCTTTGATGCACAGTCAGGTGTATCCTACTGAAGCTCTTTCCGCAATGCAATCATTCATATGGTTTCTTTCTTTTTTGTGTTGCTGCAACTCTTTCCTGTGCCCCTGATCCATCCTTGTGATCCAAAGTCATTTCCTTTTCATCAAGCATGTTGGTTTCCCCACATGGTTTCCCATGAGCCTGAGTGTCTTCTTTGTTGCTCTTAAGGTGGGCCAGTAATGTTGTGCAGTTGTGGGGGGGGGCGCATGTCGTGAGGGGGCACCAAGCAAATGGCACCTATGGCTCTTGCCACACCCCGCTATACCCTAAATACGCCTCTGAATAGACCTTTCCCCTTTGTTCCCCCTCCCGCTTCTCTTATATTTGCAAGCTCTATTCCCAGCGTGTTTTGTTAACAAGGAGTTACCCGCCTGCACAGGCAGCCAGCCTCCCTTATCTTCTACTTCAGGCATGTCCAACAGGTAGATCATGATCTACCTATTAATCACGGAGGGGGGTAAGAGGTAAATCACCAGCCCACTTGGCTTGTGTCCCCTGAACTTTTACCATTGATACAAGATTTCCATGTTGGTACGCGAATTGATAGTGACCACCTTCCTATTCTGTGGTCCTTCGACTTTCCCTTTAATTCTAAACAACGTAGGGCTCCCCAGCTTCAGCTTCCATCTCGCCCAAAATGGACACCAAAGATGGCAGAAGCTTTTGGGAAATGGTCCCAATCCTCAGAGATTGGGAATTAAATCTAGTGAGTGCCCTGGAACTGACCACCTCTTCCCGTGTGGCTACCCAAATGTATGACAATATTACTAAATTGTCACAAGTCATCTGCTCTGCTCACTCTTCATCGGTACCGGGTAGCCAGCCGTCCTGGTTCGACTCTGAATGTTGGCTGGCGAAATACCGGATCAGACAACTTTTCTCCCTTTTACATTATAATCCCTCACCCTCCATATGTGATTTTTATTTTCAAGCTAGATCATGTCTTAACATCTTTGAGCAAAAAAAAAAAAACAAAACCCACACTTTTGCTCATAAACAATGGCTGCTTTTGCTTCAAGCAATGTCCTCCAATAACCACAAATCCTTTTGGAATCTAGTTTCCCGTTCTTTTCACACTCCTTCTAGTAGTACCCCTTCCTTTATCCCTCCAGCGGTATGGACATCCCACTTTTCTACAATTTTCGCTTCCTCGGATTTCTCTCCAACTCCTGTTTTGTGTCCCCCTGGATCTTCCCAATTGGCCACCAGTCTCCAGGGAAGAGGTTGAAGCCTTGATTAACACCTTCAAGCCAGGGAAGGCCCCCACCCGGACGGAATCCTTTGTGAAATTTTATTAAATAACCCGAGTTGGTGGTCCAAATTTCTAGCTAATTACATTAATGGACCAAACTGGTGCTTTCCCGAAATCACGGCTGTCCTCCATCCTTGTCCCTATTTATAAGAAGAGAGATGCTTCTTGTCCCGGGAACTACAGGCCAATTAGCCTCCTGTCGGTTATAGGGAAGCTCTACACCAAGCACCTGTTCAGTAAGCTGGCAGATTGGGCCCATTCTAAATCTTTGCCAGGTAGAGAACAGATTGGCTTTCGCCAGGGTGCATCCCCTTTAGATCATGCGTTCCTCCTATCCTATCTCGCAGAGAAGTACACGGTCCACCATCGAGCAAAGCTCTTCACTGCCTTTATTGACCTTAAAGGGGCCTTCGATTCTATAAATAGAAGCTATGGAGTAAGCTTGCCGCCTGGGAGATTGACCCCGTCTTCTTTTTCTTCTACGCTGTCTACATCACTCCAATTTTTGCCAGGTCCATATAAATCAACATGGTGGTCTCTCTGATATGATTCCCATTTCTATTATATAGGCGTCAGACAAGGTTGCATTTTGGCTCCCCTTCTCTTTAATCTTTTCCTGGCAGATTTACGCCCTTTCCTTTCTAAATTTGAAAAATCGGCCCCATCTATCAACAACGTCCCCCTTCCGATTTTATTGTATGCGGATGATGCCGTCCTTTTGACTATTACTAGACCTGGATTATGTAATCTTCTCACATTGTTTCATGAATATTGCATAAATAATGACCTTGTTATAAATGCTGATAAAACAAAAATTATGGTCTTTTCAAAATCTTGGGCCCCTTCTGTATGGAAGATTGGGAATCATGTATTTCAGCAAGTTAAAATTTTTAAATATTTAGGAATCATCTTCCACTACTGCCACAGTTGGATTCAGCATAGGAAATCAGCCATTTCTTCTATCACTCTCCACCTGAACGCAGTGGCCAGATTTCATTTCCATAGTGGGAACCAATTTGTGCCTGCAGCCCTCCAAGTGTTTAAAATTAAAACCTGGAGTCATCTCATGTATGGAGGGCCCATTTGGATTGGTGCCGCCAACAAACATTTAGATCAGCTGGTGGCCCCTTTCCTGAGGTGCATGTTAGGAGTTCCCAACTCTATTGGGAATTCCGGGCAAAAAGGCGGGGTAAAAATCAAATAAATCAAATAAATAAATATTAGACTCTCTACATTGATATTAGAACTCGGCCTTCATTTGTCTACTACAATGGCGTGGTCCTTGACATTTAAGTACTGGCTGCGCATCCTCCTCAATTCTCAACCAGGCTCTCTTCTTGAAGTTTTGTTAAAAGATTCTTACCGTTCCAGATGGTTTACCCTCTTGGAATCCAAATTGCAATCCCTGAATATTTCACTTGAATTGCTTGCTGACCTCAATCTTAATAGAGCTCACCAAATAATTAAAACAAAACTTTGGGAACTGGAATCCCATTCACTTCTTGCCAACATCAATCCTACTTGTTCGCCCTTGTATTTCGATTTGCCCCCCTCTATAGGCTGTCCTTATAATTATTTTGGTGTTTTAATTAACCCAATCAAAAGGAGAGCCTTCCTGCTTGCGTGTCTTAATATTTTTCCTCCTGTGGTTTTAAAAGGTAGATACAATAAAATTCCCCGCGAAAGCAGACTCTGCCTTTTTTGTTCTCTTCAACCTGATTCAGTAGCCCATATTCTTTGTTACTGCCCAGCACATTAAACTTTATGCCATAGGCTCCTTGGCCCTATTCTCTCCTCTTGCCTTGCCTCCCCCAATGATTTGCTTGGTAGTCGCCTGAGATAGTAATGTGACCACTATGGACCTGGTTGCTGACTTCCTATGTGAGGTCAATGAAAATAACCACCCACAAAATTGGTATGCTTACTTTTCCCTTCATGAGACCTCCTTTTCTTCTGTTTTTGTATGGTTATCTGTTCTGTTTAAATGCCAATAAAGGTTTCTGACTGATCTCTCCAGCAGTTCACCCATCCCTAGGCGAGAGCTCATGCCGCCGCCGCCCCACAACGAGACGCCACAGGTCCGGTGACATACCTGGTCTCTTGCCTCTCAGAATCACCCATTCCTTCCCTCACCCCAACACCCCTCAGAAGTGTGTTTGAGTTTTTTTGATGATTGGTGGTATTTGATTATTGGTGCCAGTATGATGAATTCTTATTTTTACTTTTAGAACTGCATGTGTGGTTTTGGCATCTCCAGTCCTTGCATTGCACATCATCCAGAGGTCTTCAGTTCCTGTTGATCTTTAATACTTTGGGACAGTGACAGTTTTGGGCCAGATTCAGCCAGTGTTTATACCAGATTTGGCCTTCTTACATCCAGACACCCCAGTATTTTTATTTATTTATTTATTTGATTTGATTTTTACCCCACCTTTTTGCCCGGAGGCACTCAAGGCGGCAAGTATAACGAAGGTGAGTGTTCCAAAGAAGAGAAAAACCTACCACTTTCATGATGAATGGGAAAAGGACTACATCATGGTGAAAGACAAGTGTTGTTGTCTAATTTGTTGTCTAATCCTTGCCTAAAAAGGGTAATCTGGAATGTCATTATAAGGCTCTGCTTAGCAATAAGTTTGATGCTGATTTTCCACCCAAAAGTGAAATTCATAAACTGAAGCTCAAATAACTTAAATCGAAATTGGCTACTCAGCAACAGTTGATGGCAAAGCCAAGGTCACATTCGGTCAATGCAACCATAGCACCTTTAAGGTCAGCAACCTGATCGCAAAGAAATGCAAACCTTTCACTGAAGGGGAATTTGTAAAAGACTGTTTTCTTGAAGCAGCTGACAATTTTTTTTAAGGATTTAAAAATAAGAAAGAGATCATAGCTGCTATTCAAGATGTACAATTGTCAAGAAACACTGTCGTGCGGCGAATAGAAAAGATGTGTGGAGACACAACTGAACAATTGTTGGAGGATGTTTCAAATTGTGTTGCTTTCTCACTCCAACTGGATGAATCTACAGACATAAGGGACATAGACCAGTTCCTAGTCTTTATCTGGATGGTTTTTGAAGACTTCAGTGTTAAAGAAGAACTACTTGGATTGATTTCTTTAAAAGGGAGAACTACCGGTCAGGAAATACCAGTTCTTTCCATTCTTTTGTGACAAAGTATCATCTTCCATTGCATAGACTTGTTTCCATCACTACTGATGGAGCAAGAGCAATGACAGGTGAGGTTAACGGTTTCATAGCCCTCTGTAGATAGCATGACAAGTTCCTAGATTTCCTTTCTTACCACTGCATCATTCACCAGCAAGTTTTGGCAAGCAAGAGACTCAATACAAAGAGTGTCATGGACATCACTTTCAAAATAGTAAATTCAGTTCGTGGAAGATCACTTCAAGGACGGCTTTTCAATCTTACTCTTAATGAAGGGGCAGCGGAAATCATTTTGCGCACAGATGTAAGGTGGCTAAGTAGGCACAAATTTCTGCAAAGATTTCGTGATTTGCTGAATGAAATACATATATGTATAGCATTAGCAATAATTGATTTTCATGTCCCACAAACGGTGTTAAAACAATAATCTTTCATGATTATAGACTATATTTGATACTGTATTACTGGCCAAGCGGTACAAGTCTAATTTTTGGATAGGCACACTATTCCTAGTGAGACAGCTGAGACCTTGACTGATGCCTTAGTTTCAGTTAACAAACATGGGTTGAAGGAAAAAATAGTTGAAGTTTGTGGAGATAACTGAGTTTCTCGTTACTACCCTGTTTCCCCCAAAATAAGACCTAACTGGAAAATAAGCCCTAGGATGATTTTTCAGGATGCTCATAATATAAGCCCTACCCCAAAAATAAGCCCCAGTTAAGATCATCAGCCAGATGGGCACATTTACGTACTATGTTTGTTGCAACACAAGATGGATGTATTGAATTATTGACCAATTGGAGCATAAATTGGAGCACGAAGTTGGATCTTCGAATGGTTCAAAAATGGCGAGCAGAGTACAATAACCTCAGTCATCAAGTGGAGGGAAATGTTAAGAAGTGCAAGTGCGGATCAGGTCGGCAACCATTATTTCCTCAGCTGGAAGAAATCATCTGTGAATGGATTGCTGACAGGAGACCAAATGCTTCGGTTGTGTGCAGGGCTGATATTCGTGCATTTGCCCGAGTTGTACATGAAAAAATAAGACATCCCCTGAAAATAAGCCCCAATGCATGTTTTGGAACAAAAAATAATTTAAGACCTGGGAAACGTGGTATTGATTTAGGCCAGTGGTCAGAGCTTCGATGCAATAATGAAGCACGTATTGCATTTGAAAACAAAGCAGATCTGTCATATTTTTGGATGTCAACAGCTGCAAAGGCATTCAAAATTGCACATGAGGAGGCAGTCAAAAAGTTGCTGCCTTTTGCAACAACCTACCTTTGCGAACAAGGATTTTCCACTCTAACAAACATAAAAACAAAGCAGAGAAATCAATTGGACGCTGAAGACTGTATCCAAATTGCTCTGACATCAAAATGCCCCAATATTGATGCTCTCGTATCAAAAATGAAGCAACATCATTTCTCCAAAACCTGAAGTTTTGAAGTTGAAGCTTTCAAAGAAATTTTGAATAGATTCAATAAAATTTTGAATTCAAATAATTAATATTATTTCCTTCCTTTCAAATCAAGGGGGTACGTCAGCGTATCTAAATTTATTTTGGGATAAAAGGTAAAAAAGTTCCCTGACCCCTGATTTAGGCTATTATGTTACATAACCATACCTCAAAATGTTCTGGCACGATTGTGAAACCGTGGCATTTCTATCTCACACAGCTTGTACTTCAGTGTTGAGACAACTTCAGTAGTCTGCTAGCCTGTTCAAGCAATGCTGCCAATGTTCCATTGAGCCTTGTAGGATAGACAAAGAAGCCTGGGGACACATAGTAAAGCGTCACCACAATTTACCCCGCCCCCTCCTGAACTTGGGAATGGGGCTCTGAGAGCCTAATTGAAACTGATTTGCAGGTTCATTTAGACACAGCCGGCAGGCATGAGTTTGGGGTTTAATTCAGGGGGTGATGGTGCACTGCACACTAGCCATTAGATTGGGCTACCCAAGGGATTACTTCAGACAGGCTTGACTTTCCTTGAGCTGTTCCCGATAGGTGTGGCCATGCACATTAGGCTTCAGATTTTTCAAACTGTACAGCCTGCTTCTGGTGTGATAATCAGGCCATGGTCAGTGGCGCGAACAGACAAGTCTAAGCGGGTGATGGGGCTTGTGCACACATTTGTCCTTCAGTGATTTTGCATATTTATAGTCAGGCCCTGGTTTGCAAAATGGCATTGCCGATGCTCTCTCTCGTTCTCAGGAGGAGCGCTTTCGGGAATTGACACCTGGGGCCAGGCGGGACCCCAACCCTATGCCTTCGGAGCTTTGGAACCTTGGTTCCACAGGGTTCAGGGAGCTGAATGGTTTGCACTGGCCCAATCGACCAGGACCAGCTACAAGTGAAAGGTTCGAGTGTTCTTAGCCTTTCAGGTAGCAGCTTCCCTGCCAGAACTTGGGCCCGTGTCTTCTGAACTGGTTATTCGTTTCCTTTTTCATTTGAGGGACAAAGGTTTAGCTTCCCTTTCATCTCCTGTTCATGTGGCTGCCTTGTCCTTTTGGTCAAAGGCACAGGGTTGGCCTGATTTAGGTACAGATTTTAGATTTTAAAAAATCCTGGAGGAATTTAGGAGAGCAACCACCTGAGCCAGATGGTTGCAGGCCCATCACATTAGGTATTCTTGGGGGGGTTGGGCCTGCAATGTAGTCCGCTTTGTTCATCACAGTATGAGGCTGCTCTTTTTCAGGCCGCTTGCATTGACATGTTTTTTGGGGCCTTTCACCTGGGCAAGTGCTAAGCAGGTTCCAGGCAACATTATTCCGGTAGGCCCTTCTGATTGGGGACGTGGGCAGGTGTGGTGACCATACAATTCTATTCCTCAGGCGCTCAAAGAGTGATCAAAGATGCAGGGGACACAGGATCACATTGGGGCATTCCCGAGGCCGCAATTTGCCCTTTCAGCAGGTTCTTGGACATCAGACCACAATTAGGTGGCTATCTGTTCATTCATTTTTTTATTTATAAACAAGTACAAATCAATCAGCAATTCCAACACATACAAAAGAAGAGTGCAAGATACCATAAGCATGTTTGCAGTACATATCGCCCAGCGATGGGATCTGTTCTCCCCCCCCCCGGGTGAGCAGGTGCCCCCTCCGAGGCCAAGGATGGCTGCGGGGCAAGCGGAACGAAAGTGGAAGTGCATGGACAGGCTGCCAATCAAACAGTAGTCCCGCCTAAGTCCCGCCCTCCGTTCCCCCAGGTCGTTTATAGATCCCATTGCTGGTATCACCCCTTCTAAATTTTATTAACCTAGTTAAGATGACTTAAGTCATTTTGACCTGTCCCCATTAACGCTCTACCAGTGACAATCTGACACGCCATCATCTTCTGGGCAGGCAAGAGAGCGGCAGCCAGAAGTTCTGGCACCCAGCTGGGTCTTGGAGAAGTTGCCAGTGTGCAATCGGTCACTTGAAGAGGAATGCACTGGGCCAGCTTCTGTCCATGTATGGGGATTCTTGGAATTCCACCAGCCTCCCCAGATTTTGGTCATTCATTTGGGTGGCAACAGCCTGATCCAGAGGACATCCTTGTCCTTGAGAGTTTAAAGGCCAGTACAGTTCAGGCCAGTGCCAGGGGCCCAACTTCCTGCCCCTGCAGGGTTGGGAGAGAGCTCACAGTCCGGTCAAAATTGACCAGCCTTGAAGGAGGTTAAATGACCATCTGGTGTGGGCTGTTTTGAAGCTTGGTGGACCTATTATTGCACACTTGCACATTCGTTTTAGTTATCCAGTTCTTTTTCATGGTGATGGGGTGCATCTTTCACCCCTAGGAATCAATATATTTCTTAGTCACTTGCAACTGGGCATTACGTCTGGTTCCATTTGGGGGGGGGTGGGGGCCAAGCACTAGGCTGACACCCCCCCCGTGTGGCAGGTAGTATGTGGGTGGGTAGGAAGAGTTTATGGTGCCCATCTGAGGCAGCATGTCTGGGGAACCGCCAGGCCACTCATAAGATGCTTACCTGGCTCGGAAAGCTGTTAGGTGGACTCTGGCTGGATTTAGCAAAGGCTACCCTTTGGCTTGGCCGGGGTGTGTAATTTGTAATATCTTCCTGCTTTCCTCCAGTACTGTTGTCACATTATAGTGCGACAGTTTTGTAGCAGTGGAAAACCACAATCAGAAGCTAGCACGTTGGTCAGAGACAGAAGGGCACAGCTTGGGGGGATCAGAACTTTCCAGGTTCATTGAACTCAGACGTTCCCCTGGCTGGAATACTAACGTTTGAATGATGCCACGTTCTGTCATACCTGTAAATTAGCATTCCATCACAACTGTGTGACATTTTCACCTCAATTTCAGATGTCGTTCATTGAGACGGGCTTCAGAAATTGGAGGAAGGCTCTTGAGAGATTCCACATACACGTGAGTTCTGAATGCCACAGAGAGGCAGTGCTCAAGACCCCTATGCTCTGGTGTGAGTGTCTCCCCTCTGCTTTCCAACGCCCAAAAAGCCACAAAGGTGGAGAACAGGGAAGCTCTGCTTAAGATACTGTTGTCTCTGATGTTTCTCGTCACCCAGGGACTAGCGATTCGTGGCCACTGTGACAACACAAAGAGTTAACTAGGGATTTCTTGGGGATATATGGTTACTTTGACATCCTTAAACAGGAAGAGTAAAGATCAAAGTTGGTGTAATAACAAAGCCAAGCTAGGGAAAGGCTCCGAGATTCACATTTTGAAAAGGAAACTAACTGGCAAAAGGGCCTCGGAAAGGCAGATAATCGCACAAGGCTTACAGCTGTGAAATAACTCGGATTGAAAAGAACTGTTGGCTGTAAATGTCCCTGGACAGGAGACAGCAAGGAGATGCCAAATTACCAACACCTGGGTCAGAACTGGTAGTACCGGGCCTACGTGATATCAAATGTAATTGGCTGGTTTATCCAGATATATAACCTTGCATTAAGGCAGTGGTTCTCAACCTTTTTTCCACCGGGACCCACTTTTTCCTATGACAGCCTGTTGGGACCCCCAACCATAATTGGGAGCAAGTTGCATCGAACTCACTGACAGCGCAATTCTATGCATGTCTACTCAGAAGTAAGTCTCATTGTGTTCAATGCAGCTTACTCCCATGAAAGTGAGTATAGGATTGCAGCCTGGGACTCAGATCCACGTTAGCGCGCGCAGACACGAGCAGCCCTCTGACTCTCCCCAAAGGCCTCCATTAGCTCGTGCAGCCTCCCATCTGCGCGAAAGGCCTTCTTTCTCCAGCCAGACCTCCCTCAGTGTGGCTGCACCTGCCCGGCGAGAACTTGCGCCTTTAACGCCACATGAGGCGCCCCCCCCGAAAGTCATCTCGAGAGGGATGAGAGCGTGGCGTGCGGACAGGACCCAGCACGCAAATCCCTGCTCAAGCCAGGCAGCTTTCCTGGGTGCCCTTGACCCGGTCCCCCTCTCTCAGCCTCGCTTACCTTGCAGGGTTGTTGTGACGGGGGGAGGCGAAGCACCCACAAGCCTGACGTCGGGGCGGGATGGCTCACTCGTGCAGCGCCCTGCAGACTCTCTCAGGGCTGGAGAGCGGCCGCCCGTCCTGCACGCTGCTCCCAGGGAGTCCCGCTCTGGCCCGTGAGTGCGCGCGGGATGGCAGCCTCGGACGTGTGTTGACTCGCGAGTCGGCCCCGCGCTGCCCAATGAGCATCCCTCCCAGGAAAGCACGCGTGGGCAGGAGGCCTCCCCGGGCAACGCCCCTGCGCGCCTCCTCCCGAGTAGTCCCATGGTGCGCCTCCTCCCGAGTAGTCCCATGGCGCACTGTGAGGCTTCCAAGGTGAGAAATTCCGCAGCTCCCTTTTAGTGTCTTCCTTTGTCTTGGGCCGAGCTTCGTCCCCCCCCCCCGCAGACCCATTTCCCCCCCATGTGTGTTTTGGAGGGAGGCTCTGGCGACCCCTGCAAAATGCTTGTTCGACCCCCAAAGGGGTCCCGACCCCCAGGTTGAGAACCACTGCATTAAGGTCATTGGGATAGGGAGTCGGCAGGAAGATGGCCGCTCGGTAGTTTCGACCTTAACTCTTGTCGCATGCTTTAGCTAATTGCCTCAGTATGCCACTTACTACAAGGAAAAAAAGATCGAGATCCAGACCTGTCAAGGGCTCTAAACGAGCCGAGGGAGTGAAGAGGAGGAAAAAAATACGCAACAACTCCAAAAAGCAGGCACATATGGTACCATCTGTGGTTGCGTCTCCTACTGAAGAGGTGAGCATTAACCTTCCCTTGTCCCCTTCTATTAACGAAGACTGTACACTGCTGAACACCTCCCTCAACTGGGATAAAGTAGTGCCGAGTGGGATTGAAAATGGTGATAACAGAAGGAATTTTTCCTTCCTACATGAGCATCTGGGAGTGGAGGAGGAGGATTCCCCCCTCCAACGGGCTTCCTACCCTCCGGAGCAAGGATCAGGAGACGCGTGCTTAGTTTCCGTGCATACCTTATTACTTATTCTTGAACGCTTCAGCAAATTTGAGTCTCAATTGCAATCTATTTATCTTGAAATACAGAAACTAGCAGCCTGCTGTGAGACTCTTAACATCACTAATAAACTCAAAGCTGCAACTTGCCCTCCCTCTTCGCCTTTCCTTCCCCCTCCACCATTGTGTTCCAAATTGCCTCTAAACGAGTTGTCGACTGGGAGCGAACCTACGGACGCATGTCATAAACTCCATCTGGTCTGGTCCCCGAATGATATTCTTTTAAACATACCTCGCTGGGATGCTCGCTGGTGGTCCAACAAATTTAAAATCTTAACTTCATTATCTCAACTGTTGAAGCAGCATATAGAGCCGTCTGCTCTGTCTGCTTTTTTCTATCTCCTTACCAGCAAAGATCGTAAAAGGCTCCACCTCTCCTTCAATTCGCCGTTCTTACCCAAGAAGATCCTAGAAGCTAGAGCTGACTTGATCTCCTATCACATCTAAGTACAGAGAATCTTTAGACAGTTGGGGCCACGGCTGAGATTTAGTTTGAAGCCCACTCCTGGCTCTACATTGGCTCGTGACATGGCTTCTCATGGTAAGATTCAACCTCAGGCCCCCCCAACTTCCATCTTACAAGCTCCTCCCATTGTCTCTAAGCCTAGTGTGTTACGGAGTCATAAAGAAATACAGCACCACTCTAGCAATGAGACTGAGAGTCTTGCTTTGCCCCGCCTCCTGTGCTTGAGCCTATGGAACAGGAATATGCTCCTCCTTCTATAGCAGATCAGGGCATGGATCCTGTTCCAAGAGAAATGACTCAAGCCAACCTAGACTCCAAACTATCTAACACAGCGATTCTCAACCGGGGGGCCCGACCCCTTTAGGGGTCGAACAACCGTTCCACAGGGGTCGCCGAAGACGGGGTTTCCATGGTACTTCAGCGCGCGCGCGCAGCTGCATCCTGGGTGAATGGGCTGCTCTAGCCTAGATTAGAAGATTAGAGGCGCCTCCCTCCGTAGCCAAGAAAGCAGGGCACGCCCCAGCCCTTCTTGTTCTCCCTGCAGTCGGCCCCCTTTGCCTCTGCTCGCCTGTGCGTGTGTGCCGCCTCGATGCTTCCTGAGTCTGGTCTGGAGCCTCGTGGTGGGCATCGGCGTTTTGAAACGGAAGGGAGTTGGAGGAGGGGGCAATTTTGATCAGTGGGCTGCTCAGCCTCCTCGCCACCAGCTTTTGTTTCTTGCTCACCGGCCAACATCACCCCCATTCGCCTTTGCACTCACCCACCCAGTCCACCCTTCCACGATTTTAAGGTAACATTTTTTATTCACCCGCTTGCAGACCCTGCAAATGCTGTTGATCTCTCATTCATCAGTATTAGTGATCTGAGGGCTTCACCTGTTGCTTGTCAGCACACAACAATCACTCGTCTCTCTCCACAGTCTCCCTGCAATGACAGCCCCATCCGTGCACCTTTACACCCGAGAAAACCCATCACTCCCTACAATACTCTCCTTACAGTAACAACCCCACCCATACAACTTTACACTCAAACAAGCAAGGAAGCCTCTCCCTCGCGCCACAATCACACAAACTCTGCAATCCAGCAATCACCCTGCCAAAAAAAAAAAAAAGACACACCCCCATCCACACGCCGGTCGATCGATCGCCCGTCCTCATCCACGACCTAGATTTTTGTGCTTACAGATTTTTGTGAAGCTAGTGGCTCTATGTAATTGTTTGTTTGATGGTGTACTCATTTATGTATTATATATTAATAATAGATATATATAGATCTAGTAGAATGGGGACAGTGATTCCCCCCCCCCCCACCTTGGTCTTTTTTCCTTTCTTTGCTACATTTCTGTTAGTGATAAATATTTGGCTTTGGGAAAGCAGTTGCAGACCCTGCAAATGCTGTTGATCTCCCATTCATCAGTATTAGTGATCTGAGGGCTTCACCTGTTGCTTTCTTTATGCAGGTGTATATTGGTGTGGGAAAAAATGCTATGTATTCCACAAGACAGCTGTGTTTTTCTCCATCATGCCTGCAGGTGTCATGGGATGGTTTGCTAATGATAATAATATATAACAATAGGTTGATGTGAACTGTATTGACTGAACTATGCCATGTATCATCTTTTGTATTATTAAAGCTAGTGTTATATATTATTATCATTAGCAAACCATCCCATGACAATGGATCGTGTAGAGAAGAACGTTAAGAAAAGAAAATATAGTGAGGATTTTCTACAGTACGGTTTTACCTCAATAATTACAGCAGGAATTGAGAAACCGCAATGTGTTATTTGTTGTGAAGTTCTATCAGCCGAATCTATGAAGCCGAACAAATTAAAACGCTATTTTGATACCAAGCATCCGAGCTTTGCCGGCAAGGATACCGACTATTTTAGAAGCAAAGCTGATGGACTCAAGAAAGCCAGACTTGACAGTGGTGGCAAGTACCACAAACAAAACGTAGCAGCCGTTGAAGCTTCATATTTGGTGGCACTCAGAATCGCCATAGCTATGAAACCTCACACCATTGCTGAGGATTTACTGTTGCCAGCGGCCAAAGACATTGTTCGAGTTATGATCGGAGACGAATTTGTAACGAAATTGAATGCAATTTCCTTATCTAACAACACTGTCTGCAGAAGAATAGATGACATGTCTGCTGATATTCTTGATCAAGTAATCCAGGAAATTAAATCTGCTCCACTTCCAATATTTAGTATCCAGCTTGATGAATCTACAGACGTTGCAAACTGTTCACAGTTGCTGGTTTACGTGAGATATATTAATGATGGCGACTTTAAAGATGAGTTTCTTTTTTGCAAACCTCTTGAAACGACTACTGCACATGATGTATTTGACACAGTTGGTTCATTTCTGAAAGAGCATAAGATCTCTTGGGAAAAGGTTTGTGGTGTTTGCACAGATGGTGCTCCAGCTATGCTAGGATGTTGATCTGGATTTCAACGTTTGGTACTGAATGAGTCACCAAAAGTCATTGGAACTCACTGTATGATTCTTTGGCAAATATTAGCAACAAAGACGCTGCCACAAGACTTACAAGAAGTAATGAAAAGCGTCATAAGTTCTGTCAATTTTGTAAAGGCGAGCACTTTAAACAGTCGACTGTTTTCACAACTGTGCAACGAGTTGGATGCGCCGAACAATACTCTGCTATTTCACACTGAAGTGAGATGGTTGTCGAGCGGAAAAGTTTTAAAACATGTTTTTGAGCTTCGTGAATTCAAAACATTTTTTAATCAGAAAGCAAGACCACAGTTCGAAGCACTTTTCAGCGATAAAAGTGAACTGCAGAAAATAGCTTACTTGGTTGACATCTTTGCCATCTTGAATGAGTTAAATTTATCACTGCAAGGACCAAATGCAACATGCCTCGATTTGTCTGAAAAGATCCGATCATTTCAAATGAAGCTTCAGCTTTGGCAAAAAAAAATTGGATAAAATTAAAATTTACATGTTGCCTACCTTATCTGCTTTCTTTGAGGAACATGACATTGAACCAGACAAAAGGATTACGATGATAATTTCTATGAAAGAACACTTGCATATGCTTGCAGACGAAATTTCATCGTACTTTCCAAATCTACCTGACACCCCATTTGCACTTGCCAGAAGCCAATTCACAGTCAAAGTTGAAGATGTTCCTGAGACAGCACAAGGAGTTCACTGAACGTATTAACAGCAATGCAGCGAGAACTGATTTTTCTACAATGCCAGTTACAAAATTCTGGATCAAGTGTTTGCAGTTCTGTCTGAGACTGTGTTGTGCCTTCTTCTTCCATTTCCAACAACATATCTTTGTGAAACAGGGTTTTCCAGCTTGTTGGTTATCAAGTCTAAATACAGAAGTAGACTTGTTGTGGAAGATTATCTTCATTGTGCTCTTGCAAAGACTGCCCCGAGAATTTCTGATCTGGTGAGAAAGAAGCAATCTCAACCTCCGCACTGACGTTGGCTTTTTACGTATACTGTCACAAAATGTAGCAATGTAGTTTACTGTTGTTATATTAAGACTGTTACCCATGCTACACCATGCTTCAAGACAAAATTTCATTTATTTGTAATTACAAATAAATATTTCACAATACATAATTACATACTGTTTTTGTGATTAATCACTATGCTTTAATTATGTTCAATTTGTAACAATGAAAATACATCCTGCATATCAGATATTTACATTACGATTCATAACAGTAGCAAAATTACAGTTATGAAGTAGCTATGAAAATAATTTTATGGTTGGGGGTCCCAACAGGCTGTCATAATAAAAAGTGGGTCCCGGTGGAAAAAAGGTTGAGAACCACTGATCTAACAGGAGTTTTGAACAAGCACCACGAACAACAGAAAGCACCATCCTCTCCATAATGCCAACTTCTCAGCCAGCGGGAGGCTTGTTTATCCCCGACTCTACCAGACAGCGAGACGTAAATCCGAACCTAGCTTGCCTGACCTCCACCGGGAGTGTCAGTTAGCAACAAGGGACCACGAAAAGTCGTTGGATAAACTGCTTAAATCAGTGAAATCCAATATGGTGCCAGAGTTGGATGACACTCTGAATAGGGAGAAACTTAAGGAATCATTGCGCATACCCTCAGAGAGGGACTTGGACCCCCTCTTTGATCCTTGACTAGTTCAAGATCACCCCAACTCAGATTACCCCCTTCCCGCTGCTAAGTCTAATAATCCTGAGAGAAGTTTGAGAATGCTGTTGTGGAATCTCGCAGGTTGGTTCACCAAACAATACAATCCTGAATTTCTTAACTTTGTAAAGGAATTTGATATCATCTGCATCCAAGAAACTTGGTCTAAGGATCCAATTACTGTGGAGGATTATCAATCCTTCCACTTACCGGCCTTTAGAAGGAAGAAGTATGGCTGTTTACAAGCTGGACTGGTCACCCTGGTAATTTCCACTCTGAAAGCAGAACTGGTGGAGGCTTGTTAGGATTCTGGTAGCCTACTGGTGGTTCGAGTGAATATCAATAATATTTCAGTCCTTTTCCTCAATGCTTACTTACCTCCCTATACTGACAAGATGCACCTGGCCCATATGTGGAACCATCTGACCAACTTTCCCCATACAAATATTGTACTGGGGGCTGATTTGAATGCACGTGTAGGGGTCAGGCAAGAGATATTCCATAAAATTTTGAAAGGCAAAGATATATCTACCCTCCCCCTCTATTGTAACAGCCAAAGGAGTTCTAAAGATAAATACTCTAATGAGGCAGTCACATTTCTGGCCTCTTTTAGTATCCATTTTAATAACATCTGGCTCAACGGCCTGAGTGATTTCACAAAGGCCTCTGAGTTTACTTATATATCCTCACACGGCTGTAGCGTAATTGATTACATCATAATTTCTTTGAACTTACTCCTGTTGGTGGTCAATTTTGAAATTGGGGATTATAAAGTAAGTGACCATCTTACCCTTTTGCTAAAGTTAGATCTGGATGTCCCTAATCAGGAGCAGCAGACTCTTTCTTTAGAAGGTCTTGTTCAGTCCAGCAAACCCCTACGGAATAGTTCCACTCTAGACAAAATCCATGAGTTATTAGACCAGCCAACTAACAAAACTCTTAGGTCCTTAATTCATGTGGGGAATAATCCTCAACTGATCATAGAGGCATATGAAGAACCGACTGATGTTATTACAGTTAACATGCCCCCCCCCAGGAGTGAGTGCACGGATAGACCTCGGCTAGGAACAGTATACTGGTTTGATAAAGAATGTAAAGATCAAAAAGTTCAAGTAAGAGCCCTTTTTAAAAAGTTTAGGTCATCTGACTCCCAAGAGGTTCTAAGAGAGTACTTCTCAATTCACTTCCAGTTTAAAGAATTGATTAGCCGTAAAAAAATTCAACATCAGAAGGATCAATGGAATAAGCTAGTCTCGGCCTCTACCCATCCAAATTCTAGAATGTTTTGGACTACTGTTGTAGGGGCTTTTAGAAATAAACAACAGGATCCGTTGGCAGTCCCAACACATTGTTGGAAGCCTTACTTTACTAAGATACTCTATGACAATTTGGTCCCTTTCAACCTGGAGTTAGCTAGACCCTTATCCCCTCACCCCGACTGGCAATCAGTGTCACTGAAGCAGATTTTAGATTTAATCTCAACGTTAAAATTGGGGAAGGCAGAAGGTTCAGACAATATTATCCCTGAATGGGTGAAAGCTGACCCAGAATTCTGGGCTCCTATTTTAGTCGAGCTTTTCACTACGGCCAATAGGTTTGGGACAGTTCCCGACTCATGGCGGAAAGCGGTAGTACTGCCTATCTATAAAAAAAGGAGACCGCAAGGCGCCTGAGAATTACAGACCTATCAGCCTACTTTCGGTTGTCGGTAAGCTGTACGCAAAATACCTGTTAGGCCATTTAAATAACTGGATCATCCAAAAAGAGATCTTAGGTCCGGAGCAAATTGGTTTCAGACATGGTAGCACGACATTGGACCATTGTATTACTCTATCTCATTTGATCCACAAGTACACCGTTCGTATTAAAGCCAAACTTTACGTCGCCTTTTTAGATCTTAAAGGAGCATTTGACAGTATTGATAGGAACCTCCTCTGGATGAAACTTCAGAGAATGGGTATTGATCCTAACTTGTTGGCACTTATCAAGTGCCTATACTTGCCATCATACCTGGAGGCTTGACATCCCAACTCCAACCACTTGATGTCAGCATTAACAAACCGTTCAAAGCTACCATGAGAGACGAATGGAACAAATGGATGAAGTCTTCTGGGGACAATTTGACACCAGCAGGAAGAGTGAAGAAACCAACTATAGGAGAAGTTTGTGCCTGGGTGAAAAGATCCTGGGATAATATTAAGATTGAGATCGTTGTCAAGTCATTTAAGAAGTGTGGCATTTCAAATGCCTTAGATGGAACTGATGATGAGGCAATATATGAAAACAGCGATTCGTCATCAACCACAGATGAGGACAAGCTAACGGATGGGAGTTTTGACAGTGACGAGTAGTTTTATGAATAAAACTTGAGTTCAGTAACTTTATGCGTGGTGCTACATTTTTTTTCAAATTCCTGGCACCAAAATTAAGGTGCGTCTTATACATGGGTGTGTCTTATACATGGGGAAATATGGTACTGTTGTTGCAGCAGCGTGAATGGGAGCGACAGGAGTGCAAGGCAGAGAAAAAAATCCAAAAACAAAGGGAAGAGAAGCGGAAAAAGTTGCAGCTGCTTCGGGATCAGGACCGGGAGCAAAAACCTCTCCCAGTGGAGGTTCAATCTTCCTATATTGGGTAAAAATGCTGACCCAACATATTCTTTGTCATGTTTGAATGTGTTCTGCGGTCTTGCCATATGCCTACAACTGATTACATGTGTTACCTGCAAGGCCAAATACACGATCCGGACATAACCACACAACTCCTTCAGCAGCCCGAAGATATTCCGTACGAGGAGTTTAAGTCACAGATTCTGAGCCAGTCAATTTTGACTGAGAACGACAGGAACCTTCAATTTTGCCAGATGTCCAAATTGGCTACAGAAAGTTTCCAACAGTATCTAGCAAGATTAAAATTAAAGCTTTGATATACACTTTGAAAAAAAAGTGCCAAAGCCACAACAATAGAACAGGTGGAGGCCCTTATCGTGAAGTAACAGCTGTGTTTTGCATTTCCAAAGCACTTATTTGCGTTAGTCAATGATGCAAATCTACCCAGTTTGCAAGAAATGGCTCAAAAAGCCGATGTACTTTCTGCAACGTGCAATTCTGCTGTACAGGCTTAGATGGTCTACCAAATCCAAGGAGGCAATTAATAACTGGACCAGGAAGAGCGAAGTACTGGATCTAAATCTGAAATTAACTGAGACCCACTCTCCTTCTATTGCCATTGCTTCCTATGAGCTGCTCATTAAGTCACTAATTCAGACTTTTGAGATCGCCTCGGGTCCTGCCCTTACGTACCCATGCCTCCTCGTGGTTTGATGCTGACTGTTGGGCCGCCAAGAAATGCATCAGACAATTCTTTCACACAATCTTCGAGAAAGCCGACCTGGTATGTATCACAGAGACCTGGCTGGACGAGCTGGGAGGGGTCAGTCTTTCCCAGATTTGTCCGCCGGGTTTCCGGGTACTTCAGCAGCCACGACTATAGGGGAGGTGAGGTGGGGTTGCGATGGTCTATCGGGACCTCATCCGTCTCACCAGATACCCTGTTCAGCAGTCCACCAGGTTTGAGTGCCTTCGTGTTGTGTTGGAGGGGCGAGACAGAACAGGGATTCTGCTTGCTGCCCAGCAGTCTCCGTGCCTGAGCTGACGGAGCTGGTCTCGAGCGTGGTGTTGGAGTCCCCCCGCCTTTTGGTGTTGGGGGACTTCAATGTCCATGCCGAGGCCCCGGGAACACCTGCGGCTCAGGATTTCATGGCCTCCATGGCAACCATGGGTCTGTCTCAAAGAATTTCTGCCCCGACGCATGATGCGGGACACACGTTGGACCTGGTGTTTACTGCGGGGCAGGTTGATGGTGATCTGGAGGTGGAGGAGATTAAGATCACTCCTTTGTCATGGACAGATCACTGTCTGGTGGGATTTAGGCTTGTTGCAGCTTCTCACCTCTGCAATGGCGGGGGGATCGCATTCTATGATCCACCCTCAGAGGCTGATGGATCCGAATGGATTCCTGAGGGCTCTGGGGGATTTTCCTGCTGCCAGAGTTGGAGATCCACCCACTGCCCTGGTCGACCTCTGGAATACGGAGATGGCCAGGGCTCTGGATGAGATCGCTCCTGAGCGTCCTCTGCCCAGTCGCAGAATCAGAGCGGCTCCTTGGTTTTCTGAGGAGCTGCGAATGATGAAGCAGCAAGGCAGACGACTAGAGCGTCGGTGGCGAAAGACTCGTGCCGAATCTGACCGGACACGGGCGAGGGCCCATTTAAAAGCTTATTCTAGAGCAGTGGTGGTGGCTAAGAGGGCACACTTATCTGCCACCATTGCGTCTGCAGAGAACCGTCCGGCTGAGCTTTTCCGTGTGGTCCGTAGCCTTTTACATCTTGCCCCCCTTACTGGTAGGGAGGAGCACACGGAGGCTCGCTGTGACGAGTTTGCAAAACATTTTGCAGACAAGGTCGATCAGATCCGGCATGACTTGGACGCCGCTGTGGACATATCTAGTGATGTCCCTGGGGAACCTGTCTGTCCTACGATTTGGGATTCTTTTCAGCTTGTAGAGCCTGAGGATGTGGACAGGATTCTCTGGAGCGTGAGACCTGTTGCTTGCCCGCTCGACCCTTGCCCGGCGTGGCTAATTAGAGCTGCCCGGGGAGGGCTGGCCGAGTGGACAGGGAGGGTGGTGAATTCATCTCTGAGGGAGGGGGTGTTCCCGCCTGCCTTGAAGCAGGCAATGGTGCGCCCCCTCCTGAAGAAGCCCTCCCTGGATCCCACAAATTTAAACAACTTTCGGCCAGTCTCCAATATTCCATTTCTGGGCAAGGTGATTGAGCGGGTGGTGGCATCCCAGCTTCAGAGGGTTCTGGAGGAAACGGATTATCTGGACCCATTCCAATCTGGCTTCAGGCCGGGATTCGGGACGGAGACTGCCTTGGTCGCCTTGGTGGATGACCTGCGCCGGGGGATGGACAGGGGAAGTGCGACCCTGTTAGTCCCGCTGGACCTCTCGGCGGCTTTTGACACCATCGACCATGGTGTCCTTCTGGGTCAGCTGGCCGGGTTGGGGCTTGGAGGCACTGTTTTGAAGTGGTTCCGCTCCTTCCTGGCTGACAGATCCCAGAAGGTGGTGCTGGGGGATGCTTATTCGGCACCCCGACCTCTTAGGTTCGGGGTGCCGCAAGGTTCCCTCTTATTCCCCATGCTATTTAACATCTACATGAAACCGCTGGGAGAGGTCATCCGGGGGTTTGGAGTGGGGTGCCATCAATATGCTGATGACACCCAACTCTATCTCTCCTTTCCCCCTGATTCTGAGGAGGCAGTTAAGGTCCTGGATCGCTGTCTGGAGGCGGTTGGGGGCTGGATGTGGGCGAACAAGCTGAAATTAAATCCGGATAAGACAGAGCTGCTCTTGGTCCGGAAATCCACAGCTCAGGTACTGGACTATCGCCCTGCTCTGAATGGGGTTGCACTTCCTCTGAAGGAGCAGGTTCGCAGCTTGGGGGTTCTCCTGGATCCACAGCTACACCTGGAGCCCCAGGTGGCGGCGGTGGCCAGGGGAGCCTTTGCTCAGCTTCGGCTGATTCGCCAGCTGCGACCGTACCTGAGCTGTGCAGACCTGGCCACAGTGACCCACGCCCTAGTGACATCTAGATTAGATTATTGCAATGCGCTCTACGTGGGGCTGCCTTTGAAGACGGTCCGGAAACTACACCTAGTTCAGAACGCGGCGGCTCGGGTGGTTGCTGGGGCACGTCGGTTTGACTATGTCGAGCCACTGCTTCGGCGACTGCACTGGCTGCCGGTTCTGTTCCGGGCCCAATTCAAAGTGTTAGTTTTGACTTTTAAAGCCCTTTACGGCTCGGGTCCGGGGTATTTGAGGGACCTCCTCCTTCCATATAATCCAACCCGTACTGTTAGATCATCTGGAGGGGCCCTTTTGACTGTGCCGCCACCAGGAGAAGTGAGAGGGGTGGTGGCCAGGAAGAGGGCCTTCTCGGTGGTGGCCCCCCAACTTTGGAATACCCTCCCCTTAGAATTGAGAACTGCTCCCTCTCTGTTAACATTCCGGCGGGGGCTGAAGACCTTTTTATTTCAAAAAGCTTTTAATTGTTGACAGGTCTGGTGGGCTGGCTGGTTTATTATATTTTATGATCCACTGGGTTTGTTGCTTTTAAATTGTACTGTTGGTGGTTTTAATTGTTTTATTGTATTGTTTTTTATATTGTTTTTGAAGTGTTTTTAATGTTAGTTTTTATATTTTGTAAAGCCGCCTTGAGCGCCTTTAGGCAAATAAGGCGGGGTATAAATCTAATAAATAATAATAATAAATAAATAAATATCTCGTGACCCTTCTACGGAATCCTTAAAAGTGTATTTTTCTCTGAGGTAATTATGGCATAGCCTCTTAGATGACAAGAAGCAGTCATTTGCTCAACACAATTGGAAACTCCTTTATGATGCTATTCACTCTAATAATCATAAGCTTTTTTGGTCATTAGTCTCCCGTACCAATCCTTTCTCAGATAAGGATTATTTGTTAACAGATAGGGGGGATTTTGCTTTAAAAGAAGGATTTGTGTTGTTTTGGCTTTGGGGATGGGTAACTGTCAAGTATTGTTTGACATCTGGCACCTGAGAACTGTCAGGGGTAATGGTTGATTGCTTTGGGCTGTGTTTGGGAGGGGGACAGAGCCCTGCCTGTTACCAAGGGGTCCTGATTGGTTAATTATTATTATTATTATTATTAATTAAATTTATACCCCGCCTTTCTGCCCGAAGGCACCCAAGGCGGCATTACGAAGTTAGAACACAATAAAAAAATTACATAATGATTAGAAGACAATTAAAAACAATATTAAAAAAAATGTACAACAGCGAATCCCATGGATCATAAAAATATACAAAAATATAAAAGGATGCAATTAAAACTTGGGGGTAATTGAAACTGACAGAAAGAAGTAAAGAAACCCTATAAGAAGCAAATAAGAGAAAAGATGAGGGAGAGTTAGGGAAAGGGCTATGTTTGAAACTAGGACAGGTTCTTGAGCATTTTTTAAGGCTGACCAGGGAAAGTTCTGTACTGAGAGACAAGTTTGTAACCTGCAGAAAGACTGAGACGGGGGGCCTTGCATCTTGTGTTTTTGGGAAGTTACAGTAAGTTTAGAGGTAAAGCCTGTGTATGCTAGGAGAAAGTAACAAAAGTAAAGAAGTGGTCTTTTTTCTGCTCCCTCTTTGGGACTTCTGTATCTGCTGAAGTGATTTTTATTTTGAGTGTGTTATTTTAATAAATTTGGTTTTTATTCCCCTTTAACTTGGATTATGATTCATGCTTGTATCTATATTATTCAATACAAAAGATCCAACAAAAAATAGGAGAAACTGTAATTGTTAATAAAATCTATTTGTGTAAATACTGAGAAAAACCAAGGCCATCTGTTTGCTGTAGTTAGTGAAGATTGCCTTGGACCTTAGTACTGCAAAGCTAAGTACTTCTCCCTCCTAAGAAAGAGATTCCCCACTTGGCAGCAAGAGGCTTGTGTAGCTGGCTGACCAGGATAAAAAGTATCCAAGTATTTTTGGGGCTGTGGGGTGGAGGAAGTAACAATATCCCCTTCTCCGATTCCCGCTTCTACTTGGATGACTTATTATTCTAACATTTTTTTCTCTTCCGAACCCTGATATAAATTTCCTTTCACTTCCCTCTGACTTGCCGGAATGGCCACCTGTCTCCCCCAACGAAATAATAGAGCTTATCAGTTCTCTAAAACCTGGGAAAGCCCCAGGCCCAGATGAGATCCAACTGAGATCCCTAGACTTCCGGTTGAGCCATGGCAGTCTGAGCAGGTCAGAACGAACGCTGTGCCTGAGAGAGGTATCTGTTTTCTGAGAGATAGGCAATATAATAAATGTCTATCATTACTCGTTTCCCAGGAAGAGAAAGAACCAGAGACGCTTAAAACCCGAGGAGGAGGTGAATTCGGCGATAAGAGAGCTCTGAAAAAAGGGCTTTTTTAATTGCCTTGAACTCCCACTCCAAGGACGGTCCAGCAGAAAGCACAACAGAATATCAGGAGTCAATAATATGACTTAAGACCTCCAGTGACTCAATTGCTTGAATAGAACAGAAGAGACGCAGCAACATCAAAATAAATAACAAGGTAAAGACCTCAACTTCATCTTCACAATATTTATATAGAAGAACAATGAATTTCTATTAAAAAGTGAAGAAGAAAGCCTTCAAAGGAACTCCAATTAAGAAGTGATTTATTCAAGGTTAATGTCATATGATTTAAGATACAAACAGAGGGAGAGAGCAGGTAGCTGGAGTGGATCCAAAATGTCGAAAAAATCAGAAAAAGAACAGCCCTCTTTAGAAAATTTGGAGAGGAAGCTTACAGAAGCAATGAAGGATATGTGTAACAAATTAACTGAAAACATGAATAAACTGATGGAGGGAGTGAAAGAGGGGATAGAAGAAGTGAAAAATGAAATAAGAGATGTTAAGGGAGAGGTACAGTCTATAAATCAGAAAGTCTAAAGCTTGGAAAAGAAAACGGAAGAGACGGAACAGAAGATAGAATCAGTCTTTGCAGATTTAAAGAGACAGGAGAAAAAATTGTTGGTGATAAAATGCAAGACCATGGAGACACAAGTGAGATTAAGAGGAGTACCGGAAAAATCCTATACAGAAAGACAAGATGTGATCAAAATTCTAGCGGATTATATGGGCAAAGAATCTCAACAAATGGAAGATCAATGTGATAAGATTTATAGAATTAACTCTCAATATACAAGTCAGAGGAAACTACCAAGAGATATAAAAGTACAGTTCACAACAAGGAAAATGAGAGATGAATTAATAAGAAGACAATGGGAAGACCCATTGAGGATTGGGGGGAAAGAAATAAGAATATTGAAAGAGCTCCCAAAAAAAGTGCTACAGAGTAGGAGAGATTATAAAGAGTTAACAGACAAGTTGAGAAGTAATGGAAGCAGGTATAGATGGGAAACACCTCAAGGGATAAGTTTTTATTATAAAGATAAATGGCACAAAATTCAAACTCCCGAAGAGATGGCACAATTTTGGGAGGAATATAAAGAAGATTTAAATTAAAATAAAAATATCAATAATGGAGTACAAATTAATTTCATGGAATGTAAACGGACTAAATTCTCCACAAAAAAGAAAAATAATTTCCCAATGGGTAAGAAAACAGAAAGCTAACATAGTTTGTCTTCAAGAAACACACATTCAAAAAAAAGACTACAAATTTCTGATAAATAAGACACTGGGAGAAGAATTTCTTTCAGCAGCTAAAAAAAAAAGGAGGCATAGTGTTTTATATTAAAAAAGAATTGCAACCTAAAGTAATTTTGAAGGATGAAGATGGAAGGTATTTGGCAGTAGAAGTGAACCTGAATTATAGGAAAACTTTATTGTTGGGAGTACATGCCCCAAATGGGGCCAAGAAAGTTTTTTTTTGAAAGATTAAAGGGGAAATTAGAACAGATCCATTATGAGCAAATCATATTAATGGGAGATATGAATGGGGTGGTAGACCTCAAGATGGACAAAGGGAACAAAAGTAAACAAAAAGAAGGTAAACTTCCAGCATCTTTTTTTGAATTAAACAAGAAAATTTAGAGGACATATGGAGAAAGTTTAATCCAGGAGTTAAAGATTATACATATTATTCGGGGAGACATGAAACGTTCTCTAGGATTGATACAATTTGGTTGTCCAAGGAGATGATTTGTCTAACTAAGGAGGTGGAAATAATGCCAAGAATAAATTCAGACCATAGCCCAGTGCTATGGAAAGGTGTATTACGGAATAGGAAAAAGAGATGGAGAATGAATGAGGAGTTACTGAATAGAAAAGAAAATGTGGAATATTTACAAAAAGAAATTAAATATTATATTCAAGCCAACCTTGATAATGAGGTTGAGATAGAGAAAGTTTGGGATGCTTTTAAAGCAGTAATGAGAGGCAATTTGATCAGCCTAAATAGTAAAGAAAAGAAAAGAAGAGATGGTAAAAACAAAGAATTAATGGAGAAATTAAAACAAAAAGAGGCAGAACTTAAGAGAAGACCAGGGAAAAAACTAATAATGAAATAAAATTCTTACAAGATCAACTTAATGAAATGGCAATAAAAGAATTGGAATGGAATATGAAAAAGCTTCAACAGAAATCTTTCGAAGGTGGTAATAAACCAGGAAAATTATTAGCATGGCAACTGAAGAAGAGAAAATAAAATAATTACAAAGATATGCCATGATGGCAATGAAATTGTGGATCATGATGGAATAAGAAGAGAGTTTTATAAATATTACGCAAAATTGTATAGAAAGCCAGAAATTGAAAGGAAATTGACCTGTTTCTAGCAAACTTACAAATCCCGAAAATTAGTGAGGAAATAAGAGATAGATTAAATTGCTTAATTACCCAAACAGAGACAGAGGAAGCAATACAAGAAATGAAAAATGGAAAATCACCAGGTAATGATGGCCTCTCAGCTAAATTTTATAAAACCTTAAAATAAGTCGTGATGTGTATGCTATTAGATCTTTTTAATAATATTCTAAAAACAGGATTGATACCGGAGACATGGAGAGAGGCCAATATTTCTTTGATACCTAAAGAAAATCAGGATTTAACCAATGTTAAGAACTTTAGGCCGATATCTCTATTAAATGTCGATTACAAGATATTTACAAGGATAATAGCACAAAGATTGAAGGGAATATTAAATGAATTGATAGCAGAAGAACAAGCGGGCTTCTTACGAAACAGGCAGATCAAAGATAATATGCGTATAGTTCTTGATGCTGTGGAATTTTATGACAAACATCTGGAAAAGGAAGTGGCTTTTTTTTTTGCGGATGCAGAGAAAGCCTTTGATAACTTGAACTGGGTTTTTTTGGTAGAAGTGATAGAGAAAATGGAGTGGGGATAGAATTGTGTAAGAGCGATAAAAGCAATATATAAGGACCAAAAAGCCAATTTGATCATAAATATGGACAATACAGAGGATTTTAGGGTGGAAAGAGGAACACGACAAGGTTGTCCTCTCTCCCCATTGCTCTTCATAACGGTCTTAGAAATGTTATTGGTACAAGTTAGAGAAGATCCAGAAATACCAGGTTTAATGTGTAAAGGCTTTGCATATAAATATAGGGCATTTGCAGATGATATAATGTTTATAATAGAAGACCCAACAAAGACTTTACCTATTTTAATTGAAAAAATAAAGAAGTTTGGGGATTTAGCAGGTTTTTATATAAATAAAACCAAGTCTAAGATAATGTGTAAAAATGTTGATAAAGGTCAACAGGAAATTATAGAACAGTTGACAAAATGTGAAGTAGTACAAAAGACGAAATATTTGGGAGTGGAATTAACTATGAGAAATATAGACCTATACAAAAATAATTATGAAAAGTTAGAAAAGCAGGTCGAAAAGGATTTGATTAAATGGAATAAATTAAAGCTATCACTGTTAGGGAGAATTTCAGTGATTAAAATGAACGTTTTGCCAAGAATACTGTTTCTTCTGCAAACAATACCAATTGTCAAAGATCTTAAAATGTTTGATAAGTGGCAAAAGATGTTTTCAAAGTTTGTATGGGCAGGGAAGAAGCCTAGGATAAAGAAGAAAGTGTTGTGTGATGGGAAAGATTGAGGTGGTTTCCAGTTACCAAACTTGAGATTGTACCATGATGCAGTTTGTTTATCTTGGCTGAGAGAGTGGATAACATTAGAAAACAGGAAACTTCTCAGTTTAGAAGGTCACAATAAGATCTTTGCGTGGCACGCTTACCTGATGTATGGGAAGATAAAAATGGATGGACTTTTTATGCATCACTATTGTAAGGAGGAGCATTTATAGGGTGTGGGAAAGTTATAAAAAACAATTAGGCGAGAAGAAACCATTGTGGATAGTGCCAGCAGAGGTAATAAAAGCAATGACAACCTCAAGAGGAGAAGATTGGTTACAGTATAGGGATTTATTGGTGATGACAAGGAAAGATAAAGTAGAGATAAAGAGAAGGGAAGATATTAGTTATAAATATGATTGGTTTAGTTATAGACAGATTAAAGAGCTATTTGAGAAAGATAAGAGAACCAGTGGGTTCAGGGAAGAAAATTTTGAATTAGAAATATTACTGGTGGGAGGAAAGAAAAAACAAATTTCAAAAATTTATAAGTTACTAATTCAGGAGTATACTTTAGAAGAGGTGGTAAAAGTGCAAATGGTCAAATGGTCAATTAATATAAATAGGAAAATATTGATGTCTATGTGGGAATATCTATGGAAGGAATCTTTAAGGATATCAGTGTGTAATAATATAAATGAAAATTGTTATAAGATGATCTATAGATGGTATTTAACTCCAAAGAAGTTGTCAAATATGAAAAATATGTTATCCAACAAATGCTCGAAGTGTAAAGAGCAAGAAGGCTCTTTCTTTCATATGTGGTGGTCATGCAGGAAAGCAAGAACTTTTTGGACAGAGATACATAAAGAAATGTCGAAAGTATTAGGTTATAACAGATAAAAATCCAGAATTATTTTTGATAGGTTTAAAGCTAGAAACAATGAATGTTAATGATAGAATTCTGATATGGTATATGGTAATAGCAGCAAGGATGGTCTATGCAAGATACTGGAGACAAGAGAAGATGCCTGGAAAAGAAGATTGGATTCAAAAGATGCTATATATCATGGAAATGGACAGACTTACAAAAGGTTTAAAGGATGAAATGATAGAGAAGTATCAGCAGGATTGGCAAAAATTTAAAATTTATTTAGGAAGAAGAGAAGGTAAAACAAATTTAATATGGTTATTTGATGATTGAGGGAAATCATCAAGGTTTAGAGGTTAAAGGCGGGAAGCTGCGGGAAGTCAAAATTGTAATGTGTGCTTATTGTTTGTTGTTATTCTGGTTTTGTGATTAGGAAATTTTGAATTAAATTGTAAAAACCGGAATACCAACTGAGATCCTTACTAACAACCCTTTATGGTGGTCCTCACCTTCATCTAATTTATTTACAATGATTAATAAAACTGGTTTAATTCCCGACTCCTGATTGTCCTCAATAATAGTTCCAATTTTTTAAAAAAGAGATCCAGCTTCCCCAAACAACTATAGGCCAATAAGTCTTCTTGCATTCATTGGAAAGCTTTACTCTAGGTACCTTCCAAAGAAACTTACAACTTGGGCTGACTCAGTAGGCCTTCCGGGCAGGGAACAAATTGGCTTCCGCCCGGGGGCTTCCACACTGGACCATATTTTCACACTTTCTTTTCAAGCTGAGAAATATTCTGAACATCATGGTACCAAATTATATTCTGCTTTCATCGATCTTAGAGGAGCTTTCGACTCAATTGATAGAGACATCTTATAGAGGAAATTGAGTGATTGGGGGATTGATCCCCGCCTCCTTTTTTTGATCCAAAAACTCCACTCCTCTAACTCATGCTGTATCCGCCTAGACCGCACAGGTGCTATGACTGATGATATACCTTTCAACAAGGGTGTCCAGCAGGGTTGTATACTGGCTCCCTCCCTTTTTAACCTTTATCCTGCTGATCTTCCCTCTTTTCTTTTGAATTCGAGTACTTCTTCCCCAGCACTAAATGGTTCCCCTATTCCTATTCTTTTGTATGCAGACGATGCGGTTTTACTTTCCATCACTAAATTGGGTCTCCACAGGCTGCTTGCCTCATTTCAAGATTACTGCTTACTCAATCACTTGTCAATGAATTCTGAGAAAACGAAAATCTTAGTTTTTTCAAAAACCTGGGCTCCAACCCTCTGGAAGATCGGTAATTCAACTTTTCAACAAGTCCAGTCTTTTTATTGGGGGTTATTTTCCACTTTCGACATTCTTGGTCCTCCCTACGCAAGTCTGCTATTTCTTCAACCTTGCGTTCCCAAAATGCGATTGCCCGATTCCATTTTAATAAGGGCAATCAGTATATCCCTGCTACTCTAAATACACTTCAAATCAAAATTCTTCCTCAATTACTATATGGTGTCCCAATTTGGATTGAGGCAGCAAATCAAGAGATAAATAAGATAGCTTCCTCATTCCTCAGAAGAATACTTGGTGTGCCAAATTTCATTAGTTTGTCCACTATGATTTTAGAATTGGGTATTCACCTTCCCTCCACTATAGCCTGGAGCTCCACTTTCAAATTTTGGTTCAGACTCCACCTGAATACTCATCCCGATTCTATTCTCCAAGATCTTTTAAAAGACCCTTATCCATTTAAGTGGTTTAAATTTATTGGTGACAAACTATCCTCACTTAATCTTTCCCCTGAACTTTTGGCTGACATGGATCTCCATAAAGCGCACCATATTATTAAGCTCCAACTTTGGGAGCAGAAATTCCTTTCATTATCCTCCAACCTAAACCCCACTTGTTCTCCTCTCTTTTTCGGTTTGTCCCCTTCCCTTGGCTGACCGGCAAACTATTTTGACCAATTAATTAACCCTTGCAAAAGAAGGGCCTTCATGTTAGCGAGATTGAATATATTTCCTTCTGCGATGCATCAGGGAAGATTTTCTAAAACTCCGCGTGAGAAGAGACTTTGCCCATTCTGTTCAGTTGAACCAGACACTTTGGATCACATTCTACTTCGTTGTCCCGCGCACCATAATCTAAGGAACAACCTACTTGAACCCTTCCTGTCCTCCCTTCCTGTTTCCCTAACTGACCCCTTCCCAATCCTTCTCAGCGACTTCTCGGCATCCATCACAAATTTGGTAGCAGAATTCCTATTTCCAGTCTCTAAGGCTAAACCCAAAGGATAATTCTGGGTAGGATAATCTGGTTAGGTTTGTTCTTTTTGATTCTGGCCGATTTTATCTGTACCTAAGTTGTATTTACATTTTGTGTGTGTGATATGCCAATAAAGGTTATCTATATCTTCTGCTGTACAACTCACGATTAAGTCCTCAGAGAGCAGTCAACAGCAAGGAAAAGAAAAGACACATTTTCACCATCCTGCTGGAAGGGAACATTCTCCTGGAACTGCAGAGAATCGTAAGCAAGCAGAAACTAAGCAAGACGGTAAAGGCAAGCAGAAGGCGTGGTCAGTCACCACTGAGGGCAAGGATTGGGGATTGTGTTGGGACGTGGGGGGTCCCCAATGAAAGATGCCCCTCAAAAGCCGCGGTGCTTTTTATGTAGCAAAATTGGACATGTCAAAAGGAAGGGGAGGTAATTCAGCTCCAGGCTCAGCTCCCTCCATTTGCATTACATGCAAATGGGACTGGGGAGGCTGCCTTCCTTCCTTCCTGCTGCTT
>JAJKFI010000003.1:6642503-6731193 GCA_029204185.1 Lerista edwardsae | reverse complement strand
ACTGGGGAGGCTGCCTTCCTTCCTTCCTGCTGCTTTTCAAGGTGACTCGCCCCTGAGAATGGTATAGCTCAGTTAAGGATGAGGTATGACTGAAGCTCTCTCCACACTCCAAGCATTTATATGCTGATGACACCCAACTTTATCTCTCCTTTCCCCCTGATTCTGAGGAGGTGGTTGAGATCCTGGATCGCTGTCTGGAGGCGGTTGGGGGCTGGATGTGGGCGAGCAAGCTGAAATTAAATCCGGATAAGACAGAGCTGCTCTTGGTTTGGAAATCCACAGCTCAGGTATTGGACTATCGTCCTGCTCTGAATAGGATTGCACTCCCTCTGAAGGAGCAGGATCCGCAGCATGGGGGTTCTCTTGGATCCACAGCTACACCTGGAGTCCCAGGTGGCGTATGTGGCCAGGGGAGCCTTTGCTCAGCTTCGGCTGATTCGCCAGCTGCGACCGTACCTGAGCTGCGCGGACCTGGCCACAGTGACCCATGCCCTAGTGGCATCTAGATCAGATTATTGCAATGCGCTCTACGTGGAGCTGCCTTTGAAGACAGTCCGGAAATTACAACTAGTACAGAATGCAGCGGCTCGGGTGGTTCCTGGGGCACATCGGTTTGACCCTGTAGAGCCGTTGCTTCAGCGACTACACTGGCTGCCGGTTCTGTTCGGGGCCCAATTCAAGGTGCTAGTTTTGATGCTTAAAGCCCTTTACAGCTCAGGTCCAAGGTAATTGAGGGATCACCTCCTCCCATATAATCTTGCCTGTACTCTCAGATCATCTGGGGGGTGGCCCTTTTGACTGTGCCGCCACCAGAAGAGGTGAGAGGGACGGTGGCCAGGAATAGGGCCTTCTCGGTGGCGGCCCCTCAACTTTGGAACACCCTCCCCTTAGAATTAAGAACTGCTCCCTCTTTGGCAACATCCCGGCAAGGGCTGAAAACCTTTTTATTTCGAAAAGCTTTTAATTGTTGACAGGCTGACTGGTTTTTATACTCTTGCTTATATTTTATGATCCACAGGGCTTACTGTTGTTTTAAATTTTAATTGTTTTAATATTTTTTTAATTATTGTTTTTAATGTTAAATTGTAATTTTTATTGCCTGTATTGTAATCCGCCTTGCATGCCTATGGGTGGAAAGGCAGGGCATAAATTGAATAAATAATAAAATAATAATAATATACGGCTTCTCCCGTGTGGGGTCTTTGATGCAGTCAGGTGTGAGTTCCTGCTGAAGCTCTTTCCACAGTGGAAGCATTTATATGGCTTCTCCCCTGTGTGGGTTCTTAGATGATTAGTCAGGGATGAGCTCTGACTGAAGTGCTTTCCACACTCCAAACATGTATATGGCTTCTCCCCTGTGTGGGTTCTTTGATGCACGGTCAGGTTGGAGCTCTTCCTGAAGGTCTTTCCACACTCTAAGCATTTATAAGGCTTCTTCCCTGTGTAGGTTCTTTGATGCACAGTCAGGTGTGAGTTCCTACTGAAGCTCTTTCCGCAATGCAATCATTCATATGGTTTCTTTTTTGTGTTGTTGCAACTCTTTCCTGTGCCCCTGATCCATCCTGGTGATCCAAAGTCACTTCCTTTTCATCAAGCACGTTGGTTTCCCCACATGGTTTCCCATGAGCCTGAGTGTCTTCTTTGTTGCTCTTAAGGTGGGCCAGTAATGTTGTGCAGTTGCGGGGGGGGGCGCCATGTTGCGGGGGGGGGGACACCAAGCAAATGGCGCCTATGGCTCTTGCCACACCCCGCTATACCCTAAATACGCCTCTGAATAGAACTTCCCCCTTTGTTCCCCCTTCCCGCTTCTCTTGTCTTTGCAAGCTCTATTCCCAGCGTGTTTTGTTAACAAGCAGTTACCCACCTGCACAGGCAGCCAGCCTCCTTTATCTTCTACTTCAGGCATGTCCAACAGGTAGATCGTGATCTACCTGTTGATCACGGAGGGGGGGTCAGAGGTAAATCACCAGCCCACTTGGCTTATGTCCCCTGAACTTTTACCATTGATACAAGATTTCCATGTTGGTACACAAATTGATAGTGACCACCTTCCTATTCTGTGGTCCTTCGACTTTCCCTTTAATTCTAAACAACGTAGGGCTCCCCAGCTTCAGCTTCCATCTCGCCCAAAATGGACACCAAAGACGGCAGAAGCTTTTGGGAAATGGTCCCAATCCTCAGAGATTGGGAATCTAGTGAGTGCCCTGGAACTGACTACCTCTTCCTGTGTGGCTACCCAAATGTATGACAATATTATTACTAAATTGTCACAAGTCATCTGCTCTGCTCACTCTTCATCGGTACCTGGTAGCCGGCCGTCCTGGTTCGACTCTGAATGTTGGCTGGCGAAATACCGGATCAGACAACTTTTCTCCCTTTTACGTTATAATCCCTCACCCTCCATATGTGATTTTTATTTTCAAGCTAAGAGATCATGTCTTAGCCTCTTTGAGCAAAAAACCACACTTTTGCTCATAAACAATGGCTGCTTTTGCTTCAAGCAATCTCCTCCAATAACCACCAATCCTTTTGGAATCTAGTTTCCCGTTCTTGTCATACTCCTTCTAGTAGTACCCCTTCTTTTATCCCTCCAGCGGTACGGACATCCCACTTTTCTACAATTTTCGCTTCCTCGGATTTCTCTCAAACTCCTGTTTGTGTCCCCCTGGATCTTCTCCAGGGAAGAGTTTGAAGCCTTGATTAACACCTTAAAGCCAGGGAAGGCCCCCAGCCGGGACGGAATCCTTAATTGGGACACCTGTGCTGAGGCTGGACCAGCAACTCACAGCACCATTTGGCTCTCTCTGCAGGCAAGTGCAACATCTTAAGCCCTCTGGCTTGCCCTGGGGCTTTTAAAGTCCAGGCTGCTGGGGGTAGAGAGGAGCCTTAATTGGGACACCTGTGCTGAGGCTGGACCGGTAACTCACAGCACCATTTGGCTCTCTCTACAGGCAAGTGAAACATCTTAAGCCCTCTGGCTTGCCAGAGGCGCGAGCCTTTGGTGCGAGCGTGGCTCTTCGCCTGTGAAGCAGAGCCTGGAGCCCAGACCACCTGTTGCTGCTGTTTCCTGTCCACCTCCTTGTTCAGCTTCCCATGGATCATCAAGCTCCAGCCACACCCTTATTTTCGGAGTGTAGCCGCCTGTCAACTAGCCAACACCAGCTTTTTAATCGAGTGAATGATAGTGTGACTGTGATTTCCTAGCCGGAGTGAGAGTCTGGCCAGGAGAGCGGATGGTTATCCCTGCCTCTGTAAGAGGGGGGTAGGGAGGGATGGAGTGAGGACCTCTGCCTCAGTGAGAGAGAGGCAGAGACTGCAGCAGCCCAAGCCTTGGTGTGAGGGGCGTTAGGGCTGCTGCATTGGTTGTTGGTGGGGAGTGTGTGTGTGTTTTTAATTTTTGTATTTGTGCTGTGGTGGTTGGCTTGTAGGTCGCTCCCGCCGGAAATATGTGTCCGACACTTTGAGGGGGCTCAGGGGAGGGGAGGGAGGCCACCATCAGTAGAGTTACGGGTTACGGAAGATATGGCGGTGGGGGCTGGGCCGGACATTACAGGAGAAGGAGGATCAGTCATAAACAGACTGTCCCTCTTTCTGGCCCTCCCCTCATCCCTCTGACCCTTGGAAATCCTGGCAACAGTCCCCTGAGTCTGAAGCTGCTGCTTCTGAATGCCAGATCGGTGAATAATAAGACCTTTCTAATCCATGATTTAATCTTGGAGGAGAAAGCCGATCTGGTATGTATCACAGAGACCTGGCTGGATGAGCTGGGAGGGGTCAATCTTTCCCAGATTTGTCCGCCGGGTTTCCAGGTACTTCAGCAGCCACGACTACAGGGGCGGGGAGGTGGGGTTGCAATGGTCTACTGGGATTCCATCCGTCTCACCAGATACCCTGTTCAGCAGTCCACCGGGTTTGAGTGCCTTCGCGTTGTGTTGGAGGAGATGTATGCAGAGAACGCGGTACTGCATATGCTGAGTGGGAAAGCGGTGGCACGAGCTGTCAGAGGCCACCTTCTTGTAGACAATTGTCTTTATCAACTGCTTTTGAACTCTGTTGCAGAGGGCAGTCCTGATTCTGCAGCTCTACTACGTGAGACTGAGGAAACATACCAGCGTCTCTTACGGCGCGAGACAGATTTAGAGAGCATTGTCAAATCCACTGCACTCACTAGAATCCATGATGAACTGGAGAAGAGGAGGTCTGAGGTTCGTGCGCAGTCCAAAACAAGTAAGTTGTGGCTGGGATATCAGCAAATGCTGAGTACTGCATGAGCGCTGATTAAAGCTGACCGCACTGCATCTTGGAAGACCCATTTACATGCCGTCTACAATGCACTGCCCATTTTTGCTGCAGCGGGACGCAACAACTACCTGAAGTCGGCATACCTGTACCTTCAGGAGATGACTGAACTGGAGACCAAACACCCTGAGGTGTACAGGAAGTTTCTAGATGGGTTGCACGTCGTCCGTCGCACGGATCAGTTCTGGGCTGGTCTTGGTTGCGACCTCGTCATTGAGCAAACCCTCATGAGGTCGCTGAAAACCTCAGGGGGGTTGACTCATGGCAGCCGGATGACGGAAGATCAGCGGGCGGTGTGGACACTGTCAGCCCCGATCATGGCAGAGTACGGTGATGCAATGCAAGGCTTCACCGAACTAACAAGCCGGGGCGAGGAACACCACAAAGAATCCAGTGTCGCCAGAATTGAAAGAGACGCTTCGGACATTGGTAAAAATTTTAAGAAGCTGGCATCATGTTCGCCTTATACAGCTGACGTTTCCCTGAGAAATATTGTGACTGGTATCGTGGCGGCAGATGAGGTGAACGTGCATGAGTTTTACTCATTGGGAAGGGACGTGGTGGGAAAAATGCTTGGACAAAATGTTTTCATACGCTTTCAAGAGACGTGACAAAGTGAAAACCATGAGTAAGTCAGCAGCCGTGACAGTTGCTCCGGGTAAAAGCATTGATCCCAGCTTGCTATTCCAGCGTCTCGTTCTTGTCTCTAGGGCAGCCGAACTCGATCTTGAGAATGTGATGAGATTTGAGCTGAGTGCGTTCCCAACAGCACTTTTCGAGGCCAGCCACATCATGAGGAAGGCCGGTAAACCTGCACTAGCCCACACCATTGCTGATCACTGTAAGACACAGCATCAACGGACACAACCCCAAAGGCCTTTCCCGTCACGGAGAAATATGTAATAGATGGAGGCTACCTTCTACGGAAGTTAAACTGGCGGAAGGGAGACACATATGGCGAAATTGCCATGATGTATGCTTACTTCGCGGTTGAGAAGTATGGGTTGCCGACAGTGGTGTTTGACGGGTATAAGGCACGGCCTTCCATAAAGGATAGCACACACAGGAGAAGGCATCATAAGTACAGGTCTGCAGCAGTGCACTTCACTGGTGTCACTGTCTTTGAAGGGAAGCGGGACGAGTTCCTGTCTGTGGGAGGCAACAAACAGCAGCTAATTAAACTAATAATGAACGAACTGAAGAGGAGAGGCTGTGGGACTTCGCAAGCAGACGGTGACGCCGATGTGGACATTGCCAAGGCTGCAGTAAGTACTGCCAAGGAACATTCCACTACACTGATTGGGGAGGACACGGACCTGCTGATCCTTCTGCTACATTATGCAGAAGTTGATGGCGGCAGTCCGCTGTACTATAGATCAGACACTGCGTCACAAGATACTCCCAGAGTGTACGACATCAAGCACCTGAAGTCAACTCTGGGCAGTAAGGTATGTGACAAACTGCTGTTCATTCACGCCTTCACAGGGTGTGACTCCACCTCACGCATCTACGGTTTGGGAAAGAAAGCAGTTTTCCAGAAACTTTTAAAAAGGGATTCTGCCTTTCAATCCTTGGCGACTGCATTCACTGCTCCCGGAAAAACACCCACGGAGATATCCAGGCTTGGCATTCAGGCAATGGCTCTCACTTATGGTGGAGACAGCAAAAGTTCTTTGGCAGCCTTGCGCCACAACATACTAAGCAAAAAAATCATCACAGCCAAAGAGTTTGTGACTCCTGAACGCCTGCCTCCAACTGAGTCTTCAACAACATATCATAGTCTACGGGTTTACTTCCAGACCATGATTTGTTATCTGGCTCCTAGGAATGCTAGGTTTCGTTTCTCTCTCCTTGGTAACTTCCCTTTGTCTTTCTCTCACTCCCCCCTGCCAGTTCATCTAGCTAGCACAGAACCTGAAAACACAAGCTGATTCTTCACCATTTTTTCTTGCCCTCGCACATTGCAAGCGTTATGTCTTAACTTCAGTGTTCTAAAATCATGGATCAATATCGTTCTCCGGTTACCTAATGTATGATCCTTTGTTTCCCTTTACCCACGTATTCTACTATCCCTAACCCAAAACTGTTGATATAAACCTGAATAAAAACTTTATTTTAAAAAAGGTATTTATGCAGATAAGAAAAGGTTTTGTGAGCACTGTGAATTGTGTCAGTTAAGGGGAGTCCCAAAAGAAAGTAATGTAAAGAAAGCCCCCCTGGGTCAGTTTCCACTACCCGGGGTGCCCTTTCAGTATCAATCCATTGACATCTAGGCGCCCTCCCTACAAGAAAGGAAAAAAGTTCATTTTGACAGTGGTCCGCCATATGTCCAGATATGCCAAGGCTCTCCTGCCCACAAATATTACAGCGCAGATGGCGGCTGAGGTGCTGCTAGGCCACCGCTAAACTTGGGGTGCTGAAACTTGTAATTTGCAATTGGGGTTCACAATTCACGAGTAAATTGGTTCAAACTGTGCTCATCTTTCAGGATTTCTCTAACAGCTGTCTGTCACAGCCACATCTATGACACCAGCAACTTTGTCAACCTTCTGAGGCTGAGATGTCAAGACTGTCCCGTCTTGAACAGATGGATGCAGCGCACTTCATTCAACTGGTGCTCCCAGGAAGTGAGCAATGCTATGCTGGAGGATCATGAGCCGTCACATCACCCGTTCCTTGGTCTCTCGCATCGTTCAAGCCAAACATTACACCATGATGGTGGACAAGATCGCTGACACCTCCATCCAGGAGCAGCTGTCCATGTGCTTCAGGATCGTGATAGAGAATCTGGAAGTCGAGGAATTGTTCCTTGGCTTCCATTCCGCCACCAATACCTAGTCGGAGACCATTTTCAAAATTGCCCTGGACGTCCTTTGCAGGTTCAACTTGCCACCCAGGGATTGCAGAGGGCAGTGCTTTGGCATTCAAGGGGCAATCAAGGGTGTGCAGGCCAGAATGAGGGCGGAGGAGCAGATAGCAATCTTCGTACATTGCATGGTCACACCTTGAGCCTGACCGTCCATGACCTGGTGAAGCAGATCCCTGGATGCCACAATGTTCTCAACCTCGCTCAAATCATCACTTTCATCCGTGAGTCTCCAAAAAGAAACCACATCTTCACACAAGAGGTTTCAAAGCGCGGCTGGAGGTGCGATGCCTCCTAAGAATTTGCGCCCTTTCTGTCAGACTCGGTGGATGCTGCATTGCCATTCCCTCTTGTAAAGCAGTGGCGAATTAAATACAGGCCTAAAACCATCTTAACAGGCTGTAAAGAATTATGAAAAGCTAGGTTACAGCATGTATAGGATTTTTAGAATGCAGTGTTGACCTGAATGTGGTAAAGGATTCTGGGAAGCTGGGCTGTGGGCCTAATACTATCTAAGCTGCTGAGCTGTGGGAACAATTTGGCTGTAAATTAATTAGCGCCAAGTGGGCAGGATGTTATCAAGCGTGTGAAAGGAACAAGGGAGTAAAACTTCAAGGACAGGATAGTTGCCGCCCTAAAAATGCCATGCAGCTGTTGTAAACTTTTGATGAAGCAGGTGATGCTAACCAGATCAATCACTAACATCTGAGGGGAGGGGGAGTAGTTGAGAGCTATAATAGAGAACTAAAATCCCAAGTCTGGAGTCAGATTCCCTCGCGGAACTGCCTCACCATGCTGTCCTGAAGGAAGGAGGAGAAACTATGCTGAGTTGTGCAACGGAACCATCCAGCTAAGAATGTACCTGTAAGACAGCCTGTGTTAAATGTCTCTATGTTAGTCTATGTTAGGTTTTATTATTTTGTTTCTATGCTGTAGTCCTTTTGCTAATTACTCGCAAGCCAGTTTGATTGTTTTGCTTTAATAAAAGCTTTTGAGGAGATTCTGTGTTTTTGGGAGTACTTTGGTGTTCCTAAGGGGAATGTAAAATGCTGAACTAAAATCCAGAGACCGCTACCGTATTTAAGAGTACTCCCTATCCGGTCTGCCAGAGTGGGTTTTGGAAGGCAGACAGTTGCCTGGTCCCTCTGTCAAGGTTTTCCCCTCTGGAGAGGCTGGAAGCTCTTTACACAGGCCTGACTCCATCTTAGAAGTGCCTAGCCTATCTCAGAGTAAGCTAACACAAACCACAGTCAGAAATCAAACTGACAAACTGACTCAATTCTTATCAGCTAACCTAGGGAACTTTTTGGGAGGCTTCCTGAGAAGCACAACTCAAATCACAGGGTGCCAGCTGTCTCCTCCCAAATTCCTTCACAGCTGTAACTCATGAGAATGATTGCCTTCCCTGTTACCAGGCAGAAAGGCAATTAGCCCTGAGTGTAAAAAGCTAGGAAGCTAAGGGCTATAAAAACAGCCCCTTGGCCCATGTTCAAGGTTCAGCTTTTCCTCGGGCTGTTCCAGGACATGGCTTGAGGCAGCTGCTAAGAAGAAGAAGAACTGCTCACTTGCTTTCTATGATGCCTCATGGGTAGTATCTGGCTAAGAACTTAAAAGTGTTAAGTCTCAGTAAGAGTTAGGAGGTTTAGAATTTCTTATTTTTAATTTGGTATGTGTTATATCTCATTTCTGTTGCCTTTGGGCCTTGTAACCAATGAGTCTTGTTTTAAATAAAGCTTGTCAAACTTATTTGCTTGACAGTGAGTACATGGCATTGGGGGGAAGCCGTTAAGAGTACTGGCTAAATCCAGTGCGCTCATTTGCCCGTTACCTTTGCAATAGGAACTGCTAAAGGGTTTCTTTTAAGGCTGGTTTCCAGCATCTCTGCCTCTGGGTGACTGAGGTTTGAGGTGTTTTGGAATTGCCTTGATGCTGATAGACTCTACTCAGTGCTCCCCTGAGTTTGAGGCAGCGGTTTGGGGGCTGGTGGCATTTTTAGCAGGTTTTCTAAGTGGCTGGTTCTTTACACCTCTCCTCAATTCGCTCTAATTTCTAAAGCTATGTATAGAGAATAGTTATATTTGTTCTTAATGTTTGTGTCATGTCTTCTGAATGTGCCCGCCGTGCTCATTCCAGCCCCAGGGGAGGGGAGGGGCGGGCCTCGGCTGCAGCTACGGGCCCGGCCTGCCCCCATTGCCAGCAGCTGGCGCAACCGCGCAGAATGCCCGGGGCACCCCCTCCTCAGCGGCCGCACAGATCCACATCCTGGCACTCTGAGATCCACATCCTGGCGCTTACCATCGGCTGCGCCTGTGCGCTGATGATCGTGATTGTGATCGTGGTGGTCGTCTGTCATCATCAGCGGAAGGCACGGCAAGGGAGGACGGCGGAGACAGTCTTCTGAATGTTGTACTGTTGTACATTAAATTTATTATGCCAATAAAGTTTCAGAACGGAACAGGCAGTGGCACTCCTCATGTCAAGGAGTGTCTGCCCCCACCCCCCTCACAAGGAGGGCCTCCTCGGCTCCTCCCATGTTCGACACTTCTGTATAATGCAGTGAGAATCCAAAGATCCTTGTTTTGAGCTTATTTTTTTCCTGGGAACCACCCTCACCTCTGCCAATGTGTCACTGGCCCCAATTTAAACTGCTCCTGTTCAGGCAGGCACTCTCAGTGGTTGAGAGTGTCCTGTACCCATCACCCTTAAGCGCCTAGCCATTGATGGCATTTCTCTACTATCAGCCGTTTCAAAGCTGATAAAAGCATTCTTTTATTTCAGCAGTGCAAACAGATGGCAGTGGCACTCCTCATGTCAGAGTGTCCTGCAACCCTTGTTCCTGTGCCATTGTAACACTGCCCCCTCCCCTCACAAGGAGGGCCTCCTCCTGTCTTCACCGTAGAAGACTGGCAAGCCAGGCCCATGTTCGACACTTCTGCATAATGAAATGGGAAACCAAATATCCTTTTTTAAAGTTTATTTTTCCTGGGAACCACCCTCTCACCCCTGCCATTGTGTCACTCTCCCAAATTAAGCGGCTCCTGGTCAGGCACTCTGCCTTCCAGATTGTCCTGCATCCCTGCCTGGCACCTCAGCCATTGCGGCATCACGTCCCTCCCCATGTCCAAGTTCCAGTCAGTCTGGGCAACTGCAGGTCAGGCACTGTCCAATCTGACTCCCGGCAGGCATCATAGCCCAACATTTTGTCTATGAGCTGCCTGGGATACTTCGACTGCAGACTGTTTTCCATGAGGTCAAAGAACATTAACTCTTTATTTTGGGGCAGCACCAGCACGATTTCAGCATTCTCCATCAATGTTTAATTTAAAAGTGCTATTTTTCTAGCTAGGGGCATGGCTATGCATGGGAGGCATGGCTTTGGCACCAAGCCCGGCGCCCATGCTCCTGAATTGAAGTTGGCTCCCCTGTCTGAGAGGCGTAATAGGTATAAGAAGTAACTAAGAATATACTGCTGACGATTTAAGTTTTATAAAGTTATTACTCCACACTGACATGAATTATAGAAAATGAAGTTGGTAAAAGCTTTTTTGACTTTTATGTATGAAAATGGAATAACTAGGAGATTATGTAAAGGCTTTTATAACTTGTTTGAAAATGAGGGAAGAGCTGGAAACTAAAAAAAGAATTTAAAAGGAAGAATTCTTTAAAAAATGTTATGGCTTGGGCTCACTGTGACACACAGGCTTCAGCAGTGCTAGATGGTCGTCATAGAAAGACACCATTCGCAGAACGGTTATTGAAACCACAAAGCACGTCTTGTTGAATTGTATGTTTTTCAGAGAAATTTGTGTTGCCTTTATCACCCTATTGTTGGACAGGTTTCCGTGACATACAAGTCAACACTACAACTATCTGTTGTTATCAGATTGCAACGCTATTAGGTATAGAGATGTGAAGTTCTGGTAGCCACAATAAACATCCAGAAAGAGATGATAGTCCAGGGGTAGGGAACCTACGGCTCAGGAGCCATATGTGGCTCTTTTGAGGATTGCATCTGGCTCTCGTAGCTACAGGCAGCTATAGGCATTTTTTCACCCCTTTTTTGCTTTTTTTTTACCCCGGTGGCCATTTTTTTCTGGCTCCGCCCATTCATTGCACTGACGTCGGCCATCTTGCAAACCAGGGCCATTGCAAAGAGGCAAGGATAAGCAGGTAGGCCTTCAGGGGCTTGTGGGGGTGGGGTGGGGAAGGCTTGCGGGGGGCCTGCGGAGGGGTGGGGAGGGCCTGCGGAGGGCTTGCAGGGGGGGGGGGGGCCTGCGAAGGGCTTCTGGAACTATTGGGCTTTTTCGACTTTTTTTTTCTTCCGGCGGCCATCTTTTTTTTCTTTGCGTTTTTTTGCCTTGCCAGGCCATGCCATGCCTTGCCAGGCCTTCCCTTGCCAGACCTTTCCTTCTCTTGCCAGGCCTTCCCTTCCCTTGCCAGGCCTTTGCTCTCACTTTTGAAACACTGTACACTTGCCTGCTTGGCTGTAAGGACTTACTGTGGGTTTGCTCTGCCTAATATTCTGCTGGCTCAATTCTGCTGACAACAGTTGCTGTTGTCCAAGAGTGCCAATTTACAGTTCACGCTGCGAACGTGGCTAGGTTTATTGAACACTGCAAAGCGTTCTAGTAAGAACGCTTTGCAGAGTTCAATTCTTACCAGAGCAAACAAGCACTGCCATTAATAGCGGTGCTCGTTTGCAGCACTGGCCAAAGCTGACCCAAAAGCTTTTTGGGCCCAAAGCTGACCTTTTGCACCAGGAACCTTTAGCTACGCCCCTGGGCTCGCAGATAAATCTTAGCTGGCATTTCTTAACATGATAAGTAATGAATAATTACAGAAATCAGTGTTAAAAATAAAGTTCAAAATATAAAAGGGTTTGTGGGTGGCTGGAGCCAATCCCAGCTGTCCTCCGTGGTACAGGATTTTTATTGGAAAACGCGGTAGCTTACACGGGTCATTGTGAGATCAAAAAGTAAACTTCCCTCCTTTTAATCAAATGGTCAGCTGGCAAATTTCTGCAGAGCAAACCTTTTTAACGAAGATGGCGAAAAGAAGAAAAGATGAGATGTACCGTACATTTCAGCAGGAATGAACAGAGGAATTCGCCTTTGTGGAGAGAGCAGGTTCTGCGGTGTGTCTAATATGCAATGATAGCATTTCATCGATGAAAAGGTCAAATATAAAGCGGCACTTTGACACACGCCATGCTACATTTGCATCGAAATATCCAGCGGGGGACAGCAGAAAGAAGGCATGCAAGGAGCTACTATGCCGAGTGCAAGCTAGTCAGCAGCAACTCCGTGTATGGACCCGACAAGGAGACTGGAATTCGGCTAGCTTTGCTGGTTCTTTAGCAATAGTGAGGAACGGAAAGCCATTCACAGATGGCGAGTATGCCAAAACATTCATGCTTGATGTGGCCACTGAACTTTTTGATGACTTTTCTGATAAAGATAAGATACTCAAACGAATAAAACACATGCCTTTGTCAGCAAGAACTGTTCACGATCATACCATCATGATGGCAAATCAAGTGGAGGAAACACAAGTGAAGGACATAAATGCAGCGCCATACTTTTCCCTCGCTTTGGATGAGTCAACAGATGTAAGCCATTTATCCCAGTTCAGTGTGATTGCAAGGTATGCTGCCGGTGACACACTGCGTGAGGAAAGTCTTGCTGTTTTGCCAATGAAAGGATCAACAAGAGGGGAGAATGTATTCAAGTCTTTCATTGAATTTGCTAAAGAAAAAAATCTACCCATGGACAAACTTATTTCGGTATGTACTGATGGTGCTCCGTGTATGGTGGGGAAAAACAGAGGATTTGTTGCGCTTCTTCGGGAACATGAAAATAGACCCATCCTAAGTTTTCATTGCATTCTACATCAGGAGGCGCTTTGTGCTGCAATGTGTGGCGAGCAGCTTGGTGAGGTGATGTCGCTGGTCATTCGGGTGGTCAACTTCATTGTTGCCCGAGCTCTAAATGATCGCCAGTTTAAAGCACTGCTGGATGAAGTTGGGAGTAATTATCCCGGTCTGCTTTTGCACAGCAATGTGCGTTGGTTGTCAAGAGGGAAGGTGCTCAGCCGTTTTGCGGCTTGCCTGAGCGAAATCCGGACTTTTCTTGAAATGAAAGACGTCGAGCATCCTGAGCTAGCTAACACTGTGTGGCTGCTGAAGTTTTACTATCTCGTGGACATGACTGAACATCTGAACCAGCTCAATGTGAAAATGCAAGGCATTGGAAATACAGTCTTATCCCTTCAACAAGCAGTGTTTGCATTTGAAAACAAGCTGGAACTCTTTATCGTGGATATTGAAACAGATTGTTTACTACACTTTGAAAAACTAAGAGAATTTAAAGCTGCATGCACAGCAAGTGACCCCGCTCAACATTTTGATCTCCAGCAGCTAGCTGGCTTCACATCTAATCTCCTGCAGTCATTCAAAGCACGCTTTGGAGAATTTCGTGAGCACACTCGCCTTTTTAAGTTTATCACTCATCCACACGAGTGCGCAGTGGACAAAGCCGATCTGAATTACATCCCTGGTGTTTCCGTCAGAGATTTTGAGTTGGAAGTTGCTGACCTGAAGGCCTCAGACATGTGGGTGAATAAGTTCAAGTCACTGAATGAAGATTTGGAAAGACTTGCACGACAGCAAGCAGGGCTGGCGAGCAAACACAAGTGGACAGAAATGAAAAAACTTCAACCCGCAGACCAGCTGATTGTCAAAACTTGGAATGTGCTTCCTGTCACATACCACACACTGAAGCGTGTGAGTATGACCATGTTTGGCTCTACATATGCATGTGAGCAGTCGTTCTCACATCTAAAAAACATCAAGACCAACCTACGATCACGAACTTCCATGGGAAACCACGTCCCACATTTGACACATCAGTGTAGTGAACTGAGAAGAAAAAGAACCTTTACAGATCATTGTACCCCAGAAGGTCCGCTCCCCACTACCATGTCAAAAACCATTTATCGGATCAAAAACTTCAAGGAGTGGTTCAATTGTTGTGAAGAAGGCGTCAGGGCATCCAAAAAAGTCCAGCAAGTGCCAGGAACGTCTCCTAAAGGTGATTCAGCTGCAGGATTGAGGCACCACCGGTACAGAGCTTGCTCAGGAATGGCAGCAGGCAGGTGTGAGTGCATCTACACACACAGTGAGGCGAGGGCTTGTGGAGGATGGCCTGTTAAGAAGGGCAGCAAAGAAGCCACTTCTCTCCAGGAAAAACAACAGGGACAGACTGGCATCCTGCAAAAGGTACAGGTATTGGACTGCTGAGGACTGGGGCACAGTCATTTTCTCTGATGAATCCCCATTCCTATTGTTTGGGACATCCAGAACAAACCTTGTCCATAGAAGAAAAACTGAGTGCTACTTTTGGTCCTTTGTCATGCCAACACTAAAGCATCCTGAGACCATTCATGTGTGGGGTTGCTTCTCAGCCAAGGGAGTGGGCTCCACTCACAAATTTTGCCTAGGAACACAACTTGCTCGTGGCTATGTCTCCATTTTTGGCACAATGTCTCTTTGAGCAAACATTTTCAAAAAAGTACTTGAAGTCAAAAAACAGAGCAAATTTATCAGAGGCACACTTAAAAGTCCATGCTAATAAATTGGCTCATCAAGCTTGCAACCCCAGTTCAGCAAAATATTGCAACTGAAACATCAACTCCATCGTTCACATTATATTAATCCTCTGCTTCATGTTTTTCTGTAAATGTCAAGATCCTCATGAGTTCTGATTCCTATCATGCTGTGTGTTCTGTATCACAGGCTGAATACATCAAAGTAAAACTTATTCATTCATATTACTTCCATCTCTAATGTATTTATATATATTTAATTTACTTTCTGGCCCTTGACACCGAGTCAGATAAATGATGCGTCCCTCATGCTGAAAAGTTTGGGATCCCGAATAGAGAGCTCTGCCTGCTGCCTCCTCTGCTGCTTTAAACTGAGCAAGAGGCACTTTTTCAAGTGGTGTTCCTCTTGTATTTAGCAGGGAGAGAGTAATTGTCCCTCTTCACCCCTGCGCAGTCTTTCTAGTAGCTGTTGCTGGTAGTCTGCTTTTTTTTTAGATTGTGAGCCCTTTGGGACAGGGCGTCACTTAACTTTATTATTACTATTTGCTTGTAAACCGCTTTGTGAACTTCTATGTTGAAAAGCAGTATATAAGTACAAATTGATTGATTGATGAATAAAGAATGGTACAACAACATCCTCCAACAGCACCTTCTCCCAACCATCCAAGAACAGTTTAGTGATGAACAATGCCTTTTCCAACATGATGGAGCACCTTGCCATAAGGCAAAAGTGGCTTGTGGAACAAAACATAGAGATTTTGGGTCCACGGCCAGGAAATTCCCCAGACCTTAATCCCATTAAGAACTTGAGGTCGATCCTCAACAGGTGAGTGAACAAACAAAAGCCAACTAATTCTGACAAACTCCAAGCATTGATTATGCAAGAATGGGCTGCCATCACTCAGAATTTGGCCCAGAAGTTGATTGACAGCATGCCAGGACAAATTGCAGGGGTCTTGAAAAAGAAGGGTCAACACTGCAAATATTGACTCTTTGCATAAACTTAATGCAATTGTCAATAATAAACCTTTGCTAATAATGGTGTTAGGTGACCTATGTTAAGTGGAAATAAAAAACATTGCTTAAGGGTGTAAACTCTGACAAGACAAATTAGATGGAAATTATCAGATTATATGAGGTAATTTTTTTGTTTTATATATTCCTTTCTCTTTTTCTGCCCTATACTATAATTCTTTCCCATTATTTGTTTATTCTTCCTATTTTCTGTTTGCTGTTTTTATTTAGTTATTGCTTAACTTTGGCTTCCCAGCCCAATAGTATAGTATTGTAATTTCTTTTTTCTATGCTTGGTCCATATATGAGAGATGGAATTATGGCGAGATTTGGTGAGAGAGGCAGAAAGGAAAGATAATGCGAGAAAAAGAAATATATAAGATAAGGATAGTACAATTATCTTATGATTAAACTCTCTTGACTTTATGCAAAATGTAATGAGGATTATATGACCAGGTAATGTAATAGAAAAAAGTATTGACAGAATTCTAATAGAGATATTTGTACTCAATTATTAATTAGTAATGGATTTAGATCATTAGAAATGATCATTGTAGTGATCAGGAGATTGTAGTGTTTTAGAATTATTATATTAGCCTACAAGCCCCAGCAACCAGATTGACAGCCACAATCTGTGCTTGTTGCAGTTTCCAAACCATCTTCAGAGGCAGCCCTAGTAATCTTCTAAAGCATTTCCTCCATAGAGGCTTGCCAAAGGACCTAAAGACTTTCCTTAGGTTAGTCTTCCAGCTCTATGGCTTTTTAATTCTGAGTTTTTGCAATTTTCTATAAAGGCATAAGCCTACCCTCACTGATCATTGCTGGTTCTGTTTTCTTGTTCTTGATTTTTAATAGCGTACGTTCAAGGATGCCTTACTGTTTTTTTTAGAAAATCTCAATGTTTATATCTTAAGAACTTAAGAACATAAGAACATAAGAAGAGCCCTGCTGGATCAGGCCAAAGGCCCATCTAGTCCAGCTTCCTGTATCTCACAGCGGCCCACCAGGTGCCCCAGGGAGGCATGAGACTACAAGATGCTTGCATCCTGTTGCCACTCCCTTGCACCCGGTACCAGTAGCCCACCATCTTATATATAAGCCACTTTGAATGCCCTTTGGAGATAAAGCAGGGTATAAATCTGTAAGTAGTGTTGAAAAATGTTTTAATTGGATTTTAAGTAAACATGGAATAAATGAAATTCAGCAAACTAAACATTCCCCTTTGCAGCACAGTCTTTTGCATGTCTACTCAAAGTCAGCCCCGCTGTATTCAGTGAGGCTTAATGGGTTGTACAAATAAGTACTGTTTTCGATAAGGGTAGGGTGGGTGGATGTACTGGAATGAGTTTATAACTTTGAGAACCATTGATCTAGAATAAATCCCCATTGCGTAATATCCCTCCATTATATAAAATACCCCCACACTTAATTGGCCTAACGATTATGGTAACAAGTAACAAAGCAAACATGCCAATGCTTTCTGAAAACTGGAACTACAGTATGTTCATTGTAACATCCTCACCATACTTTATACCCAAAAGACACTAAATATGGTCAACACCTCACTGCTTAAGCCATAAGCTTCTCAGAACCACCTTTCATCCAGCCCCCAAATTTGGATTATAATCCAAACCCAGAGCTTGCTTCTTAAAAATGCTAACACTTGTTCATAACTGCTTATTAAACAGTGCTTTCAGCTCACCAGATCAAATAAAATGCAATTTTATTTGCAATTTTATTTTGAAGTTTGAACCAATAGCTACATGAGAGGCTAAATAATGGCAGGGAACAAATGCACTGGTAAAGAGATCTTTTAACAAAAAAAAATAGACTGAGCATTTCTTACTACTAAGAGTAGCCTACAGAACACAACAGTGGAAGCTGCTCCCTTTCCTTCTTTTTAAGTCTTATTCTATTTGTGACCTCTATCTTGGTCCTCAAAAAACACTTAATTGGCAAAAATTATCTAATAAACCTGCAAGAAAAGTAGATAGAAATACTATCAACCCGGAGTTATTAAAGGAAATAATTCTAAATTTAGCTGGTGGTAGAAATCCAAATACGCTTACTATCACCTAGTTTGGTAAGTCTGCAGCTACTGAAAGGTTAACAAAAACGCAAGGCTCCCTAATCTTTCTATTTTAATTGAAAAGCACCCTCCCAAAATGGAATTAAGCTGTAACGCAATAAAAACAAAACACCTCCAAAAGCTAGCTAAACACGCGATGGCTGCATTCCTGCATTTGCATCTTTTCGATAGTACAAGTAACCACCCAAAGGCTTTAGCACAAGATTTTAAAAAACAATAAGAACATCTACTCCCGCATAGTTTTGCACAAGGTTTTGCTGTTAAGTCAACTGAATTTTCCTTCCCATCTTCCTAACTACCCTAATCACAAAGTACACAAACTACCCCAACCCGAAATCGCTAAACACGAAATGAAAAAAAGCCTCGTGCTCGCTGACTTTATAGTAAATGGAGCGCATGCGCAGAGAAGTCTGCGTGGCTTTTCTCTTCCTCCCGAGCCAGTTTCGCTTCCCCCTGCTGAGGCTCCACCCGTTGTTCGTCTATGCAGGGCTCATCAACACGGGGAGAGCTGAAGCTGGTCTGTGTTTGTGCCGGAAGTTCTAACCACGCCCCCTTCAATAGGCCGGGGTATCCTCATTTTCCTTGCTCGGATCGTTTGCTACGTACATCGCGCCCGATTGTGAGTGACTCAGTAGATGGGGGGGAGGAGAGAAAGCTGAAATGACGAGTTGGTTGCTGGGTTTGTCTCCCCCCCCTTTTTTTTCCACTAAACGCCAAAAGGGAAGGAACAGTTTATAATCCAAATTATTTAAGATTGCCTGAGGATGTTTAGGTGTTTCTTTCCTCTTCGTCATTACTTCGTCATGAGCACCATAGATCTCGTCTTTTTTCCTGCAGCCTGATCTTATGCATATTTACTTAGCATTGAGACTGCAATCTTCAAGTCACTTGTTAGTCTAGGGAGTCAAATCAGTAAACACACTGAGACCTATTTCTGTGTAAGCTTGCTCGCATCTAGTTCGTTAGGTCTGTTAATGACTGTCATGGGCAATGACCTAACAACTTTCTTGGCTGAATTGAGGTTTGCTTTTTGTTTTAATGTGTTCCCTACAAATGGGTATATGTTACAATAGGGTTAATGATGCAGCAGTATCTTCTGTGCACCATTTTCTGAGTTGGTGTTGAAAATAAACATGATGTAAGTTTCAGGTCTGTTTTACACATTACGTTTGTAGGTGTGTACCTAAAACATGTTGAGAATACAGCCAGTGCTTGTCTCCTATAGCTATATTTGGCAGAAAACCATAGTTGGATGCCTTTCTCTGTTTAGTTTTGAGGCTTGCTTCTGAGTAGACATTCATAGAATTGCACTGTTAAGCTCCCAAACTTAACTCTAAAGTTATATTAAGCATTTCTGTGATGCTCTGTAACCTGATTTTCAAAGGGACTAAAGGAGAAGACTTTTTGTTTTAAAGCTACTGTGATAACTGGTTAATGAGTCTGAAGTATGCACTTGCTGGAAGCATGTAGAAACCTGAAGATTTGAGTAGTTTCCTAGTCTGTCTCTGATAATGTGTTTAAAGCCCAAAGCTGCAGGAAATAATTACTGTACAAAACCTTCCTAGGTTGAATCATTGTCATTAACACACACACTTTTGCATGTTGAAAACACTTATATTTTCATTTAGTCAAATGATCTTTCAGTTTACTTGTGCAGGACTGATTTTTTTTGTCCCTTTAAGAAAGTAAAGGTTTATATGCACCTCTTGCAAACTGACACTTGGGATTTTGGTGACATGTTGGATTTGCTAGAGCAGTGATTTTCAACCTTTTTCATCTCCTGGCACACTTGACAAGGTGCTAAAATTGCCAGGGCATACAATCAGATTTTGGACAATTCACAAGGTACACCATGCTGCTGGGGGAGGGGCTCACATCCCCAATTGCCCTTTTAATAAATAACCCTCCCCCAAACTCCCACAGCACACCTGTGGACCATTTGCAGCACACTGGTTGAAAACCACTGTGCTAGATTTGACTACAAGCTTCCTGCACACAAAGTACAGTACGTCTCCGTTGAGAATCATGTGTAGATCATAGATCACTCTCTCTGACAATTGTACATGCACTTGTTTTGCAGGGTATGCATTCCCTGGAAAGCTGCAACTTGCAGTACCTTTGCAGTCTTCAGATACACATGTGCCAGTTCATGTACAGGTCATGTGGTGTAGGAAATGGCCATATGCTTTCTGCCTAGGAATTTTATCTAGTTTGCAGTGAATCTTAATGTAATCTTAACAGCCCAGTTTCTATAGGAACTGTCAGAGGAACCACTTGACCAATTCCTGTCTATCTTTATTGGTACCCATTTGCCTATCCTTTGCTCCATTACTGCACTATCCAACATCTCATGCTTGCTAGGCACCCACTCAGATGCAAATCCTCTTGTATGGTGATTTGAAAATTACAGACCGTTGAATCTTTTATGCTAGCTGTCAGCTACATGTCTTTTAGCTGCAACTACCAATATAGGCTGTAACTCCTGCTAGTGTTTGAATAGTATAATAAACCCCCTGTGTGAAGGATTACAGCCACTGAGAGCACAGTTACCTGCCTCTAATTTGAGCATAGTGCAGTGGTTCCCAGCTGTGGGTCAGGACCCACCAATTAAATGGGTTGTGAGCCAATTTCAGGTGGTTTGTAAAGCACCTAGGCAGCCATATTGAAAATATGAGAAGATGGGATGCTGGAAAGGGGGTAGGGTGTGTAGTTTCTCTACTTGTGTCAAGGTTGTAAATGGGCTTTTTCCTTTCTGGTTCAATTTGCCATTAGAAAATGACTCAGAAATAACCCAACTTCTTGTTGCATTCTCAGGAAAGCAGCAGGCTCTAGCATTACAATGACGGCACTTCCGGCCATGACATCACTTCTTGTGGGTCCCGGACAGGTTGTCATTCTAAGAAGTGGATCACAGTGCTAAAAAGTTGGAACCACTGGCATAGTGCATTACAACTTCCAGATCCTCTACCTATTTTAAATGCATTTCCTGTGTTTGATTGTTTTAAGTGTGACATACAATTAAATGAGACACACATATCAGATCTTGTTCGGCAATAAGTAATTGTTTAGTTGGGAGCTAAGTGGCAAGTAGAATTCCTGCTTCCCGGGGTTAAAATACAGAATACTCAAAAGTCAATTTTAGATTGACTCCTATTCTGGCAAGCTTTCCATTGCAAGAGTTCTGTTTTGCTAGAAAGCCTGCAGATTCCTTCAGCAAGGTCAGTGAAATTAACAAATAATATTGTATTTGTACTTGCCCTATTCTCTCATTCTCTCTCTTGCTATTTATATAGTTATAGTTAGTCTGAAATAAAAGGTCATTACAACGATTCCTCTCTATATTCCCTACAAGCACCTGCAACAGTGGATGCAAGTGTCTTGACAGCTCCACATGCATTCCTTATTTTTCAACAGCCTTTAAGAATGTCTTAGGCTGCAATCCTATATACACTTTTTGGGGAGTAAGCTCCATTGAACATAATAGGGCTTACTTCTGAGTAGCGATGCATAGGCTTGTGCTGACAGAAATATATACAACCCTGACTCTGCTGCTGCTATTGTTTGCAAGGTCTTTGATGGCTTTCCAAGGTAAAGTGCCATATTTGACTCTTTAGTACTGGAACAGACCTATATAATACATGGCTGCTAGGCTCCTTTCGGCTTGATGGGTCACAAGCTGAATGGGCCTGGCTTTATTCAATGTCACCTGCATACTCATTGGAAACACTGTGTCTTTCTCCCCCACAGTTTAATCTCAGTTTGCCTTGGGGTTGTTCTCTCGCAAGGATGCGGCTAGTCATACTTGATAACTATGATCTGGCTAGTGAATGGGCAGCAAAGTACATCTGTAACCGCATCATCAAGTTCAAGCCAAGCCGAAGCAGGTATTTTACTCTTGGTTTACCAACAGGTAATTCAATTTCTTCTCTTACTGTCCCAGTAATGTGACTACTCCCATTTGGGGGTTCCAGGAGTGCCTTGCCCCTTGCATTACACAGCCGTCACAATTGAAAAGAATCTTCGGCTATGAAGGCAGAACATGAAAGAAGGCCATCCTGGTTGTTTAACTTCCTTTACCTCAGCCTCATGTCCTCCCCACCCCCCATTCCTCAAGTTAGTGTCTGTTCTCCCTCTGTAACTGTTGGCTTGTTCTAAAGCTAATCCAACACACTGAGGATGAGACTTAGGTGTTACAAACAGATGTGCGTAACAAAACCCAAACGCCATTTTTCTTAAAAAAATGCGACTTCAGGAGAGGGCAGCTCCAACTTCAAGCCAATTACTTTCAACTGGGCTCCATACCTGAGGCGGCCAGTGCTAGGGTAATCTACTCTAGTCTTGTCAAATATAGGCCGCCCATGTTCTCTGCAGGTTTGGCATCCTCAGGTTTGAATATCGGCGGGTTCTGAACCTGCAGTGCTGTTCAACCTGGAGCCTCCAGAGGCAAGGGAAGCAGTGCTCCCCTCACCTCCAGGGGCTCTTCTGAGCCCTGCAGAGGTTGCACGCATCCACCTTCGGCCTATGAGGGCCTCAGAATGACTGTTAGAATGGCTGCCCCGGCCTCAAAATGCCTTTTAAAGGCATGTAAACATCACTTCAGGGTTTTCAAAAAAAAAAAAAAAAAACAGGTTGTGTAAAACCAGAAGTCGTGCATATATTGTGGCAATATATCTCACTTTGTAATTAGCGTGAATTTTTTTCTAGTATACATCATATTTCATTATGCAGGAAGTACACCTCTGGGGTGCTACCAAAAACTGATAGAATATCACAGAAGAGGAGATCTCTCTTTCAAATATGTGAAAACATTCAATATGGATGAATATGTAGGTATGTCCTGCTATACATTTGCTTTTCTGATTTAAAATTGGGAACCACAAACCTATTTTAAGTTTTTTTTTAAAAAAATGCGGGGCTGGATTGTTTTGTGTAAATCTAATTTATCATTTACATTTGTATGTTATGGTAAGATGTAAATCAAGACATTTTTATTTTTTGGCCAGTAGAACACCAATTGCAAAAGGAATTGCAATTGCAAACAGGAGGTGGTGGTGGTATCTGGCCTAGGTGCTTTTCAAAAGGAACTGGACAGATTTCTGGATGAAAAGTCCATCACAGGCTATAGGCCATGATGGGTTGTGCAGCCTCCATGCTTTAGAAGTAAACTACCTCAGAATGCCAGATGCAGGGGAGTGGCAATGAGATGCAGGTATCTTACGTGCTCCCTGAGGCGCCTGGTGGGCCACTGTGTGATACAGGAAACTGGACTAGATGGGCCTTTGGCCTGATCCAGTGGGGTTCTTCTTATATTCTTATGAATTTATCTGTTTCTGATAAATCTTCATTCCAGGTCTTCCCAGAAGCCATCCAGAGAGCTACCACTCTTACATGTGGAACAATTTTTTTAAGCATATTGACATAGATCCAAAGAATGCTCACATTCTTGATGGGAACGCGACAGATCTAAAGGCAGAGTGTGATGCGTTTGAAAAAAAGATTGAAGAAGCAGGAGGAATAGATCTATTTGTTGGAGGTAAGCCAAAACCACCACTTCCCCCCTCCCCCCCCCCCAACAAAAATTCACTGAGTGATCAGACCACTTAGTAACCAATGCCAATTAATTGGAGGGAATAAAGGAAGGTGAAAATATTTGAATACATGGGTATAGTGGGCAATAAACCCTATTCCTTCTCATCCACACGCTTTTTATCCTTACATGTGCATATCTACACAGGCTAAGGGTGCAATCCTAACAGAATTTCCAGCACCAGGGTTAGGGCAATGCAGCTCTGGAGTAAGGGAACAAACACTTCCTTACCTTGAGGACAACACCATGACTCCTATTCCATTGCAGAATGCAGCACATGCCCAATGGCACAGCTATGTCAGTGCTGGAAAGTTGATTAGGATTGCGCCTCAACTTAGTGGAAAGAAGTAATAGCTTTTTTTTTTTTTCTCTTTGGAGAAGTTTTTTTGGTATAAAATATGTAATATGATTAGATTAGATAATTTTATTGGCCAAGTATGTAAACCATACCTGGAATTTGATATGGCTACCGGCTACATGCATACGATAATGTATAATAGATACATCCTTTTTAAAAAATATTTTTCAATGCAGTTTTATATAGTAAAAGCATAGGAAGACAATTCCCTGTCCCAAAGGAGCTCAGAGGGAAGGGAGAGAGTAGCAAACCACCAGTAGAAAAGATGCTCTGCTAGGAAGGTTGTTCTCCCTTTGTTAAGTATAAGAGGTGCCTCTTTGCCCAGTTAGCAGGGGTTAAATGAAGGGCCCAAATGCCCCCTTACCTTGAGGAGGCCACCGTGACTGCCCCCACACCGCAGGATGAACCATACGCCCCATCTGCATGGCTGCATCAGTGCTGGAAAAGTTAGCTAGGATTGGGCTGGAAATTTTTGATACGGCTGAGCTCCAAGAAAGCTCAAAAGCAAGCGCCTCTGAGTTAAATGGGACTTCCTTAGGTATGTGAGTATAGGAGTCCAGTCTTAGAAGTACAAATCTCTCTCTTTGCTAACATAGAGAACCCCTCCCCATAAACTGCTAATGAACAAAATGTTAAGATTTAGCAACGATTTTCAACATTTTCCATTTCACAGCACATGATAAAGTGCTAAAATTGTCAAGGCACAGCATCAGTTGTTTTTTGTTTTTTTTTTACAACTGCTGGTGAGGTGCTTACATCTCCCAATGGTCCTACTAATAAATGACCCAAACTCCTACAGCACACCTGTGGACGTTTCGTGGCATACTAATGTGTCATGGTTGAAAATTGCTGAGATACAGCAATCTCATTGCTGTGCATTTTTCTCTACCTCGTTTTTTTTTTTTCTTACTCAAGCCTGATCTTCTCTCCCCACCCCCATTTAAAGATAGCAAGAAAGAGACCAAACATGCCTCTTGGAATAAAACTGTTTAGCTTGCAGAAAGGTGTGTCTGGCACAACTATGAACTAAAATTCCAAAATAAGTTCATTAGTATTATTCTGGTGCAAGGCCTCTGAAAAAATGTAATTTACTAGTATCACCATTTTGTTACGCTTTGCATTGCAACTTTATTAACCGCCCTAAGTGCAGATGCAAAAAGCAGCCCCCCCATCCCCATAAACCACTAATGAATAAAATGCTTGTGTATAGTTTTGCAATATGACTTGTTGTACATCTTACCTTTAAAGACATTTCCAAGTTTCTCATGGCATGTAGCTTCATGAGCCGGCCCTATTCTGTGCTCTCTTTCAAGGCATTGGTCCAGATGGTCACATTGCTTTTAATGAACCTGGCTCAAGTCTGGCATCGAGAACAAGACTGAAGACGCTAGCCATGGATACCATTCTGGCCAATGCAAAATACTTTGATGGAGACTTGTCTAAAGTTCCAACGATGGCATTAACTGTTGGTGTAGGGACTGTGATGGACGCGAGAGAAGTAAGAACATTTACTTTTACTCTTTACTTGGATATTTTTGTGGCTTTAGACAACAGATGCATTGTAAATCGTTAGTAGATTTACGGCCCAAACTTATGATGGTACTGGGTGCCATATAAGCACTGTGAAGTGTTTTTGAGCGCCTTGCGAGGAAGCAGCGCTGGCAGGAAGGCCGCACCATCCTGCAGGTGCCAAATCCTGAAGAATGGCAACCAGCACGAGTTAGTACTGTGGCGGGAGGTGGGTCAGAATTACTCCAAGCGATGTTTGGGGACCATAATACATTTTCTGTCTCTTTTTCCAGGTGATGATCCTAATTACAGGAGCACACAAAGCATTTGCCTTGTACAAGGCAATCGAAGAGGGGGTCAATCACATGTGGACTGTTTCTGCTTTTCAGCAACATCCTCACACTACCTTCGTATGTGATGAAGATGCTACATTAGAACTAAGAGTTAAAACAGTCAAGTATTTTAAAGGTGAGCACTGTCCTACAGTTGACTAAGCACTAATTCACATGCACTTAAACTGATTTTGAAAGTGGATATATGATTTGAGTGAATATATGATTTTTTTCCCCCTTTTGATGGGGCTTTATAGCAGGGGTTCTCAAACCTTTTAGCACCAGGACCCACTTCTTAGAATGACAATCTGTCCAGGACCCAGCGGAAGTGATGTCATGGCCAGGAGTGCCATCATTGTGACACCAGAGCCTGAGAATGCAGCAAAAAGTTGGGTTGTTTTTCAGCCATTTTCCAATAGCAAAGTGAATCAGAAAGAAAAAAAGCCTATTTACAACCTTGACACAAGCAAAACAACCATACAAACTCTCCCTTTCCAGCATCCCATATTTTCAATATGGCTGCTATGAGTGCTTTGTGACCCACCTGAAATTGGCTTGCGACCCACAGGTGGGTCCTGACCCACAGTGTGGGCGCCATTACTTTATAGTTTATGGTGCTTTATCACTAACACAAGCCATTACTTGCCATTACAGTTCTTAATTAATTGGATATATGTGTGGCTGTACCATGAAGAGTTACGTGGACAATATTTTATTTTCCTTTGTTTCAAAGGTTTTTATTTTACTTTAAGTACAAAAGAGTCCTTTGCTATTGTAGGAATCTGGGATTTCCAATCTTTTCCTAAATGAACCCAACTTAATTTCTGGCTGGGCTCCTGTTCATCTATCTTACTGCATCTTGGTCTTGGAAGAGACCTCTGCTATCCAGTCGCTGGCTCTTGCTCCACTAACAGTGGCAGAGAGATGGAAAGCTGTAATTAAGGGCATGCACCACCAAACACCAGCCAGAGGCCAAAATCATCATTCCAGCCTGGCAGCAGCAAAGCCTTACCATTCTGTCTGCAGCTACCTTTTATAAGAACATAAGAAAAGCCCCACTGGATCAGGCCATCTAGTCCAGCTTCCTGTATCTCACAGTGGCCCACCAGCTGCCTCAGGGAGCACAAAAGGCAACAAGACACTTGCATCTCGTTGCCATTCCCCTGCATCTGGCATTCTGAGGTAGCTTACTTCTAAAATAACATACATACATAATACTTTATTGTTTAACACATAGGTCATTACAATTTTAAAAATACAATCCTAAAACATAAACTAAAAAATTTCTATCATAACAGCTCATAAAAATAAAATCAACATTTTTTATTGGCGTCAACAAATTTACACCTTAACTTTTTGGCTGCTATTGCATAATGTGCCACAGCATATGTTACTTTTACTTGTAAATCCTCTAACATATAGCAAACCATTTGCTCAGGGGAATATCCACGTAAAGATTTTATAATCGGATCCAAAAAACGAGATCTTGGATTGGAATAAAGGGGGCAAAAACGCAAATAATGAAGAACATCTTCAATCTGATTACATCCATAAATACAGAGCTGTTCAAATGGCAGAATTTTATTGTATCTACCTTCTAAGTACGCTGTCGGCATCTGTTGGAATCTTAACTCAGTAAAAGCCCTTCTTAATTGTGGGAAAGACAAAAACTCCAAATATGGAGACATTACCTGCTGGATTTGAAGATAGGGATACCAATAAGAAAACTTAGAAGCCCAAAGAGAGGCTTTATCCTGATAAGCTTCCCAATCAAAACACCATTCTCTAACTTCTAAAATAAAGGGATTGTACCACCCACCATGGCCTGTAGCCTGCAATAGACTTTTCCTCCAGAAATCTGTCCAATTCCCTTGTAAAGGCACCTAGATCAGATGCCATCGCCACCTCTTGTGGCAAGGAGTTCCACAGGTTAATTACCCGCTGGGTAAAAAAAAATTCCTTTTATCTGTTCTAACTCTAACACTCAATTTTAGTGGATGTCCCCTGGTTCTGATGTTGTGAGAGATGGAAAAGTCCCTCTGTCCATACCCTCCATAATTTTGTATGCCTCAGTGATGTCCCCTCTCAGGCACCCCCTTTTTTTTTTTCAAGACTAAGAGCCCCAAATGCTGTAGGCTTTCCTCATAAGGGTGCCCCAGCCCAGTAATCGTTTTGGTCACTCTCTCCTGTACATTTTGTGCCGGCACCAGGAAGCAGCTTCTCCGGGAAGTCAGGGCGCAGAGCCTTCCGGGGTGACATGCAGCAGAAGTGGCTCCCTGGTGTGAGGCGCAGCAACATGCTGGCACAAAGAAAGATGGCTGCGGGGTGGAACGGTAAGGTTTGGTAAGGTTGGCGGAACTTGGGCCGCGATTTGGAGACACCTGATCAAGAGGCTACATTCCCTTTTTTGCAACACAACTGAAGTATTTAAGCAAAATTAATCTGCATTAGATGGAGCTAAGGAATTGCCCTATCACTGATCAAACAGTATTGATGCACGTGTATTGCTGAAATGTGGACCGCAAGCTTCAAGTCCACTATTAGTGAGCACCCTTAAAGCTCTGGAATGGCTGTTTTTCCACATTTATCCAATCCAGAGTCAGGGTGTGTGATCCTTACTTACTAAGGTCTGTGCTCTTACTTACTTGGTGTTTTTTTTCTCTTCAAGGTTTAATGCACGTGCACAACAAACTTGTGGAGCCCCTGCACAGTATGAAAGAGCAGAACTGAAGAAGCCAAACTTGGACTCCCATCTTGCTGACCCCGGCAGTGTCAGGGAGCAGATGAATTCGCCATTCTGTATTGAGCTGAAAACTGGCTACAGTGGAGAACCTTGACTAGCGTGGATTTTTTTTTTAAAATGGTCCAAATACATCTATCTACATTCCTCTGAGCGCTGTTACAAATTGTGTTTTACCTGCTACGTTCCAGCTGTACTCCACTGGGACAGTCCTGACGTTAGAGCACAGCCAAATATAAGCTATCTACAAGGAGAAGAAAAGTATTCTGTAACTCAAGTATTAAAAACACTTACCTTGAGTTGGGGGGGAAGCTTGGCTTTTGTTACAGTAGTCTACAAACTAATAATCAGGCACTTTACTGTGAAATACCCACATGCACATACAGCCCCTAACCTTCCCAGTTGATTGCCTTAACACCATACCCGATTACCTATGTAAACAAGGTCCTATCCAACTTTCCAGCACTGATGCAGCCATGCCAATAAGGTGTACTCTGCAACCTTCAACCTGGGGGAGGACAGTCACAGAGTCCTCCTCATGGTCAGGGAAATTTTGTTCTTACCTTGGGGCTGCATTGCAGCTGCATCAGTACTGGAAAGTTGGATGCGATTGGGCCCCTAGTGTGGAAAAGGACACTGTGTGTTCATTTCAGGAAGTCATACCTCTAAGCTCTAAAGGAGTAGTAATGTCTGCGATGAAAACAACCAGCAGCACCTCCCATTCTAACTCTTAGATGCGCCTGTGACTTAACAGCATGTTCATTTTTTTAATTTTTTGTTAAAAGGTTCAAGTTAAGCCAAAACTAACCCTGTAGAATGTTCTCTGGCAACATGCAGGAGAAGAGGATTCTTCATGCTTTGAATGCCACCACATCTGTGCTGTTCTCGTCACTTTGAGCAGCAGTAAGCATCTCCCACTCACCTGGTTCTAACATCGGTCCAGTTGAACACGGCTCTCTTATGCGGTCTACAAGTTGTTTTTTACCTGTGCACTGCCGTTTGTTCCAAATCAAGACACTTTCTGTTTCTAAAGGCCAGCGTGGATGCTGTCAACAGTTTTTCATCCCAGGGAGGGCTGCTGGTGAGGCACAGTTCTTGGAAGTCCAAAAGGACACGGAAGAGAAACTATTCCATTGTACCTCATTGCACAATCTACTAATAAATGTTTTCCTTTTCCAATTTTGCTAATAGTCTCTTGCATGCTTAATGCAGCCTAAGTTCCTGTTTTCACAGTTATGAAATATCCTATTGTGTGTACAGAAGAGTTCACTTGATTATTTGGGGCAGGGGCAATAGCCCCATGTTCAGATGTGGGTTCCCTAGAAGAGCTCTGCTATTTCTAGTTGAAGGATTTCAAGTAGTAACTTCGAGAAAAATCTCTTTCCAAGTCCCTTGTGTTAGGCCTGGGAGTCTCCAAACTTCAGGCTGGGGGCCAAATCTGGCCCACCACAAGATTTTATCCAACCCACAGCAACTTAAAATATTTGACACTTGTATTATATATCATTTCCCATTTTAGCATGGCATTGTTTCTTCGTAAATGTCACATTCTCTTTTGTTCTGTATCATATCATGCTGATTACAAAAAATATCCAAGTAAAACTTACTCATTAATTTAAATCTCATTCATAAAATTATTATTTTTGGGCCCACAAAAGTCTGTAAAATATATGATGTGCCCTTCATACTGAAAACTCTAGACCCCTGTGTTAGAGCAAGCAAGACCAAGTTCTCAGCGTCAGGGAGGATGGCGCACATCTGTGCACTGGCCTCTCTGACTCCAAGAGTGGACCAAACATACTTTACGGTGCCCCTTGTGCTGGCCAAACTTTGCTAGTTTAGCTGATGGCGGTCTAGCTCAGTTTAGGATTGCACCCTAAATCCATTTAACCTACTTCCGGGGCCATCAGTTGGTTTGATGTAAACATAGTATATCATGACTAACAGTTGACTACTTAAGGCCACTTACTTTGTGCATCTAGAATCTGATTGAACACCAGCAAAAAGACTTTGCAAAGGAAATGGATTCTGTAAGACTGGCACACTACCTACAGAGGATACTTTTAAGTACTCAAAAGTGCCTGCCTCCATTAGTGTTTTGGGTTGTTTTAAGCTGTCCTTTTACATATGGAAGATCTTAACAGTTTTCAGTGCAAAGTATTTAAACTTGTGCGTGTAAACATACACTTTATGATAGCAGCAGCTGGAGGGGAGGAGTCTAAGGGGAAGAAAAGAATCCATAACGTGCGCACACACTGCTGCTGTTTTGCCCAGAGGAGGAAGTAACTTGGGGCAAATAACAGCTTTGACAAGGATGGAATTTCCATAGAAGCTACGGCATAACCCATCCCAGTATAAATTAGGGAGGTCGGAGCCCATGATTAGTATTGTTTTAAAATGCACTGATCCATAAGATAACATTTAATAGTTCTAGTTAAGCTCTAGTTTTATTTTAAACTTCTACATATTTAAATTGGTAGAGACTAAACATACTATGAGGGGGGGGGGCTTACAATTCATGCTATAAAAGCAGGCTTGCACTCAAACCTCCTCCTACTCTGATGTAGGATGTCCAATAGTTTATACCAGTGGTTCCCAACCTGGGGGTCCCTGCCTCCCCAGAGAAACTGGAAACACTGTATGCCCCTTTAAGGGGAGTGGTTGGAGCAGCAACAGCAACTACAGCCTCCTAGAGCTTGCATTGCCACTGCTACAAAGAGCTCTGTTAAGGTACCGGGGGGGGGGTAGCGTGGCCATCCTGAGGGGACGGGGCGGCAGTCCCCTCTGCGGGCCACCCTGCTGCCTTAAACAGCTACCTGCAGCAATCTGACCCATGTTCGGGCTTGCACAAACCTTGGAATTAGTGTAATCGTCGCAGAGAGCTATTGCAGCGTGCAGGCTGCAGAGGGGATGGCTGCCCCCTCTGGATGGCCGCGCTACCCCTCAGGTACCTTAACAGAGCTCTTTGTGGCAGCAGCCATGCGATCCTTGTGAGGCTGTCCCTGCTGTCACCGCCCTCCCCTGCAAGGGTTCCCTACCTTCACGTAAAGGTTGGGAATCACTGGTTTATACAGAACCCAGGTTATGGGCAGAAGAATAGAGAGATCACATTTTACAGCACGACAACATAGTCTATGGCACTAAACACAGAGCACATACAGTACAATGCCGCTCACAGGAAACCATATTGGAACACACCTGCAATGCCGGTGACAGGTGACAAAGCATGTAATACCCTGAAAACCATTCGGCCCCCAAATAAACCAAGTAGAGCACTTTGTTGAAATACTATAGGCAACCTAGTACTTAAAATCAAGTTTTATTAAATTAGAACACTTGCCAAAGGCATATTATTTACACTGATCATTTTGAGTGTGCATACATATACCACACTATCCTGTATACAACATTAGCCCACCATAAGGCGTTCTTTAGCTTTATGAATAAGAGCTATAAATATTTGGGGAATTATTCTGAGCTACTTGTCGGGCTGTCTCTTTAGAACACTAATGAAGGCATCCTTTGGCACTTCCACGTTCCCAATTTTCCTCAGCTTCTTCTTTCCTTCAGCTTGCCTCTTCAAAAGCTTCATTTTCCGGGAAATATCACCACCATACTGTTAGAAAAATAGTTAGAATTTAGAATTTCTCCACATTTTACAGTAATAATAAACCGGGTTATAGTTGTAATCATAAGTTTTGTGCACCATTTTTCCCCTCGAGAATTCCAAACCAGCCTTAAGTGTGGCTTGCAAGCCCATCGTAGCTAGGGCCTTCCCTGCCTGCCCTCACGTTTAATACCTCCAAATCAGAGCCATTCTGGAAGCAGTGGGCAACCCCAGAAGCTTATACCAGATTATGCCAGGCCAGCAACCCACTCTACTGGTCTCCATGGGCCTCAGAATGCCCGGCAGAAGCCTTTGAAAGCCACTTCTGGTTTTCAGAAACAACTTCCTGTTTGCCTCCAAAAACCTTAAGTGGCTTTCAAAGGCAGAGGGCAGCAGAATGGGTCACCACCCCGGCATGACCCAGGAGACGCCTCCCTGAGACAACCAGGAGAGTTGCAACTCACCAGAAGAGGAGGTGGGTTGCAGCGCTATTGCGATTGGGAACCACTGCTCGCTAAACCATTAAAGCTGCTGCTTGAGCAATAATTCAGTTCTGAGTGAAATAGCAACTCCTAACAACATCCTAGAGACATGCAACTTTGAAGAAACTGTTGTTTTTCCCGAGTCTTCGTGCATCAAAAGGAATCCCAAACATACAGGAAACAAAAAAGGACATGCCAAGTTTTCACTGGACCACAAAGAGAAGAATAAATGCATGGGGAAAATGGTACTACAGTCACCTTTCACTTCTGGCAGAGTGAAAGGTGGTGTGTTTTTTTTCGTTTTTTTTAACCAAACAAAAATTTTTTAAAAAATACAACACTTACACATTTTGCCAGGACATTTTTTCGATAAGCTTTCACCCTGAAAGAGAGAAATTCCATAATGTCTCAATGCATGGATCAAACTGCATCCTGCATACACGTTCTATGTATACCAGTGTTGTATACACCAAGAGCTTTGGCTAAATGAATCAATAATAAATCAACTGAGGACCTCAGATGGCCAATTCCTTTTGGTCCAGAGCAGCGACAATTATTTAAATGTCAGTAAAGGCAAGAACTTCCTGCAGCCCATTTTTCTGGTTTGTTTTCAGCCATTGGGAGTCAACATGAACAAGCAGGTCTCCTTTTTATGTCTTACAGGACTATTGGAGAGATTTTGGATACCCTGTCTGCACTACACATCTCCTGTACACAAAGAAATAGTGTACTGTACTGCAGAGAAATAGGTTGTGGATCTTCCTTTCAAGGAAAATGTTCTTTTCGTTAAAATGGGGCACTATTTTGTTAATTGCTTTGGTTGTACCCCATGCAATGAATGGTCTCTTTGTGGAGCTGCCTTTGAAGACTGACAACTTCAGGAAGATTGTCTGGAATATAATACCTAACTGGCACCAGCCTCTTTAAACCACATTACACCTGTGTGGAGGAATCTTCAATGGCTAACTACTCATCTCCAGCCTAAATTCAAGGGGCTGATATGGGCCTAACCTGTCAATTCATAAAACAACATCGGTCGAAGGTATCACAGCAAGCATCTCGTCCATATGCACTATGATCTTCATGTGAAGCCTGGTTCTGACTGAAAGAAGATTAGGCCTAGTCAGTACTAGCACCCCATCTCTGGAATGTTCTAGAAGCTCACATACTTTCTATGTAGTAGTTTTTTGTTTTGTTTTTTTTAAACAGTCTTTTTTCTTGTTGAAAAGAGGTATAGAAATCTTAAGTCTCAATGGTTTTACATTGATGGAAGGTGTGTGTGTAATTTTTATGCTCTTTTGTAAAACTGGATTTTTAATATCGTTCTATACTTGATTAGGCTGTTTTGTAGCCTTGCTAACTGGAAAAGCTAGGCAGAACAAATAAAGTGTCATGTTTGCTTTTATATGCTTGCATAATTTGAATTTTTCTTCAGCTCAATCCAATTAAGACAGCAGTCTCCAAACTGGAGACTGCTACAGTGCGCCACAGCACAAAAGGAGCTTTTTGTTTAAAAAAAGCCGGGGATGGTGCCGAAGACCCTAACTACAACTCCCAGGGGTCTTTGAAGTCAGTCACACGTACATGGAACGCCAAGTGCATGGCTTTCTGGGGCAGCAGACCCCAGATGTGCTGGCCGCGAAGACACCTGGGAGCTGTAGTAGGAGTCCTTCACATACACACCCCAGCGGAACACAAGCTTCTGTTCATGCCAGGGAAGGAAAAGAGAGGCACCAGATCCAGCCCGTGGGTGGGAGTTTAGAGCCCCCTCTCTTAAGCGACTGGCAGTTCGGTCTTGAACAATCTAGAAAATGCTGTTAAATGTTATTAGAGATGAAAGGGGGAAGCTTTTTTTAGTGTTTAATAGTGTCAGCAATAGTAAAATACAGATCCTGTTGTATAAGTAACACCTTAAGCTATCTTTTAAAACAAAATGAGAAGACAAATAACTCACGTTTCTCTTGCAACTATTTTGCTCCCAACAGCAGCCTGAATAGCTATTTCAAAAAGTTGCCTTGGAATAACATTTTGTAAGCGTTCACATATAGCTTTACCCACAGCGTATGCCTTGTCCCTGGAAAAATAAGAGAAGTGTGAGAATGCTGCAGCTTGACACCAAAGCCCAATCCCATCACTAAACATATTAAAATCTGTTTCCTTTTCTAGTTCAACTAGATCAGCGGTGTAAAACATAACCCCGGGGGGGGGGGGGCAGATGCAGTACCCAGAAGCTCTTTACCCCCATGATAATTGGGCTATCCTAAAGCCACCCTTTTAGCAGCGCCACTTCTGCTGAGGCTCTGAGTGGGAAGATGGAAGATGGAAGGAGACCTCAGAAGACAAGGACAGTTTTGGGGGAAGGGGCAAACCAAGAGGGACAAGGGAAGGAGAAGCTGCTGAGGCTTCTCCAATTATCCTGACCTTTCAGTAGCACCACTTCTGTTGAGGTGTCAACAGGTGAGATTTGTCTTTGATATTTTTCTCTCTCTAAAAAAACGATGTCTATTTCATTTACTTTTTACTCACTTATGTACAATAGTTACCAGCTCTTCGACAGCATTTCCATTTAAAAGAATGTCCATTTTAACCAAATCTGCTGCTTGGTACCCGGCATCTTCATAGTCAAAACTGAAAAGGCAAAAAAGAAAACATTAAATTTGCCACTCCAATATTCTGCACTCTTGAGCTTTATTTAAAAAATAAATAAAACACAGACTGGTTTAATAATGGAATGAGAGCACAGACATTTTCCACCATGTTTCCTTTTCAAATATTGATTTGTAAAAGTATACTGGAGAAAAAATTCATGTTCCCATACAGGTCTGCCCCCAATCAGCTGCATGTTTCATATACACTCAAAAGAAGTTCAGCCAGAGCTTTTTAAGGCACACACCTACACAGTCATTGTTGCTTCATTTCCTATACTGGACGTGAGATGTCATCTTTTGGAAGTCTGGGTTGATGCTTAATTTCCTTTTAAAATATTCTTGTAGCTCCTACTAGAGTTTGCTCAAGGACTTACAACCAAAGTGGTACGTAGACAGGAAGAAAAGGATCGAGAGTTCTTAAAGGTAGCCTCAGGGGTGGCATAACCAGGAATGCCACCCAATGCCACCCCAGGGCCACCTCTGCACAAAAAGGCCTCTACTTTACTCCTGGTGTTGTTTCTTCAAATGCAGAACTTCCTGTTTGATTTTAAATGACCATGCAAATGCAGGAGCTCCTTTATTTGCAGGGTCTCTATAAATCAAACTGGAAGTCCTGCATTTCCACAGGCGCAAGATAAGATGGCAAGTTTATGCACTTTGTGCTTGCTTTTAGTGGGCAGAAATCAGATCAATGTGCCTCTCACCTATGGCAGGCTGGAGGGAGCCAGTGGCAGCAGGTTCAGGGCAAAGAGCATCCAAAATCCACGGCCCCCTTGTCCCGCCCACAATCTGACACTGATGCAATCCACAGAAAATGTCGGTCCATCTGGGGAATAGGCACTGGTAGCGAAGACTGCTATTCTTCACTATGAAGACCCCCACAAGAGATCACGAGCAGGGAGAGAGAGCCCATCACTTCCTCAAAATCTTGTAAGTCAATGGGAACTGGAAACATGATTTCCAGCATAAATCTCATGTGCACAAAACATGCTGCATTATGAAAGTTACATTACCTGGCATATCCAGAGGAGAGGGATTTCAGAGCATCATAGAAATCTACTACAATTTCATTCAGTGGAAAGAGATATTTCATCATGACTCTGTGATCGTCGATGTATAGCAATTCCTGCTGAACGGCCCTTCGAGTCTGACAATTGAACACAACAGACTGAGAGCTAACTGGAATTTCCCTTGGGAGGAACCCTCCCCAAATAATACATTTCAAATCAAGAGACTAAGAATCCTGGCAATTAATTTATAACCAAGCCATCAACACTCCAGCATTTCTTTCTTTGCAAAGGAGTTGTTTTGTTCACCTAACAATGTGTTTTGTTCAGTCTCTTTGGGCTTCAGTGACTCTTGTTCATCACCAAACTTTCCAAGCAAACGACATATTACTGCATTTTTAAATGGAAGTTACAGAACATTGCTTTACTTGACCACCTATAGCTCTGCTTGCAAGGTATGAACTAGTGACAAGAAAGTAAGGCTGCACTCCTAAACACACACTTACCTGGGAGTAAGTCTTATTGAACTCAGTGAGTCTTACTTCCAAGTAGTCATGCATAAGATTGCATTGTCAGTAGTAGACGAGAGAAGCTGTCACTGGCAGCGCAATCCTAACTTGGGCATGAGCAAGGCAGGCCAGCTGGCCTACGTTGCATCCAACCCACGGTTGGAGGCAGGTGCCGCTCCCCGGGGGGGGGGGGGGGACAAGGGGTTGTTCAACCCCACGGTAAAACCCAGACAGCTCAATGGGGCTGCTCAGCCGGCACCTGCAAAATAGCAGCTGCAAGTCTAAGCTGCCCTCAGTGGCCTATAGACGAGGATTAGGATCTGCTCTCCTCCCCCGCATTTCCCCAGGCCACCCTGCCCACAGAAACGCCCTCCCTCCCATCTCCCCCCCCCCCCGCCTGCCCAGAAAAGCCAGACTCAGCCAACATGGGGGCAGCTTACCTTTTGCAATCTTTGGTGTGCCTGGGCTGCTGCTGCTGCCTGTGTCAGCTCAGCGCACCTTGCACTGACACGAACATGACTTACGGCACATTTGCAGCAGCAAATGGCTGCCGAAAGCAGCTTGCATCAGCCCAGGGTGTCTTTTTGGATGGCACCCTGAGATTGTGAACTGCTCAGGGCATGACTTTTGGGAATTAAGCTGCCCTGCCTAGTACAACCGAAGGGAGTGTCCAGGGTATTCCAGGGCCTACATTAAGTTCACACCTGTGATCCTTCGTTCATTAAGGTGTCATCTTTTAATTTAATTTCAATACTGATGAGCAATCAGTGAGCTTTCAAACCATAAACCAACCTGGCACAGAGATAGTATCTTCCCAATATATTCATCAGGCGTTATGATGGTGCCCAAAACAACAGGCTCCAAATATTCCACCACGGTTGACTTATCAGGAAACTCAGCAGGGTTTATGATTGTCACCTCCTCTTTCCCGTGTGCCTGCAAAACAGGAAAGAAGTCATTTGGCCTCATTTTAAGCAGGCAAGTGGGCCCACTTCTCAAGCTTTTGTCAAAATTATGAGATGGCAGAAACCTTGAAAATCCATTCGGACTGCCGCATTGTCTAAATATGACAACCCAGGCAGACGTTTCAGATTAAAACAGAAGACTCATTTTTGGCCCACCCCTCATGTTTCTGGAAGGAGATATGCCCGGAGCAACAACTCATGCAGAGGGATACTAGTTCTGGGTAGTTCTGCTGCAGCTCTGCCTCGGTGGCGATGAAATGATCTAAGTCCGCTCTATGTGAAGTGGTAGAAGATGACCAGCCCCGACTGGGGAAAAGGCAAGGTCCAAGATGCAGTGGGCAGTCTTGTTTGTGCATAGGTAAGCTGGGCCCCCAGAAACCTTTAATCAACTCATTTAGGGACCAATCTATGCCTGGGCAGTGTCGCTCTTGCACCCGCTGCCCAGGCAACAGCCATCGCGAAAGTGGCATAGGGCACTGTGTGGCGCCAGGAAAGGAAGGCGCCCAGCGCTGGGCCTCTGCACTGCTCAGATGGCCACCAGGAATCCACAGCAGTGAGTAGGCCACTGAACAGTGCAGAAGGATTCCAGGGTAGGGGGAAGGCAAGGAGGGTGTGTGTGGCAGCCACCATGGTTTCCTTGGGGGAAGCCGCAGGCCCCACAATCCTTGAGTCCCCACCAGATATTTTGCTAGTGGAGATTCAGATTCAAACAGCCCTATGTTGGGCTGCCCAGCCTGGGGGGGCATAGGGGGGGCACAGGATCCGGAAGTGGAAGCCACAGCTAGGTCTCACCCATCCCCCCCCACACCCCAGTTCCACGCCTCTCCACCTACCGGTTGCCAGCATTGCTAGAGTGCCAGCAGCCCTTCTTTGCAGCACTGAGGCCAGATGCTAACAAGCGCTGGCCCACTGCCAGAGCCCCCTTCTCCCAAGGCACCACAAATATGCTTTATGGCACGTTTGTGATGCTTTTAGTTGGTGGTACACGTGTACCGCCAGCAATATGGACATTAGGATTGGGCCTTTAATCAGGAGGCACTTTCTTTGGATATAGCCTGGACAGAATGTTTTCTTAGCCACATTTTCTGCCATGAGTCTATTTAGTATGTAGCATTTTGTGTGTGTTCGTTAATTTAGAATTTTTTAAAATCCTACATTACCTTTATCAGTTTTGCTGAAGAAAGAATGGCCTTATAGGGAACGGTGGGTGCTGTCAGAATGACAGATGCATTGTACTCTTGTTCCAAACGCTGATTGAAAACTTCCATATGTAAAAGGCCAAGAAATCCCAACCTGGAAATAGAACATTTGAAACTGTATTCTTTATATTGCATATCTTTAAGTTGCCAAACTGCACTATAAGCTACATAGTGCAAGCAATGAGCTAGCCAGAAATGCCAGCCAAGCAAGCTAAGGTGGCAATTACTTTTGTGTACTACACACTTACTTACACATTTACTGTGGGGCAAGCTCCACTGAGCACGGTGGGGCTTACTTCTGAATAAACAACCATACACCACAACACTTCCAAGTCAAAGGAAACCAAGAGATGCTGCTCAGACTACATCGCAGTGTCATAACCACAAATATAGCCCAAAGTTGAAGCCAAAAGCTCAGGCTGAACAAGACTTACCTCCAGCCAGCTCCCAAGGCAAGGCTACTATCACGGTGAACAGCAACACTGGAGTCGTTAAGTGTCAGTTTTTCTACAGCACTTTTCAAGTTGTTATACTCTGACTGGTCTACTGGGTACATTCCTGCCAATAAACATGGAAAAGATGGATAACAGCAGCTAATCAATATCCTCTTGCACCTGCTTCTTCCATTCCTCAGGACCACTCAAAATGTCTCTTCTCAGGCAAAAGATGCCTTTTCCCATTGCAGCTCACAAATCATTCGGCAGGCTTTAAAACGACAAATATTAGTTGCATTTCACAGGCAGAAATTATAACCGTGTTTCGCCTGAAAGGGTTCCAGTGCACCAAAACAGCTGGAAATCATCCAGGAAAGGAAATCATTAATTCCCAATAAAGATGTCTCTGAATATACTTGTAGCAGCAAAAAACAAAAACAAACCCCTCAAAAAAAAACCCTAAATGCAGGGGGAGGAGCCAGAGACTTGAACATGGCAGTCGCTTTTTATGAGTGGCTGGGGCTTGTGTTCTTTCCTGAATCTCTGCAAGGGGTTCAGGCCCAACTCCAGTAGTAGAACTGGGTTGGGGGTAAGCATTAACATCTAGCCTCTGGATAGTGGCCAACTCCGGAGGTGAATGATGTTTGCTTGTGCCTGGGAGCAGAAGAGACTCTGCCTTCTGGCAGACCGTGTGGACGGTCTCTGACTTGGAGAGTGACAACACCGGAGAGAGAATGATTACAGCCTGGAAGGTCTTCAGAAGTCCCCCTAATGAAGACAATGGTGTGGGAAGAAGAAGTGGCGTGTAGGCGTAAATGTTTAACATCTTGGCGTGAAGTGCACTGGAGAGTTGGCTGCGGGCCAGTGAGGTCAGTGGAATTAAACCTGCTTAATCTTCAACACAAGATATCCACTGAAGTGCATTGCTGTTTTTTTCTGCTTCTGTTTCTATTTTCTTTTCTAAATGCTTTGATGTGGCGTGGGAAGCTGAAGTATGGAATAAAAAAGTACTCTGTTTTATGCTGAATTTTTTGCTGCGTAGCAGTCTAAACATGGCGTCGAGAGGCGGCAGAAGAATTATAATTGGAGCTCATTTATTTGAAAACGGACAGTCCTATTTGCAGATCAAGAGGATTTATTAATGAGATAAGAGAACACAAAAATAGGGAGTATTTTGATTTGTATGTTTAAAGAAAGCTTGAATTTTTTACTGCGTAATTGAGTCAACATGGCGTTAATGAGAAGGAAACCGACAGATCTACAATCAAGAGTTGAAAGATGTTTGAAGCATGTTCAAGGACTTGGAGAAATGAACTTTGTGGAAGGACAAGAGGAATGTATTTTTGAAGATGGACAGCCCTGTCTGAATTAAGAAGTTTTAAGAGAAAGAGACTATGAACAAGATATTTTTTTATGGTCTGCTGACAAATACAGTGAGAGTGTTTATTGTCAGCAGGCTCCCCTCTAGTGGCAGGAGAGGGGAAGGTTTTGACCAGATGTTAATTTTTAATGATTTGTATAATTTTTGGCTTTTTATAATAAATGGGCGGGGGGAATTTGAGTAATGAAATTTATGATTTAAAAATTGAATTAATGGTATAAATAGAAATGAGGATTAAAAGGTGACAAAGTTCATTCCTTCCTGTGAGATTTGTGATAGAAAGAAATGGTTAGCATTGAGCCTTGATCTGAAAAGCGATAATTGTAGGCTTGTAATTTTGCGTCAGATTATATAACTAAGCGATTATTTTCTTTTCTTTTTTTACAAAGGTACGTGATAACTCAAGCTTACATTAAGATATGATTTTAGAAAAAAAAAATGTTATTAAGGCCTAATGATGATTATGAAGTGATGGATGTCATGTTATATCTTTATGCTCCTTATTTTTATGGCGTATTTTTTTTTTCTTTTCTGAGATGGGCTGTTTTAATTCTAATAGAATAAGTTTTGTAATAAAGATTAATTAAAGATTAAGATTGAAAAATAATATAAGCAATATGAATAGAGATGAAGAGATTAACAGAGTGCTAGTTTAAATGGTTTGACTTCCCAGCTTCATCTATGTTTATTCCATTTCTGTGCTTTATATAGTAGGTTCTTCCCTTTTAGTTTATTATTTCATTGACTTTTACTATAAATTGGAGACGGATAATTGTAGGTATAGTTGACTTTTCTTGCTTGAGTTTGCTAAGTAACTGTGGAATTATTGAAATTATTGAAGATTTGAATGAATAACGAAAATTGACGTAGTTTTGTGAATCATAATGATTGTGTCCTTTCAGATGGAATATATGATAATGGAAATTACTAATTTTTGCATTTATATGTTACTCTCATACTGCCTCACTTCCTATTGTTTGACCCTATGTATACCCATCCTATGTTACTGACTATCCTTTTCCTGTATCTTTATAATTATAAAATCAATAAAATCATCTTCCAAAAAAAAAAAAAAAACCCTAAATGCATACTTTATCAAAAGCCAAACAGGGTGGCATGTTTGAACTTGATAAGGAACTTTCCATGTCTACATATTACACATGAAAACATGTACATATCTACGGGCACAATCCAAGCCTACTTTCCAGCAGTGGGAGAAAGTCAATGCAGCTCCGAGGTAGGAGAACAAACATTCCCTTACCTTGAGGAGGCCTCCGTGACTGCCCCCCCAACTGCAGGATGCAGCACATGCCCCACAGCTATGCCAGTGCTGGAATGTTGGTTAGGATTGCACCCAGTGATGTCATGCACCCACTACGCACCACTACGTGAGTACCGGTTTCTAGAAGTTGAGCTGGCCTAAATCATTATTTGTTTGGCATTTGGACAAGTGCCAATCAAAAGTGAGTACCGGTTTCTAAATCATTTGGATGACACCACTGATTGCACCCTACATGTGATAACTGTTCCACTGCCGGCCTTCCTCTTGGACAACATATTTTCCCTAATTCAAGTACAATGGACCCTCAACATCATTGGGGGATGCATTCCAGGATGGAAATCCAAAAATCCATGGATAATAAAATTCACAGGGTGTTGGGGCGGGGGGGGGCGGGGAGTGCAGAACTTAGCTGCAGGCTGTGCCCAGCCCTCTGGAGGTTGCACATAGCCTCCCAGCCTCAGAAGCCTCCTAGAAGCAATAGGAAGTCATTTCCTGTTTGTGCAGGCTATTTCTGGTTGTGTCCAAGAGGTACTCTGAGGCACATGGAGGCATTTCCTCTCCTTGCCTCAGAAAACCTCTAGATGCGACAAGAAGTTGTTGGTGTGAAGTGGCTTCTGGTGGTGTCCCAGAGTCCTCTGTGGTGCAGGCTCAGGTTTCTTAATGAGAAGCAAAAAACACATTTTCCGATCACATTTTCTCTCACCCCCGAGTCACTGAAAAAGGATAGGAAAGTCATCTCAAGATGACTAGGCGTGCTGTCCTAGGAGTAAGACCCATTTAACACATTAGGATGTACTGAGTAGACCTGCCTAAGCCTGAATTATTCATACCCTTATTTACTAGTTTGGCAGCAGACTAAATTTGGGCTCATTCAGATATTATTTCAAAAGCATGGTAGTTTATACAGAGATCCTGAGTCACATTAATGCCTAACAAAACAAGGAGCCATTTGCACAAGGCATGCTGAAGTCACCTACAAGGTCCAAGAACCCAGCAACAATAGAAAACCAAGTTTGCATCTGAACTGGCCCTTAATAAAGGGCGAGAGGGAAGGCTTTACTCTTTGTCTGAATGGTCTTCCAACAAGCTCCTTGTCATGATTCCTACCAGAGTCTCTGCTTTACCTTCACCCGAATATCCCCTTCCCGCCTCTGGGTTGGGTTTCAAAGAGATACAACTATGGCAAATGAGGTTGTTGACTATAAATTAATCATCCTAGGAAAGCCCGTCCACGTGTCATTAGACAGATGCTTACAGGTAATTGAGGAAGCAAACAAACTACAGTGGGTCCTCCTTATCCACGGGATTTGGTTCCCAAGCCCCCGCGGGAGAGAAATTCTGTGGATGTTCAAATTCACTTACCCTGCAGTAGCTTCATGTGCCTTGTGCACATCTGTTTACGGAAGTTTAGGCAGTTTCCATACGTTTTAGGCAATTTGCGTTTACACAAATTGCTGTGAGATCCAAGATGGTGGTGCCCAAATCTTGTGGGGAAACAGGTAGGAGGGTCCAGTGGGGACAACCTGTGGCACCCTCATGAATGTGCTGCCCTAAGGCAACAAGTGTCAAAAGCCTCCCCCCCTCCAGTGGTGCAGATCTTTCCATTCCACTGCTGCTACTTATCATCCAATCCAATCTTTACTGAAAGTCGCACCAGGTAGCCACTTCTACTGCCTGTTGCCCTAGCAGGATCTGCACCCCGATTTCTGGGAGAAAGCGACAGCCTAGCACAAATTGATGCAAAGATGGGCTGGAATGATAAGACACTGCAGTGCAGAACAGAAAGCTCCTAATTGCCAGGGAAGGCTTTTTCTCCCCAGAGACAGCCATCCCGCGATTTGGAGACTGCTGCCCTAAGGTGTCACGACGCACACTTTGGGAACCCCTACCCTAGAGGGACAGGAAGGAGTGGCACGGCAAACATATTGGAAGAAAGGATCAGTTGGTGTTTAAAACAAAATGGCAATATTAGAATGTACACAAGGGTCACTTTTCCTTACAGCAGTGCTCCTCAAAGTGGTGGGTCACAATCCACCATTGGAAGCACTAAAACGGGCCATACCCCCTTAAAAAGAGTGGTCCAGAAATGAGTGTCAGACTGCACTGCAGCAATTGCAGTGCCGTGGGCACCCAGAGGCATTCCCCCTTACCTGGGGAATGGTGCTGGCTATTGGGAAGATTAGCAGCCCCCTGTGTGGGCCTAGCCAACATTTAAAATAGCTACGTTTGAAGCACACTCCCGGTTTTCACACAAAAACTGGAAGTGTGCTCTGAACCTCAAACACCCCTGGGTGCCCACAGCGCCATGATGTCGGCAGCGCCATCAGGCACCCTCCCCAGCCCCAATCCCCACCCGCACAAGCACTTCCAGCAGCCTCAACGTCCAAGTAGGACTCTGAGGACCGCTGCCTTACAGCATTAGCTTCACATCCCAAGAACAAGGGCTGCTTAACGGCCCTGGGCATTTTCTATTAGTACACGTTAAAAGGGCTTCCCGTCTTTTGCATATGTGTGCCTCACCTGCAAAGACCATTGGTTTCGCTGATTTAAACCCAGGCAACGGCTCCACTGGTTGGTTATGTAAATAGAGTGTATCTCCTATTTGGGCTTCCGTAACCTCTTTCATTCCAGCAATCAGATAGCCAACCTGGCCAGCATATCTAAATGAAATTGGTATCATGTGGAAATATATATATATATCATTTTATGTCTGTCAAATCACTTTCTCCCCTTGTAGATCAGCTACTTTGGAAGTTGATCACACATTCTCTCATCATGCTTCTGAACTGGCTACAACAATGTCAAAGCCTTGCCACCTTGCTCTCAGAGTCTGCCCTTCCTCCAAACTGCTAGCGCAGACTTGCAAACCAACAATTTGACTGTTGACTGTTTCATTGTTGAACGAAATGGAGAGATTTGGAGGCAGAAGCTGAAAAGCACCCACAAGCGGGACTCAAAGGCTAGTCAATTCTGCTTGTTGGGCTCAATTTTTTAAAAAAATGCCCCTGCTCTACATTTGCCCTGAATGTCAAAAGGGAAAAGACAAATGTTGAACGACGAGCAGTCTACCTGTCACACTGTGCCGACATGGCAGTCACACAAACAAGACATCAGCAAAGACCAGAAATAATGCTTTCTGTTCCGTCTGCAAAGAGAAAATGTTAACACTTACAGTTTATGTTTTGGCTGCTCATTGGGCGTCAAAATTCCTACTTCATGAACTTCATACATTTTTTTGGTGTAAGCTGATGCTATCTTGTGGCCTTTGCAAACCTCCCCACCAAACAGTGCTACGTTAGCAATGACTCCCCTGTAGTGATCAAAGGTCGAGTCGAACACCAGAGCCTTCAGTGGGTCACGAGTACTAACATTAGGCCTGTTAGAATAAAATAAAACAAACAAAAATCAACAGAAGTTGTTGTATGATATAGATTCAATGTTCTTTATTCAGTAGCAGATGTATGCAGATGTCCCCCTGTATCCACGGATTCTCTTATCCGTGGTTCTCTGCCTCTCCCTCCCCCATGCCCATTAATTATCTATTTTCCTTTAGCATGGCACCAAACACTCTCTTCTTTTAACCACGCTACAAATAATGGTAGGAGGCATAGCTGGCAGGAGCTCCAGCACACAGTTTCCGTGCACTTGAAAAAGACCACCCACTAGTCCTGAGCCTCTTACCACTATTTGTAGCATCCTGCCCAGCCTCCCAACCCAGAAGTAACTGTGGATGATGTCATCACCAGGCACTTCTGGCGGGACTTAGGATTTTTAGACCATGAGATCTGGGGGGACAAAAGTTGAAAAACATTCCATTAAAATGTAGTCATTCCTTGTGAGGAAGATGCTCCATTGCGATGATCATTTGTCATGAAATAACAGCAAATAATTACAAAAATATATGCCCAACATAGAACATAAGAACCGCCTTGCTGGATCAGGCCAAAGGCCCATCTAGTCCAGCTTCTTGTATCTCACAGTGGCCCACCAGATGCCTCAGGGAGCACACAAGATGACTGCATTATGTTGCAACTCCCCTGCACCTGGCATTCTGAGGTACCCAAATTCTAAATAAGGAGGTTGCCCCACCCATTATGGCCTGTAGTCTGTGATGGATTTTTCCTCCAGAAATCTGTCCAGTCCCCTTTTAAAGGCATCATGCCAGACGCCAGCACCATCTCCTTTGGCAAGGAGTTGCACAGATAAATTACTCGTTGGGTAAAAATGTATTTCCTTGACATGTTTATGCCTCTCCATATATGGCTTTGTCATCACAAGTCTGGGTTAACAGACTAATCTACCAACACTGACACTCACCAGGTTAAGGATATTATTGAAGAGCTTCCAATGGGCAGGTCTGAAGCAGAAACGTAGACATAACTATTTCTCAATAGTGTAAAAAATGACAAAGAAAACTTACGGAGGGATCCTTTCAATAACTTCCTGAAGTACTCTTCCGACATTTGTTCCCAGTTTAGCAGAAATCTAAAGTGAGAAAACCAAAAATTAAGGTGTTTTTTTTTTTAATTTTCAAGCTACCGGAAGCTATGTGAATTCTGCATTCATATACATTATTTCAATTATAAAGGTAAAGGTTTCCCCATGACCAAATGGTCTAGTCGTGACCGATTGTAGGGGGCGGTGCTCATCTCCGTTTCAAAGCCTGTAGAGCCGGCGTTTTGTCCGAGGACAAGCTTCCGTGGTCATGTGGCCGGCATGACTATACACCGTAGCACACAGAACGCCGTTACCTTCCCACCGAAGTGGTCCCTATTTATCTACCTGCATTTAGGTGCTTTCGAACTGCTAGGTTGGCAGGAGCTGGGACAAGCAACGGGAGCTCACTCCGTCACGCAGTCTCGAACTCCCAACCTTCCGGTCAGAAAGCCCAGCAGCAGCGGTTTACCTGCTGTGCCACCACATCGTTTCAGAAATCTTTACCAAGAATAGTGCACAAATGCACTGCTTCAACAAAAGTATCAGTAGGAAAGGATAGTGTGTTTTATTCAAAAACATGAACTACAGGGCAGAGTCCATTTGTAACAAAATATGTTTTAACCCTTTTCAAATTCTCAACAAAAATATTGTATTATTTTTATGGTATTTATATACTGCCTTTCTTGGTCATTGGATTACTCCTCTGACTTTAATTCAAGGCAGTTCACATAGGCAGGCTCTCTACAAAGCCCGAGGGCAGTGATGTCATTCAGGGGGAACGGACCAGAACGGGCATTCCAGATCCTAACGGGCTCCGTGGCTGGTTCCGGGTTCCCGACAAGTGCCAATCAAAAGTGAGTTCCTGTTCCTAAATCATTTGAATGACACCACTGCCCGAGCGGTTTTTCTAAAGAGGTTCTAATCTTTCAAGAACAACATTCAGGGTGCAATCCATGGGCACCCTACGGCCAATGCAAGCGGCTTGCTTGCCTTCATGACCCACAGGCCTTCCACAAGCCTACAGGCAGCTGCTGCCAAGGTTGGGGTGGTGGTGGGAAGCATCAAGGAGGTGCTCCCAAAAGAGATCTTACCCTAATGCAGTCTCCTTTGGGAATATCAAATATTTTTTCTATTTGTTTTTCAACCCTCTCAGGATCGGCATTTTTCAGATCAATCTGCAAAACAATGTTACTGTTAGAACCATGTGACAATGCAGCCACTTATTTATTTATTTATTTATTTATTTATTTATTTATTTATTTATTTATTTATTTTTATTATTATTTATTCAATTTTTATCCCGCCTTTCCGCCCAAGGGCACCCAAGGCGGCTTACAACATTAAAAGCAACACAATAAACCACAATATATACAAATTAAAACAATGTTAAGAACAATATTAAAAGCAGTTAAAATTTAAAAAAAACAGCAAGCCCTGTGGCTCCCACAATTTAAAATGTAAGGATAGAATGTAAAAAATGCCAGCCTGCCTGTTAACAGTTAAAGGCTTATTTGAATAAAAAAGTCTTCAGCCCCCGCCGGAATGTTGCCAAAGAGGGAGCAGTTCTTAATTCTAAGGGGAGGGTGTTCCAAAGTTGGGGGGCCACCACCGAGAAGGCCCTCTTCCTGGCCGCCGTCCCTCTCACCTCTCCTGGTGGCAGCACAGTCAAAAGGGCCCCTCCAGATGACCTAAGAGTACAGGTAGGATTGTATGGAAGGAGGCGGTCCCTCAAATACCCCGGACCTGAGCCGTAAAGGGCTTTAAAGGTCAAAACTAGCACTTTGATTCAGGCCCGGAAAGGAACTGGCAGCCAGTGCAACCGCTGAAGCAACGGCCCGACAGAGTCAAACCGACGAGCCCCAACAACCACACAAGCAGCCGCATTCTGCACTAATTGCAATCTCCGGACCGTCTTCAGAGGCAGCCCCACATACAGCGCATTGCAGTAAAGGACTCAGTAGTCCATTCTCTTGCAACCAAAATGACAGAACATAGCCCTTTGCATTGTTGTTTCGAAAAACATGTCTGCCATTTACCACATTCTTTTCTTTTTTTACCAGCAAAGCATCCATCTTGAGAATTGACCTACAGTTAAGGAGGTAAAGTTTATTCAGAGCTACAATGTAAAACAGAACATCTCTGAGTCATCAGCATTATATTTTATTTATTAAAAGGCCCTAGAACAGTGATGGCGAACCTATGACATGCATGTCAAAGTTGACACACCATAACGTTTAGGGTGACACACCAGCATTCACCAATGCCTGACAAAAACTGAGTTTGTTTTTCTCATTTTTCATTTTTGTAATTATTTGATATATTTTTTATATATAATACATAGCACGACACATGATTGGACTGTATTTTTTAATTAAATAACTGAATATATAGAAATGTTTGTCTTTTGTTTGGGAGGGGAATTGACACGTCAGTAGGGCAAGTTAAGCATTTTCCTAAATTTTGACACACCGAGCCCAAAAGGTTTGCCATCACTGCCCTAGAATGATTAGTGAGTGCAATTGGACTTCAGTATCTGCAGGGGATCCATTCCCAGACCCCTCACGGATACTGAGATCCATGGGGTGCTCACAGAGGAACTTGAGTGCTTCCAGCTGGAAGTTGCTCTGGCATTTCAGGTTTCTCAGTAAACCGGATGTGCCTCTCAGAGAGGCACCGAGAGGTCTTCTGAGAGCTTGGAGGAATAATAAACATGGAGAAGAAATGACGTCATATTCTTGAAACTTCCGGTCTGGTCAAACAATATGGCCGACGCAATGGTTCTGGTCCATGGTCTGGTCAAACCGGTCAAACAATATGGCTGACACATGGGTCTGGTCTGGGCTGGGTCTAACCATGGGTCTAACAATATGGCTGACGCAAATCATTGCCGCGAAGGAGGATTGCCGCGGATTCTCGAATAAAAATCTCCCTGCCCGTGTGTAAAAGTTAATCTCAACGTCTTTAAGCATGCCTGCGTGTTCTGCATATGGGTGTGCGAATCGCTGGACGAAAAATGGGATTACTTTGCACAGGTAATTAAAATCATTGTGATTCGTTGCTACAGAAAAATATTACTTCATAAAGTATGCAGCCCTTCACAAACTGAAGTAGATATGAGGAAATAAAATAAAAATAAAAAAAATTCCCCCCTCCTTTTTCCCCCCTTCCCGTTTACACATTTTTTTCCCGCCTTCCATTTTCTACTGTAATATTTTTGAAATTCCGAACATTAACAGAATTTGTTTTAGGGGGGGGGGTGAGTATTGGAATCAGCATTTTGAGTATAAAAACATGGCCGCTAAGCCCGCCCCCTCTGGCCTCACTTTGTTCCTATCTAACTGCATGGGCAGGGCCACCGCCTGTCTGAGAGGCAAGGAGGCCTAATCAAGGAAGAAAAACAGGAATGAATATGATCATGAAGGCCTTGCAAAGAAAGAAGAAACTTAGAACAAATCCAGGTAGGAAAAGGCAGTAAGAAAAATACAGAAGTGGCCCAAAATCAGAATGGCAAACTAGGCGAACCTCAGGCACAATTGCACTGAAAAGCTCTGGGGACAATGGACCAACTCACAGTTTGGTGTTTTAATACCATCTAAGCATTACCTTATTTATAACAGGAATTATTGATAGCTGTGCTTCAAATGCAAGATAAAAATTTGCCACAGTTTGAGCTTGAATACCCTAGGGGGGAAAAAGCCAAAATTAAAACTGGTGTTGAAAATACAGTTCCATGGAAAAGGAAAAGCAACATGCAAAGAACACGTCGCTGCAACCTTGTGTGATAACGTGTTATGTGCCATTCCAGCCCAGCAAGAGTGACCCCTGGAAAAAACGTGATTGAACACAACCTGCCTTCTCGATCAGCTCCCATGTGTGCAGAAGCTTGCTGCAAGGGGGTGGGCCCCATACCCAGCACTGAGGTGTGGACACACCGCGCTTGACCATTCTGTTGTTTAAAGGAACAGATGAGCGCTCCCGTGCATAAGTGGCCAAGGGTGGGAGTGCTCAGCCTTGTAACGATGGAGGAGAAGGGACAAAAGAAAACGTCACTGGCAGAGGTGGAGAAAGAAATATGTCCTACATCACCAATGATGTCACACGTACTAGACAAAAAATACCCAATGGGACAGACACAAACACAGCCCAATGCACAGTCACAATAGAGCAGTGTTTCCCAACTTGGGTGGGGCGGGGAGGTCAAGGGCAGCTGTGTGCATTTTTGTTTGGGAATCTAGCCCCTGAAGGATGGTAGTGACCTGACTGTGGACCCATAGATGCCATTAGGGCAGCACTTGCGGGTTTTGCTGCCACTGCCACCCATGTAAGTAAAAACCAGGGGCTTTCTATTCACATGCATTTTGCGGTAGTGACAGCAAAACTCAGAAATGCTGTACAAATTGTACCTATAGGTCCCTGATCAGGTCGCTACCCTCTTTAAGGGAGGAACATTCCAAAAAAGGTTGGGAACCACTGCAATAGAGGCATCAGCTGAAATGCAGAAATCAAATCAGACCGATTATATGGGGCTGAATTCTGGAGAAAAAAAATATCACCACTTTAACTAAATAAATACAAGACTGTGTCTGGCACTCTCACACACACAAATGACAAAAGTATCTCAAGTGCATCGGCTCATAGAAACCAGATTATAGCAGGCACTGAACCGGTTCTGTTCTATAATGTATTTAAGGACACAGTCCTGAGCCTGTCATTGTTGACGGTATGCTCGTAGCGCCATCTCCAAATGTGGTAAGTGTACCATAAAGCACATTTACAGCACCCAGGGAGTAGAGAGTGCCAGCACTGGGCCAGCACCAGTCAGCACTGGGCCTTAGTGTCAGAAGAGGACGCTGCACTACCACTGGGGGTAAGCAATGCTGCTGGGCGATGTTCGGGGAAGAGGAGGGGTGGGGAAGGCGTGGGGAGGGAAGAACTGGGTGACAGGAGGATCAGATACGCAAGGGGTGCGGGGATGGTGGCAGCCTCTGCTGCCAAATCCTAACTCCCCTTGCAAGCCAGGCAGCCTGACACGGCTCTCCTCGGCAATATGCCTACTCAAACATTGGTGCATAGCCAAGGTGACCCATTGGCGCCATAGCAGCGTTACCCACAGTACGGGAACTAACTTTCCCTTATCCTGAAGAGACCCTGGGGAAAGCCTCAGCAGCAACAGGATCCAGCTGATCCATTTTGGTGCCACATGAGCTGTGGTCGCTGGGCAGTTTAGGGTTAGGCTGCCCGTCATCCAAGATAACAGAGTCTTCTTTTCTGAGCTGTTAATCCTTATTGATACTTGGAAGAGGGAAGCGCTTGCAGAAGCAACAAAAGGCTAAAGTTCCCTTCGGTTGACATGAGACTGCAATGAAAACTATTTAAGAACCTTACCTCATTTGCATCCACTACAAGCAAGACACCTTGACAAGCAGACAACGACCGTGACACTTCATAGCTGAAATCCACATGGCCCTGGGCAAGCAAAGAAAGGCAGGTCATGGAATGGAAGAACAACGTGCAATTTGACAGTGTAAGGCCCCATTAAAATGGTAAATAGGATGTCTCAAGCCATGGGGCGCGATGCCGCCTTCATGCACACAAAAGGTGTTCTTACAGCTCATATTTTAGAAAAGGGAACAACTGCATAAACAGAATCAAGCTAATCAAAACTATTCTTATCACAGCTCTTATAATTTTGCTTCCGCTCCATGACAAAAACACAAATATGATTGCTCCATTTCATATGACCTCCAGATTCAGCAGGACCGACAGCAATTCACTTACTGGTGTGTCAATGAGATTTAAGAGGTAATTTGTTCCTTCATGGCAGTAAAAGAGAGAGGCTGTCTGGGCTTTAACAGTGATTCCTCTTTCCCGTTCGACTTGCAATTTATCCAATACTTGTTTATTACGGTCGGTTTTGTCAATGGCTCCTAAAGGGTTAAACACATTCAGCATATAAGTGTAAGTGAAACATACACTGTAAGTGAAATTATTCTGTCCTTTTATGCATAGCCCCCCATTTCATTTGCAAGAACATGCTTTTTGGCACTCATCCATTTGTATGCATTCGCTTTCGAAAACTGCAATCAGCTGGTCCCAAAGATCAGCATGTCCATTGGATACCACTCTTGTCAAGCTCATCTGAACATTTCTGGTGCCACGGAGAGTAAAAATGCTAGCCTTAGAATGGATACAAATCCAAGTTCATTTCTGTACCTAAGCTATAAAATACAAATACAATTTGATACAGGGCAAATGAAACGTGTTAAGGTGCAGTCTCACAAACTACCATCAGTCATTCAGACAGGTGACATGCCTTTCCAAATTCAGCTCAAAATGCTACGCATGACTCAAGGAGTAATGATCTAAGGCAGTATCTGACTTGCCAGGGTTTTCCCCATAACTATGCATGCTAAATAGCTACCAGAAGGACATATACAGACACTGGAGGTCAGGGGGAGTCAGGAGGCTTGATGAGCTGGATAAAACCCAGAGCCCTGCTGTTGCCTACCCCAGCTCATACGCTACACAGATCTACCAACACAAGCTGACAACTCACTAATGAAAAATGTGCACAGCCAGTGAACATATCTGCAATCAAGGCAGTTCAGCAAGTCACAGGTTTGCTAAACTTTGCAAAATTTGTTCTGCTTTCATGACAGGAGTAGCTCAGATCTTGAAGGTGTATGCCCCCCACCCCACCCCCCAAAAGGTGACTGTAGAATTAATGAGAAGAGAACTGAAGATTTTCCAAGCTTTGATCTGCAAAAAGGGTAAAAAGTTTTGCAGCCCAATCCTATCCTTTCCTGTATCAAAACAGGTGGTGCTTCATGCTATGGTGGAAGGAGGGGCAGACTGGGAGGCTTGGAGAGGAAATAGGAAATATTGTCCCTTTCCTCCCCATAGGCTTGCCACTCACCAATGAGCCTCCTTGGACCTGTGCCAGCTCTTTAGCTGGAGCAAGTCCAAGGAAAAAATGGTGGCCTGTCAAGAAGCTAGGACGGGGGTAACATCTGGCACAAGTCAAACACCCCCAGGTGCCACCCCCAAGTCGCACCGCACCTCCTGACATGCCTCCAGCCCTCCCACATTCTGCCCTTCCCCACAATGTTCCCGTCATAGGAGGGCACTCTGCTGTTCGCCAGCATGTATTGGTTCCCTATGGCCTTAGGGGCGTAGCTAAAGAAGTGCAGGGGGGTGCAATTGCACCAGGCAACAAGCTTTAGGGGGGCAACAAGCTGAGCTTGACATTAGTGGCCAAAATTGTGAAAACCTTGGTTTGTATGAACAATAGCTTCCTGTTATATATCAGTGGAAAGGAAATTTAATGCAGAATGCAATGAAGCAAACCAGAGTGAAATATCTTTACTCGATCAGAAGTTATGGCCAAAACCCCTGGAAACAAAACTACAACTGCGGCATTACTTCCTGTTGCGATGTCACTTCCGAGGCAACATTTTGCCCTCTGCACTGGGCTACACTTTCGTTAGCTACACCCCTGTATGGCCTTTCCAGAAGTGGCCCAGAAGCATGAAGCTCCATGCACTTTTACAATGCTGGAAAGCACATTCCACCATTGGAACACTGGTTCCAGCAGTGGCCCATTCCTGTTGTATTGGCCCATTAAATATATAGGAGCTCAGATTACAAGGATCCTACTCTATAGTCACTGTATTTTCATAGCAAGCCTACAGACATTTGGACTGTCCTTCCCATTCACAGTTCACTAAAAAGGAATGGAAAATCCAGAGTCCCTTCGTTCTATGGTCTTCAGTACTGCAAAAAGGAAATGAGCAATCCCAGCAGATAATTTTACAGCATGTAAACTTAAATGTTCCAGAGCTTCCAAGACAAGAGCTTCACATTCACTTACCTGTTATCTCCAGCAGCCTGTCTGCTAGCGTACTTTTGCCATGGTCTACGTGAGCTATTATGCTGAAATTTCTAATATTTTCAGCAGGAAACTGTGACATATCACCCACATCCTAAAATAAGGAAGAGAGCCTCAATTCATGAATCTAGCTTAGGACAGTGGAAAAATCACCCAGGAATGTGTACCTCTGCTGAGACATTTACACTCTCATGAATTCCAAAGACACAGTTTTAAACGTATCATTCTAAAATTTACATTAGAACAAAAATGTATTTCTGAGTTTTTCTACCCATGAAGAAAAGATACCACCTCATATGAGTTCATGCATCTGGCATGACAATGCTCGCAGCAGGCCACTTGAGGGAGCAGCTATCCTGCAACTGAGCACGGTGGAAGACGGCACTGTCATTCTTAAACTGCTTTCCTGGGTACACTCGCTTGAGAGTAATGTCTATATTATTCTATAGTATTGATAGTGGAAGGTCTACTTGATGTGCGCAGCCCAACACAGAAGATAGGATTAAGCAGTGGAGGCCACCGCCGGTCCCATCCAACCCCACACCGTCCCACCCCAAAAGAGCCCATCATCAGTGGCGGTGAGACTTCTCGCCCACCGACTCTGCGTCAGCCCTCAGCTACATTATGTATACAATTGGGAAGGCCTTAATAAAGTCTAAAATCAATCCCACCCTACTGATCTGTACGAGTACACAGTTAGCCGTTACCTTCACAGTCTCAGAGTGACACTGCCTAAGGAACGTGGCACGAGGGGCTCCAGGAGAGATTTCCTTCCGCAGAGAAACGTATGAAAAGAATGCAGTGTGATAGGACCCCTTGAGCCTGACGCAAAGACACAAGGCCCTTTTCACAGGTACAAACATGATTTAGCTGCAGCAATCACAATTGAGACTGGGGGTGGCAAAGGAAGCTTTTAGACTAACATCACTGGTTTAGCTAATGGGTCATCAGAGTGTCATCGTCCCTCCTCCTCACAAGTGTACTGGTTTCTATAAGCGAAAGTATCTATAATGTAGACACATTTCCAAAAGTTGGACCATGTCTTTTTATGAAGTCTTCTCCGCATTGGCCAGACAGATCCAAAGTTCACAAAATACAAAGTGGCTCCTTTCCTGTAAGCCTGTGAAAAGAGAAGGGTTTAAATTAGTTTCAAGGAGTACATCTAATCTGTTCTGAAAATGTTTACTTCTTCCTTTGGCTCAACCAAACTGTGGTTATATTTTCTAGGTGGGGGAACTGCTTCCTGCAAGCACGTAACAAACAAGCCGCACAGGCTGAGCAAACCTCTAGCCAAGTCATTACAAGCGCAGCCCAATCCGAACGTTGGCTCGGGCCAGTGCAGCAACCGCTGCCCCGGCCCAGGATGTTGTAAATGTGCCATAAAGCATGTTTGCGACTAGAGCCAGCAGGCCTGGCAAAAAGTCATGCACTGGCTTGCCAGTTGCAGATCCAGACCCCACATCATCCGGCAAAGGTAGGAGGTGTGGGGAATGGGTGGCAGGAGGGTGGCACAGAGTCAGGGAGAGGGTGTTTTTGGGTGAGGGAAGGTGAAACGGGGGGAGGATTGGGCCTGGGTTGGGTGGGATTGGCTGCGGAAGCACACACTGTCGCCTGACCCCCCCGCCCCAGCATGGCCAGCCTTACACAGGCTTTTTTGAGTAGCCCCATAGGGCAGGCTGGGGTGTTCCATAGGGTAAGGGGGAATATATCTGAGGTTACTTCCAGCCTGCTCCTAACCTTCACTGGACACAGCACAAACCATGCAGCCTAGCTGTACCAGTGCAGGCTAGGATTCTGCTGCAAGTGGAATGGTTCTTACATAGGGTGGTCAGATGTCATCACCACAAAGGAGGACACAGCACCCCAAAATGTAGGACATTAAAAAAATGACATTCAACAAAATAAAAGCTAAAAACACAAGTATACATATTGATTTTGAGGTGACTTGTGATTGTTTCATGCAACCCAACCAACGAAGGGACAAAGTGCAAACACGCAAGCAAGTGATGGGGGCAGCCCCTCTTGAGGCTGGCACCCCATGTCTGTCTTGAAATGTAGGACACTTTCAAATTTACCCAGGACAGAAGGGTGAAATATTAGTCATGCCCTGGAAAAAAGAGGACATCTGGTCACCCTGCTCTTAAGAGCCACCCTAGGAACATGAGTAGCATTAGGTTCAGGACAAAATATTATTTCACACAACACATCCAGTGCAATCCTATGCATGTCAACTCAGAAGTAAGTCCCATTGTGTTCAGTGGGGCTTACTTCCAGGAAAATGTGTATAGGATTGTAGCCATAGTTAAGTTATGGAATTTATGACCAGGAGACTTAATGACTATTAGCTGTGAGGGTAGTTTGCTTTGTTTTGGGATTGGATAACTTCAAGGACAGGTCAATCAACAGCTCATAGTGGGATAGTCCATTGGCCTCAGGGATGCCAACAAGAGGGAAGACAGGATCTTTTTCAGCATAATAAAGCCCAGTGGTGTTTCTACAGGGATGGCAAAGCTCTTAAGTTTTGCAAGAAGCCTTACCTTGCAGTGGAAATCACTCCTCTCCTGCACCGTTTTAGCCAATCCTCACAGGGAACAGCAATATCTTGGTGTTGCTTACTGGCTACAGCAGCAAGGGAGAGGAGGGATTTACATGACAGGGTAAGGCTTCTTGCAACACTTAGAGCTTTGCCATCCCTGTAGAAACGCTTCTGATAAAGCCACCTTTATTGCAGTTTACAATAACTGCAAATACAAACACCCCCGAATCATTCTCTCACAGGCAAGCGGGTGCCACAATTGAAATTTGCTCTCCCCCCAGACCATTTGCCACGAAATGCACATCCTCACCCATCGCTGACTTCAAAGGCGAGCATCACAGACTTCCAGGATTCTTCAAGAACTGCAATACAGAACCACGTGAAGAACAGAGGAAATGGCTTGGAAGCATAGAGGCAGACTAGAGTAGCACACACACCCTTTGACTTCCGGTTTGATTTTTGATTGGACATGTCTATTGGATGTCTATCACTGAATGTGACACATAGACTTCTGGCTCTTAAAGGGGTAACGGCGCCAGAATGGACTGAACGGAGCGCGTCAGGAGACGTTCCGCACAAGAATGGAAGTGGCAATTAAATTAGATCGACGCGTGCCGCAACCCGAGATGTTGTTTGGGTGCGGGGTCTCTTTTGCTGGACATCCGAAACAGCCATCCAGAGAAAGTGACGGGAGAGGGATGGTAGGCAGTGATCGAGGTAGTATAGGCAGTGATTGAGGCGGGGTGTAACTTCCAGTGCAGTTTTTGGAGGAAAGTATTTATATGCAGGGACGGCGATATAAAAGCAGGGACGGGCCATTAATAAATGAAACACGGATGTGATTGAGATCCGTAGTTTACTCCCCCACACCATGCTTTTGTTAACCCCTTAAATTTACCAACCAAAACTCTCTCTCGAACTTTGATATCTGCTTTGGCACAATTGTTATGCCATTTGTCTCCAGCCTGGCATGGTCTAGCAGTGTATATGGTCACTAGGAGCTTTGTATGAACGCCTGCTGGTGGGGGTCGCGGACGCAGAACTTATTGATTTGTTGGCTTATCAGTTTTTACCCCACACTTCCTTGGAAAAAACACATGCAGCGTGGTTTACGAAACATCAAATTAGAATGATTAGATAAAAAGCAGCCTTGGGCTAGGAAAAGGGAGGGGAGAATTTAAAAATAAAAGACATAAGTAGATAATTGCTGTTAATCCAGTAATTTAATTTTTTTGGGGGGGGGGGGGGACTTGCTATCTAAGAGGCGATTGGGTTCCACATGAGAAGTCAGGGTAGATTTTTAGTCTTAGCAAACCACCCTGGTTTTATGCAAAAAAAAAGTCTCCATCCTCCTGCTGCTTGTCGATTTTTCACTGGCTTTTACATCATTCCACTTTCCATTTAAACACTCCTAATTGTTCTATAACGAGTGGCTACAGTCTCTTAGGGCACAATCCTATGCATGTCTACTCAGAAGTAAGTTTCATTGTGTGGGGCTTACTCCCAGGAAAGTGGGTATAGGATTGCAGCCTTACACTTGATTATTCATTGTAGGTTCATCATGCATAGTAACACATGATAAACGACACTCTGTAGCCTCCACCTTTTGCCCCTGCAGTTACGGAATTGTCTCATTATTGCACCGCTGTCTTAAGCCATTCTTGCATTTGAAATGTGCAGTATGACTGTGGATCGTGTCGGTATAGGAAGGATAATTTAAAAAAAAGAAATCATACTCTGCACGTCCCCTCCACACCACCCACTCAAAGTACTAGCTCTGAAAGAGAAGGAATTTCTGACTTTGCTTCTCCCTTTTTTTGGGGGGGGGGAGGGAGGAAGGAGACATGCTATGAAACGGTAGCTGTGGAAAAAAAAATCCTAGTTGTCAGTTTCGTTTCTTACTGTACTTTTCTTCCCCCAAAAAACGAGGACGAAAGTGTCAAAAGGAATCATGAAGTCCCGTGAATAATCTGAATAATCACTCTATATTTTTTGAAAGTCTGTGATTGGACGTGAACAAGGAAGGAACCACTCTGTGCTGCTAACTTGTTGGTTTTTTAATAAGAAAAAAAACAAGAAGGTTGAATTCATTGGAGGCGGCATCCCAAGAAGCTCAGATGACAGGAGACGCCTGCCTTTAAAATTAATAGGAGCCAAATGAGGCCAGGGGGCGGGCTTAGCAGCCATGTTAGGTGACTCAAAACATTGCTCATTCCAAGCATTTCAGATTGCTTTGCTCGTACTGTTTAGGACTGAATAAAAATAAAAACTTACGAAAATAAAAACATGTGATCGTGTAGAAACATTATTGGTAACCGTATTATGATTTAATATGCAATTACAAGGTTAAATTCCGCATAATTATATTACTGAACATACCGGACGAAATGCTACTTGCTGTCTATTTAAACTCGGATTGCACTGTTTTGACAGACTTATTTTTTGAAATCTACACAAGCAAAAATAAAACGGTCATGCCCCATAAAAAAAATGTCTGTTAATGTTCAGAATTTCGAGAATATTACAGTAGAAAATGGAAGGTGGGGAAAAAAGTGTAAACGGGAAGGGGGAGAAAAAGAGGGGGGAAATTATTTTTTTTTACCTTCTAAACCATTAGCAAGGTCATGCTCAAAATCCTACAAGCTCGGCTTCAGCAGTATGTGAATCGAGAACTACCAGATGTACAAGCTGGTTTCCGAAGAGGCAGAGGAACTAGAGATCAAATTGCCAACCTTCGCTGGATCATGGAGAAAGCAAGAGAGTTCCAGAAAAACATCTACCTCTGCTTCATTGATTATGCTAAAGCCTTTGATTGTGTGGATCACAACAAACTGTGGCAAGTTCTTGAAGAGATGGGAGTTCCAGACCACCTGATCTGCCTTCTGAGAAACCTTTATGCGGGTCAGGAAGCAACAGTTAGAACTGGACATGGAACAACCGACTGGCTTAAAATTGGGAAAGGAGTACGACAAGGCTGTATATTGTCACCCTGCTTATTTAACTTATACGCAGAGTACATCATGAGGAAGGCAGGGCTGGATGACTCACAAGCTGGAATCAAGATTGCTGGGAGAAACATCAACAACCTCAGATATGCAGACGATACCACTCTACTGGCAGAAAGTGAGGAAGACCTAAAGAACCTTTTGATGAGGGTGAAAGAGGAAAGTGCCAAAATTGGTTTGAAGCTCAACATTAAAAAGACTAAGATCATGGCAACCACTACCATCACTTCCTGGCAAATAGGAGGGGAAGAAATGGAAGCAGTGACAGACTTTATTTTCCTGGGCTCCAAGATCACCGCAGATGGTGACTGCAGCCATGAAATTAAAAGACGTTTACTTCTTGGGAAGAAAGCTATGGTGAACCTAGATAGCTTAATCAAAAGCCGAGACATCACCCTGCCAACAAAGGTTCGCATAGTCAAAGCGATGGTTTTCCCAGTAGCCATGTATGGCTGTGAGAGCTGGACCATAAGAAAGGCAGAGCGTCGAAGAATCGATGCTTTTGAATTGTGGTGTTGGAGAAGACTCTTGAGAGTCCCCTGGACTGCAAAGAGATCCAATCGGTCAATTCTCCAGGAGGTCAAGCCTGATTGCTCCCTGGAAGGACAAATGCTGAAGCTGAAGCTCCAATACTTTGGCCACCTGATGAGAAGAGAGGACTCTTTAGAAAAGACCCTCATGCTGGGAAAGATTGAAGGCAAAAGGAGAAGGGGGCGACAGAGGATGAGATGGTTAGATAGTGTCACCGAAGCAATGAATATGAAATTGGGCGAACTCAGGAAGCTAGTGGAGGACAGGGAGGCCTGGCGTGCTGTGGTCCATGGGGTCACGAAGAGTCGGACACGACTTAGCGACTGAACAACAACAACAACAACAAAAAACCATTAACAGTGGGTGTCAGAAAATGGTGAATAAGACTGCTAGGAACAACAAGAAATTACACAGCTTCAAAAAATAATGCACTCACTGTTTCAGTTAACTGTAGCTTTATTGAACCAATGTAATGTGAATACATGAATCTTTCCGTGGAAATTAAATCCCATTTTTCGTTCAGCGATTCGCACACCCGTATGCAGAACACGCAGGCATGCTTAAAGACGTTGAGATTAACTTTTACACACGTGCAGGGAGATTTTTATTTGTGAATTCGCGGCAATCCTCCTTGGCAGGAATGATCTGCGTCAACCATATTTGTTGACTCGAGGTGGCTTCAAGAACATGATGTCATGCCGCCTCCTGCCATAATACCTCCATGCGGCATCCCTTAAGAACTAATGCTGGTGAAGTGAAGCCAGTGGGCGGACTTAGCAGCCATGTTGGTATACTCAAAACAATTCCGCATAATTATATTACTGAACACACTGGACGAAATGCCACTTGCTGTCTATTTAAACTCAGATTGCACTGTTTTGACAGACTTATTTTTTGCAATCTACACAAGCAAAAATAAAACGGCCATGCCCCATTAAAAAAATGTCTGTTAATGTTCAGAATTTCATAAGTATTACAGTAGGAAAATTACATTAAAGTCTCTTCATAACACAAGTAGTTGTCAATATGAGAGTAATTCTTCTTTACTTCTAGACTATTAAGAGTATTTTTGAAAACTTCTACACTCACCCCCCCCCAAAAAAAAATTCTGTTAATGTTCAGAATTTCGAAAATATTATAGTAGAAAATGGAAGGTGGGGAAAAAGTGTAAACGGGAAGGGGGGAAAAAGGAGGGGGGAAATATATATTTTTTTCCTTCTAGACCATTAATAGTGGGTGTCAGAAAATGGTGAAGAAGACTGCTAGGAACAACAAGAAATTACACAGCTTCAGAAATAATGCACTCACTGTTAACGGTCGTTTTATTGAACTGATGTAATGTGAATATATGAATCTTTCCGTGGAAACTAAATCCCATTTTTCGTACAGCGATTCGCGCACCCATATGCAGAACACGCAGGCATGCTTAAAGAGGTTGAAATTAACTTTTACACGCGTGCAGGGAGAGTTTTATTCGTGAATTCGCAGCAATCCTCCTTGGCGGCAATGATCTGAGTCAGCCATATTTGTAAGTGCACAGCTTCAAGAAAACGATCTCATGTCGTCTCCTGTCAATCTAACCTTTTTGGTCTGGACAAAGTTACTTGTCTGCGGCACAAACAAACATGCTCAGTGAATAGCAGGAGCTACTCTTGCTACTCCCAAACTGAGACACTCTAGCCAACCTTTTCTCTCTTCCCCACTTCCTTTTCTAAGCCAGAGTGTGGGAGAAACAGAGTCTGGCACATGAGCAGGTAATGGGGGAAGCATTTGCCCCCTCCCGTCTCGAGCCCAAGGAGGTCTTAGGCTGGCCCTATCTCAAAATTCCAGGAATTGATGCCAGGGTCTTCTGCATGCCGAATACATGCTCTGCTACTCAGCTACAGTTCCTTTCCTCCATGAAATTTTAGTTTTCCATGTACAATTGTTTATGAAGAGGAAGATTCTCTTAAGATCCTAAGGTCTCCAGGCTGAAAAAATCGGAAACTTCCATGAGCAGCAAGATCTTGAGAGCACGACTGATAAGCCTGCCTATGTGAACTGCCTTGAATTAAAGTCAAAGGAGCAATCCAGTGACCAAGGAAGGCGTATATAAATACCATTGTTGCTGCTGCTGCTGTTATTGTTATTCAAAAAGTGCGATTCCTCCCTGTCTGCTGCCTTAAGGAGTGCAAACTAGGCTATACTCATTCTGCTGCATGTGTAGACCAGGACTGTACCATGTGTGAGTGTAATAAGTGCCAAAAACATAGAACAAAAACTAAATACTCTAGTCTCTGTACGTTTTACATTAACAGTATATGCCAGGTATCTGTGGCCTGGACAGGGGTATGCTGGCAGTCTAATACAACAGCACAGTCCTAGGCATGTCTACTCAGAAGTCATTCCCATTGAGCAATCATACTTACACCCAAGTAACAGCGCAATCTACATGGTCCTCTGAACCAAACTTGGCTCCCACGTTTTGAGAAAGTGCCGTAAATCATGTTTACAGCTACTCAGGAGTAGGCTCCACAAGGACATACGCTGTCCTGGCAGAGGGGTTTCTACAGGGATGGCAAAGCTCTAAGTTTTGCAAGAAGCCTTACCCTGTCATGTAAATCCCTCCTCTCCCTTGCTGCTGTAGCCAGTAAGCAACACCAAGATTGGCTAAAACGGTGCAGGAGAGGAGTAATCTCCACTGCAAGGTAAGGCTTCTTGCAAAACTTAGAGCTTTGCCATCCCTGTAGAAACGTCACTGTGGCCTGGTCGTCAATTGAATTATTTTTCTCTATTAATTAACCCCAGGTTGAGAAGAGTATTCATGTTAGCTCGATTCAACATTTTCCCCTCAGCGAATCATGCCGGCCGTTTTGCAAATATCCCTAAAGAGGATTGATTATGTCTTTTCTGCCACTTGGTTCCAGATACCCTTACCTCGATCATATACTTTTTCATTCCTCTATTCGTAAGGTATTTTTAGAACCCTGGTTATCTTCCCAGCCGAACACCCCTGAAACTTTTCTGAGTGATTCCTCCCCTCTTATCACAGAAGCTGTGGCTAGATTTCTGTTTGAGATTCTCCAATTAACCCTTAAGTTATAATTTACATGTGTATTTTTAGTGTCAGCATTGTTATCTGTTGTATTTATGCCAATAAAGGTTTGGGAAATGAATGACATACGCTGGCCTTGCAGTTCAGTTACTCAGTAGTAGGCAGCACAAGGACATGTGCTGGCCTAGCAGTGATGAATCCTGCCATGAAGGGGTAAGTTTGTAACTACAGGCCAGCGCAGGGGGGTGAGGAAGGCCCAGTGGGTGGGGAGGGCAGAATGAAGGCAGGGAGGGTGTTTTGGGGCAGGGCAGGGCAGGGCAGGGCGGACTAGGAGGCAGATTGGGACTGGGAGGGGGTTTGGTAGCACAAACTGGATTACATGACTAGCATTACATGAGCCACTCACTGATACTCGCAAAATCATGGCCATGCATCTGAATAGCCCTATACGGGTGGGTGGCTGTGACACAGGGTAAGGGGACAAAAATTCCTTTACTCCTAGTTGTGCTCCAGCCTGCACCTCCTTGCACTGTATACAGTGCAGGCAACTAGGCCTGCCTATTCTAGCACAAGTTAGGATTGCATTGCACCCTATAGGTTTGCAGCCCAAGTAGCATGGTGTACCATATGGAACATGTGATGGCTAAGCAATTTTAGTTCATGTCACACACAGTTAATTTGAGCTTTAGAGTTGATGGCAGCCATTATTGCAGCCAGAAATGCCTCTTTGACATCAGTTGTTTTGACTGCCTAGTTTTTTCATTTGTCTTAGTCCACCACTAATCCTACAAACACTTGTGGTTTTATCTGGGCTATGCAACTCAGATATAATTTCCCAAGAACTGACAGGTAGTTCAAGTAGTGATTTATTCATTACTGTGGGCCCCAGAGCATGAGTTTAATGGCTGGATGATGCAATTTAGAAATGCAATATGAGGAATGATGTGTGACACAACATCGGAGAATAAAGCGCTTCTGAAGAAGGTGATAAAAATATTCCAGTAAACACTAACAAATCAGTGTTATAGTGTGTTATACACCTGCTTTTACGAAGACCTGCAAATTACTCTATAAAAGTGTCTTTTATAGAGAATGGCCAGAAATGCCAAACAATACATTTTATAACCAATGGGGGGGAAGGCTTCTAGAAAATTCCTTTGTAAAAAGATCAGGAACTTTGAATAAGACACAGCTGCAGGGAGCAACACTCTGCTGAGATGGGGCAAAAATGTATAAGAACACGATGAAAGGTAACCACTCTTTTCTCAAAACATCAATTTTTGTATTGCCATAGCACATGATAGATGTGTGTTGGCACTGCTCTGTTAGGAAAGCACTGGGCAGTAAGTTGCAGATTCTGCAGCATAAGGCCACAAAATGTTTTATGAACATGACCAGAGACAACACCATTTGGGGGAAGTTTGGTTTTGGAATAGCAGAACTATACAGAATCTGGCTTGGAACTGGCTTTGATTGGAAGCTGTTTGTCAGCTTCTCAATGGCTTGATAATAAATGCGACTTGATAATAAATGTACTAACCTGTGTGTGTGTGTGTTTTCTGCTTCACATTTTGTAAACAGTGCCTTGCAAGGCGAAACCTGCAACATATAATCGGGCAGATGTCATGTGCTTGCTGATATTCTGAAATTTAAATGTGACACCCAGTGCATCATTTAAGATGCGATATCTAGCCTCATGGCACAATCATGCAACTATGAATGCATTTCATTTCTGAAATCCTTTGTCAGGCAGGTGTTTCATGTTGTACAGGGATGGAAAATTGAAAGCTCTGTCACTGGTTGTCGGAATCAAGGAGCTCCCATAATTCTATGCATTATTTACAATCAATTAAGACTTTGCTGCCACTGTAGTCCTTCAAGTGACAGATTAAGGCAGGTGTTCCTTCTAACTGAGAAGCTGCTGTGATTTTAGTTGCTGCACCAACAGCTGTAATATTTGTTTTGCTTCCAGTTGGACCAAATCATCGTCATCATCAGAAGCATTTGACATGTCAGTTATGCTGAGAATCGTCACCAAAATGCCTACTCACATAATCAGACACAGATGGAGAGTGCACACTAAAAGTGAATGGCATCTTTGTGTGCGCAATATAAAAAGGAGTGTGTGCCCAACAGAAAGACCACCGTGGCTTGGATGCAAAGGCCAGTGAGAGAATAAAACGACTCTGTGCTCTTCTGTGAGCTCATGTGCTAGCAGAAGCTGTCTCAAGGTGCAGAGCCACCAAGTGCTGGAGGTGAGTGACATGCGGTGAGGTATGAGGTTGGGGAGGTACTGCGTGCAGAACTGGTGGACTCAGAAGTATGATGGTCATGTCACCACCAAACTTCGGACTGCCCAATCCTGCCCTGCATTGGACCAGGCAGGCCAACTGGCCTGTGCTGCATCCAATGTAGACTCAGCTGCCACTGGAACATACCTCAGGGCAAGGGGACGTTTATCCTCAGGTAAAGCCCAGCCATTTTACTCTGGGGTAAGCCCAGCCACCCTTATGGGACTGCTCGGATCTGTGCCAGCGAAATCCCTGGCGCAAGTCCGAGGGGCCCAGATACAGGGTTTAGGATCCAGTCGAATGGCCAGATTGTGACCCCCCCCCTCCCCAGGCTGGCCTGCCCACCCACAGGGCAGCCCACCCCCCACCCCATTCTGCCGCCTTCCCGCCTCCTTCCTACCTTCCCTCTGCCCTCCTAAGCCCCAGTGCTGACCAAATCCAGCCAATGCAGGAGCAACTTACCAGGGTTCCCCATCACTGTCCATGCGGACATTATGCGTATGCAGATCGTGCGCAACTGCAGCTTTTACAACAGACTGAGCTCTCACTGCCACAGCTGTAGTCTAGCAGTAGCAAGAGCTCAGCCTCCCCTGTGATTGTGCAATCCTTCAGAAAGTGGGTGGAGCACATGTGCAATCACAGGGAAGGCTATTTTCCATGTATGAAAGGTGAGGCTCTGCCTTCCCTGACCACATGTCCCTGCTGGAGGTGAATGGTAAATGAGGAACATTGAGAATGGAGCTACTCTCCCTGCTTCATTCTGTCCTCCCTATCCCCCTGCACCAGCCTGCCCAGGCTGGTACAAACCTATCCCTTCAGGGCAGGATCCAGCACTGCTATGCCAGCACATGACCTTGTACTGGCCGAGCCCACTACCGAATCATGCGAACATGATTTATGGCACTTTCTCAAAACTTGGGAGCCAGTGCAAAGGACCTATGTTGGTTCAGAGGACCATGTGGATTACGCTGTTACTTGGGTGTAAGTATGATTGCTCAATGGGAATGACTTCTAAGTAAATCATGACTCGCTAATTTGGCCACTGACTCACAGCGCAATCCTCTACGTGTCTACTCAGAAGTAAGTCCCATTGTGCTCAAAGAGGCTTACCCCCAGAAAAGTGTGCATAGGATTGCAGCCTCAGTGAGTCAGCGATTCTGGCTGTGTCAGTGTTAGAACTAGACAAACACCAAAATTGCATTTCCAAGTCTCGCAGGCCTAAAAATAGCTCAAATGATGCACTTCCCGGTCATAGGGCAGTTCCTTGCTCCTCCCAGGGTCACCCCAGAATGCATTGTGCATGCAATTTTGGCACTTTCCCCCATTTTATAGGCATTGAAATGGTGACCCCGGTATCTGCTGGCCTCCATGGTGGGTTAAACCAGTAGATGTCAGATTCGCAGTTACCAAGGTCGCACCTGCATAGCTTTCTTCATACAGTCTCTCCCTATAACACATAGCATGATAGCGAGCCATGCCTCCCATGCCACCAGTGGCGGATCTAGGGGGCGGGGGGGCAAGAGCCCTGGGCGCCGTCTTGGGGCCGTCTAGGGGGGCGCCAGTGGCCCCTGCAACATTGTGCGGGTAGACCTGGGCTCTGGAGCTCAGGTCTACCCAGTGGGTCCAGCCGCGAATAGACCTGGGCTCCCTCGAAGGGAGCCCAGGTCTACCTGCGGCCGTTCCTAATGGGTAGACCTGGGCTCCCTCCGTTTCTAATGGATAGACCTGGGCTCCCTTGAGGGGAACCCAGGTCTACCCGTGGCTGGTCCCAATGGGTAGACCTAGGCTCCCATGGGGGCGCACTTCTATTAGGTGCCCCGGGCGCCATTTTGACTAGGTCCGCCCCTGCATGCCACTATGTTCCCTAGCCATATACTCTGGCCAGCTAAGGTTTCTAGTCACAGGGAGGAACTTTCCCTGAGTCTATTGTTTACCTCTGGACAGGATAACTGCTGGACAGGAAAAAACTCAGGGATGTGGCTCGAGACCCCAAAGAGGACAGCTAGCCAATCTGTTTCCCCTCTTTCCACATTCCATGAACACAGAAGAGGACATGGAAAAATAAGAGCGCAATCCTAACCGGGAGTTAGGCTGGCACAGTCAGGACAGCAAAGTTTGGCTGGCACAAAGGACACTGTGAAGTATGTTTGGACCACTTTTGGAGTCAGGGAGCCGAGCACACAGGTGTGCACCATCCTCCCCGACTCCGAGAGTGGTCCAAACACACTTTATGGTGGCCCTTGTACCAGCCAAACCGTACTGGCCTAACTCCAGGACTGGCCTAATTTAGGATTGCGCCCTTACTTGTATACTTTTCACAGACATTTTATGTATGGGAGAACATTCTTCTCTATCAAGCCCCAAAACAGAGGAAATAATCAGTTCATTGGTATTTGATCCCGATTGCTAAATAGCCTTTAATAGTTGGCATGGCTTAAAGAAGTTGCATATTGAAAGGCATTTTCAAATGCTAAATATTATTGATGAGGGGAATTTTACTGCTAATGAATCTTTCTTTTCTTGCATGGTAATGTGCCATTTGAAAGTGTATTTTCCTTCTCGCATGATCGCATTAATTTTTCAAGACGGCTCCTGAACCTTAGAGACAGTTTGCATATGATGTATTACAGAAAGGCCCAGAGATAAATCAGCAGTTCAAAAAAGATTAAATGGCATAACGTTATTCATGGCCCTAATAAAATCGACAATTGGAGCATCCTCCATACTTTGGCAAAGTCTGAAGCCTCGGGCATGACCCCTAGTTTGGTTGTGTCACACTGATATGATGATCCCACAACCAGCAGAGGCACAAAAGGACCTGCAGGCTCAAAGTCATCGTGGAAGCTGAGATACACTGGGCCCTACAGCCCCCTGCAACACCCATGGACCCTGCTGTGGCTTATGAGAGAGATGGCTACAGTTCCCAGCCAGGTACATTTCCTGCCCTGGGTGAAAAGTAGAAGCATGAAGTTGAAGCTCCTGGCTGAGAGCTTCAACTTTCTAAGCTTTAATAACAAACTATCCTAAGCTTTTATAACAGAGGAGCAGGAGCTGTGCAGGGACATTTTAGCCAGAGGTTCAGGAGAACCTGACCTGGCTTGCAAGTGCAAGTGGCTTGCAACTGCCATGGGAAAAAGTAATGCTTGAATAGGTTTATGCAAACTTACTGTATATCGCTGTATTGACATGAGAATCTAGACCTTGCAAGACAGCATTTCTCAAACTATGGGTTGGGATGCTTTTGGTGGGTCATCGTGACCCAATTTCTGGTGGGTCCCACAAAGCCTCCAGGGAAAACACAGGTTATTAAAAAAGATCAGATAACGAATTGCTTAAAAGTGAGGCGAGGAGGACAGAACATGAGACCTGAGCAGAGGAAGTCACGGCCAGTCAGCTGAAGGGGGAGGGAGGCGGGAGCAGAGTTGTCTTGTCCATCTCAGAAGGTTCAGCCCCTCAATTGGATGAGAGTGGTCTGAGTTCTGTCTCTGGGAGCGCAATCCTAAACTGCACTGGAATAGCAAGGCTGGTGGGCTTGTGCTAAATCCAGCGCAGCTTTAATGCACTGGGGAGCTTCCCTGGGGCAAGGGTTCCAACCTGCCCTATGGATTCCTCAAATCTGTGGCTGCTATATAGCAGAGGTGAGGAAGCTGTGCGCCCAAATTAGGGTTGTGCAGTTTGGGGATGGAGGCTTGGGTGCAGCCGAACAGCCGCATACCAACCCCATCCCCACCCATGGGCCAGCACTGCTGTGCTTGGTGCAGAAAGCTGGGAGCCACTATCTTGGAAACTGGCAAATTAGGTGGGCAGCACCATCTTGGAAGCTGCAACTGCCTTTTGCAAAGCTTGTTGCAAAACTGTTTGGGCCAGCGGCGTCATGCAGCCGGAACGCTGGGCGGGAGGAATGGGTGAGCGGCAGCCCGCCCGTTGCGTACCGGTCCGTTTCACCGTCTTCCCCGCCCCCACGGGGAAGACGGCGAAACGGAGCAGTACGCAACGGGCGGGCTGCCGCTCACCCATTCCTTCCGCCCAGCGTTCTGGCTGCATGACGCCGCTGGTTTGGGCCATGTGCATTTGCAGTTTGCAGCATGTGGAGAACCTGAGCAGCTACCAGAGCTGTCCTAATCTTGCTGTCTCATAGGGATGTTTCATGGTTGTGCAATTGCAGCAGTCCAAGAATGCCAGTTCGCATTCCAGGAGTGTCATTTGATTACATCACAATGATGTCATATCCTGCTTGATGATGTCACTTCTGGCCATGACATCACTTCCAGGTTAATAACATCACATCCGGTGGGTCCTTATATGAGTGCCATTCTAAAAATTGGGTCCCAGTGCTAAAATGTTTTAGAACCACTGCCCTAGGGGGTTGAGAGAGGCATGTAGAGTCCACTTACTTCTCCAGCTATAATAGTTTCCCACAATATGCTACTACACTCCCATAGGAAGGGCAAGCCATACTTTCTATATTCCCTCTTATGTGTAATTTTAAAAGGCACAGGAGCTTTGTTCTCTGTGGTATCTGGTCACTGTAGGTAAGGGAATTTTAAGATTCAAAACCAAAATATCTATTTTCTAAATCATAACTGTTTGTGTATGGAGTGACTTTTTTGTTCCTGTATTATTGTTGGTACTGAGCAAATCATGTTTGAAACCCGGGCCATGACATTAAAGGTCTTTCTTTCTGGCATGCATCTGTGCGGACAAATTTAGTACAGTATTTTATAAATAGCTCAAGATCACCCTGGTTAACACATCAGAATACTTGACTTGTTGCTCTTCCTGTAAGCGGTCTCTATGGTAGGAAATTTTCATCTCCAGTATTAAGAGGTAGGGCACTTTACATTTAAATGTTAAAAAAATATTAAATTAACATACTTAAAAAATATAAATAGTATTGTGGTTACTAGTTCTATGTCCCAGCTATTAAAAAAGCACTGCTTTTGTACAAAATAAAGGAACTGATAGTTTGGTTTTTTTCATACTTTTGAGAGTTATAAAAAGCAACTTAAGCATTAAAACTTCACAAAAAATTAAACCTTAAAATATTAACACAGGATGTCTTACGAATTATTAGGCTTCAGTTCATAATTTTATGTGTGCATAATTCATAGAGAATGTCACATTTCTAATAAAAAAATCCCTAATTTACAGGACTGATTAAAAATAAATCAGATTTTTCTTCTGAACTGGAAACACGTATGATTTGTTTACTAGAAAAAAAAAGTTGCTACATAGCATAACTGTTCTGTTATATATATTTTTTGATAAAGCATCAGACTGAAGCAGATTATGGGATATCATTCAAAATATATATCCATAGGAAATAATGATCATGTTTTACCACTTTTCTTAGAAATTTTTCATGATTGAGTTTTTCTTTTATGTCTCAAGGCTACTTAACTCAGAAATCCTGTAGTCTTGTGCTAAGCAGGAGTAAAACACAAGGTTAGTGGACTGCAAATGTTCCTCTCATACCCCCAGCAGTTTATTTCCCAATCTCTCTCTCTCTCTCTCATGCAAACATGTGCATGTTCGCACATACACACAAACCCATTTCTTACAGCCTACCAACATAATACCACAATTAAATGGTTCTCAGAGTTTTTAGCATCAAGACCGACTTCTAAAAATGGCACTCTGTTGGGACCCACCTAGCTTTATGACACTTAAATAAAAGTTATCTAGAAGGAATTCTTTTTAACCCACAAGTAATATTTTATCTATTTGCAACAGTGGCATTCCTACGGGGGGGACACTATGTTTTTCAGGAACCTGAGCTCCTGTGTAACATAGTCCCCTCACCTCCAGAGTCATCTGCAGCTTGAAGAGCAAAGCCTCCGCGTTGTGAATGGTTTTGGATGTGAGGAGAAGGAACCATGTTACACACAGGAGTTCAGACTCCTGCCAACGCTTAGCATTTTGCAACCCCTGTCGGAATGCCATGGCATTGAAGAACTTTATGCAGAGACTGGATAGCCATCTATTGGGGGTGTTATAGTTGTGGACTATATAACCCCCCCTATGTTGGCAAGAGGTTAGACTCAATGATCTTGTAGGTCCCTTCCACCTCTGAGATTTCTCCTCTCCCTCCACTGCTGCAAGTTATGGCAACCTCACTTGAGGTAAGCCACCATTGCCCCTTTCTCCTCTCACTCCTCTCACTCCTCAATCTTCTTCATCTAGGAAGAGGATGAGGCAGTGGCCAGGTGAAGCAACTGAACAGGCTGAGGGAAGAGATGGGAAGGCAAGCCATCCCTTGCCTCTTTGCCCAATGCCTGAAGGAGCCACCTCATTCAGCCTCATGGGTGGGCCAGTTCCAACTTCCTCTTTGGCCCTGCTGACATTGTTAGGTATGCCACCCCCTGCATGTGCCTGACCACACATCTGCCTCGCTTTGGTGCCTCACGTGGGAAGTTTTACTGAAGCAACTCTTGTCTGCCCCCATTACTTGACCACCAATGGATGCATTAGGTCCTTTGAAGGCATAGCAGCAGGTATTTGTATAGCTTCCATCACAGACTGACAGTCGCTATGCCTAATACCCCATATCTTCACATATCTTATCTGGGGTACTGTGTACAATTCTGGTCACCGCATCTCAAAAAGGACATCATGGAATTGGGAAAGGTGCAGAAGAGAGCTACCAAAATGATTACTGGGCTGGGGCAACTCCCTTATGAGGCTACTGTAAAGAATTAAGGAAAAGACAGGCTAAACCTTCTGTAGGCCTGACTCCATTTTGTAAAGAGGCCCAGTTGAAGTAAGAGAATGTAAGATAATAAAAACAACTTGAAATGGGAGGTGATAGCCTTTTGGCTCTTATCAGCAGCTGGTGGGAAATTGGAGGAGTGAATTTGCAAGGCCGGATCAAGATACAGATGGCCTGCCCTAAAAATGCCAGCAGCTGTGGTAAATCTGTTGATAACCTCCTTGATGCTAGGCAGAAGAGCAATTAAGACTGAGTGGAAAAAAACCTGTGAATGTTTTCTGGGCTATAAGAATTCCCCCTGGAGCTAACTTCAGGCATTCAGTCCCCTTGTGGGCTGTTTCCAGTCATGCTGTTTGGGTTTAGCTGACCAAGGAATGGATCAAGCTGTGATTGCGCAATGGGAACATCCAGCTACGTAAAGTATTCTTAGTTCAGCCTGTGTTATAAGTCTTGTAAGTTTAGCGTGAGCTAGCTTTTGTTATTTTACTGATTCTTATGCATGTATCTCCTAGTGGTTTCGTAGCCAAGTTGGATTTGTTAACTCTTAAAATAAAGTTACCTTTCTTTTGAGCAACTTGGGAGTACGTTTGTATTCTGTGGGGGAAAAGTGAGGTGCTGGCTAAATCCAGAGAACGCTACCCCATTGGTTCGTACTCCAGACTGGTCCTGAGGTGGAGGTGAGAGTCAGGCAAGTGCCTGGACTGCTTGGAGTTTGTTCTCCCCCTCGGACCCGTCTTTGACAGCTACATTGGGGCTTTTCAGTCTGAAAAAGGCACCTGAGAGGAGGGACATAATTAATGGAAGCACAAAGTTATTCAGGGGATTGGCAGAGTAGACAGAGGGGTGCTCTTTTCCCTCTCACACAATACCAGGACTAGGGGGCATCCACTAAAATGAGAGTTGGGAGAATTAGAATAGACAAAAAAATTACTTTACTTGTATGTAATTAATTTGTGGAGCTCCTTGCCTTGGGATGTGGTGATGGTGTCTGGCCTAGTTGCCTTTAAAAGGGGATTGGACAAATTTCTAGAAGAAAAGTCTCACATATTACAGGCTGTGTTTTAGAAGTAGGCTACCTCAGAACGATGTGGTGGCGCAGCAGGTTAAACCGCTAAGCTATTGAGCTTGTTGACTGGAAGTTTGGCAGTTTGAGACCACGCAACCGAGTGAGCTCCTGTTGCTTCTCCCAGCTCCTGCCAACCTAGCAGTTCGAAAGCACCTAAATGCAAGTAGATAAATAGGTACCACTTTGTTGGGAAGGTAACGGTATTCCGTGCGGCATATAGTCATGCCAGCCACATGACCACGGAAGCTTGTCCTCAGGACAAACGCTGGCTCTTTGGCTTAGAAACGGAGATGAGCACCGACCCCTGCATTCGGCCATGACTAGACCATTCAGTCATGGGGAAACCTTTACCTCAGAATACCAGGTGCAATAGGAGTGGCAACAGGATGCAAGTATCTAGTTGTCTCGTGTGCTCCCTGAGGCATCTGGTGGGTTGCTGTGAGCTACAGGAAGCTGGACTAGATGGGCCTTTGGCCTGATCCAGCAGGGCTCTTCTGATGTTCTTAATGCATGCCACCTTTTTGTCTAAAAGACAAACAAAACATTTCATCATATGTCACCCTTAATTGTTTTAAAGTAATTTGCTGCTTTCTTTCTCAGAATGTCCAACTTTGAGCAATTTGATATAGATTTTTATCAGTCAAACTATAGCACTGATAATCAAGAACAAAGTTACAATGGGTCTGGAGCTACCGGCAGTGTCTATGGAAGCAAAAAGTAAGTGTTTGAAACAGGAACAACTTAATTGATTTTAACGTTGCATTTGTGCTTTACATTTAAGTATTTGATGGAAATAATTTTTAATAAAAGAGAAGCAAGCCCCACACTGCTATTCTATGTATGCCTACTCAGAAGTAAATTGCATTCTGTGTAAGGACCACTATGAGTACTTTGGATAGGGAAAGTACACAGCAGCAGTGGTGTTTTATTTTGTCTTTTTAGCCTCTGATCTAATCCTTTCCCCCAACCCATCTGTCTAATCCTCCATCACTTTTCCATGATTCATTGTGTCTTACTTTGGGGTTGAGGAAAAACCCCAAATATATGGGGAAGAATATTTTAGGATGCAACCCTTTCATTTTGGAGGAACCAAAAAACACATGCAAATACTGAAAATATTTTTCATATGCTGAAAATGTCATTGTCTAATGATTTAAGACCTAATACTAAACTACGCACCACTATTTTCAAGAGCTTGTCCCTTAAATCTAGTAAAATTGCTTTTATTTTATGACCCCATTTCAGAGGTTGGACCACTGACGCTCCACAGTCTGAGTACTTTGCTGCTGCAGAAACCCTTTCATCTTCCCAGGCATACCCAGGCCAGATTTTTCAACCAGCATACACTTCTGAGTTTCCATCTGATCACATTTATCCTGACAGCTTTGATGATGAACCTCCTTTGTTAGAAGGTACGGAATTAAGACATTTAATTACACTTTTTGCATATTTTGGCAGCAATGCATAGGGCAGATTCCGTTGCTACATCACATTTTTCTGCAGTATCAAATAAATGGTTTATTTTCCTCTGATATTAAACTAATATTTCACGTTTAATGATGAAGTGCCTTCCACTTGGGTAGCAGCACATCACAAACTATAAACTATTAACAAGAAGTAGTTTCTGAAATGAAAAAAATTAGGAAGTCTCTCCTGTGCTGATAGTTAATCATGAGGTTGTTCTACCAAATTCCCTGCTGGGCCTCCCCAAGGGCCCTGATGCCCATGCTAGACTAACTAGTTTCCCCGCCAGAGAAGCCTCAGAGATAGGCAAGAGGTTCAGTCACCCACTAGGCCTCCTCTCTTCCAGCAGCTTTGCTTGGAATCACCGGCTGGCCAGCCACCTCCAGACTGCCCTCATCACCGGCTTAGCTCCAGATACCCTAACTTGGCACCACAAAACCCCACCACCAAACAATAGGCAGTCAGCTTGCCTAAGCCACAACTGCCTCCTCCACTTGGTGGCTCCAGGGGCGTGACAGCCATACAAGAATTTCCCACAGTTACTTCCCACAATAAACTTACCTTATCCAGTCCTTTAACAGTCAGTCCATCCAGCAATCCATCAGTCCGTCAATCTACAGCCATCTATCTATCTATACCTACCTGGTGCTGCACCTACCTAGTGCTAATTTACTGCAGTTCCTGCCTCCAACTTTATACTGAGGCAAGCCAATCGGTGTCTTGTTGTTGGGCAGGCTCTACCATCAGCCACACCCATCTGCACCTGTGCTAACCTCCCTTCATAGCCAGAGCCCTCATCAGCCAGCAACTGTGTTCCTGCTGCAGGAGTTCTGGGATTAACCCCATACTTCCTGGCTTATTTGGACAAGGGGCCAGTGCTGATAACATTCCCTAGCTCCTTGGAGTATCTCCTGCCTTTTCCAATACAGAGATAGAAACTCTCTCTATTTGGAATGTGGTCCTTTATTTATTATGTATTTATTTTTCATACAGCCTTTCTCCCAAAGAGCTCAGGATTATGTACCTGGTTTCTTTCCTCCTTGTGTTCTCACAACAACCCTGCGAGGTAGGTGAGGCTGACAGATAGAGACTGGCCCATTATCATCCAGAGCACAATCCAAACCATGGGCTGGAATAGGCAGGCTGACACGCCTGTTCCATATCCTGCCTGGGTCATGGATATGCTGCTGCGCTACCTGGGGAAAGGGGAAAATGTTCCCCTTCCCATGTGCAATGTGCAGTGGCCCAGATGGGCTACTTGGAGTTGCGTCACCTAATTGCCAGTGCAACTCTGAGCAGCTGAATTGGAGCCACTTGGGGTGGGGACAGAGGTTTGGATCTGGTCCAAAGGCCGAAGCCTCTCTCTACCCCCCTCCCAGGCTGGGCTGCCCATCCCTCATCTCCTCCTGCCCCATTCCACCCATCTCCCCCGCCCCATTCTGCCTCCTGCCAACCTCCCAAGTCCTTGTGCCAGCCTCGCAAGACCAGCCTTACCTTCGGGTCTCCTGGCCTGGGAGTTGGGGCAAGGAGGCCAATACACATCCATGCTCTGGCCTCTCTGCCTAGAAAATGGCGCCAACGTGCTTTACTGCAGGTTTGTGACCTGATTGGGCCAGCACAAGTAGGGGTTTGGACACTCCCAACTTTATGGCTGAGCATGGATTTGAACCTGGATCCTCCAAGTTGAAGTCCAGTTTCCAAACCATTACACCATCCTGGCTTTCTCTTGATAGCCTTTCAACAAGAGCCGTCCACATTTCTCCGCATAAAATCACCCCAGACCCCTGCACAATTTCAAGTTTCCATCACTCAAATTTTTTAGGAAATTTTAAATCAGTGCCTTGGTCCATTGTTTGAGTCCATTAACAAATTTACTATGTTAAAAAAACCCCAAAGTAAAGTGTTGCCTATTAAGAGATGTTAAACACTATTTACTAATACTAAGTAATACTATAAGACTGTGGTTCTCAAACTTTTTAACACCAGGACCCACTTTTTAGGATGACCATCTGCCTGGGACCCACTGGAATTGATGTCATGGCTGGAAGTGGCAGCATGCCAGAGCCTGCTGCGTTTCTGAGAATGCATTAATATATTGGGATATTTGTCAGCCATTTTCCAACAGCAAAGTGAATCCGAAAGAAAAAAGCCTACAGTATTTACAACCTTGACACAAGCAAAACAACCACACAACCCTTTCCTTTTCCCATCTTCCCATATTTTCAATATGGCTGTTCTAGGTGCTTCATGACCCACCTGAAATTGGCTCACGACCCACTGGTGGGTCCCTACCCACTGTTTGGAAACCAAATCTATTAGAATTAAATGTCTTTTTTTTCCTCCTAAATGAGTAAATAAACACAAAGAGTCTATCAAGACAGAGTCAATCAAGCTTGTAAAATCAGCATGCATTGTCTCAGGTGCCAATGCTCAAATGCCTTATGCCTAGAACTGTAGCTAGACTGATCATAGCAGAGTTCAACTCCAAGGTAAATGTACATTGAACACTAATACTCAATCCTAGGCTGCCAAATAAGAAAGAAGGGGAAAAAACCAGTTGATTTGTTGTCTTGCATTTGTAACACAGACACATGTTTATGTCTGAAAGGGCAACACCACAATTTGCATGGAAAATAAAGGTATTAACTCATTTTTATGGCACATACATCATACACTTTACTACCTCTAGATGACAGCACACAATAAATTTTGTATTCAGATTTCATAGCTTGCCTTTCCCTCTATATTTATATTGCATAATCAGATATCATGTTAAGGTACTATAATTAATAAACACTTGTTATAATCTTGTGTACAAATCTTGTAATAAATTTTCTAGTTGCTTTTATTAAAATAAAAAAAAAAGATATGAAGGTAGCTGATTCCAAGGCAAAACTTGAGAAAGTTCCTGTCAGCCAAAGGTTCCTGTCGCTAGTTGAGACAGTTAGATTTCAACCTTACCTTATCTAAATCTGACCTGAGCTGGAAAGGTTACTATCTTCACAGCATACATATGAGAGAATGAAAGGTTAACATTCCAAGTTCATGTTTACTTATCACATTGAATCCGGCTCTTCCTGTAAGGGTGATCTTCAACCTTTTTCATGCCACAGCCTCAATAAATAAATAATGTATGAGACTGGGGTCCCACCACCGATTCTGTCTCCCTCCCTCCCACCCAATCCACCCACACTACGACCTCATCACTGGCCTCCCCCTACCCCATGTGTTTTCTGAGTGCAAAGTGCTTTCACGTGTACTGTATTACCTTTAAACAACCCTATAAGGCATTGTTTCTCAGAACGTGAGTTGGGACCCATCATGACTTGATGTCAGGTGGGTCGCAGAAAGCTGGGAGCAGCCATCTTGGAAGCTGCAGGCCTTACTCTTGCTATATTACTTTTGTGAGTGTTCACAGATTTACTTTTCAAGTTTTTTTTTTAAAGTTTGCTTTTAGTTCTGTGCCTTTACATAATATTTTGTCCTCATCTTGCTTTCTGTCAGGCATGTTTCATGGTTGTGCAGTTGCTTCAGTCCAAGAATGCCGGTTTGCATTCCTGGAGTGTCATCACTGTGAAGTGATGGCACTTCCTGTTTCTGATGGCATTTCCAGGTTAAAGTGCCATTCTAAAAAGAGAGTCCCATTCTAGAAGGTTTGAGAACCACTGCTATAAGGTAAATATTATTGTCCTCACTTTGTAGCTGGGAGGCTGAAGGAATGGCTTAACTGGAGCCATCTAATGAGTTCAGGGCATGATTTAAAGCAGGAAAGTCCTCACTCACAGCTTACAGCGCAATCCTATATGTAATGGGCCTTTCAATGGCAGATCTTGTGGTCTCAGCTGTGAAAGCTGCTCCAGGGTTCTGTGGGGCTAGTGCATTAGTGTAAACAGCCAGAGGCGGTATGTGGATGCCACTGGCCTGCAGAATCTCTGACATTCCCCGCTGTCACTGGTATGTTGGCAGCAAGGGAGGATCATGGGCAGATCAGGGTGTGGAAATAGCTGGGGGCAGGACAGGGTGAGTTCTCAGCAGTATTAGCATATGTGGGATCTTCCCAGGCTTGACCAGCTTCCCAGAGTCTTCTCCAGATCTATGCCACATAAAGAGCTGGCACAGGTCTGAGAAGACCCATTAGAGACTAGGAAGCCTACAGAGAGGTAAGCAAAAATGTTCTTTACTTACTGCTCCTGGGTTGTCTGGTTTCCTGCAGCTCGTAGCATGCAGTACACTTTCTGTCAGTAACTCTGTCATTCTACACACACACACACACACACACACACACACAGAGAGAGAGAGAGAGAGAGAGAGAGAGAGAGAGAGAGAGAGAGAGATATTTCTCACAACAGAGTAATCAATACCTCCCAATCTGGAATCTGAATTTTGGCTTGGCTACAACACACAATACATTAGAATAATGTCCCTACAGCCCAGTTTCTGTGGTTATTTGGAGCCTCAAAATCCCTGATGACCTGTTTCACCAAGATATTCTCTAAGGATGATGTTACCCCTGCTAACTGGGCAAGAGGCACTTTTTCAAGTGGTGTTCCTCTCATATTTAGCAGGGGAAGAGTAATTGTCCCTCTTCACCCCTGCGCAGTCTTTCTAGTGGCTGTTGCTGGTGATCTGCCTTTTTTTAGATTGTGAGCCATTTGGGACAGGGAGCCATTTAACTTTATTATTATTACTATTTGCCTGTAAACCCCTTTGTGAACTTCATGTTGAAAAGCAGTATATAAGTACCTGTTGATTGATTGATTGATTGATTGATTGATTGATTGATGATGCGTAATTCTGAAATCTTTTCTGTTGCAGAGCTAGGAATCAACTTTGATCACATCTGGCAAAAAACATTAACAGTCCTAAACCCAATGAAGCCAGCAGATGGCAGCATTATGAATGAGACAGACTTGACAGGACCTCTGGTTTTCTGCCTGGCGCTTGGAGCAACATTGTTACTGGTACAGTGTAAACGAAACCATAGTTATTGGAACCATAACAAGCATATCTGCTGATGTGGCTGCAGAGTATGTTGGAACCATTTGTTCATCCTATATGGAGAATGTGTCTGTGATGAAATGTCTCTGATTAAAGGGTCCATCTCACTGAATTCCTCCATTTTTTTTGTCTAGATTATTTGGGTTATAAACTACTATAACAACAAAAACCCACCTAATTTTTAGAGTAGAGGCTTTTCTGGAAAGGGAGCCTGGGAAATAAATCACAGTGCATTTGGAGGTAAGATTGGAATCTAGATTATGTCATACATTTAGGGCACAATTCCAGGCGCCCGTTTGTGTTGACGCTACGTGGTAGTGTCGATGCAAAGCACATAGCGCAAACGCGGGGCGCCGAGCGCATCAGTGCTAATGTTCCGAGACTGGCGCTGCCTGCAGCGCTGGCCTCGGAGTACCCATGCTGTGCGTCCTCTGTGCAGGCCAAAGCCAGCTGGTGCAGAGGCAGGACAAGGCAGGAGTGAGGAGGGGAGGGCGTTCCTGGGCGGGTGGTGGGCGGGCCAACCCTGGAGGGGGGCGGGCAGTGATGTCATTCAGGGGGAACGGACCAGAATGGGCGTTCCAGATCTTAACGGGCTCCGTGGCTGGTTCCGGGTTCCTGACAAGTGCCAATCAAAAGTGAGTTCCTGTTCCTAAATCATTTGAATGACACCACTGGGGGCGGGCTTGGGATTCAACCATAAGGTCCCGTTCCCAAGGCCAGGCATCCCCGATTTGGGCTGCGAAGTCTCCTCGGATCTGGGCCTGCTGTTTAGCAGGTGCAGATCCGAGGAGCCCATAGGGGAGGCTGTTGCCTCCCTGTGTGCAAGGGCCTGAACATACCCTTGTGCCGGGGAGGCTCCAGCCTCCCATATACTACACTGGATAAAGTGCAGGCCCACCGGCCTGCCTGTTCCAGCGCAGTGTAACATTGCACTGCTATGGTATGTCAATTCTGAAACTATTGATTCCTTAACTGAAATGTATGTGCTTTAAAAAAAATAACGTGGCAGGTGACTTTATAGCTAGAAAATTGACTCAAGTTGATACCTTGAAATACTCTTCTAAGACCTTTATCTTACAAATATTTGAAAAGTATCTCGATTTCTACCTTGACATAGTTCTTTCCTCTTCATTTTATTTTATCCATTATGACGTTGTTTTAAAACTATATAAGTTGGATGAAGACATTGACTAGGTAAATGAACATGGCATTACAGTTCAAGCTTCTAAATATGCAAAAATATGCAAAGTATTCTGCAGAGTGCAGCAGGTTCTTCGGTAATTAAAGACAGTGAAAAGAGACTTTCAAGCCTCTGAAGTCTCCTTGCAAAATGCTGTTTTGCAGAAATAGCTCTATTGACATTGATGGGGGTAGTAGTGATGTGATGTTGAAATAAAAGAGCTGAACTGGACTCTGAGCACTGTATTCCCCTATGTATACAGGATGTTCATAGCTTTCCCTTTGGAACTGAAATAGATCTGTACAAAGTCAGGTGCTGAGTCATACTTCCCCATTAGTTAACATCCATAACGTTTAAAGTGCAATCCTAACCTGGAGTTAGGCCAATAAAGTTTGGGCGGCACAAGGGACACCGTAAAGCATGTTTGGACCAGAGAGGCCAGCACACACACTTCACTCCCTCTGCACCAGGCTACACTTTCATTAGCTACACCAGTGAATAGTGGATGCCAGATCCGGAGATATGGTGTGTGTGTGTGGGGGGGGGGGAGGTGAATGTCTGTATACCACAGTTAATGAGCTTCATGATAAATATTTAGCTACGAAACAGTTAATTTTTTTCACAGCCTGTTTCTGACCTCCTCTTAGCACAAGTCTCTAATGACAGCAAAGATAAAATACAGGTAAAATACGGTAAATGGGAAGACAATGGGAACCAGGCTGTTTCACCTCCATGTTCTGTCTCTGCTCCCTGCCTACCCAGCCCCTTTCTGACTGCACTTGGCCCTTCTCTTCACACCAAGCAGTTTATCAAAGAGAGTTTTCATTTAGCTGCTATCCTGCCTTCTGGCACATCAATTTATTAATCTTAGATTAAGCTGCTAAGTATGGCTGTGTCAATTAATCAAACCCCCTGGAAAACAAGTTAAAATATTAGCTGATTATTGCTGGCATTGTGTTTATGCGCGGCATCTGCAGGAAATATTGCAGATCAAACCTCCCTGCCCAAATTGAAAATGCTAAACCTATTGAAAACCTTTAATGACTGCAGAGGTAGTTGATAGTAATCTGTTACACTAATGGCATTATACACCAACAACATGTCTGCAGCAGCCGTTGGGAGTGCTGGAAATATGCGTGTTGGAAAGGTTACTGTCCAATTATTATTTTTTTTCCGGAGTTAAAAGTTTTCCCTGATACTTTCCTTGTTCTGGAATTTGTAGCAGTCTGGACATTAGAAAAACAACAACAACTCACCTTAAAACAAATAGCAACTCGATGACTGGCAACAAGATGCAGGGGAGTGGCAACAAGATGCAGGCATCTTGTTGCCTCGTGTGCTCCCTGAGGCATCTGGTGGACCACTGTGAGATACAGGAAGCTGGACTAGATGGGCCTTTGGCCTGATTCAGCAGGGCTCTTCTTATGTTCTTATGATGCCAACAGAATTTGCCAAGCACTACCAATTGTCTTTGATAGGCTTACTGTAATAGTCACTACTTTCTAGGAAGTTGGCTGCAAGAACAGATCGTCATATGGAACAATGAGTGTGAATCAGGGTTAAGTTCACAGCTGCAGCCAATTGGGGATAATGAGGGCCCTGGGGATAAAAGTAGCTCCTGGAAAGGGCAGTGTTGTAGGCATAGGAGCAGGAAGTTTGGAAGGAGGATTGTGGAGGGAAGGAGTTTGGAAGTGTGACTACTGATTTGGATGGCTGGACTGATTGTTTGATGGACTGAACTGGCTGGAAATTGCTTGTGGAACTAAGGTTATTGGAGACTAGGGAATCATTGTGTGGCTGCCATGTTCCGGAACCAGTGGTGGAATCTACCTGCGCTAACAACTGGAACGCAGGAAGTAGCTACTGGGACGCACGGCAGCGACGACTGCAGTGGGCGGAGCCAGCACTACACGGAACAACCGGAACGGCGTTCCGGAGCATCCTGGCTACATGACATCACTGTCCGGAACCAAGGACGCAGGAGGGCTGGTGTGGCTTAGCAGGCAAGCTGACTGCCCTTGTTTGGTGGTGGGGTTTTGTGGTACCTTGATTGGGCTTAGGGTATTTTGAGCTGTTTTTTTGTGGTGATATAAGGGAAGTTAATTAGTCTGTGGGCCTAAGATTGGAGAAAGGGAATTTGGCAGAACATGCGCTACTGTAGGTGCCTCACTGTGTCAGCCGAGCAGATCTTCTCCCCCGCCATCAGAGCCATTCCAGGTTTGTCACAGAAATGGCTTCATGTTGGAATGCAATGGGGAGGGGCCATTTCCATTTATAATGGAATCCTTTATAATGGAATCCTGTCTGAATCTTTATTTATAATCCCCAAGACTATGTTTAGCCTCCCAAAATACATTTATTTATTTATTTATTATTTTGAAGAATTTAGACCCCGCCTTTCTCATGCCGAAGCAAAGGCGGCTTACATGGGCAGGCTAGTCGAAACGACCATTTTTCAATGGTTTTTTTTTTTACAAATATACAGTATTCTGCGATTCACCGAATCCTCAGTCCCAGATGTACAGTAGCCTTCACAGTGTGGTTCTCTCCTCTGGCCCTGTGACAGCGAGCTTCAGCAGGTGATCGTAAGTCCATCTTGGACAGGTCCTCAAGGTTGGACTCCGTTCTTTTGCCGGCTGGCCTTCTGACAACATTCCTGTACTGGATAATCAGCTCCAAGTGACTCTGGTCTGCCACAACAGGTACTGCGGCTTGTCACAGCCTGGCATTCCGTCTCCCCTCCAAAAATAGACCACAGATTCTCCTGCTTAGCTTCAGGCAGTACCAGCACTTAACCATCAGTCCATACCTCACATACATTATGATTTCTCTCTCCCATCCCTGCTTTTTCATGACACACCTGGCACAATTCCTTAGCCCCCATTTCTATTGCACTTTCTAAGTATGTAGAGCTTTGCCCATGTAATGGTAAGGGAATCCTTACAACAACCTTATATGGTCAGTCTGCAAAGCCTAGGTATACTTTCCTGGGAACGCAATGGGACTTATAAGCAGATACGCATAGGTAGGGATGGGGTTTTTTTTCGGTGATCAACACAGAACGCTAAGTAATAAGAATTTCTTCTGAAAATTCTATATGAAACTGAATTTAGGTCAAAATGTGAAAACACCCCGCTTTTGCTTATTTTTGACAGAGTTTGACCCAAATTTAGATCAAATTTAGATCACAAAAATAACACAATTTTTGTTTATTTTAGACACAGTTTTGAGGTATCCACATAGTTTTCAGTAATGGTTCAGACATTATCGACTCAGGGAAGTGCAGAGGTGGGGGGCTCTGTGTTTATATAAACAATAACTGGAGCACAAATGTTCAGATAATGGATACTCATTGTTCACCTGACTTGGAGTATCTGGCAGTGAAATGCCGCCCGTTTTATCTACCTCGTGTGTGTGTGTGTGTTGAGCCCCTTCCTTTATTCTCTGTACACATATGATTGCACCCCACTGTACAGCACCAATACTATTATTAAATTTGCAGATATCAGGCTCATCAATGAGAATAATGAGACTGCGTACAGAAAGAAAGTACAAGGGCTGATACTGTGGTGTAAAGAAAACCATCTTACACTTAATGCTAAAAAAACTAAAGAGCTTATAATCGATTTTAGGAGAAAGAGAGATGTGCATTTGCCTTTGTATATAAATGGTGAGGAGGTGGAGAGGGTTGGCAGTTTCAAATTTCTGGGCACCCACATTTCATTAGACCTTACATGGACATTAAATGTCGATATGCTAGTGAAGAAAGCGCAGAAGAGGCTGTACTTCCTAAGGGTGCTTGGGAGGATGAACCTTTCTCAGCGTCTACTTTTGGCCTATTACCGTAGCACCATCGAGAGTGTCCTGACTTACAATATTTTAGTATGGTACGGGAGCAGCTCTGTAGGGGATAAGAAGGCACTACAGAGAATTATTAAAGTGGCCCAGCACACTATCGGGCTCCAGCTACCCACCCTTGATGATATTTTCACCACCCACTGTTTAAAGAAATCACATAACATCCTTAGAGATTCTTCCCATCCTGCTCACAACCTTTTTGAACTGTTGCCTTCTGGCAGGAGATATAGGACTATTAGAACTCGGACGACACGTTTCATAAACAGTTTTTACTCTAGAGCCATAACAGCATTGAACAACGAACTCAAGTACCAGTAGATGGGGGCAGTCGGACTGTACTATTGTCTATTGTGTGGATGTTTGTGTTTTATAAAGAGGAATTTCAAGGGGGGGTAGGGGGTGGGGGATGTGGGGGGACTGTTGGGAACTTAGTGTGTGTGTTGGTTTGGTCTCCGGGTGTCAGTGAATTTCGTTGTGTAATACAATGACAATAAATAAATAAATAAATAATAATAATAATAATAATAATAATAATAAGACAGAGGAGTGGCAGAAACAGGAAGAAGCTTGCTTAAACTTGCGTGGGCACGCATGTTCATAGTTCACAGTGCATGCTGGGGTGACTTTCATGGAATGTGGAAGTAGTAAGCAGCAGTTTCTTGACACTCCAAGCAGCAACCAGAGTGCAACTTGGGAATTTTTGAGCAGGTTATTTTGGGCTGGCGTGTGTGTGCCAGCAATTGCTTGCCTTTGTAGGGCCATTCACCCTTGTTTATTGCTCTGTTTGTACAATTTGCAATAAAAATTTGGATAAAAACACATAACACCGCAATTTGCTATTTTAATCAAGAAATTGTGGAAAAAATATCACCCCAAAAATCCCACCCTTACGCATAGGCTTGTGCTGTAAGTATGGCAGAGGAATAGGCTGAAGCTAAGAGGGAGCAACTTGTGTAAGGCCACTGTGAGAACAAGCCTATGCTTATCTACTCCAATTGTCCAATTGTCTTCAATGGTGCTTACTCTCAGGAAAGGGTGCATTGGATTGCAGCCTGAATAAATTAATGGCAGGGGCAAGATTTGAACCAGAGAAGTCCAGATCCAAAACCTGGGCTCTGAGCACTACATCCAAGTTAATGTAGCTGCATTGCTGTGCTGGGAGGCAATGGGTGGATTGGGCTGTAAGTTCAGTGATTTTGTTTTTTCCCATATGTATTAAATAGGATTTTAAACAGTGTTTTGTTTTAGCTTTTCTATTGGAAAGATAACTTGAGAATATCCTCTTTTCTCTGAGCTAGGTTTCAGCCAGCAGAAAGATTTTCGTCTGCAGTTTCCATTCAGTCTTATTCCTCTGACTTATCTTTGCATCCTATTTTGCTTTCATTATCTTTCAATCGTGTAGTAGAACAAAGGACCGGCCCATCCATGAGGCCAACTGAAGTAATTGCCTCAGGCAGCAGATTGGCTAGAGTGGTGGTTCCCAACATTTTAGCACCGAGACCCACTTTTTAGATACAACAACCTGGCAGCACCCACCCAATACCTGAAGTGATGTCATTGAACAGGAAGTGACACCATTTCACTGGCAGGGCTGGAAGTGATGTTGTTTTAATAAATTACACTTTTAAAATGTATCACAGGTATGTGGAAGCACCTTGAAATTTTCTGGAAAATTTATTTCTCTGGAGGTTCCCTGTAAAACATTGCAAAAATCCAACTTTTTAAATGTTGCACAGATGCATCTACAGTAATAATTGGGTCTCCATGACCCCCTGAAAATCAGCTTGTGACCTTCCAGGGGATCACAACCAGTGATGTCATTCAGGGAGAACGGACCAGAACGGGCGTTCCGGATCCTAACGGGCTCATGGCTGGTTCCGGGTTCCCGACAAGTGCCAATCAAAAGTGAGTTCCTGTTCCTAAATCATTTGAATGACACCACTGATCACAACCCCCAGGTTGGGAACCACTGGGCTAGAGGCATGCACCTCTATCCACCCTCAGGACAGGGACCTGTCTCCTGCCATAAACTGCAATGCGCATAAGTAAATATTGTCTGATCACGCATTGGTACATAATTATTCAATGGTTTGACAGAGGGGAGAATATGCTGCCTCTTTGCAGACCCCTGCTAACTGGGCAAGAGGCACTTTTTCAAGTGGTGTTTCTCTTATATTTAGCAGGGGGAGAGTAATGTTCCCTCTTCACCCCTGCGCAGTCTTTCTGGTGGCTGTTGCTGGTAGTCTGCCTTTTTTTTTTAAGCTTGTGAGCCCTTTGGGACAGGGAGCCATTTAACTTTATTATTATTACTATTTGCCTGTAAATCGCTTTGTCAACTTTGTATTGAAAAGCAGTATATAAGTATTGATTGATTGATTGATTTGCCAACACAGTGATGTTGTCTTATGCTTCCTTTATTTCCACAGGCAGGAAAAGTTCAGTTTGGCTACGTTTATGGCACGAGTGCTCTTGGATGCATAGTAATGCATGCTCTGCTGAACCTGATGAGCATAGCAAGTGTGTCATACGGCTGTGTGGCAAGTGTACTAGGCTATTGCCTGCTACCCATGGTGATCCTCTCCAGCTATGCAATATTTTTCTCCCTACAGTAAGTATCAGTGAGCATCTGAAACTCTATCAGATCACTTTGAAACAAGGTAAAACAAGGGTATTAACATGAGCCTTGTGGAGACAGAAAGCAATAATGCTGTGAAGATTCAGTGAGCAAAGGACTGATGAGTTAGGTCAGTTTGAGAAACTGCGAGTCAGGACTTAGTGGGTAGTGACTCGATTTCTGGTGGGTCCTAGAACCTCCAATAAAAACATGGGTGAGGGAAAGATCAGATAATTGCCTCAAGCCCTGAGGCTGTTCAAAAATCAGATTGCTGCGAATTGTCCTGCAATTAGCTGAGCTCCTGCAGTTTGCAAGCTTATATAAATATGGATGGATAAATATTTGAGCATCTTTTTTTGGGGGGGTGTTTTTTTTCCAGATCTGTCATTAACAGGAAGTGGGGGCAGGTGAAGGCTGGGTCACATACCTAAGCTCCTCAAGCCTTGAGGCTATTCATTAGGGCTGCCTCGTTACAATAAAATTCTTTTTGCGAATAAATAAAATATTACCTTCTAATTACATAAAATATTATTTATTTCTAGATCGCCTTTTTTAAAAAAAAAAGTGTTAAAGCTTGGTGAATAGAGTGCCGTTTATCTTTCATAGAGTGTCACTTATAAAAGTGGGACCCAGTGCTAACCAGTTTGAGAACCACTGAGTTAGGTCTTTAAAACCATTTCAGACCTTGTTGGATCTGTTCAGCAGATTGTCTCTATTCTCAGATAGGCCAGCCCTTTGCTCCTAGAGGTTCCTAATCAGGGCATGGTACGGATGGCCATCCACTATGGTCCGCCCTAGCCCTCATACGTATCCTGCTTCACTAATAAAGGTGCTACTTTGCTATCAAAGCTAGTCGGCCTATCCTCCATGAATCCCATTATAAAAACAACTCAAGGTAGTAGCTGTCACGACACGCTGTGTCACTGAATTCCAGAGTTTTAGTATTGTACTTCCCTTTGTCTTTCCTGGACTTTCTACCAGTTCTGTACATGCCCTGCACATGATCAGATCTCACTGTCAGTCTTAGAAATCTACAGCAACTGTAGATTTGTGTTTGCTGGGTATCTTCCTCACAATTTCTCCATGCTTTCAGGGAACAATTTAAGACAATAAAAAACACCCCACACACACACACACACACACACACACACACACACACACACACACAC
>JAJKFI010000003.1:6621230-6642493 GCA_029204185.1 Lerista edwardsae | reverse complement strand
CACACACACACACACACACACACACACACACACACACACACACACACGCTTTGCATGCATATACATGGCATATGTGAAATACGTCCAAAAAGGTAATCATGCACCCAATTGCATCATAGTTTCAAAACCAATCATGATTGTCTTTGTGGTTATGTGTTACTTTGGGAGCCTTACAGAGCTACTACAGACCATTATACTTGCTTCAACAAAAGTCCCAGTTATTTCAGTAGAGGAGATTTAAGGCCCAATCCAATCCTACAGGCGCATTATGCCAGTGGAGCGTGCATTCCACTGGCATAATGCACTTTGCAGCTATCCACAGCATGAGACAGAATTTATGGAATGGGATATTGTAATTTCATTTTAGCATTCCTGCTATTGCAACATGTTGCGTGATGCCCTCCATGCATGGCTCATGGGTGATGGATTAATTGGCTTCTTCCACACACTGGTAACATGGAGGCTTCAGCAGTGAACAGTGTTGTGATTGGTGGGTAGCGGGAGAATTGTCAGGGACGCTGCGGGAGTGGCTGTAAGGTTGCTAATGTGAGTTTGGTTCTAGTGCAGTGGTTCTCAAACCTTTTAGCACCAGGACCCAATTTTTAGAATGACAGTTGGTCTGGGAACTGCCAGAACTGATGTCATGACCAGAAGAGACGTCATTGTGACGCCAGAGCCTGCTGCTTCCTGAGAATGCAGCAATAGGTTGGGTTAATTTTCAGCCATTTTCCAATAGCACAGTGAATAAAAAAGGGGGAAAGCCTATTTACAACCTTGACACAAGTAAAATAATCACACACCCCTCCCCCTTTCCAGTGTCTCATCTTCCCGTATTTTCAATGATGCTGTCGGCGCACCTGAAATACTCACAACCCACCTAGTGGCTTCCGACCCACCGTCTGAGAAACACTGTTCTAGTGCATTGATTGTGCTTTTGACACTGCTGCTGACTGGTGGCTCTGGGTGGGGGGGGCACCCAACTACATTGCACTGTCATCATATAGCCACGGCCAGCAGAACCTTAGGATTTGTTTCCCCGTTTTTAGCTTATGTTAATACGCTGCCTTGGGCATGAGGAAAGGTGGGAGGTAAATATTTTGAACCAAGAGATAATAGAATCCTAGATTCTCCCCTATTTCCAAGGTGCAAAGTCCTCTGTGTCTGTGCCTTCCTGCTTTATCCGGCATCAGTGCAATAGCAGCAGGAGCTGTACAAACAGGTGTAGAAAAACAGCAGTCAGGAAATGAAACATTCTTGTTTCATTTATTTTGTTGAAAAACCACCAGCAGTTGTATATAAATACATTTTTGCTGTCAGCAGGTTTTTAATTTTATTTTTTTGAGCGCACAGACTTTCTACCTCTCTCCATGTTTCCAATGAGTGGCTAAAGCCTGCCCTGGCAATAATCCATATACGAAAGGATTTCGTGTTCCCTTGATATGACAGACACTGCTCGTTCCTTGGCAGGAGCCATTAATTCTATCTCCTCTCTCCAGCAATAAGCAGGTTGAATTGATTAGCCTATTTCATACCGTTCATTTGAAAAGCTGCACAAATGTGTATTTAAATGACCAGTGGGGTTAGCTCCGGAGAACAACCATCTTTCATATCAGATCTGCTGTCCGGTTTAGAAAGTGGTAAAAAAAAAAATATGACAGCACCTACGTTGTGTTCAGTGAACCAACTACTGTTTTGAGTTGTGTGTTCCTTGGTGGAGGCCCCTCTTTTGATTACACTGCTTGGAAATTTTCCATGTGCAAAGGTAGTGAGATATAATGGAATAAATACAATCAATGGCACATTGTCTGCTTGAGACTCAACCAGGGCCGGCCCATCCATGAGGCCACCTGAAGCTGTTGCATCAGGCAGCAGAATAGTGAGAGGAGGGACATTCTTCTCTGTCTACCTTTTTGCCTCTATTGCTCCTTCTCTTTCTACTCTCAGGGTTTGGTCGGCACACAATACAAGGGACACTGTAAAGTATGCTTGGACCACTCTTGTAGTCAGAGAGGCCAGCACACAGACGTGCGCCATCCTCCTCGACTCTGGGAGTGGTCCAAACGTGCTTTACGGTAGCTCTTGTGCTGGCCAACCTTTGCTGGCCTAACTGTGCTGCCCTAACTCCAGGTTAGGATTGTGCTCTGAGAGGGACAGAGAGGAAGAGGAAATGTGGAGGGGAAGAGAGTGCTGAGCTAGGACGTTGGAGAGTGGGAGGGGCAGAGTTTGGGACATCATCAGGTAAGGGGACAGCTTTTGGCATGCCTCCTTAGGAGGTTACCCTAACCCTGTTAGCAGGGTGGTGGGGTGGGGGTGGGGAGTGATGCATGCTAAATAACAACATGGTCCTCTCCACCTGCTTGCTCAGCTGGGATGGGGGCCTATCCAGAGCCATAACTAGGGTGGAGCCTAAGGGGCATGACATCACTACCTCAGGCACCAGGGCAGTGTGTTACGGTTCTGGACCTGTCCCTCACAAAGCGAACCTTTTAAGGACTTGAGGCACCTTTTCAAAAACAGCATTGGCAGGAAGTGAGTTGACATGATAGATTTCTTTTGTGAAGGGGAAAGAGAGGTGACAAAAAGAGACCTGGACAAAACACAAGTTTTGAAAGAGCTGCATTTTGGTAGAAAGCAAGGAACGGGGATAAGAAAACGTTTGCACATTGGCTTATTTCTCCTCTTTATTCTGCCTTCTCTTGTTTCCTGAAACTGTTCATTCTCATCGGATATTGATGAGATTGCTGCAAGCCACACTTATCCCAAAAAAACAAGGGAATAGGGCCGAAATATAATGAACAAATGCCCAAAAAAGTGTCTATGTTTTCTACAGTAGGTGGGCATAAGGCTCATCAATATGGTAGAACTGTAGTTTATGAGCCACTCCTTCTACCCAGGAAACACTCTCATCTCCAGAGCCATTCACGGCTTGGACATCTGGCTCTAAGGCTTTGCTCTCTGAGCTGCAAATGGCTCTGGAGGTAAAGGGGAGGGGACATGTTACACAGGAACTCAAGCTCAGTACAGGCATGCCCCAATATCCACTGGCGTTCTGTTCCAGACCCCCCCCCCATGGATAACTGAAACAGTGGATAATGGGGACGCCTTTTTAAAGATAGGGGAACATCAGTGGTTTTGCTGCAACAAGGTAAAAAAAAAGATTTGTTTAATGTTTCTCTATATTTTTTAATAGAGGTCCCAGTATCCATGGTATCTGTGGATAACTGAAAATGTGGAAACCGAATCAGTGGATACTGGGGCACATCTGTACACTCACAGATAATTCACAGGGCTCTCACTGAATTACAATTCCCAGCATTCCTTGGGAATTCTACATGCCGGGCATGTGTTCCACTACTCTGTCAGTGAACAGACTATAAAACCAACATAAGTTTGCCACGTGGATATGCCCATAGTTTCCAGTTGTACCCTACCACTATTATGCCATGCATACATTCCTTTGCTTTATCTGCCACAGGCTTCTGGTCCGTTGCGGAATGAAAATGCTGAGGTTGTTTGTCTTGCAGTCTTCACAAATTGGGTAGCAGCCTGCTAATTTACTACTTGCGCCTTCATCTTTTAAAGTTGCAAATTAGGAAGCAGTTTTTCATCCAAATTGAAAAATGGCTCTTTTTCCTCCCTTTGTCTGTTTGGCTTGATGTTGTGCTGTGTTTGCATCCACTTTCCCCCTTTGGCTATCCCTGATTAGCAAGAAGATTGACAAGTTTTCATTGACCCTTAATTGAGAGAATTTCTTCTTTTTTGCAGGGGAATTCTAGGAACTTTGCTAGCTCTGATCATTATTGCATGGTGCAGCCTATCCGCCTCCAAAATATTCACTTCAGCTTTGGCTATGGAAGGACAGCAATTTCTGGTGGCCTATCCCTGTGCTTTACTCTATGGACTTTTTGCCCTTATGACTGTCTTCTGATCTCTGGTTTTGAGCCAGCCTGATCTACTGTATATTTGACTGCAAAACCATGCAGATTTGCATCATCTTTTAGGGCACTTACTAGAGATGTTGTCAATGTCTATGATTACCTGACTTGGAATACAAATTAGTCCAGCTTGTAACGCTCAATTATATTATGAATTAAAGGACATTTCCACCTAAAGTCCTTCTCTGGTTTAGACTGTAAAAGGAGATTTGAGGCATGTGCAATTCCTATCAGGCTGCCCAGGCTGCTTTGTAGGCAAGAGTGCAAAGGATCCTGTATGCTAGTTCCTTCCTCGCCATGAAACTCTCATTGATGGTTTGTGACCAAGAAGCCTATTGTTTTGTGCACATATACAGTTGCTGACTCCCATCCAGATTGAAAGGTCTGCCTTGGGTGTGTTAGTTTTGGCTGATTCTGGAAACTATATTTCCCAGGTAACTGAGTGCCAGCCCAGGGCGGGCGTTGAAGTATCGCAGACGTGCTTTACCGCACTTTTAGCCATAGGTATGCATGTGCTGCCAGCACTAATGGGCTCAGGACAAATTAAATACAGTTAATGGGGTTGCACCAACCCAAGTATGCCACAGTATTTAGGCTGTGCATATGATATTTAAATTTATTCTCTATAGTCTAGTGTAAAAGGAGGTCCATCATGGGTGTGATGCAATGAGCTCTCACACCAGGTGGCTCTGCAGCAGTGGTTCTGTTCAGACACACTTTTCTCCCTTTTACCTAGAGATGCTGTGGCCTGAACCTGAGACCTTCTACATGCCGGGCATGTGTTCCACTACTAAGTGTACAGCCCCAACCATGCTATTCTCCTGATACAAAAGAGCCCATACATTTTTCTTCTTGTTATGCTGGTTCCCCCATTATGATGTTTTGTATTCAGCAAGTTATTGGTTTTCTGTGAATGTATTGTTTGTTGCCAGTGCCTTCCCCATAGAATCACTGAGATTTGTACATTACATGCTCAGATTCAATTCTGGCTTCCAGAAGAATGTATTTAGGAATTACCTTGGCTCTGAAAAGGGCTGTTTCTGCTGTGACAGCAGGTGGTAGTTTAGTGGCAATTTTAGAATCAAACATTGCTGTACATTATGTACAGTACAGTGGAGCCATTTCTCTTTTTTTTTTAAAAAAAAAGAAAACAAAAAGACAACAAAGAAACAGGAGCCTAACAGGTTGAAATTCATCATCAGCCCATATTGCACAATAATATGTTCTTGCTGTTCTGTCCCATTATGTTAATTCTTCAGCATCAACATAATTTCATTTTTCATACTTGACTAAACTGTGCGTGGAAAGTGCACAGACAACCTTGTGCTTGAATTATTTAAAGCTGGAGCCTGAGAAAAAGATGTGGTGAGTTGTGTCTAATCAACATGTGAAATTCAACGAGTGTCTGGAACTGCAGCTGCTCACATTCATTGTTTAGGTGCACCTTTTCCATTTCCCACTTTTATTATTATTTTTGGTTTGCCCAGTAGTGTAGCTTGGGGTGGGGGAAGCGTGCTAAGTATTGCAAGAGCCTCAATGCCCTTTGTCAGCTGTCCCTCCCCTTCGCTGTTGGAGCCATTCTGGATGGCATTGCTTCTGTTTTGCTTTCGCTGCCTGGAATGGCTCTGATGGCAATTGGGAGGGACTGCTTTTACAGCGTGTTAATTTGTTTGTAGTTAGAAATTCAATAATGCATAATATTCATAAATCCCACAATGCATCTTCATTTCAACCACTTTTTCAATTTTGATTCCAAAAATTTTGGTTCCATTTTTTGAGGCAGATACCTTGTATTTTACAGATATAGTAGTAGTTGTTGTATTGCAATAACAATACAAAGGGTGCAATCCTAACCTGGAGTTAGGCTGGCACAGCTAGGCTAGCAAAGTTTGGCTGGCACACAGGACCCCGTAAAGTATGTTTGGACCACTCTCAGAGAAGAAGAGGCCAGCACACAAATGTGCGTCATCCTCCCTGACTCAGAGAGTGGTCCAAACGTGCTTTATGCTGTCCCTTCTTTCAGTCAAACGTTGCTAGCCTAACTGGGCCAGCCTAACTCCAGGTTAGGATGGTACTCTTAAGGATATTTATAAAGCAATTTTCAAAAATTCACAAAGAATCACAAGATATATAAAGATTCACAACAGATGATTCAGCTGGCACAGTTCCATTCGGTTATTAAAAAAGGGGGACTGAACGCCCTGCTGTGTAGATTCCACAATGCAGGGCAAGGTTCTCATAAGAATCCAACAAGTGCTGGGTCAGACTCAAGGATTCTGTCTCCAAGAGTCGATAATAAGTTGTCTCTGGAAACTCAAGAACCTGAAATTGGTGGCAGTTTCCAGTGCTGGGGAAAATAGAGTTGCGACCCAAATTTTAACTCGAGTTTTAACTGGCCTGACTATCATCTGAATTGAGTGATGAGAGTCAGAAATTGAGTAACTTTGACTTGCTAATTTGGCCACCGACTCACAATGAGTCAGTAATTCGGGCAACTTGAACCAGCGAGTACGTATGCATGCTTCAATACTTAGTTGTGGCTTCCGTGTCAGGCTCTCTGCAGCCACTCATGCTTGTTCACTTGCTCGACTAACAGCCACAGGTCAGCCTGGCTTTGGTGCTTTACTTATATAAATGAAATGGTGTTTCAGTGGAAGGAGTGAAGCACTGTCAGCCAGAAGTGTTTCTACAGGGATGGCAAAGCTCTAAGTGTTGCAAGAAGCCTTACCCTGTCATGTAGATCCCTCCTCTCCCTTGCTGCTGTAGCCAGTAAGCAACGCCAGGATGTTGCTGTTCCCTGTGAGGATTGGCTAAAATGGTGCAGGAGAGAAGTAATTTCTACTGCAAGGTAAGGCTTCTTGCAAAACTTAGAGCTTTGCCATCCCTGTAGAAACGCCACTGCTGTCAGCAGCACATTGCTGGCCCGCTGGAACCTTAACAGTAAGTATGAAATTACAACTCAGATTGCCCCCCACACCTTCCATTTTCGACTGTTTGTAGTTGCACGTGTGTGTGGCTGACACGCGCTGTAGCTTGTCATGAAAAGATTCTTAACTCGAGTAAAAATGACTCGTGAAATTCCAAGGTGCCACAGGCGCGCACTAGAACTTATGCATGAGTCAAGTCATGAGGGGGCGGAGACTCCTGAACTGCCTAGGGCTGGGAACAAGTCTTGACTCGAATTTTGAGACTTGTTCCCAACCCTGGCAGCTTCCAGCCTATTGGAATCAAAAGAATACTGCCATTCATCCATCAGTTGCCCGCAAATCCACCAACCTAAGCATTACACAGGCCACCGTGAGGACTCTGCATATCAAAGAAGTGATGGCAAAGCAAACCACTCCACAGTAGTTGAGCAAGTAAGTCAATAGAAAATGAATAGTGCAGGCCATATGGGTCCATTAAAGGAGAGAGAACTCTAGCAAATCCTTTAAAGGAGAGAGAAGTCTAGCAAAGCAGAAGTCTGGGCAACTATGGGTTAGGGCCCTATTGACCCCAGCACTGGTAATCAATGAAAGGGATTAAGCACATAGATTTCAGGATCATAATATATAATGCATTAATTAAACAGACCTACAGACCATAGGACAAGTAAAACCACTTGGACCACTGGAAATTAATTAGAATGCAAAGATGATGGTTGGAGAAATTCCTTGTGGGGATTCCATATTTTTACTTCAATCCGCTGATCAATCAGCTGAGTTGTCTTGTAACTTTTTGGCAGCTGTGCAACAAGAGAGCAGCTTTGCAAACCCATCACAATTTTTGTTTCTTTCTGCAGTGATCATGTCCAAATCGACAGGAAAATGGGCTGCCAGTCGACTCACTGGTATGCCTGGGTGTAGCCGATTGTATCATACATTACATCACATTGCATCATGTGCCTTTTGCTTGAGACATAGCCCGTAATTGGCTAGCATCAACATCCATTCCCTACACAGAGAATGTCAAAATTTGTTTCATGTGGTTTTTACACCCTTGCATGGTTCAATTAAAGTTTAATGTCAGCTGCTGCTTGCTAAAACAGAAAGGAGTAGTAGATTACTGTGTGGCATTTAAATTCATTTTTCTTCCTCACTGTACAAATTCATTTGCAGATCAAAGGCACCCGCTGTTTGGGTTTTACATTTGTGTAGGAACTGTATAAAAGAGACTTGTTAAAAGAGATTGACTTTTGCAGCAGAAATTAGGGGAAATCTTTGCCATAGAGCTTTATGAATCCTTCTCCTGTGTCGTGACAGGAGACAGCATTGTGTCGTGACTGTGAACTTGGGAGTTCTGGGTTAAAATCACACAGTTGCCATGCAGGTAGCTTAAGGCAAGTCACTCTCTTAACCTCAACCTCCCATCCTGTAGATCAGCTATAGGGGGCAGTGTAGTAAGTATTGCAGGCAGTACAATGTGTCCCAGTCACCATCGGAGCCATTCTGGGCTGCTGTCGCTGCCGAGAATGGCTCCGACAGCGAGTGGAAGGGGATGCTTACATGGCACATTGCAGCACCTATCCCCCATACTATGCGACTGTTCCCATCTTCAGCTTGGTATTGGTGAGCTCTTCCATAAAGGGTCATTTCTCAAACTTCTTCTACGTCCCAGTCATGCAAGAAAGAAAGTGTTTGCAAAACTCCCTTGCTGCTGCAGCCCCCATATCAGATTCTATTCTATCCCCCAAGGTCCCCAATGCTCAAGAGCCAATTTGCAGGACTCTACAGAGGAATGGGAGAGGGAATCGCTGAAAATCACCACTCCTATTGCACAAATGCATCTTCTTCCTTGGGATACAGCCCAGTCAAAACAATAAAGAGTCTTGTATTACCTTAAGGACTTCACAAACACATCGTTGCATGAGTGTTTGCAGATTACAATCTACTTCAGCTGTGGGTTCCAGACCATGGAACCACATGAGGCCACAAGGCCACAAGAGGCTTGGTTGCTTTTGTTGCTACAGACTAAGATAAGGTTAATGACAGAGGTGTAACTACCTGGAGCCTGAGTGGCACATGCTTGAGGGCTATGCCAAGAGTACTCTCAGGTTCCACCCTAGTTATGGAGGAGATACTGGTGGCTTCCTGCCCCCAGTTCCTTCTCCTGTGGTAGCTCTTCTATAAGGGGAGCCTCCACAGAAGAAGGAACATGTGGCACAAAGTGAATGCCCCTTCTCTGGGGGAACAGAAGTGATGGCCTTTGCAATGTACAGGAGAAGGCACAAAGGAGACACAGCAAGCACCCTCCTCTGGGAAGAACCTGGAAGTGACAAGATATCATGTGACTTTGTGATGTCACTCCCCCAGGCGCCAGGGCAGTATGTTACACCTCTGGATAATGATGTCTCACAGGATTGTTTTTAAGTAAGTAAGAATTTTGTAAATGGTGCTTTTGAATTTTGAGACTCTGGGACAAACATTCAAAATAGGCCAGCCAAAAACACCACCCCAAGTAGCTGCTGCTAGTTCTGTCCTCGAGAGAGCAAGACAAGGCTACCATGTGATATTGATCATGCCCAAGATCATCTTTTGTAACTGCCTCTGGTGAGCCCGCAGCCACTAGGAGCAGCAGAAAAAAAGATGTTAAGGACTATTAACAGAGGAGGGAAGGAAAGAGACTGGCACTCTGTGAGCTGGTTGTAGAAGGTCATGAGGCCTGAGGCAGTAGTATAGTTACAGGTGAGCAATGTGGTAAGTATTGCAGGTGCCACAATGAGCTTGTAAGCGGCCCCTCCCCCACACCATCAGAGCCATTCTGGGCAGCAATAGCAACATACTGTTGCTGCCCGGAATGGCTACATTGGTGAGTGGGTGGGGTTGCTGGCATGGCGCATTGCAGCACCTGCAATACTTACTGCGCCGCCACCCCCCATAGCTGGCCTGAAGTGTGATCAGCAGCAGTTGAGATATATGAGGGAGTGAACACATTCTGATTCTATCATGCATTCAGGAAAAAAGGCCTGTACTTTTCAACACCACACATTTAATATTAATTCAACTACAAGCTGCTCGCCATTGTTTTTGTGCCAATACTTGCCAATATCTGCCAATACTTGCACCGTACGAACATGGAATGGCTACATAATTGGCCAGAGCCATTTTTTTTCCAAGGGCCAGTGCATTTGTCAACTGCTTGATGATTAGTGACTGGAAGTTTGCAGCTTCCAAAAGTACCCAGATGGACAATCATATTGCAGGGCTTGGTGCCAAACTTCCAGATGTTTCCATACAAGTTGTGTGGGCAAAGTTGACAGGTGAAACTTTTTAAAAAACAAAATAATACTCTAGGTCAGGTTTTACTTCATCTATGTGCATTTCTTCATCTTAAGACAGTGACAAAGGCCACTATCAATAAGCTTGCAGAAATATAACTACGTGCATAGAATGACCTTTTCCAAATGCAGCTGCCTCTAATTGTCCTCTGTTTTAAAATACACTTGTATATTATACAAATATCTAGAAAAGCAGGTCCATTTGGTTACAGTGGAGTGCTACAGTGGTGCTACAGTGGAAAGGAAAAAGAGCCTCCAGTTAAGAAAGCTATCTGTACAAAAGCTGGTTCAGTACATGAATACCAGAAGTGTGGGGAGCTGTATTTTTTCTCATGATGCACAATGCGGCAAAAGACATTAACGTTGTTTTTTCTCTTTTGTTGACTGCATTGCCTGTACACTGACCACAGTTCCTGAACTGCTGGCATGCTTGTGACTGGCCTGCACACCGGAACAGTGTGTGCTGCACTGGTGCCTGCTGTTGTTAAAGTGCCGTAAAACACTTAGAGATGGTATAGATGTTTCTGGCACTGGCCCGCCCACAGGGGCATAGCTAAAGAAGTGCAGGGGGTGCAATTGCACCGAGCAACAAGCTTTAGGGGGGCAACAAGCTGATTTGGCTGCACAACCAAACTCCCCCATGGGTGGTCAGGTGGTGACGTATGAAGAGGGTGTCAGGGGGGCCTGGCCCCGGGCACCAGGCTATAGGATGTGTCTGAGAGATCTCCTGAGGATAGTTAAATGTCTTTTTCAAGAAGAAAACATAAGTTTAAAAGAATTATTTTTCAACTGCTTTTTGGTATGATTATGTATATGAACTTAGATATAAAAATATAAATATGCAAACCTACAAAGTTAGTATATTATATACTATAAAAGAAAATGTTCACTGTTTGCACTTCTATTGTTGTTGTTGTTGTTGTTGTTGTTGTTAATAATAATAATAATAATAATAATAATAATAATAATTATTATTATTATTATTATTATTATTTCATGACCATTACTGAAAATAATTTGTTCATTGGGTCTGCCAAAAATGTATGGGCCCCAAGTGCTAAATGACTTTGGTATGCCACTGTGAATAGGTTCCATAATTCAACCCCCAAGAGGTAATCCGCCAAATCATTACATAGGAAGCCTGAAAGAGGGATGTAACTTTAAAGTGTGGAATTCATCTCAGAACATTTTAATACAATGTTCCTTTCCTTCTGAGTGAAATGAGGGCAGCTTTCTCTCAAACCTTGATTAAAACTTGGTAGGGTTCTGGGGGAAGATCAAAGAGCTTTGTAATCCAGATCTCCCCTATGGGCAAACAGTTAACCAGCCTGATGGGCATTGATTTGTAGATTTCACCTTTTGGCAAACAAGGGCAAGAGGATGTATTCCTCTAATGGGGAGCGCAGATTGATGAGAACAAGAGCTGTTTATCCTGTGCCGTTGTCTAACGCTTTGCAAGTGACTGCTCAAAACACATGCACAAAAAGCCTGCCACCGGCAATCTGGCTGTATGATAACATTTTCCTCCTTTCCACAGTGACAGTGTGGTGGTTACTGCTGAAGATGCAAAGATAGACATCAGTTTATGAGAAGTCTTTGGCATCTTCCCCTTCTCAGCAGATTATTGATCAGGCAAGCAGTTGTCTTTCAAAGCTGCAAGTCAGCGAAGGAAAAGAAACCAATGGCATGCTAAAGAGCAATGTCCGCTGCAGCTGCAGTGCTTATTATAGTGCCTAGAATAATATTTAAGGGAGGGGAAAAGGGAGAACTGCCAAGTCTTGAATTTGCAAGAAAGCCACATCACTTGCCAGGGAAGAGATTGCACTTACAGCCCAATACTATCCTTCCGCACTCCATAGCATGCAGCTGTGCCAGCGGAGCACATGCTGCATGCTGGGGTGGTGGTGGTGGCAATCAGACAGCTAGCAAGAGGTAGGGAAAAACCTATTCTATGTACATCTCCATGTGTTGCCTGATTACCTATGTGTCTTTTTTGGTTGAATGCCAGCCATTTTGCTATTAATAAGGGTTGGGTAGGGGTGGGGGGTTTTGGTGGTATTTTTTCCAAAATTTCTTCATTAAAATAGCAAATTGTGGTGTTATGTCTTTTTCCAAATTTTTATTGCAAATTATACAAACAGCGCAATAAGGGTGAATGGCCCTACAAAGGCAATCAATCAAAGGCACACACACACCAGCCTGAAATAATCTACTCAAATGTTCCCAAGGTGCACTGTGGTTGCTGCTTGGAGTGTCAAGAAGATCAAAGAGCTACTTACTACTTCCACATTCCATTAACGTTGCCCCAGCATGCACTGTGAACTATGAATATGTGTGTTCATACAAGTTTAAGCAAGATTCCTCCTGTTTCTGATTCACTCCTCCTCCTGATCCCTTACTGAAAATATTTGTGGATTCCCTAAAACTGTGTCAAAAATAAGCAAAAGCGGTGTTATTTTGCATTTTGACTTAAATTTCGTTTTATGTAGTGTTTTCAGTTGAAATTTTCATTATTTAGTGTTCTGTGGTGATCACCGGAAAAAAACAAAACATCCCTAGGGCTAGGGCAGGTTGGCAAATCATGGATAGGCTACAGTGTGAGATTTTGTCACCAAGATCCACTCCGAGCCCACTTCCCACACCCCTCCCCTCCCCTTCCTGGCCTCAAACCTCCCCAAATCACCCATGAGCTTTCCCCTCCACCACCTTTCCTGGGCCAGTGGAGAACCCAGGCACTTAGGGAATGTGCACAGAGCCTGTGGGCACAATCCTAACCTGAAGTTAGGCCGAAGTCAGGGAGGATGGCGCATGCCTGTGTGCTGGCCTCTCTGACTCCAAGAGTGGTCCAAACATACTTTACTGTGTCCCTTGTGCAGGCCAAACTTTACTGGCCTAACTGTGCTGGCCAAACTCCAGTTTAGGATTGTGCCCTAAGACTGTTCCCACCAGCTGCAGATGACGACAGAGTGATGTCTGTGCCACTGCAGGGCCTTTTATGATGGCAGATCAATAGATCCACTGTTGTGAATTGCATTAATTGCAGATGTTTGGGAGCTGGTGAGGGTTACCTGGGGGATTAGGAAAAGCACTTTGCATATGCCCAGAGACAACACTTACTGTGCAATCCTACTGTGCTCATCTGCCAGGGCAGCAGTCCCCGTGGTGGTGCTAGGTGTTGCAAACGTGCCGGAAAGTATGTTTGTGGCACCGCACAAGCAGGCAGCACCAGCAGGGAGGCCTGCCCTGTCCCACCAATGTTTCATCCAGAATGATTGCTGTCAGCAGAGTGAAGAGCCGCACTGGATGTTGGTGGGGCAGCAGGAGAATGAATTGGAGGCAGGGAGGGGGTTTTCTGGGTGGAGGAGGGCAGAATGGGGAGGCAGATCAGGCCTGGGTGGGATTGGCAATGTGGGCCGCCACATCCTGTCCTACTTCACAAAGCTGAACACTCTACACACAGCTGCTACGCTAGACTTGGGGTGGCCCGAATCTGCTATACAAATAAGCAGATGGGTGCAAGTATGCGCCATTCACACCGGTGGCAGAATTCTCCTTAATGCAACACATCACTTATATTGGTGCAGCCTGTCCATATTTTGGGGGGGCAGGTAGCTGCAATTCAAAAGAATCCAGTCTCTGTGCCAAACCAGACAGCCATTATGCCTCAGGAGAGATTAATTTTAATTATTCTCTGATGGAGACTAGACTTGAATCTGTTTGTTCAGGCTAGAAGATGAGGGAACTGTGATCACAGTGGTGATTACAAGCATCCATACTGGGAAGCTGCAAGTGATGTCATCCGTCAGGCATACAATTCAGTCTTTTCAGTGGCTTGCATACTACCAATGCAGTCAAAGACAAAGGGAAGAGAACAGTCTTGGGGCCAGTTCAGGTGCTTACAGTAGCAGCTACTGCCAGGGTTTTGGAGCCTAAGGGGATGTCAGGAGGATTGCAAGCCAGCTTGAATCCTACATTATTGCCATTTGCTCCAAAAAGAGCCATTGTGAGCTGGCAAATTGAAGAGGATGCATGCATAGTCTCCCATATGGAGGTACCAGTTCAGACATTCCACGGGAGATTTGGAAACTGCTATTGGGGTTCCATTAACAGGGACAACCTTCTGACTCTGCTGGGATGACCTCTATGGGTGTGACCTCTAGCAGTTCAGGCTACAGATGTGCAGTAGCATATCTAAGGGGGACAGAGATCAATTACCCTGGATGCCACATGTCAGGGAGGTGACACACCGGTCATCGTGGCACGCACCCATCTCCAACAGCCGGAAAAGGTAAAGGAGGTTTTGAAAAAGGGCTGAGGCTGGAACCAGGATGGGGGCTAAGACCAGGGGGAAGGCAGAGTAAGGGGATAGTGAGCAGCCCTCCCACTCTTGACTGTGAAGGAGGAGAAGATTGGCAGTAACAGCAGTGGAAGGTCCCTGGGCAAGTACAGAGGGTGGGTACCAGTGGAGGTGGGGTGCAGTGGTCAGTGACAGCAATGGGTGCGATCCTGCTTATTTACAACCTGAAGCCGCTGTCAGACCAGCCCTAATTTGATGCCACTCAGGAGTAGGATAGTCAGAGGGAAAAAGAGTCTCGGAGCAGTGGTGGACCCGAGGGGAGGCAAGGGGTGCAAATGCCCCAGGCGCTGTTCCTCATGGAAGGTTTTTGATGACCTAAAACATCACCTATTCTTTGATTCTACAATCATGGCATCCCCTATGTCTTTCCCAGTTCCGGCTACATGCGGCTATGGCAGCCCACACCTTCAAAGCCTCCTTGTGTTCCCAGCCATGGTGAGAGCCTGCCTCATACTCATACTCCTCATACTCCTGAGGCCGTATCATGGGGCTGAATTGCAACCTTAATACTGAAGCGCCTGAACAATTCTGATGAAGCTCTGGTGCAGAAGAGGCCCTGACACGCCACCCAGTAATCAAGATAGATCCTTTTTCCCCATCTTGATGTCACTCCCATAACTAATCAAAGGATTTATCTTTATGAATGACACATATTACTCTGTGCTGCAATGAATTTGCTTGGTAAAGTTTCTCCATGGATTTCTCCCTGCAGGCTGCTATAGGCCATTTTTCACAGTGTAATGTTATTGCTTCCACTATGCATGCTCAGCAATAATTTGATACAACCATTCATCTACACACTTTCTCCTATTCTCTTTATTACTGGGTACTCACAGTCAGCTCTTTGCTTATGCCTCGTCTGTCCTGTTCCCTTTGTGCTACTGGAGGAACCTGTAGTGGAAAATGTGGAAGATCCTCCAAAGAGATAGTGTGGTGCACGCAGTGGTCCCTTGTTTTGACTGGTCTGGGAAATACAGGGTTAAAACTAGGACTTTGGTTAAAACTAGGTTCACAGCTGCAATCAAAGTGGGATAATGAGGACCTGGGAGATAAAAGTGGTGATTGACAACGAGGAAAAACTAATTAAGTGGGATTCTGGGGAAGGTATATGTTGCAGGGAATTTATTGGTGTGTGGTGAAAGAGCCCACTGGTTGCTTTGTGCTCCTGGTGGGGTTTGGTGGTGGTTGTGTGTCTTTTTTTGGGGGGGGGGAGGCACATGGCTGTTGTGAAAATCAGACCCTTAGCAGCAGGCCTAAAAGGAAAGATAAAGTAGACAGCAGCCATAATGGAAATAAAGTCCTTTCTCATTCTGCCTCTGTGTTAGGGGTTGCAGAAATAGTCAGGCTGGCTATTTCTCTAGTTGCTTATTGCTATGAACATTGCAAGATATTCTTTTGGTCCAGAAAATATCAGCTCATGGTCACAGCTAGACCCAGAGCCAGATTGCTTGCCTAAGAGCTGCTTAAGATGTTATGACTGTCATATGCAGAAAAAATGTAAGAAAAATGACAAAGTACAGATTGACCTGGAAAGGGGGAGGTCTTGAAACTGCTTAAACAGTTGATCTTCATATGGCAATGATTGGCATATGCTTGAAATGTGTAAAAACCCCTGCATTGCATAGTCTTTGTTTTTGTGTTGATTTGAGTAGGCGACCCCAACACCTCCTTTCTGGCCATTAAAGAATCTCAGCTTTTTACTTGGATATGTTTATTAGTATTAGGTGCCCAAGCAATGAAACTGCAGTACTATTCACCCTGTGCTCCCCAGACTCTTTGAGGAAGCACAACATGTCTATTGCTAGTTTCTGGGCAAAGGGCAGCTAATGAGTTTAAAGTGCAAATAAGGGGTTCTAAAAGGACTTTTGAGGGAACAGGACCCAATTCTGAACGTGGATTAGTTTGTTCTTTTCCAGGCGGAAGCAACTGGTGTCTACTTGACTGCTTACATGTTGCAGGACTGGATTAAAGCCTCTCCTTGCCTTGTTGTGCAGTTTAGAGGAGGAGATGGCAACTAAACTGCAATGCTGAATGGTTATCTTTACCCAGTGGTGTATCATGGCCATTTGGCACTCAGGGCTCATAAATTTTTGGCACTCCCATGACAAAATTCTTTTTAGTAATAGCCATGACATGAGATTATTAATGGCCAGAGAAGAAATGTAGACAGTGAACATTTTCTTATTTATAACTAAATGTGTGTGTGTGTATGTATATATGACTTTGTATATATAATCATCATGTGGAACGTGGTGGCGCAGCGGGTTAATCCGCTGCTGCTGGGCTTTCTGACCAGAAGGTTGGGAGTTCAAGACTGCGTGACGAAGTGAGCTCCCATTGCTTGTCCCCGCTCCTGCCAATCTAGCAGTTTGAAAGCACCTAAAAATGCAAGTAGATAAAGAGGGACCACTTTGGTGAGAAGGTAACATGTGCCTTAGCTCCGTGCGCCTTGGCGTATAGTCATGCCTGCCACATGACCATGGAAGCTTGTCCTCGGGACAAACGGCAGCTCTACAGGCTTAGAAATGGAGATGAGCCCTGCACCCTATAGTCGGTCACGACTAGACCGTTTGGTCGTGGGGAAACCTTTACCTTATACAGAATCATACCAATAAGCATGCTTCTCTTGTGCCCCCAGCCAGCTTTAGACAAATCATGGCTGCAGCCAGGGTGACCCCCACTGCTGCCATCTTGGGGTGGCCATCCGGACACCCCCTTGCACCTGGCGTGCAGGGCCAAGGGCCTCCCCAGCCACCCTCTAAGTAAGATACTGCCTGCACCACTTGCCCCTGGAAGCATAGCTAATAGCTTGATTGCTGCAAGCAAAGCATAGCATAGTTTGCTTGTTGTCTTCTTTGGCCACAAGCAACTCTTCTTCCTATGGTCATTCCAATGCTATATCAGATGCCCCATCTTTTCCCATGTGTAATCCCCCACAACCCTACCAACCTGCTGAAGGCTGTTCAAAGTTGTGTTGATGTCTATAGGAAGCTGCCATATTGTCAGATCATTGATCTATTCAGGCCAGTATTGTCTAAATTACCCACACTGGGATGTTCCTTGCCAAGAAGATCAAGGTAGATATCTTCTAAAGAAACAAACCAATCAATGATGGTGCAACTAGTGGGAAAATGAGAAGATCAGTGTGTGTCATGATCAGCTGCTTGTTATGTTGTGTTACATTGCTGGTCTCACTGCAGGGGCCTCGGGTTCCCCCACATAGCACTAGACAACACCTCATATACACAGTGGTATGAGTACTAGTTCAAGACCCTGCTGCCAAGAACCAGCCCCCTCCCTCCCTATTCTGCCTCCGCCCCCATTCTGCCCCCATCACCCATCTCCTGTTACACCTTACCTGTCTCAGCGCAGGTTGTCCTCTGTGGCAGCATGCCAGAGCTGCTGCCACCAATTGCAGGGGCTTCCCCAAAATGGTCACAGGTGTCACTGTGTGCAATGTTGTAAAGCCTAGTTAGGATTGGATCATAACGTATCAGAGGCATGTGCCAGGGAGAACAAAGCAAAAAAGGCCCATATGGATGGTGACAACCATGTCAGGTTAGAAATATATCTCCTGTGTAAGCATGTATAAAACATGTAAGTAAAATTCAACTTTCCTTTCTGTCTTCTCTGCCCCAAGCAGCAGATCTCTGCGAAAAATTCATTCGCCTTTTAAAAACCAACTAGTTCTATTTCCACTGTCATTCCTTTCATATTTTCAACGCTTTGTTTTAGTGAAATGTACCGCATGTGTGTCCATCTGCAACCTCACTGCATCATAGGCACTGTAGTGTTATGGCTGCATAAGTCGTTCTTGGCATCTGCTTTTTTTTTAGCTCAGACAGATGAAGGCTGGCATGAAACAGTTAAAATGTACTATGCAGACGCAGATGGTTTGGCTCTCTCAGATTGTGTTTCATTCCTGGAAATGAATATAGCTTGGCACAAAAGAGCTCAGTGCCATAAGAATACCTAATGCACAACTTGTTAGTGTCCTTGCCCTCTTTCTTCTTGGCAGAGCTCCTGTGTTGTTGACAACTGGGTTACAGGAGGACACTTTCTCTAAAACTGCATGTGCAAGCATTGAAAAATTTGACCTAATGATTACTGGTTTCCTTTTGTATCCAGCTGTTAAAGGCATAGCTGTTAAAGGTGTACCCTGAACCACCCCTTGCACCCAAGAAAGACTGTTATTACAACCAAATTTCAGCAAATGCATGAGGGATTATGGAACCTTGTACTGAATCTGAATTCCAGGCATATCTTTGTAATTCTCAGAATGCAAAGTAGGTGCCTCCTCACAATCAAAGTATACTATGGGTACGCACTTCCTATTGTTTCGTCAATGAAGCACTCAAGAATGCTAACATGCTAGACAGAGAACATGAAACCTACCTTGCTGCATCAGACATGATGGCTGGAGTGGAGATCAGGCATGATGGGGGTGGCCATTTTAGCGACACCTAGTGGTAAACAGCATTACACCTCAGGTATAAGTCGATCTCATGGATAAGTCAAGGGCAAATTTTAAGCCAAAAATAATAGAACTTGCCATGACCTGTGGATAGGTTGAGGGTAAAACTTAGGGGGGATATGAAATTCTTTGAAAATGATTTACCAGTAATTATTCTGAGGCAGCAACAGAGAGCCAACCAAAAAAAAGGAGCAATTTCACTTTCTTCTGAGGCAGCACAGAAATGGAGCTATTCTCCAAACAAGAAGGAAGAGAAACGGCAATGCTTATGGAAGTTGTAGGTTTTGTGAGGAATACAGTATAGCACTTCCATAGCAGCAGCCTTCATAATGACTACAATTTCCATAAGCACCTTAATCTTTCTGTCAAAGAGAAAATAGCTACCAGGTGTTTTGCTTGCTGTCTGTTGGAGCCTGAGAACAATTATTGAACAAGTAAAATTGCTCCTTTTTTTCCTTATCCCCCTATGTTTGTTCTTAGTCCAGCCTGCCAGCCTTAGTCCAGCCCCCAGTCACTGCTATAAGCTTTATTAACTGTACTAGCTGGTCCTTACCCGGCATTGCCCGGTCATTTTTTTTATCCCAAGCTTCTATTAGACAGGAAAAGGAATGAATTCTATCTATAGTGTAAAATTGAAGTAATTTTATGTACAGATAATTAAAAGTATAAGTACAGTATAAAAATTATAAAGTAACATCTTTTACAAATTCACTAAAATATTAATTTAACTCAAAACTTGATTATAAACAACGTTTTCAGTTTCACCTCCAGGAGCAAGAATAAATAAATTCTTGGGTGAACCCGCCCTTGAGCAAGCAACATAAAGTTGTCCATGGGAGAAACATGGCAATCTCAAATCCACTCCGCAGTACTTAATAGACTGCCCCGTGACTTGTTGATCGTGATCGAGAATGCAAGTCTCACTGGAAATTGCAATCTCTTAAAGTTAAAAGGGAGATCCGTCATAATGAGTGTCTGTTCCGCTGTCTCCCTTTCTTGTTAAGATAGTTGCTTCAATTACATTACCCAGCATCTTCTTGACACACAGCCTTGTGCCGTTGCAAAGTTTTGGCGGGTCGAGGTTCCGTAGTAAAGTAATTGGGGATCTCACTGCAAGTCAAAGATGATGTGGTGGCAATCCAGCCAGATCAAGTGCGTTTAGGAAGTCTGAGGGGAAATTGACGACCTCATAGGCATCTACTATGGTATCGATAGCCTTGTATTCAGTGACTAAGCCTGGTAACATGGCAAGAATTTGATTGGAGTCCAAGTCCGGGGCATAATGATTTCTAAAAATTCCCAGAAGGTTCTACAGAGTTCTATTCGACTAAACCTCGGCTTAAATGTCATCGGGACTGTCACCAATCAGCTTAGCGACCCCGAAAACTATGGATTTGACACTAAGGTCAGTCATTTTGGACATTTTATTTTGCACCCCTTCTCACCCCCCATGCCGATGGGGACTGAACATGGACTTAAACGGCATCGGAAGTGTCACCGTTCATCTCAGTGACCCCGAAAACTATGGAGTGGACACTAATATTGGCCATTTTTGATTATTTTGACATGTCACCCCCTTCCCACACCCACCCCTAGGGGTGCGAGGGGGGTCTTACCCCCACAGTATTTCTAGAAATGGGATGAATTGTGAAATCTGAAATCAAATGGGGTCCTCTACACCACCATCAATCAATCAATCAATCAACAGGTACTTATATACCGCTTTTCAACACGAAGTTCACAAAGCGGTTTACAGGCAAATAGTAATAATAAAGTTAAATGGCTCCCTGTCCCAAAAGGGCTCACAATCTTAAAAAAGGCAGACCGCCAGCAACAGCCACTAGAAAGACTGCGCAGGGGTGAAGAGGGACAGTGTGCTGTCAGTGTGCTGTGGATATTCTATTTCCAAGCACTGTATCTTGCACACCTTCTCACCCCTCATGCTGATGGGGGCCGATAGTGGACTTAAACGGCATTGGGAGAGTCACTGTTCATCTCAGCGCCCCCAAAAACTATGGATTTGACACTAACGTCGGCTGTTTTCGATTATTTTTACAGGTCACCCCCTTCGCACCCCCACCCCTAGGGGTGCTAGGGATGTCTTACCCCAGCAGTATTTCTTTCCAGATCGCAAGGCACATGTGTACCAAGTTTGGTATAAATCGCTCCAGGTATTCCAGAGTTATGCTGGAACACACACACACACACACACACACACACACACACACACACCCATTATAT
>JAJKFI010000003.1:6593179-6614871 GCA_029204185.1 Lerista edwardsae | reverse complement strand
ACCTTATCTGCAAAGTGTTTTGCGAACTCGTCACAGCGAGCCTCCGTATGCTCCTCCCTACCAGTAAGAGGGGCAAGATGTAAAAACCTGCGGACCACACGGAAGAGCTCAGCCTTTTATTATATCGGGCAACGCAATCCTAGCGTGCCCCTTTCATCGATGCTACGTCATAGCGTTGACGCAAGGGGCGGAGCGCTGACGCAGGAGCGCCGAGCAGCACCCCCGCGTCGGCACTTAATCTCTTAAGACGATGCTACTCTCAGTGTCGGCTTCAGAGTGTTGACGGAGAGACTCCCTTGCGCTGATCGAAGACGGTCTGCACAAGGGATTCTCTGTCTCTGTCTCTATCGGGACAGGGATTGGGGTGGGGGAGGCAGGAGGCGGGAGGTGGGGTTGGGAGATGGCTGTACGGCCACATCCTAAGCCCGTCAGCGAGGCTGCATGGTCCTGATTCGGGCCACGCGGTCTCCTCGGATCTGCGCCCGCTGTTTAGCGGGTACAGATCTGAGGAGCACATAGGGGAGGCTGGAGCCTCCCCTACGGTAAGGGAGCCCACTCTCCCTTGTCGCGGGGAGGCTCCAGCCTCTCCTAAACAGCGTTGGATATGGCGCTGGCCCATTGGCTTCACCAGTCCGGCATTGTTTAGGATTGCGCCCTCAGTAACCGTCACATTTTTCAGACCTTTAACCACGGTCTACAACATGTGGCCCACCTTAATTTTGCTCTTGCTTGTCCCAATCCTTCCATTTTCTCCCTAAACGAATCCAAATAAAATAAAAAGGACAACAGTGCTTTCATTATGATATGCTGTAGGTCAAAGTGACCACTTGTGGATCTTGGCCTACCATTTGAAAACCAAAGGTATATTTGCTCATGGAATGGAGAAGTGGCTCTTTTTCAGGGCTGTTTCACATTTTACAGATATTAGATGAACCTGATTAGGTGTACTATACATACTAAAACATTCCTTCTCCCTCTCTACTGTACGTGAAACAGTAGGTAGAAATGCTTTTCACAGACTGTGGCCTTTAAGCCCAAAAAACTTTAACCATTCTGATTATCTTGTATCTGTATCTTGCATCTGGCATACCTGATCTGATGTATTTGCCATGTTTCCTGTAAGATGCAGGAGTCTCACATCTTCATCTTTTTGGACTATAGCTACACACTACGGGCTGGCCAGTCAGGGCTCCCCACAGCCCTGCATGCAATATACATGCATCAAGTCCAGCTCCAGGGTTTTGTGTAGTAATGAGGTTGGAAGTTGGAAGAAGAGGCTTGCTGTTTTCCCTGCAAGACAAAACTGTTGACTCATTTTTATAATTCATGTATTACTGTTCGTTCACTTACCCTGCTCTAGGAAAACAATGGGGAAGTAAATTCAAATTATGCCTAGTGGGGCTTGGTTTGGTGAACCCTTTAAAAAATCCATGAATCGTAGATACCCAGGCTTACCCAGGCTTAGAGAGCAATCCTAACCTGGAGTTAGGCCAGCACAATTAGGCCAGCACAGTTTGGCTGGCACAAGGGACCCCATAAAGTGTGTTTGGACCATTCTCAGAGTCAGGGAGGATGGCGCAGGTCTGTGTGCTGGACTCTCTCACTACAAGCGTGGTCCAAACATACTTTATGGGGTCTCTTGTACCAGCCAAACTTTGCTGGCCTAACTGTGCCAGCCTAACTCCAGGTTAGGATTGTGCCTTTACGGAGTCATGGTGCCAGCTATGACATGTACAGAAGATTCACAGAACTCTGATGGCACTTTAATCTTTTCTGCTCTGTGAGTTCCAAATGTAAATGAACTTTTCTCTGTCTGTGAAAACAGGATGAAATCACATATCTGAACATCCAGCAATTTACCTCCTTATATGAATGAGCCATCAGTTTCAACATTACGAACAGAGCTCTCATATCACCTCAAGGTCAATACTTCTCAGTTCAAGCAGCTCATACATTAGGTTGCAAGTCCTCAAGTGACAGTAATTGAGAGAGGCAACTCTGAGTGATATGAAGGCAAGTGTGAATAAGGCTTCTAGTTGTATGCAATACAGAGAATAGGCCATAGCTAAAAATGGGCTTGGCCTTTCCTACTAAGTGTTCTTTCCCAGGTGTCACAATGATCAACAGCCTTGTAAGAAGCACTGACAAGTCTTAGGGCAGTGGTTTCAAAGTTCCATATTCACATTGGCTTTGCAGGGGTGCCAAGGAATCCCTGGAGGAGCAATGCATCATCTTTTGCACATGCTTTCAATACAGAAGGCCTCCTGTTTGGTGTTTGGTATTCCCAGGTAGGACTAGGAAAAAAAAATCCTCTCTGCAGCCATGGAGAATAACATTCTGGTGAATGATTGACCGCACACACAACACAGGCCTGGACAATTGCTAACGCTGGCAAGCCATGCCCCAGAATGCTTTGCAGCAGCTTTTTACTCCCCACAATGCCTTGCGGGACCAGGGAAAGCAGGAAAAAGGTAGCTAGTTGGTGAAAGCATGCAAAATACCAGTTAGCCAGCTCAAGGAGGGAAAGGAGCTAGTCTAATGAGTTCTGTAGGGATGCTTTGTGTGTGCTGCTGGCCTGCAATGAAGCCTGGTGTGCATGCACTCGCTCTCCAGTAAGTACAGACACCAGGGATTCCTTGGACAATTGCAGTAGCTGCAGTGGTGTCATTCTATAATGAAGTGCCGGAACGCAGGCGGGACTTACCCCTTGATTGACAGGGGCCCCGCGACGCGTCGCCGCCTGCTGTTCCGCCGCGGAGGGCTTCTTCCGGGTGGCATGCCCCTCCGCGGCTCTCCGCAGCACCCAGCGCGCCACCCAGGCAAGCGGGCACCCCCTCCAAAGCCAGGGGTGCCCGCGCGGGGCTCGGAACGGTGGCGACGCGTCAGAACTGCGCAGCCAATCACACGGTAAGTCCCGCCCACTGTTCCGGCACTTCATTATAGAATGACACCACTGAGTAGCTGGTGATAATGACAGTATTTCTAGCTGGACACATTCAGAGAATTTAATTTGCTTTCTTTGTTACTCTGAAGCTGGCCTGCAAACTTTACCAATTGAGCAATGTGTACCTCCCACCCTCCTCCCACACAGAACTGCTCTTGCACCAGCCAACTCAGCTGGTACAGGAGCAGCACAGCGTGGCCTTTGGCCGGCACCCTTGGGCTGACACTACTGGTAGCTTCAGTCCAACGGCACAAGCGCTGATGCAAGAGTGCTGGTCGATCCTCTCTTGCCAGCCCTGCTGCTGTTCAGCCAAAGCTAGCAGCTAGCATTGGCTGAACGGAGGGCATTGGATTGCACCCTAAGATAGGTACAGTATGTGCAGATAGGTCAGCTAGTAAACAGGTGTGTGGGCTTGTAATTGGTGTGACCTTGTTTGCAAGAATCCTCTATGCAGCACTTAAGGTAGGAAGTGCTTTGCAACAGGCCTGCTTAGCTAGCTAATAAATCACTGAGGATGGGGACCACAAATGGTAAGAATAATATTTTTAAAAGACTTTGCTCAAATGTCTGAGGCAGTGAATTTAACACAGAAGCCATCTTTCAATTTCACTTAAAGTGTAATGCACGGAGCTAATTTAACGGGAAGTGGGGTGGCCCAGAAGATAAGTGAATTTGCATTTATGGGATACAAAGATATATTTGAGGATGGCCCTGGGAAAATGCATTATAAAAATAAGCTCACAGGTTCAGCTTGTGAGTCATGCATTTCATAAAAGCTTCAAGGCACTGAAGAGAACAAAGCTGAAAAGAACTAGATCACAATGCCTGTGCTAAGAGTATAGCATCATACAACAATGGCTTATACAAACTGGATGAAGCTGGACTCAAGATCCAGCTTAAGATGTCATATAAAGTAACCGTAGCATATGGTATGGGGTGGACTACAGTATTACGATGTGAAAGATCTTTTATCTCTTGGTGAAGAGTGCTGTAGTGGAATGAATGAGGGCCCAATCTCAACCCCCTTGGTGCCAGCGGTATGCTTGTAACACTGGCACAGGTGTTGCAAAAGTGCCCTAAAGCACTTTTAGTGCTGTTGGTATAGCACTGGTGGCATAGCCAGTAGGCACTCAGCCCAAGCACCAGGAGGATCTGGCACAGAGCAGCATGGTGGTAAGTGTAACCACTGCTGGTGGTATGGGCATAGGAAGGGTTTGGGGAGGGGAGAACTGGGAGGCTGGAGGGGCAGAGTGGGCTTGAGCAAGAATGGGACTGGTGGTGGTCTCCCCCGTGAATCATATCCTCCAAGTCAGGCCAGCCGGCATGACGTGGCGGTTCTCAAGCCTGCACCAGCAAAATAGGCTGCATGGACTTGAGAAGGCCCATTGCGAGGCCAGCGCCATTTATCCCCTCCCCTCAAGGAGCTACTGCACCCACAGTTGCTTTCGGCTGCCATGCTAAACCTGTTTGCAAAGGTATCCTGTGCCAGATGTTTGAGCCACTGCCTACAACATGGAATGGTACCAGCTAAACAATGGCTATAATATATGGGATAACTCCTCATTCGTTTAAGCTTGGAATAAATCCTCAGCTGTTGATTGGCTGCTTAATTCAAACTTTGATTGGAATTGCCATATCTCCTTGCTTCTATTACAATTACCACTTTCCAGAACTGCACATCTCTTTTGATCTTCGGTCTTTTCCCAGCCTTCCAATCACTGCCAATTAAGTTGATCACATTCTGAATTGAAAAGGCTGCCTGACAAAGCCTGCACCAAATAAACAAACAAACAAACAAACAAACAAACCTTTCAACCCCAGGCAAAACGCTGGCAGCCAACAAGTTTTCCTTCAAAAAGCATGTTATTGAGTCTTTGATCGCAAATTTTAAATGAAGTCTCGACAGAGAAGCTGTCAGCTTTAGAGTTTTCCCGGCAAGTGATACCTTTGCAGTCTCTTCTCCTTCTACATTATATATGGCTTTGATTGCCTTTCTAGCATTTCAAGATGCTTCAGTTATGGAGCCAATGGAGTCAAAGGGGTAGTTTAGTCGCAAAGATCTATCGGTGTCATCATCTGCAATCATTTGACTGAAATGCCAACACACTAGTTGCCTAACTATTCCTTCTGACTAGCTCCTTGTGAAATTCCTTGGCTTGTCAGCTCCTCTGTTGATTCAATGCATCTTTGCTTGGAACTGCTTCTGATGCTCTTCCTATGCTGGACCGCTCTCCAGCTTCATTGGTACAGACATGCCCTGGTATCTGCTGAGGTTCTGAACCAGACCCCACCATTGATACCTGAAACTGTGAATACTGGGGACACCTTTTTAAAGATAGGGGAACATCAGTGGTTTTGCTGCCACAAGGTAAAAAAAGAGATTTGTTTAATATTCCCCTATCTTTTTAATAGGGACATGGTGGCGCAGCAGGTTAAACAGCTGCTGCTGAACTGTCTGACCAGAAGGTTGGGAGTTCGAGACCATGCAACGGAGTGAGCTCCCGTTGCTTGTCCAGACTCCTGCCAACCTAGCAGTTTGAAAGCATGTAAAAATGCTAGTAGATAAATAGGGACCACTTCGGTGGGAAGGTAATTGCATTCTGCACACTACGGCATATAGTCATGCTGGCCACATGATCACGGAAGTTTGTCCTCGGACAAACGTCGGCTCTACAGTCTTAGAAACGGAGATGAGCACCACCTCCTACAGTCGGTCATGACTAGACCATTTGGTCGTGGGGACACCTTTACCTTTTTATCTTTTTAATAGGCATCCAAGTATCCACGATATATGTGGATAACTGAAACAGTGGTTACCAAATCAGTGGATACCAGGGTACACTTGAACAAAGAAAAATTCAGAAAGCCTTTTCAGAGTTGGTGCTGCAGGAACTATCCGTGATCCTGATGTCACTTCTGAAAGTGTATTGTTGATTTAAGGTAGTGGTTCCCAACCTGGGGGCCGGAAGCTGATTTTCAGGCGATCACAAAGAGCTTGGGGCAGCCAACTTAAAAGACTGGGCACCACCACTTTTGATGTTTCATTTTTGCTAGGTAAGAGGCCTTCCCATTAAACTGCCACAATGTTTGTGGCTGCAAGGGAAATTAGCTTTCCAATGGGCTCATCTTGGTGTGTATGTGTGTGACGAAGTCTCACCTGGGTTTCTTTCCGAGCAGGCATGTTACACCTTCCATGTGCATGCTAGGTGAGTCTCAGCACATGGGGAAGAGTAATGTATATACTTGAAGGCTATCTAAAATTTGGCTTTACAGCCTTGTTCAGCAATGGCATAGTATAGAGAAGCCACAATGCAGCCGGTGCAATGTTGTTCTCAGTGCTGAATCAATCACTGAACTCAAAACTCAAACATCACTTAGATGTAAAGCATTCAGAACATTCTAAAAAGGATGTGGAGTTCTTTTGACTTTTAAAAAGTGTGATTTATTGAAAACAATCTCTTCTTAATGACATCACTTCTGGCCCTAGGTCTTTGGTGTGTGTGTGTGTGTGTGTGTGTCAACAGGTTGTCATACTTAAAAAGGGGGTCCCGGTGCAAAGAAGGTTGGGAACCACTGGTTTAAGGGCTTACTTTCAGAACTGCTTGCTCAATCCAATCCTCCTTCCTGCTAACAAATACTGTATAGCTACTTGGTGGATCCTGGTAGGACTATTCAAATACATATGTAAACTTGCCTTCTAACCAGAACTAAAGGTCTCCCATGGTCCTTTATTTCACCCATTGGGCAGTAGCTTTTCTGCGGACATTGGCCTCAAAAAGGACACATGGAAATGGGGAAGAAACATGGACCAAAATGAATAATGGAACTATTTAAAGGTAAGAGAGCTACTTCACATTGTACACATGCCCTTGTAGCAAAATGTGTGTTTGCTGTCTTGTGTGAAGTATGAGACATGGGCTTTTCACTCCATGACTGGATGGCTGCAAACAAACCAAACTCTCCTTCGTTTGATTGAAGAAATTACAGAAGTGTACAAAAATAATTATAGTAACAATGTTGTGGGGAAAATATTTGCAGCCATAGCACGGTACTTGTTAAAGACACTGAAAGGCAAGATTGTAAACAAGATCTTGAAGATTCTATCATTACTGATTCTATCAGTAAACAAGATTCTATCATTGGATGATAGAAACTTCATTCAGGCTATACAATATTTTGCACATTATCTACTGTATATACTCATGTATAAGTCTAAAAATTTAAGCCTGAAAATTGACCCTGAAAACATGGATCGACTTATACATGGGTCAATACAGTTAATAAAGCTTTTGACAGCAGCTTGGGGGGCTGGGCTAAGAAGCAGAAAGCTAGGGGGGGTTAGAAAAAAACTGAGCAATTTTACTTTCCAGTAATTGTTCTCAGGCACCAACAGACAACAAGCAAAAAACCAGTAGTCATTTTCCTTCTCCAAACAGCAGAAAGGTGAAGGTGCTTTTGGGAATTGTAGTCATTATGAAGGCTGCTGCTACGGAGGTGCTGTGCTGTATTCCTCACAAAACCTACAACTCCAATAAGCACCTTCATCTCTCCCTTCTTGTTTGGAGAATAGCTCCATTTCTGTGCTGCCTCAGAAGAATGTGAAAAAGCTCCTTTTTTTGGTTGGCTTTCTGCTGCTGTCTCAGAACAATTACTGGTAAGTCATTTTCAAAGAATTTCATACCCGCCCCCTAAGTTTCACCCTCGACTTATGCATGAGTCATGGCAAATTCTATTATTTTGGGCTTAGAACTTGCCCTCGACTTATCCATGAGATCGACTTATACTTGAGTATATATGGTAGGTTTGATACTCTATATCAGTGGTTCTCAAACCTTTTAGCATTAGGACCCACCTAAAATGGTGAAAGGAGAGCAGTGCTACTCCCCCCCCCAAAAAGTAGCATGTTATTTAACCCTTGATGCACATAGCCAATCTGCCCTGTCAGTTTTGTGAATCACCAAAAGTTGGGTTGTGACCTACAGGTGAGTCACAGTTTGACAGACTGACAGTTTGAAAACCATTACTCTACATTATACAGGATTGTACCAAACTAGTCCTTTTCATAATTACTGTGTAACTAGCTATCCATGATTGTGCGATAGACAGTGTTCTTCAACCTTGGGATCAGGACTTCAATGGGCCTCAATTGTGGGGTTGTAAAGGAATGAAAAATGTTGGACTAGAGCACCAAGAGGTAAAAGGGAAGGCATCTGTCTTCAGGTATCAGAAGACAGAGGCCCAGTACTACTCAGAGTCTTAGCAATTGGACTACAATAGCTTTCACTAGTGCCAGATTTCATGGTAACTTTTTCTGCTCTCTCTAATAAGAATATTTGGTTACAATGAACAGTGCTGAGAAGGTGTAACCGGTTGGGGGGGAGGGCGGTGATGGTGGCAGGGAGTGGGTGGATAGAGTTCCCACAGTGGGTTCCCAGTCCCATACTGTATGTATGTATGTATGTATGTATGTATGTATGTATGTATGTATGTATGGGGGTAGTGGCATGAAAAAGGTTGAACACCACTGCCACAGCAGGAATGCACTGCACAAGTAGCCCATCAAGCCAATGCAAACCAGCAGCTGTTCATGGTGATACACCAGGGACTTGATAAATCTTCAGTTTTTACTGCCTGCCCTAGATCCCCAAATAAGGTGTTCTCAAGTTCCATCAGGCCTCAATACATGGCTGGTGCCCTGTGTTTTGTTTGGTGAGTCACAAGTTTTTTCAGGCCTGTACTAATGAATGGCTAAAGCAGTGTTTTTCAAACTGTGGTGGGTCGTGACTTATCAGGTGGATCATGGAAAGCTGGGAGGAGCCATCTTGCAAACTGCAGACCTTACTCTTCTAATATTCCTTTTGTGAGTGTTAAGTTTGAATTTTCAAGTGAGGTTTTTTTTTTGTTTGTTTTTTAAATTGTTTTTAGGTCACCGTTTTTACATAATATTTTGTCCTAATATTGCTTTCTGTCAGGGATCTTTAATGGTTGTGCATTTTCTGCAGTCCAAGAATACCAATCTGCATTTCAGGAATGTCATTTTATTATGTTGCAGTGCCTGATTTGCTGGCGCAGACAGGCCTGATGGCACATTTGCGACAGCACTGGACCGGTTCAAGAGCATAGAGCCGGCGCAACGCAGGTTTAGGATTGTGCTCTTGGTTAAGCATCCATACAAGATGATAGCTTTCATGTCTTTACACTTAAAATTTTCTGAAAATGAAGGACTGTCATGCCTGGGTCTCATTCTTAAACATACTTTCCACTAGTGTTTTCATATTGGTTGTCATTACTATCTATAGGTGAATATTTGAAGAGCTCATTTTTTTCAATCTGCAAAATTGCTTTGCTAATTTATCACCTCATTTACACTTGTGAAGGAAAGGATTTCATTGTGCCCTCTGCTACTTGGGGCCTGTGCTCAAAGTAGCAAGTGATGGGCAATTGTATAAAAATGTTCCTTCTTTTGTTTTGTGCAAGGATCATGGCATTCATGTGAAGGAATGGCTGTTTTAAGACAGCTCTGTATAAAGAGCTCAGGCAAAATGGGCCAATTAGGGCTCTCAGATTACGTATCCCTGGAAACTCATTACTTCAGTTCCATTTAACAGATCCTTGGGTTGATACCAGCATATAAAATATCCCCCATTGGATGCTGTTTCACATGCTGTAGCTTCCAGTGTTCTGAGCTATTTCTGAGTTCAACCCAAGCTTGCTTAGTCGCTGTGTTGAGGGAATATCTAGGTGGCTTTCTAATGAGAGCCTTCCAGGTAGAAAGAAGCTTGATTGTTTCCTCTTTATTAAGCAGCTGTGCTCCCAGCTGGTTTGCTGATCACAAATGAAAATGATGTCTTTAGTTCTCAGTCTCCGCATGATGACCAAGGTTGGAACCAAAATCCGTTTCCGGGCATCACAAAAGACAAATGCTATCGGCTGTCTGAACTCTGGATCATAAAAGACCCGGATGCCATAATATACCATAATGATATATCTCTAATCAGAGTATTCAGTGCTACCAAAGGATCTCTTAAAAGTGAATCACAACTTGCTCATTTGAATTTAAATGCAACCCATCTTAGACAAATCACTGTAGAGTGAACATATTTTCAGCCGGCAGTAGAAACTATGTCAGGCTTTGAGAAAAGCAGATGATGAAGCCTTAGATGACTCAAAATTTGTGAGAATATTTGGGCTGTTGGGGGGGGGGAACTTCTGAGTGGTAAACCATTACCAATGTTCATAATTCAGCCAAATTAGGCCTCTTTGAGTTCCATTGGTTTCAATGTGAGCTATTTAAGCCCATGTTTAGTTTTTAGTTGAAACAAAATGGAGCTTTAGGGCTACAATCCCATGCCCACTTACTTGGAAGTAAACCTGTTGAACTCAGTGAGACTTCTGGGTCAATGTGTATAGGATCAGGCTGTAAGACAACACAAATGCTTCCAATCCCATACACAGACTGAGGTAGGTGGGGAAAAAAACACTGCACACCAATAGCCAATCAAGTGAACAGAAAAATTCCTATCGGGCCCCAAACAGTGATCAACCAGACCCAAACTGTGACAATTGGAAGGTGGGTTGGAAACAACAAACATGTATGTAGCTCATTGCATGCAGAGTGGCCCCAGTGTAATATGTGGTTGATAGACATAGTTTAGGCCCCACCTCATCTCATGCAGCCAGCAATGGGCTGGCAGACAACATCTTGCCCAATAGGGAGGCTGACCAAATGGGATCCTCGTATGGGAAGCAACGAGGATTGGAATAATCGTGGTGTGCGTTGATTCATGATAAAAGCGAGAAAGTATTGCTGGCCATTTTACAATATCAAAGCACTTACAGTTGCATTTAGACTTCCTTTGTGGTTTTGAGAGCAACTTAAACCCCAGGCTTTGTTCTACCTTATCACACAGCTCTGTATTCTACTGGGGAGATCAGTCAACAATCTCGATTTTACCAAGGGAGATGTGTATGGCTGATTTTTTCCAACTCTTCCGGCAGAACTGATTTATACAAAGCTGGAAAGTTTCTGCAGTGAAATGTTCATTTGTGCTATCTATTTCTTTAGTGTTTCTTTTGAGTATCAGTCAATATATGTGGCAGCCAGTAATCAGCAGACTCTGAGAAGCGGTTTTATCTTTCACATTTTTTTCCCTTTCAATACCCTCACGCTTTGTGCTTCCCCAATATATTATTACATGTTGTTTGCAACATATATTTCCATATTTCTTGAAAATTGGGCATTGCCTTGGCTATTCAAGCACTCTAAAGTGGACCACTAATGATTTTCAGGCAATAAAGCACACATTTATCTTGTTTTGCAGTGTAATCTTACAGGAAGGTGTTTCGGTATGATGTTGCTGAGTTGGAAACTTGCAGAGAGAGAGATGGGGTGACTTCAACATCCTGCTCTTCAAAAATGTGACTAGTTCGAAGCCTCAATAATGATATAAAAACAATTTCACTGCAGGACAAACCAAAGTAACTCAAGAATCAGAGTGCAATCCTAACCTGGAGTTAGGCTGGCACAGTTAGGCCAGCAAAGTTTGGCCAGCACAAGGACCACCGTAAAGCACGTTTGGACTAGTCTTGGAGTCAGGGAGGATGGCGCACGTCAGTGTGCTGGCCTCTCTGAGAGTGGTCCAAACATACTTTACGGTGCCCCTTGTGCCTGCCAAACTTTGCTGGCCTAACTGTGCAGGCCTAACTCCAGGTTAGAATTGCGCTCTGAATCTTTTTTGTGTGTGATTAGAACTTTTAAAAAACTTTAATGCACTCATGGGAGGCATCAGATTTCATTAGAAAAACAACACTGGGAGAAACAGAATGGCCCAGCCCCATGTAGTTTTCCTTAAATCACACTTATACCCATATATCCACATGTGTGGAACTACTATCAGCCATCAAGGGAAAAAGGGAGGTCCAGATGCTCATCCTGTATTTTTACTGGTGCACAGCTTGTAACAGATTTGGATGGATTAATTCTGGGAAAAACAGTAGAGAGGGAGAGCTGATTCAACATCCACTCTCACAGCACCACTGCTCCAACCAACTTGGGAGCCATGTATGGCTTGGAGATCCAATCACAGATTTCTCACATTATACCTGAGGGAAGAGTAAATTACAGGCTCTGCGTTTCCTCTGTCCTTAATGCCTGGCAGCTGCATGCATGGCTATCAAGACTTGAGGCCATAGCACGTCTTGAACTGGTGACCTGAAGATTGTGAATCAAGTGTGCCATCACTTAGTTCTCTGATCAAAAGAAATAACTGCAGGAGGACTATACCTCAGAATGCCAGGTGCAAGGGAGTGGCCACAGGATGCAAGTATCTTGTTGTCTTGTGTGCTTCCTGAGGCATCTGGTGGGCCTCTGTGGGATACAGGAAGCTGGACTAGATGCCTGATCCAGCAGGGCTCTTTTTATGTTAGAAGCCACCAAGGAAGACTCTTTTCATTAATAGGCAACATGAATGAGGTGATATTTCTCCACACAAGTTTCCAGGATAGGATTGTTTGTGTTCAAAGTAATTAGGAGATCTGCTCTTGTTGTTTATGGACGGTCTCTGCCTCATTCCCTTTCCGCCTCATGGTGCTTTGAAATGTGACATTTTGGGAGGTGAAGATATACTAGCTTTACATTCTAATTAAGTTGCTTCACGGCAGTATTATAATGAGGAGAAAAGTCATTTCTTGCAATCCCTTCATATGCAAATGTAGATAAGCCCAGAAGGAGTGACAAGAGGGAAGAAGACAGATATAATACAGGCAGGGAGCTAGAAGAATGGAAGGCAGTTCAGGGCATCTCCAAGAAATTCGGTTGCATGCATTGAACTGGCACTTGAGACTAACATTCCCCCGGGAGGCATTAGCCTGACACAATGCTGGGCAAAGGAGCTTCTACTTGGTCTATAATTGCACAAATCATATGCAATTATATTAATTAATATAAATTAATATGGAATATGTATTTTAGCCATGTGGTTTTATATATGTTGATGTATAATGTCTGCCTCAAATTTATTTCAGATGCATTCAAATTTCAAATTTATTTCAGGTTCGTTAAAGTCGTTTCTGATTGGGAGTTTTTCTTAATACCACCCTTTTTTCAAGTAGCTGAGGGTGGTGTATATAGTTGTTGTTCTCCTTTCGTCCTCACAACAATCCTGTGGGGTAGTTGAGAGCACAATCCTAACCTGGAGTTAAGCCGGCATCGTTAGGCCCGCACAAGGGCCACCATAAAGCACATTTGGACCACTCTTGGAATCAGGGAGGATGGCTCACGTCTGTGTGCTGGCCTCTCTGACTCCGAGAGTGGTCCAAACATACTTTAGAGTGTCCATTGTGCTGGCCAAACTTTGCTGGTATGGCCTAACTATGCTGGCCTAACCTCAGGTTAGGATTGCTCGGAGATAGTGACTGACCTAAATGTGGATCTTCCAGGTGCAAATCCATTTCCCAAATAACTACAGCACCCTGGCTCTCAGTTTCTATAATATACAGTATAATGATAGCATCATCTAATGGTCTGCATTTCTTTTTGATATAAGGCTAGCCAACCAATCTTGGGTGGATTTCTTACGAATGTATTGTTAAAGCTATACACAGTATAATTGTATCCTTGATTCCAAGAGTTATAACCCTTTCTGATTGTAAAGTGTTAAAAGGGTTTTCAAAAACAAATATTGATTTTATATTTTATTCAAGAAAATGAAGAGCTTTTGCTCTTGATGAATTGGCTGTATTTTTTTTATTTTTTTAAATAGGAGCATGCTTGCAATAGCAAGAATGTATTGTGATTTTTGTGTTAGGATTTTGATTGATTGATGTTGGAGCCCTTTTATAGGTTGGTTCTTTATACAAATAAAAAATTTGCCATGATCAATATATTGAAATATGTTGGGAAGTGTGTTAAATTATACTTGCATCTCTATGATTGCCAGTGATAGATGATAGTGCTTGGTTTTGTAATGCATTTGTACAATTTATTACGTTGTCTATATATTTACAATGTATTACATTATTTATGTGAGTCTATTATTAATAAGAAAAATATTTATATACCACTTTTCAATAAGAGTAGTTCACAAAGTGGTTTAAATAAGCCAATAAATGGTTCCCAAAGGATGCATAATCTACAAAAATACAGAAGAGACACTAGCAACAGCCACTGGAAAAGATGCCATGCTGGGGTGAAATGGGACAGTAGCTCTTTCCCAGCTAAATATAAGACAAAGGTGACACCACTTTAAAAGGTGTCTTTTTGCTCAGTAGGAGCGGCAAATAATTAATCACCATAGTCACCAGGCTGCATCCCTAGGGCAGTCTTTCTCAAACTGTGGGCCAGGACCCACCAAATCAGTTGCAAGCCAATTCTAGGTGGGTCTCCATTACTTTCTATATGTATTTTATTTTTAATATATTATATGATGCTACTATGGTATGCGACTGCATTTGGGAAAATGTTACAGATCTGTTCTTTTAACAGTCTACTATTTATTTGCTTTTAACAACGATAGTCAATGCATCTTACTCCTGGGTAAGTGAGGCTAGGATTGCAGCCTTTGGGTGTTTGGGGATGTTTCTTTTAAACAGATCAGCAACTGCTTGGGAGGATTAGGAGTGTTCTTTAAACAAAATTTTTAATTTATATTTTTTGTAACCTTTTACATTTACTGAAGGCCCTTATCGCCGGTGATACACGCATACCACCGGCGAAAATGTTGCAAATATGTCCGTGACACTCATTCAGCGCCAGGCCCCAACATGAATAGCTGAGCACCAGCAGCCAGTAAGCCTGTTTGGGACAGGGTGGAGGCGGGGAAGTGGGAGGAATTGGGAGGAAAAGGTGAAGAGCTGGCCACGAGGGGGTCGGACTTGGCAGTGGCTTCCACTGCCGGATCTTATCCCCAGTGGTGGCTCAGGCAGTCCACCATGGGGCTGCTTGATTCACCGCCAGCAAAATAGCTGTTGGCGAGCCAAGGAGCCCCATGGGCTTTCTCCGGGGAAAGGGGACAAATGTCCCCTTCTCCCGGGGAGACTCCAGCAGCTGCCTTGGTGCTCCTGGATGCAACGGTAGCCTTTTGGCTACTGCTGCGCCCGTGACAGTTAGGAAGTTCAGGATTGGGCTGCCCCTTACTTAATTTGAATTGATTTTGTCATATGGAGGGTGGTAAAATTTTCCTGCTTGATTGTGTCACTTCCGGCCATGGAATCACTTCTGGGTTAATGACATCACTTCCGGTGTGTCCCAACAGATTGTCATTCTAAAAAGTCAGTCTCAGTGCTAAAATGTTTGAGAACCACTGCTGTGGGGAAAGTTTGGCTGCTGGAGGTCTCCTCTGGGTAAGGGGACATTTGAGATAGGAATCTCTTTTTCCTCACCATAATTTTTTCTTACCTGAGATAAGAAAGGTTGGAATTCTGCAGGGGAAGAGGCTTCACAGGGTCCACAGCATCCTTCCTCCGTGACTTATTGGGCTCAAAGGGGGGGTACTCCTCAGTGATTATGAACCCACTGTTCTCAACTGCCATGGTACATGGTGGGCAGGGGTACATGCAGTGGTGTCATTCAAATGATTTAGGAACAGGAACTCACTTTTGATTGGCACTTGTCGGGAACCCGGAACCAGCCACGGAGCCCATTAGGATCCATTCTGGTCCATTCCCCCTGCATGACATCACTGCCTTTAACCCTCTGAGTGCCAGCCAACCAAGAAGAAAAGCTCTTTGCAGAGGAATTGGGAGGGGGGGGAGGGAGAGTGAAGTGGGCGGAGTCAGCCCTAATTTTAACTAGTGGAACTGAGTTCCCCTGCGTTCCCCCTGCATGACATCACTGGGTACATGGGCATACTGACATGTCATGGTCATTGGGACACTGCTCTGTGGATAGCATTCTCTGTTGGTGTTCCCATGGATATTTCAATGTTACTGAGAAGGGCTTTGCCAGTATGGCTTTGCCAGGACAGACTTGGCATGGCATTCAAACCTTGTGGTGCTTGCATAGGTTCATCGTCCATATGATGCTGCTAGGTGGGCTTAGGATATATGATGGATATTGGTGCAGCATCTGAATAGGATTGAGGCCAAAGTATACGCTCCTTCTCATCTCCTGAACACTTCCACTGAAAGTGGCTTTGATCATTTAAAATAAATGCTTTTATCACTTCCACTGGGTGTTTCGTCTCAGTGTTTTAATTGTTTTTAATGCGTTGTTGTATATTTTTAATCTTGTAAGCTGCTTTAAGTACCCTTACCAGGAGAAAGGCGAGGTATACATTCATTAGATAGATTGTATGGACCATTGTTTTATAGACATATGTATTTCCATGTAACTGGTAGTTTGGACTTTATCTGCAGTCTTTTACCAACTTTGTAGCTTGCAGAATCATATTATACAATATTCTTTTTATAATTATTCTTGTATTATGAAAACGAAACTTGAGCCAATATGCAGCTCTGCTGTGCCATATCTGTGTGCAACCACCCAGCCGTCTTTGTTCTTGCCACTTAATTCTTGCACGTCTATCACTAGGTTAAGAAATATTCGCATTACTGCTGTGACACTGCTGACCTTTTTCATATGCCTTTTTCATTTACGCATTCATTTCACTGCCTGGCTGTCATCTTTGAAACAGGATACAAAACGTTCCAAGCTACAAAATCCCTTTCAAATTTGGCCCACTGCAACTTTAGCAGCTTATCAGCACAATCCTATATATATTTACTTAGAAGTTACCTGTGTTCCATGGGGCTTACTTACAGATACAGTAAGTGTGCATAGGATTTCAGTCTTTGCAATTATCCACTGCCCACCACACCAAACAGCAAGGAAGTCAGTGCTCTTGCACATGGTTAGATAAGATATGCAGTGAAATTTGGTGCTCAAATGCCAAAATGTTCAGCAGGATTTGCTTTGGTCAGATGTAATAAATTCAACTTCCTTTTGATGGCCCATACATCCCTACATGAGGGATATACATGGGTACATCCCTAAATGAGGCAAAAACTATCTAAGGCCCTCATAAGCGCAGAACAGGGTCAGGATAGCTTTGAAACTTTATATTATCAATGGACACTGCAGAAGATTCACATCCCCTTAAACATAATCCTTTCATTGAGCTCCATTCACACTTCATAGGTGAGTTGCCAAGTGATCTCCATCATGGAACTTGCCCAGTGAGATTTTTATGACTTTCATCAATGGCCAAGGATGTTTTTATGATTTCCATCGCCCTCTTGTTAACAACATCCCCAGAAATATGGAACAATTGATTTATGTACCATACAATGCTTTTGTGCATATGACACACAAGAATATAAGAAAATGTGGTACCTTTTCTTTCTATTCATCCATCAATCAGCTGAACTGATGTCTTGTTTTGAATGTCTTTCATTTAATCTTTTCCTACCAAACCCCATCTCATTTTATCCTTTCAAATCTAGTTCTTTATTCAACTTGAGATGTTATTCATCACTATAATGCATCTTCCACTTTAGTTAACATTTATTTGTCCTTTCCCTAACAGTACAAAGACCTCTGTAACACTTACCAAATTTCATTACCATTCATACTTATAGCTTAACCTGTTCTCATTCATAATATTCAGTGTCCAAAGCATCATTACTGAGATAATGTATGTTACATATCAGTAATGTATGAAACACTTTGCATACTGTAAAGAGCTGTATAAATGTTAGTAATAATATATTTTCAGGAAATGAAATACCTTGGTTGATATCATGGCTGGTTTGGGCCACTCAATCCAAATGACAGGAATGATGATAGATATTGTTTCTTTCTGTGTCAACCTTTCAAAGTGGTGTCCTCTTATATTTAGCAGGGGGAAAGCAACTGTCCCTCTTTACCCCAGCATGGTGTCTTCTCCAGTGGCTGTTGTTGGAGTCTCTTCTGTATTTTTTAAGATACTGAGCACTTTGAGGACAAGCAGCCATTATTTATGTATTTTAATATGTAAACCCATTTGTGCACTACTCCTGTTGAAAGGCAGTAAATATTCATCATCATATGTAAACTTTTTCTATGGCCTACTTCCACATTTATGCCTATAATCTGATCTAATCTATGCCCTTTATTGTTTAATAGTCCAATTTATTAATCTTTTAGCAATGTTTAAGTTATACCCATAGTATCTCACTTTCCTTTTAATAACCAGCCCTCTCTTAACTCCTACTTTCCATTTTTATGTAGTCATTTTAATAGCCTTCTCTTAAAGATCTTAGATTCTTAGATATTAACCGCTATAAATTCCATATTAATCCATTGTACAGCATGTTTTCATTTTAAGAGTGCATTCCCCTTTAATGGCTCTTCTACAGTTTCATTATTTCTATGTATGTATTTATAGATATGCCACTCCATAAAGATCTGGGTATCCTTGAAAAAGTCTTACTAAGGCAATGCATAGGTAAACTGCCTTGTTTATCATGAAACAAGTTTGCTTTCTAAAAATGAAGTTATCTCATTGTGCAGAAAAATGCTGAGCTACTTATTGATTGATGTAGATTCTAAAAATACACTTTCCCTTCTCGAAAGGCTGGCAAGAATCTAACGTACAACATGCACAGTTGTTGAGTGACTGGCACTGTTTTTAGTTTATTTTTGTCCTCATTTATGACAGGGTTCCCACCATTTTTTAAACTTCTTGTTAATGTTAGTCACATAATGTTAACGATAAATGTCATTTTAATTTTTTTTTTAAAAAAAACACCCAACAATCTGAATTGTAATCTAATATTTATTAGCATTAGTTCTAGGATAGTCTTCTTCCTCTTCCTCTTCTAGGACAGGGGTGTCAAACATCAGGCCTACAGGCCAGATGTGGCCTCTGGGAGCTCTTTATCTGGCTCTTGTGATAACTGGGCTCTCCCAGCGCTGCCCTTTCAGCAACACCACTGCTGCTGAGTCTCTGGAAGGGAAAGACAGAAGGATGTTTTAGAAGGCAAGGAACACTACAGGGGAAGGGGAAGGCCAAAAAGGGTGAGAAGGACATGCTGCTGAAGTCCTGGGAGAGCCCAATTATACCACAGGCCACCCTTTTAGCAATGCCACTTCTGCTACAACATCATTTCACAGACCATCTCTCAGCTCCTGAGCTCCACAGTGACACTGCAGCAGAAGAGGCGCTGCTGAAAGTGTGATGCGTGTGATAATTGGGCTCTCCCAGATCTTGAAAATATGATCAAGATTTGCACATTTTTCTCTTCTATCATTTGCAGCCATCAAGTTTCTATGTGAAAACGAAGTACCTGTTTCTGTACATCATCTGCTTAATGACATCACTTCCTGCCCAATGATGTCACTTCTGATTTTCATCAGGCACCATGAGTTTGCTCACTATTGTTCATTAGCTCACTATTTGTTCATTAGCTCACTATTGAGTTTGACACTCCTGTTCTAGGAAATACATTGCCATGGTAAGAAATAAAAATCCATTGTTTATCTGCCAATCATAGAATTTGAGAATCAGTGAATGCACAAAGAGGGAAACCATACTCCATATCCAGACATAGGTAATAAGATGGTGCATAGGCTCAACCCTGAGATTTGTACATCCAACTTTTCCAGTGTGTGGATCACCTAGTCTGAGCCTACATTGCAGATGTGCCAGTCTGTCTGTGGAGGTCAGGCACACAGAGAATTTGAGGTCTGCTTTTCTAGTTCCATTCTAGTACACTGTAGACTACAGCTACATCATATATTGACTTAAAGGAGTAAGTAAGAGGTACCAATTAAACATATATGTGACATAGTTTACATATCAGTGGTACTACGCTGTCAGTGGCATAGTACTGAGCTCCCTTAGGTTCCTGATGGGCCACTATGAGATACAGGAAGCTGAACTAGATGGGCCCTTGGCCTGATCCAGCAGCTCTTCTTATGTTCTTATGTAGTTAGATCATTTGACACCTGAAGCCCATAAAATTTTGACACCCCCACATGGCAAAATTATTATTTTTATTTATTTATATTTTTCACATTTTTATACTACCCTTCTTCCAAGCAGCATTCTAGTTATTTGGCTAAAATATTGGATAGAACACAGATATTTCAGTGCAGTTTGTTTCATTACACTCTGCATTAAATTGCACATCAAATGATATATAACATGATGGCATTATTCCTAAAAACCACAATTTCAGTCATTATTAATTAATTATTATTATTTATTTATTTAAGGGATTTCTATCCTGCCTTTCCTCTGCCAAGACAGATGCCCAAGGCGGCTTACAATTATTGGAGAGGGGAAAAACAAAAAGTACAATACGTAAAAATAACAAAGCAATAAAATAAGCAATAAAAACAAATAAAAAACAGGGTAAAAAGAAATTGATTGGAGGGGGCAAAACTATTTACAATGCAGGTTTAGCTGCAGAGTTACAAGAGACAGACATATCAACATTAAAACGCTAGACGAAATAGAAATGTCTTGAGCCCACGCCGAAATGCCATAAGGGAGAAGGAAGATCTTAGATCCTCCGGTAGCGAGTTCCATAATTGCAGTGCCACTACTGAGAAGGCTAACCCCTCTTCCACCAATCCCCTAACTTGGGAGAAAGGTGGCACTTGCAGGAAGGACCCCTCAGATGACCTAAGAGGGCGGCCCCGAATGTAAGGGTGAAGGCGGTCCCTTGGGTAACATGGACTTGAACCATGAAGGGCTTTAAAGGTCAAAACCAGCACCTTGAATTGGGCCCGGAAACGAATGGGCAGCCAGTTCAGCCACTGAAGCAGTGGTCTGGCAGAGTCAAACCACCCAGCTCCCATAACCACCCTAACTGCTGCATTCTGCATTAATTGCAATTTCTGGATCATCTTCAAGGGCAGCCCCATGTAGAGCACATTACAGTAATCCAATCTTGAAGTCACTAGGGCATGGACCACCGTGGTCAGGACTGATCAACTCAAGTATGGCCGCAGCTGACGCACCAGCTGAAGCTGGGCAAATGCAGCTCTAGCCACCACTGCCACCTGGCATTCCAGGGAGAGCTACGACTCCAGGAGAACTCCCAAACTGCACACCCAGAGATGAACAAGGCTCTGAGAGTGCCTGGGGCAGGGCGATGTCACTGCACCCAGCCACGCCTCCCTGCGCCCGGAAGAGCTCCTTTTTGAAGCGAAATGGAAGCTGGGGGGGGGGGGGGGCCCAAAAAGCGCATGGGTTTTTCTGTGCTGTGGCGCCTCTCCACTGCCGGCGCCCATTGCTCGCGCCCTCCGCTACACCCTAGAAACACCTCTGCGTGCACCTGCTCCTGCAGAGGGAGTGTAACCCCATTCAGAGTAAGGAGATGACTACTTGCACCGAGGATTTTCTGACCAGGAGGCCCTCTGCCTTCTCTGGATTCAATCTCAGCCTATTGGCCCTCATCCAGATCCCAACTGCATCCAGACAGCGTTCCAGGACTTTCACAGCCTCCCTGGAATGAGATGGCAAGGAGAGAAAAAGCTGGGTATCATCAGCATATTGGTGACACCCCACTCCAAAATCCTGGATCACCTCCCCCAGTGGTTTCATGTAGATGTTAAAAAGCATGGGGGACAAAATAGAGCCCTGTGGGATCCCACAATGTAGCGGCCAGGGAACCAAACAGGTGTCCCTCAGCATCACCATCTGGGATCTGCCAGTAAAGAAGGAGTGGAACCACTGCAAATCAATGAATGAATGAATTCACTATTCATTATGAATATAATAATAATAATAATAATAATAATAATAATAATAATAATAATAAT
>JAJKFI010000003.1:6481052-6593169 GCA_029204185.1 Lerista edwardsae | reverse complement strand
ATAATAATAATAATAATAATAATAATAATAATAATAATAATAATAATAATAATAATATGAAAGAATGGATTCCTCTTAGACAGTGTCACCTTATGAATACTTTATTGGTTCTATGCTGTTCATAATAACATCTCATTGGCTCTTCGAACAATCACTCATTTGGTCCTTTTTTAACTCAAAAAAGAAATCTACTTTTTGTTACATAAGACAGTCATATTTTTGTTTTCTGGTGTATTGGCTGAAATATTCGATAGAATGCAGATATTTACATGCGGTTTGTTTCATTACATTCTGCATGAAATGCAACAAATGATATATAACCAGATGATATTATTCCTTATAATTTTATTTCAGATAGTATTATTCCTTTTCACAATTTTAGACACTCGTGGTATCACACACACACCTAAGAGTGGCACCCCAGGCGCCCTCTCCCCCCTTGCTAGCTAAGCCACTGGTGATGGCAGATTTGTCCTAATGTCATAGGAATCAGGGCCAGCCTTAGGGAATTTGACCATTGGGCCCTGAGCCTGGAGGGGATCCACACTTGGGCCGCGAGCAGAGCAGCCGCAGTCAGCACTTCATTCCGCAGCTGATACTCTAGAGTGGAATCTTTCTTGCCAAAGCATCATGAGGACAGTATGATGAGTAGAACATTGCCACTGGACGGCCCTCCTTCCCTCCCACCTGGTCAGCCAAGGTCAGATTGGCTTGAAATTGATCCCCCTGGAAACAAGTGTGGTGATGCCACTGCTGGGTGCCTCTCTGCTGCTACTCATCCTGGAGTGGGGGTCCCTGCAAAAATGTGTTGCATTGGGCCCCACAGCTCCTAAGGCTGGCCCTGATAGAAGCATATTGCTGGGAGACAATCCTGCCTTGTCCCTCCTGTTCCCAGCTCTAGGAGTACTGATCCCAAGGAGGAGCCATAACTCAGTGGCAGAGAAGATGATTTGCATGCAGAAGCTCTGAACTTCAGACCCCAGCATCTCCCTTTACAGGATCTTAAGAAGTAGGTAGGGCTGCAAAAGAACTCTGCCTGAGACTTTGGGGACAGTGTTGGCAGTCAGTTAACACTGGGTTTACATATACAAAGTGTCTATGGGGCATTAGGGCAAACCTACTATTGCAAATCTCTCTGTATTGATTTTTCCCTTTCAGTTCTTCTAGTACTAGTTTCCTTGTTACACCATGTCCTTGATAGAAAAAAATATATTTACATTATTATGAGCAAGACATCACTGAATTCCACATTTACATATGTTAGCTTATTAGACTGCTCTGTGAGCTCGTCACCTCTCACCTTCCTCATGTATTCCAGCGCTATCATTAATTTATCCTTATGATGCATTCGGGAAACAGCTGCTTTTAAATGCAGTACCTTGCAAGGTGAAGACGTACTGCTTCTACATTCTGATTATGTCTCTTCACTGCAGTATTATGATGGGGAGAAAAGTCATTATTTGCTATCCCTTTTCATATACAAATGTACTTGTGCCAAACCTATTTCGTGTGTGTTCTTTTAAAATACATGTCTTCTAAAAAACGCTTTTTTCATATCTTAAGAAATACATTTTATAGGGCAATTCTGTATATTATGCTGGATAGTGAATTTTTTTTTTAACCAACACCTCTTTAGCTTTCATTGTGAAGCCAGGGACGAAGAGGGGGGAGGGTAAAGGGGGTAATTTGTACTCGGGCCCAGGGTAAAAAAAGGGCCCAGGATTCAAAAGAGGGGGCCCAGAAATTTCCTTGGATCTTAATTTTCTGTTCTCACCTGGAGTTGTTGCCCATGCGGGATGCTGGGGCACTATTGTGGGCAAATAGAATTAAAAGGATGTGGTGGTGCTGCGGGTTAAACTGCTGTTGCTGAACTTGCTGACTGCAAGGTTGGCAGTTTGAGACCACGCAACCAAGTGAGCTCCTGTTGCTTGTCCCAGCTCCTGCCAATCCAGCAATTTGAAAGCAACTAAAAATGCAAATAGATAAATAGGTACTACTTAGGTGGGAAGGTAACAGCATTCCATGCGCCTTGGCGTATAATCATGCTGGTCACATGACCATGGAAACTTGTCCTCAGGATGAACGCCAGCTCTTCGGCTTAGAAACGGAGATGAGCACTGCCCCCTACAGTCGGTCACGACTAGACCAGTCGGTCGTGGGGAAACCTTTACCTTTTTAGAGATGGTAGCTGCCGCAAGCCATATACACTGGACCGAAAATGCTAATTTTCTTCAGTGATTTGCTCTATTTAGAAGGTTTTAGAGAGACTTAAGTGTGTGTTTGGTTTTTTGTATGATTGTATCTAGGTGCCGATGCCACATGGGCAGGTAGATCTGGGCTCTGCATCAGGAAGTCTAGTAGACTTGGGCTCCGAAACTATTCTGCCACTCTCCCCTTCCCTGTTTCACCCTCCCTCCTCCTTTGGGAGCCCAAAATAAACCTTGTACCCACTGACAGAATTTATATCAGAAGCCCTGTGTGTTCTGTAGTGAACAGAGACTATACTGTCAGAGCTTTCCTTTTTTTTGTGACTTTGTTGAGCTTCTGCCTTAGCTGCTCTTTCCTAGGGATGTGAACCAAGGTCCAGTCAAATAGGAATGAGTTGGTACCATGATGCTTAGCAGGGGTGGCAGTATGGCAGTGCTGCAACATGCCATGTAATTGGCCCCTCCCCTTTGCTGTGGGAGCAACTTGGGACAGTGATGGGAATACGCTGCATGTTGCTATCATTGCCCAAATGGCTGCATTGGTGAGGGGCATTAGGGAAGTGCCTGACTGTCCTATTTGTATGTTGCCCCGCCTGACTATTTACTGCGCTGTCCCCCTGGCTATGCTACTGATAAGGGGAGTACTCTCCCAAAGCTGCTGCTCAGTTGTGGTGATTGGGGAGATTACAGAGCTCTACACAGGGGTTTTTTCCTACTCAACAGCCAGAGCTGGCCCAAAGCCTCCTTACCTGGTGCCTGAGACAGCATGCAAAATGCTGCTGTCCTTTACATGGTAATGCACCAGTCTCTGTTCCCCCCTCTCCCTGGACTGGAAAAGACAGAGGGAGGCACAACAGAAGATGGAAGAGTGGAGAGTGTTGGATACTCTCCTCTGCTCTGTCTCCCTTTTCCTTTTTCAACCCAAGGAGTGGGAACAGAAGGAGAGGCAGTGGAGGTGAGTGAGCTGAGAGCCCCCTGCCAATCTCCTGTCTGTGGCAACCACTTCTGCTGGCCTCATGGATAGGCTGGCCCTGCCCACAGTTAGTGGGAAAAGTTAATGTCACAGAGCTTTCAGGCTGTGTTATAAATGACTGGTGTACATTTATTTATTTATTTATTTATTATTTTGAAGAATTTATACCCTACCTTTCCCATGCCAAAGCAAATGCCCAAGGTGGCTTACATGGGCAGGCTAGTCGAAACCACCATTTTTCAATCTTTTTTTCCCCCCCCAAATATACAGTATTCTGCGATTCACCGAATCCTCAGTCCCAGATGTAGCCTTCACAGTGTGACTCTCTCCTCTGGCTGTATTGCAGAGAACTTCAGCAGGTGATCGTAAGTCCAGCCTGGACAGGTCCTCAAGGTTGGACTCCGTTCTTTTGCCGGCTGGCCTTCTTACCACATTCCCGCACATATATCTCAAACCCAAACAGCTTGATACTTATGAACTACATGCAGTTGTTGACCGAGAGTTCATTTCACCGAACTCTCAAACAAGGCAAACCTAAGCATGTCCGCACAAAAGTAATTCCCACTGCATTTAATCAGACTGACTCCCAGTAAATGTGTACGGGATTGCAGCAATAGTTTTTTTTACCTTCAGCTGTAATTTCACCAGTAAAAACAACAGTTTTGCAGCATCTTAAAAATGCTACAGGGATCAACACATTTGTAGACAACCATCTACTTCATCAGATGCATGACGTATTTCACCCTGCAGTGAAGTGATCAGGAATAGTTAATGCCTTACTGCATTAGGAATGTGGGTACTCCTCAAATAACTGCTGAACTAAATGACTGCTCTGAGAGTGTGGATCTGAACATGCCCAGAGTTAACACATATATACACAGTGTGACAGAAGTAGTGATTTTTGCATGCAGAAAAACAGTATAGAAAACATTAACAGCCAAATTCTATGGTTTTCCCCACTGTAGCCATGCCAAAAGGGCAGTACTGCATGCTATGGTGGGGGGATTGGATCAGGTAATCATCCAGATCGCTAATGGATATCCTTAGACATGCACAAGCTCTTTAGCTGGCATAATTCTGAGGAGAGAAAGGGGGCGTGTCAGGAGGTGAGGAAGGGGATAGCATACTGACACAGGACACCCACCTCTGTTCTACCCCTGACACGCTTCCTCCCTTGCTGGTCTCCACCAGTGATGTCATGCACCCACTACGCACCACTACGTGAGTACCGGTTCCTAGAAGTTGAGCTGGCCCTGCCCACTCAAAGCTGGCCCCGTCGGCTGGTTGGCTCAGCAGCTGCGCATGCGTACTGCACGCCCACAGCCGTTGCCTGCACTTTCTGTGAGGAGGCAGGCAGCGTGGTGGTGGCGGCAGCAGCGGCAGCAGCGGAGCGAGAGGACCAGAGGCGGCAGCGGCAGCAGCAGCAGTGAGGGAGACCCGGGAATAAGGCAGCAAGCATGAGAAGGTAGGCTGCCTGGGGCTCCCGCTCCCTCCAGCTGCGCAGATCCAGCATCCCGGTTCCTCCTGCAGCCTCCCCCCAGCCCCCACGTGGTCTTTTTTTGGTCGCCCGTTCCCCCTCCTGCTCCTTAACGGATCCTTGCATTTAACATTAAAGTTAAATGGCTCCCTGTCCCAAAAGGGCTCACAATCTAGTACAGTCTAGCCTGCTATTTAACCAGGGAACAGTTGAAGCAAAATATGTCTATACACATCTCTAGAAAGCAAAGCAGTAGAAGTTACATCAACACTAACCACAAGCTGAAGTTCTTACAAACATGATCACATCCATGGCAACCATCATGACCTCACTTCCGGCTATGACCTCACTTCCTGCCACGACATCACTTCCGGCTATGACTTCACTTCCTGCCACAACATCACTTCCGGCTTATGACGTCACTTCCGGTGGGCGGACTCCGACAAGTGCCAATCAAAAGTGAGTACCTGTTCCTAAATCATTTGGATGACACCACTGGTCTCCACCCTATTTCCCCCAGCCCATTCTGCCCACCCTGATGACTCACCTCCATCAGTGGGCCTCTTCCTGCTGCTGTGTTGCCTGCTTCACAACGTATTTTGCAGTGGCCCACAAGTGTGCAGCTTTGCAGGCCCGGAGATGCATGACACCAACAGCAAGTTTTGCATAGGATTGGGCCATAAATCTTTTTCAATGTTAACAAAAGAGAGAGAGAGAGAGAGAGAGAGAGAGAAGGAAAAGAGTTCTTTGGTGGTGATAAGTAGCAGGCTATTTGCAAACTACAATTGGAAGCAATCAAGAAATTAAAAGCTCTGCCATCTAAAAACAACACAATAAACTGGAAGTTTATCGTGATGCATTTGGGAGGCAGCCGCAATGTGGCCCCAAGGTAAGGGAGCAAATTATAAACAGACCTGTTGGCACAGCTGCATCAGCACTGGAAGGTTGGGTAGGATTGGGCCCTAATACACAGTAAGTAGGTTTGGGACATCAAGTCATAAGACACCTGTTTTTAAAGAGGCCAGAAAAAATGTGAAAGATTTTAAATATACTATAATGCCACATCTCCTTGACTATACCATGAAACTTAGTATGCATGTTTATGATACAATGTTCTATTTGAAATGTTAACATCAGGTCAAGCCCCATGTTCATTTTTTGGGGGAGGCAAAAAATGCAGACTATTTTGCAAGGTGATATCGGACTTGACATAGATAAATAAAATGTCAGAATTAAAGTAGTTGTGCAGATTCCAGACTTATTTCTTGTTTCAAGTTTGAATACTAATTCAATCTTTACACCTTTTTCCAAAGAGCCAGGAAAGATGTAGCATAATATATCTTTTTGAAGCAATGAGAAACCACAAGATAATTTGGTATGGATGTTCATGGAAAAAACATAGCTGAACAGCAGCAGAAACGAAAGAAGATACACTGTAATGTGGTAATGCTCCTGACGACAGTTGGGCGTACAAATTCCAGAAACAATTCCCCATTCCAAGTTCACACACCAACTGGACACCTACAACACTTTCTCCGTAAAATATTTGTAAAGGGAAGCTTCTCAAACATTGTACTTTACTAGTAATGTTGTACTTAAGTTCAGCAGGTGAAGAGAGTGGCAGCTCCTGCAAAAATGGAAGGTCCTGGAGGAGTAACATGTATTTTGGGCAGGGGAATGAGTTTTGTCCTACAAACGATGTGGGGGATTAGAGTGTCAGACTAGGGCCTGGGATTCCTGGGTTCAAATCCTGACTCAGCCATGGACCTTAATTGGATAGCTGCGCGGACCTTGCCACAGTGACCCACGCCATAGTGACATCTAGATTAGATTATTGCAATGCGCTGTACATGGGGCTGCCTTTGAAGACGGTCCGGAAATTACAGCTAGTATAGAATGCGGCTGTTCGGGTGGTTGCTGGGGCACATCAGTTTGACTCTGTCGAGCCGTTGCTTCGGCGACTACACTGGCTGCCGGTTCTGTTCCTGGCCCAATTCAAAGTGCTTGTTTTAACTTTTAAAGCCCTTTACAGCTTGCGTCCGGGGTATTTGAGGGACTGCCTCCTTCCATACAATCCTGCCCGTACTCTTAGATCATCTGGGGGCCCCCTTTTGACTGTGCTGCCACCAGGAGAGGTGAGAGGGGTGGCGGCCAGGAAGAGGGTCTTCTTGGTGGTGCCCCCCCCCAACTTTGGACTACCTTCCCCTTAGAACTGAGAACTGCTCCATCTTTGGTAATATTTTGGCGGGGGCTGAAGACATTTTTATTTCAACAAGCTTTTAATTGTTGACAGGCTGGGCTGGTTTTTTTAGACTTTGTATTTTAGGATCCACGGGACTTGTTTTAAATTTTAATTATTTTAATGTTGTTTTTAATTGTTTTTAATTGTAAATTGTGATTTTATTGTATTTTATTGTTGTAAGCCGCCTTGGGTGCCTTGGGGCAGAAAGGCAGGATATAAATTAAATAAATAAATAAATAAATAAATAAATAATAACAAACAGGGCAAGTAGCTTTCTCTCAGCAACCTAACCTATGGAGTATGGATCACCGGGCAGTGCAAAGACTTTTCAGGTTGTTGGAAGGCAGGGAGGGAGTGGAACTGGGTTGGGGAAGGGCAGAATGATCAGGCCCAGGAGATGGTAGGGACATTGGCAAAGGCTGCCGCCGAATCCTATACTATACCCCCTCCAGAGACCAACATGGGTCCCCTCGGTTCTGCATCCACTAAGTAGTTCTAGATCTGGGCAAGATCTGCAGACCTGCAAGTGCAGATCATAGGGGCTGGCGGCATTCTAGTGGGGCAATGGAGTTGATGTTCCCTTGCCCCGAGGAGAAACGGGCTGCTCTGATCCTGCAAGATACAGTAGTGGCCATTTTGGCACTGCTGTACCTTGCAGCACCGGCTGGCAGCCCATAGGACTGGGCTGTAATAAATCTCTAAATTTTCTCTAATTACTACAAATTTAATTGTATTTTGTGTGTGCAGGGCGGTGGTGGTGCATCTGGTCCAAGATTCCAATTTTTGCCTTAGAGGTCCACAGGCTCCTAAAGGTTGGGAAGCACTGCTCGAGGGCAAAGGCGCTCTGGAACCCTGGGGAGGGGGCCCTTTCAGGCGCGCGAACGAACTGACGCACACCTTCTCCGGAGCAAGGCCCGCTGATGTCACCGCGTCGGTTCGCACGCTGCCCAAGGCTGCAGGGCGCCCGCCGGCTGAGGAGGCTCGCAGCCCTGGAAAGAAACTTTTTGACCGGCACCTGTTTCGAGGCAGAGCCGTCGCGGGAGGCACACTGGCTTCTCCCACTCAGCTCCTCGTTCGCCACAGCAGCAAGCGAGGCCCGACGTGCCCCCAGCCCAGAAACGAAGCGGTCCCGCCCCGTCGCCCCCTGTAAGCGACAGCTGTGGTTAGCGAGGTCCCAGCCGCTGCTCTTCCTTGCAGGCTGGGCTTGACGTCAGCGCGGCTTTCCCGAGTTGCTGCTGCTGCTGCTGCTTGCCGGGCTCAGGCAGAGCGAGGCTGTTGCCGCACCAGCCGCCTTCTCCTGATGCTCGGTCCGGAAGGGGCCGCTTCTGACACGCCGCTGCGCCGCAGACTGACGAGTGGTGCAATTAGCTGACCGCAGAGGGCTGAGGAGAGCTCCGGGGCAAACAAGGCGCAGCCCGGAGGAGGAGGAGAGACCTCAGAAAAGTGCCCGGAGCTGGGGCGCCAAGCGGAGATTCTCGCACTGGAGCGAGAACCCGCGGGCGGGGGGCGCGTGCGCAGAGAGCCGAATCCCACCTTTAAGGGGGCACGGAGACGGCGCTAAGAAGGCAGCCCGTTCCTGAAGTCAGGCGCAAGACGGGAAACGCGGGGGAAGAAAAGAAGCAGCAGCCCTGTGGGGCGGGAAAAGGCTGGAGGAGCTCTTCACAAACCCCGGGTTGGAAACAAACTGTGTGGAGCGCAGAAAAAAAGGGGCTCCTCTGGAGAGGCGGGAAGCAAAGCGCTCTCCATTGTGGGGTGGGTGGGTGGGTGGCACAGCGGACATGTGCCCTGAAAAGACGACGGCAGCCTAATTGCTTGGACGCGCGGCGGAGAGAGCGCGCACGTGGCAAAGGAATAAGGTGGCGGGCTGTGAGCTGGGCGAGCCCAGCCAGCCACGGGTGCTGCGCGAGCGGCGTCCGAGGGCGCTTCTGAGCCTGCGAGCGGCGGCGGCTGTCCCGTCCCGCTGCGTTGAGCGAGAGCCGCGGAGGCAAAGTGGCCTCGGGAGCCGGGAGCAGCTGCCGCAGCAGCCATGGCCTTGAAGGACGGCGGGGGTGGCGGCGGCGGCGGCGGCACCACCATCCTGCCCATTAGCGACATGGTGTCTTCGTCCTCGCCGGCGGCGGCAGCGGGGGGGCTGCGCTTTCCCGGAGGTGGTGGAGCTGAACGTGGGCGGGCAGGTATACGTGACCAAGCACTCGACGCTGCTGAGCGTGCCGGACAGCACCTTGGCGCACATGTTCTCGCCCCGCCGAAACGCCACGCGGGAGCTGCCCAGGGACAGCCGGGCGCGTTTTTTCATCGACCGCGACGGGTTCCTCTTCAGGTACGTCTTGGATTACTTGCGGGACAAGCAGCTGGCGCTGCCCGAACACTTCCCGGAGAAGGAGCGCCTGCTGCACGAGGCCGAGTACTTCCAGCTGGCCGACTTGGTGAAGCTGCTCTCGCCCAAGGTCACCAAGCAGAGCTCGCTCAACGACGAGGGCTGCCAGAGCGACCTGGAGGACAGCAACTCGCCGGGCAGCGGCGGCGCGGGCGGAGACCTCCTCCTGCCCCACCAGCGCGCCGGCGAGAAGCGCGCCGGCTTCATCACCGTGGGCTACCGGGGCTCCTACACCACGGTGCGGGACAACCAGGCGGACGCCAAATTCCGGCGCGTGGCCAGGATCATGGTCTGCGGCAGGATCGCGCTGGCCAAGGAGATCTTCGGAGAGACTCTTAACGAGAGCCGCGACCCTGATCGGCCCCCGGAGAAATACACTTCCCGGTTCTACCTGAAGTTCACTTACCTGGAGCAGGCCTTCGATCGCCTCTCCGAAGCTGGCTTCCACATGGTCGCTTGCAACTCCACTGGAACCGCAGCCTTCATCAACCAGTACAGGGAGGACAAGATCTGGAGCAGCTATACAGAGTACATCTTCTATAGTAAGTCCCTAGTGGCTTAAGCGCCGATTTCCTCCTCCTGGGGTGGGAAGAAGAGGAGCACAGGGATTAGTTTCTGCCAAGGTTCACAAGTGCTTTTTAATCACAGAATCTGTTTTTTGTAAGTCTGTACAATGACATGTCATGCTAATTCAGAAGAAAGTACCTCTGATCATGTGCAGAGTACCCTTCCTTCGCCACTAAACTTGTGCTGTCATAGAGGTTTAGGGGCAAAAGCATCTTCTAGGGCCAAAGCCCTAGAATCTAAGGACAAAAATAATTCTGCTGGATCAGATAATTTAGGTATTAGGATTGGCGGTTCTAACATGTCAAGGTAACTTGTCATTTTTTCCTTTTACTGCTTCATAAATTATGTTTAATTGCTTTTAGAACTCTGCGTTAGTGGGTCTAGGGCTGCAGGCATTTCCCGATATAAATGACTCATTGCAAAATTCATCTTGTAAAAATCCACTTAAGGCTCATGCACATTGCAGAGGAGGCGAAATTTGGCAACCTCTCTGTGTATAAAGGAGCTAAATAAGTTATAACTTACCCAGTAATCACCACTGCGCCAGATATTCAAAAATACCACTTCGTTTTCTTCTTTTAAAATGTAACCATGTGTGAGACCAAAGGAAGAATTTTGAAGCTGTCAGTGTCTAATGTGTATTCATGGTTGAAATAAAAATGCAATCCCATCAAACGTTTACCATTATGATTTTAATCAAATTCTGTAGAAGTGAGTTCTAGGCATGTGCACAAGATTAATTTAAATGCTTTTAGGAGCAGGGTGATGAAATACCTGTTGGAAAGCAAATTTGGCTTCTTTGCTTTTTTTCCCCTTTTCCTAGGTCAACTTTCCTCCTTTTGATATGTTCCCAGGGCTAATGCACACATGCATGTTTATGACTTACTGTCTCATCAGCCTTCATCACTTTCTTTGATTTTAAAATACTTATTTTGTTCTTCTCTCTCTCTCTCTCTCTCTCTCTCAAAAAGGCCCAAAACAGACTTTGAGTCAAATGTGAGTACCATCTCCATGAAAAGCATTACTGGAATGGATGTATTGAAATCAGTACATTCTATCAGTGGTGATTAATCTTTAACGCATACAAACCTAAATTATCACTTGGTACTCCAGTCAATTATTGTGTAGTGCATATATGTTTAAATTGGCACTCACTCTAGTATACCAAGAAGAGTTTTCTTGACCTGACAGCATTTGGACTTTTGCTTTATTCAAAAGAAATAAGTTGACATTGTAGTGGGCATCACAAGCCACTGCTCTGAGTTTTGTAGTGTGCAGTTGTGAACCAGGAAACAGGAGAAACCAATTTTTAAGACTGAAGGCTTTGACATTTCTCTTTGTGAAAAATGTGTCCCCTCAACCCATCTGAAGCTTTAACTACCACTCGTGTTGCCTGAAATACCTGTAATCCTGTAAGGCTGTAATACCTGTAACGCTGTAACTCTACACACACTTTTCTGGGAGTAAACTCCATTGAATACAATGGGACTTCTGAGCAGATATGCATAGTAGTGTCGGTCTCCCTTCTTTTTAAAGGCTTCAGGACTGCTGCTGTTTGATTTTGAGGGTGTCATAGGTTTAATTGAAGTGAGGCTTGGTACAAGATTAAAGCAAGCAATGCTAGAAGTAAGGAAGGGTTTTTAATATTTTATCACTACATTTCCTTCCATTCTCATTAACTACAAAGTAAACATACTCTAGATACATTTCAGTGGAGACAGAACAGCAAGAAGAGTAACTCATACAAACGTTTACCAAATGCTATAAAAAATGTCTGTCTTCTCTTTCTTCTTCTTTGACTGTTGGTGAAGTTCCCTGAAATAGCACTCTTTTGAGTTAGGTGTACCAAAGTGTACAGATTTCATATTGTTTGCAAATGGTAAAATCAACTGCAGATGTGCAGTGCTAGAGCTAGACAGCATCACTAAATCTCACAATGTGCTTGCTGTGTTGGAGGATAAGTAGAAAATGATTCAGACTAATGAAAACGCAGTTGGATTCAAAATGGGAACATCATTTGGCAGAGATTTTTCTTCCCAAGACTCGGGAAGCTTTAAATCTTTTTGTTGTTTGGAATGGTTTTCATTAGACCCTGTATACACGCAAGAGAGTAATCTTTCCCGTTCACTTATGGAGGAGTGTGCGCATGTTTACATTGAAAGGAAGTGAGGATGGAGAAAATTGGAACATTTCAATACAATGGGTATGTGACTAGAAGGTAGATTCAATTTGAAGAAGTCATACAAATACAATGGGAATTAATTTACAGATTTTCATTATGATTGGCACATTATGATTGGCAGCTCCCGAGGACCAATTCATGCAATCATCAGGCTCCTGGGCTGTTGCAATTGTTGCACGTGTCAGCTTCCTGCCTCCAATCTAGGCCACTGCCATGTGCAAAATAAATTTTTGTGTATGCCATTGTACTACTGGTCTTAGGTGGTGGTGATGGTACTAAAAAGACACCATGCTGCGTATTGTGGTAGCTGGTATTTAAAGTAATTTAGAGGTCACTATGGTTTGAAGCTTTCAGCTTTCAAGTTCTAGTTTGAAGTCTAGGATCTTTACTGCCATACAGCATTTTAAATAAATGAAGTAATTATGACATCATCATTTTACTTTTCTTGATTGAACTGGCCCTTTCATATGCATGACTCAACATTAATTGATATTCTGGATCTGTCAGTGCAATCCTTACTACCGGAGGGACAGCCACTCCCACAATTTTCCAGGAGTTGAGGTTGGAGTGGTAGAGAAGAAACCCAAGAGCTTATGCTATCATCTCTTTAAGAGACAATTAGTGGTCTAAGACAAATCTACTGTACTATTATTTTGTCTTCTGTAGTTTATTATTTTGAGATTAAATTGTAAATAACTTTTGAAAGCCTTGGCAGAAAATCAGTACATAAGTGCAGTTAATAAATAAGAGAAGACTTCGATAAGTTAGAAAATTATCCAATTAAAATTAAGCACTTTTAAGTCTCATTTATTTCAGTGGAAAAATTAAAGATATGAATAAATCTTTCCCATGAAAATTAGTGGGGTGTAAAACTAACTCTGACTAGATTGTGCACTTGTTTAGTGCAAGGAGAATGTTGTCTGGTTTTCTAAGCATGGTTATATTAGGTTGGGAATGCCCTCAGGTTCACACTCTCATCCCACCACTCCACTTGTGGGCATTCTTCTGCCCTTTCAGAGCTAGCTGATCCTGTGCACTTCACAGCTTTTATCATATGCATGCTTCCCCAGAAGTAAATCTCAGCAAATTCAGTTCGGCTTATTCCCATGGAACAGATGCTGTCCTATGCTTTTTGAGGAAAAGGCACACCTGTGTCCAAGTCCTTCCAGCATGCAAGATAGTGTGCCAAATACTGCCCCCTGGTGCCATCGTGGTGATGTGCCAGCCTCTGCTCCTCCTGCTCCCTGGATTGGAAAAGGAATAGTGGGAGAGAGCAGACGAGAAGTGTGGAAGAAAATGATTCCCAAAACTCTTTTGAGTTTATAGCATCCAAGGATATAATTCTGTACACCAGTGCTTTCCAAACATTTTAGTATGGGGACCAACTTTTTAAAATAACAATCTGTCTCAACTCACAAGGCAAAAAAAGAGATAATAGAAAGAAATATTTGATTTATTATTAATAATTAGTTAATAATTGGGATCGTGTGTCCCCAAGGTTGCTAGAGACGTTACATACAGTGTGAGTATGCGTGCGCGTGCATGCGTGTAGACATTTACTGGACTCTCCCTAGAAACGGAGTTTAAGAACTGTTCCTTCAAACCTTTACATGATCATTCCAGGATACTCAGAAAACTGAACTGGAGAGCAAGATGTGCAGTTAGGGATGTCTAGGCCAGACAGAAGCCTGAAACTGGGTTTACAGGTGATCTAGAGAAAAAAGGAAAATGTGACATTTAAACTTGGGGTATGAAGATGATCTCATACAGGTCAGCATTCCAGCTAACTTATTTTCTTCTGCGAACTGGGTAAGAGTGCTTGTAACATTTTTTTAAAAAATGTTTCAAAAACTTTTCATGACCCACCAAAAATCAGCTCACAATCCACTGGCCAGTCCTGACCCACAGTTTGGGAACCATTGCAGTACACGCTATCCTGGGAGTAAGTCCCATTGAACACAACGGAACTTCTGATTAGACATGACTAAGCTTTTGCTCCTAGTCAAGGAATTGGATAAGGAGAATCAGTGGAGGCAAGTGGGTGGAAAGTGGCAGGCTCTTCCTGCCAGTCTGCCACCTGAAGTGATTGTGAGCCCAATCCTAGGCTTTTCTACTCAGAAGTAAGTCCCACTGTAGTCAATTGGGCTTACTCCCAGGAAGGTGTGGATAGGATTGCAGCCTGTATCAGGGCGCAGTCTTATCCAACTTTCCAGCACCGATGCAGCCTCTAGGTAAGGGGACACATATTCCCATACCATGACAAGACTTTCGTGATTGCCCCCCACTGCAGGATGCAGTGCATGCCTCATTGGCAAGGCTGCATCAGTGCTGAAAAGTTGGATAGAGTTGGACCTTGATAGTCCAATCTTAACCAACGTTCCAGGGCCAATGTAGCTGTTCCAACAAAATGAGCGCTGCATCCTACATTAAAAAGGCCATCACCGAAGCCTCCTCAAGGTAATGAAATATTTGTTCCCTTACCTTCAGACTGTACTGCGGCTGCTTTGGCACTGGAAAGCTGGATAGGATTGGGATGTAAGTTGACTTTCTGGATGCACTGACCCTGATTGTGCCCTTCTAGTTGAATAAAACAGCAAATTTCCTTTAAAATGGCCTTTTAAAATAGAATTTTTCTGATTTTTTTAAAAAAACTTCCATTATGCCCTCTCTTACTTTAAAATATATTGGGTTGAAAAAGAAATTTGCATGCAATTACAAACAAACAATACATTAAAGCCTACGTTTGTAGTTTTTTCAAAAACCAAGTCATGACATAAAAGCATAAGATGAGCCTTGTCGGTTCAGGTCAAAGGCCCATCCAGTTTAGCTTAATTTTACCCATGTGACCCATCAGCCTTCTCTGGAAAATCCATAAGCAGGGGAGAAACCTCAGTGTTTTCCAAATTTGCCGGCGGTCACGGCACTCTTCCTTTTGTGATAGTTTCTTCCCAGTCCTCCCAGGCACCACCATTTTGCATTAAGATCTTTAATCCAAGATGGTGGCACCCAGGAGAGCTGGAAGGTCATTGGGGATACCCCACAGTGCCCCAGTGAGTTTCCTATGGCACCCTTAGAAGTGGCAGACCTGGCCAATTCTCTACCCCGGGGCAAAGTCTGCTGGAGCCTCCCCAGGAGCAAGGGATGCTTGTTCCCTTCCCCAGGGGAAAGCCCTGTTGATGCAGTGGTGCTCCTCAGCTCACCGCCGGCTATTTTGCCAACGGTGAATCAAGCAGCCCCATGTTGGGCTGTCCGAGCCACTGCCAGGATAGGATCTGGTGGTGGAAGCCAATGCTGGGTACCACCCGTTTGTGGCCAGCTCCACCCCTTCCCCGCCTCCACCCACTCCAAATGGGCTTACCGGCAGCCCATGCTGCTGGAGTGCCATCTGGCTGCCTGTTCTCATTGGGGCCTGGTGGTGAATGAGCACCGCCCCAGCGCAGTCCTACACATGTTGCAGATGTTCTTTATGGCGCATTTGTGACATTTTTGCAGGTGGTATGTGGTACCGCTGGCGATAGGGCCTTCGGTCAGCATCTAGCAAGTTGCCACGATACTTGGGTGTCCAGCAGGTGCATTCCTGTACCATACCAAGGGATGAACAGATTGTACCTGTTGCGATCCTTTATTCCCTGCCCCATTGTTTCACATTCTGTCCTGAATTTCAGCAGAACTAGGGAAGTTCTGGAATTAATTCCAGAACAAAGGCATGCGTAGTTTACTAGGGCTTCACTAGGGTGCCTTTGGGCACAAAAGGCGGGGTAAAAATCTATTAATAAATAAATAAATAAAAATAAATATTTTTTCCCATTTACATTATACTGTGCATGTGCACATTCATTAAATGCTCCCCCCACCCAAAAAGGGAGTAACCTTGATGATATAACAAAATGTATATGTATATGCATGTTAGTATTGTGCATATGATTGCAATGACATTCTTTTGGAGATACACACAAATTGATGTTTTATTGATATACCCAATGCATTTGCGGTCTGGTAAATGCCACCATAAGAGAAACGAAAGGTACAGTCACATCAAGAATAGATTGCTTTTTCACAGTACCTTGTCCCTCATGTTTTCCAACACCTAAGGGCATCTGGAAATTTGGACTGAAATGTTATCAGCAGGCTGATAAAATCCAGATCTGTTTCTCTCTCTCTCTTTTTTTAATGTTGGAGTTTGATAAGGTGGTGGAAGAGTTGAACAGATGTCTAGTAAACCGAAATTTAATCCAAACATGATGGAAATGCTATTGCTTGGCAGTTTAGCTGACCAAGGAGGTGGGATTCAACCAATCTGAATGGGATTGCACTTCTTTTTACTGATTAGGTTTATACCTAATCCGTAATATTAGCACTTGGTTAGCTCTGACACTTACTTTGGATCTTCAGGTAGCATTTGTAGCAAAAGCACTTCAAACCAACTTAGACTAGTGTGCCGACTGTGATTCTTTCTGCACAAAGCTAGCCTATTCACTTTTACCCACAAGCTAATATGCCAATTAGACTGCTACTGTGTTTTATAGGTTGATCTGCCTTTAAAATCCACCTGGATACTCCAGCTGGTTCAAAGTACAGCAGCTAAACTGCTGATTGGCTCAGAGCACTCAAAAATGTATCTCTGTAGTTTCAAAACAGCTTCTTATGGCTTCCTATGCATTTCAGTTCAGAGTGCTGGTTTTAAGCTATAAAACTTTAAATAGCCAGCCATCAAAGCATTTAAAGCAGCTATTTTTAACCACTGTGCCGTGGCACACTGGTGTGCCACACATGGCCTGCTGGTGTGCTGAGGGAGTTTGGGGGAGGGTCATTTGGATCTGGAGAGGGCATTTCAGAGATGCAAACATATGGATCTGGATATATGGATCTGGGGAGGGCATTTCAGAGATGGGAAGACATTTTTTAGGCGTCCCATAGAAAGTAACCAAGGATCGGGCCTTCTCAGTAGAGGTTCCCATCTCTGAAATGCCCTCATCAGATCCATATGATCCTTATGAGTTTTAGAGCTTGTGCAAACAGTTTTATTTTCCAGTATGTATTTTGATGTTTATCTTCTGGCTCTGGACTGTTTAGCATTTGTTTAATCAGTTTAATGTTGGTACTCTGTTGCTTATAATTTTTTCTGTTCTTATTATTATTATTGTAAATTCCTGGAAGGCAGAATAATAACAAAAACAAACTATCCAAAACCATAGGGTAGAAAAATAGAATCCTCCACAGAAATGAAGGAATGTGTTTTGCACATCCCTAAATAGATACTTAAACCAAAATGGTCTACTGGGAGAAAAAAAAATCCTATGTATTTCTATCTGTTTTTGGTGTCTAAACACCATTCTTTGAAGTGAAACCTCCAAACAACAGGATGCCCAAGCCATCCCAGAGCACTGAATTAAAACGCGATCATCACAAAAAAATACAAATGCAAAAAATAAATATAGCAGTAAAAACAATAAAAACAGCAGCAGAGCACAAGAGTACAACAAACTGTTCTTTAACAGCAGCTGATATAACCCAGAAAAACTAAACAGCAACCAGTGCAAGAGAAAACTGAATCTGGAAACCTAACTGGAAAAGTCTTAAGCCCTTTTAGGAAAGTTAGCAGGGGCAGTGCACATCTGAATTACAAGGAAGTTCCAAAATTGTGAAACTGCCACAGTGCCCTACTCTTTGTACCACCACCAGGGATTTCACATGCAGAAGGATCTCCTCTGGTTAGGCCAATATGAATGAGGATAGTCTTTTAAATAACTTTAAACTTCAGAATCAGCACTTTGAATTGGATCTGGAAACAAAATGGCAGCTAGTCCAGCCGTTTGATCAGCAGTCTGACACAGTTGAATTGCCTGAGTCCACACAACTGATCCGTTCTGTGCTAATTGCAGTTCTGGATGATTTTCAAGAATAGCACTAAACAGAACTGTCTTGAGATCACCAGGACATGGATCAATCCTGCCAACTGACCCAGAAGGACATCATGGATGATGGTGTCCAAAGCAACTGAAAGCTCTAGCAGGATCAACATGGCACACTTCCATTGTCCAGTCCATAGGTAAGATTGTAAGCAAGAAGCAGTGGCATTCCTACTGGAGGCAAAGAGCTAAGTTTTGCAGGAGTCTGAGCTTTGCTCTCTGAGCTTAGAATGGCTCTGAAGACAAGGAGGAGAGCCGCATTACACAGGAGCTCAGGCTCTTGCAAAATTTAGCACTTTGCCCCCCAGCAGGAATGCCATTGGCAAGGAGGGAGAAAGGGCTTTCTGGGGAAGGAACAGAGGGGTAGGAAGGAGGCAGGAAGCATATGCCACAACTTAGCTCCACTCAAAAACCTCCCTGCGTCTTTTCCCTCCGTGGACATACACCATCAAAATAGATGGTGTGTATCTGATGAGACTCATAGGTTGACCCTCCTGCCTTTGGGTTGTCCCTCCAACCATAGGATGCAATGTGTGCTTTTTTGGCACAGCTGCATTTTTTAATGTGATGCTATCATATTAACTATTCCCATTCTGCTTCGTTCCTGCCCCTACAACATCACATCATGTGGACATTTCAGTCACAAATTATGGAAGAGACATGAGTTGGAAGCATACACGTATCTCTCCATAATATGTAGTTTAGGCCTTAGAGCAGAGATTTTCAGCCTTTTTCATCTCACAGCACACTGAGAAGGAGCTAAAATTGTAAAGGCACACCATCAGTTTTTTTTTTTCCACAATGCACACTGCACTGCTGCCTAGAGGCTCACATTCCCCCTTGGTCCTACTAATTTATGAGCATCCCCCAAATTCCCACCTGTAGACCATTCATGGTACACAGGTGTGCCACGGCACAGTGGTTGAAAATCACTGAAGGCTTTCATTGAGCTTGAAGGCTTTCATTGTATTGATTGATTGTATTGATATAAAAAAATATCAAAGCAATTTGCAGGACCAGACCTGCTTCTGTTCAGTTGTAAACTTGCTTTGTGTCTGTTCAAATAATTCTCTGGACTATATGTGCTGTATTAGCAAGTCAATTGCCACTTATCCTTCACTCTTCTATTAAGGCATGTAGAAGATGAGTTAACGCAAAAAGAAGGAAGAATCAAATGCTTCAAATACTTATAGTGCTCTTAATGCCAAGCAACCAGTTAGTGGATCAGCTTCTTGGAGAATGAATTCGACCTGCATTTCAGTTCTTATCTTGATTCCTTTGCATTTCATCACACTCATCTTGCTGCTGTTGTGTCATGTAGGATTTCTTGCATGTCCATATTACTTTGCTTTCTTTTTTAAAGAGTTTCATTGCTGCTGTTAGAACCCTTTGGGCTTAGGTATAAATATCTAAAGTAAATGGGTGATTTCATATTTATATCAGAGTTCAGTTGGAAGATATCCTTTCTGAGTTGACGTGAGTTAAGAAACACTCTTATAATTCTATAAAAAGCACTTGCTGTTTGCATGTTTCTTTTTATGACATCTACATTTATGTTGCTTGGTTTTCCACTTGATACCGCATTTCTCCGTACCCTATTTGCTATGGAAATTGTAAAAAGTGAAAATTGTTTTCTTTTATTGTAAGATCTTTAGGGATATGACTACATTTATTTCCTTTCCTAAAATATATGTGGAAATCTAAGTTGTCTACCTTGACATCTTGGAATAAAGCAGACTGTAATCTTAAACACATAGAAGAAAAAGCTGACTCCATTTTCCTTCTGGATCTTTATTTTCATAATTAAGACTGATAGCAACATCCTGAAGAAACCAAGATTATGTATGTTGCATTCATTATTCAATGTAGAGCAGTGCATTGCAGTCACTGCAGTGCATTACAGCAGTCTGCAGCCGTGGCTATGCCCTTCACGTGTACAAGCTGGGAGTCCTGCAGAGTAAGTATTATGGTGACTAGCGCCCTTTCAGACTTACTCGCATCTTCCTCGTCATCCAGGTTAGCGGGGGGATCAGTCGTGATATGCCACAGCCCCTCACACTGGGGAAGCATCTCAATTTTCTGGCACCCCAAACGCTGGATCGTAAATCCCGACACGGACATAGGCGACTCCATTCCCGTCTTCTTGTGTTCCGCTCCTCAGCACACAGCACACTGCAGCTCATTCACCAGACATGGTAGGCTGGACCAGACTGGTGTCTACTGATCCAGACTGGTTCAAGCTGGGCCTGTAACCTTTTAAGCTGAGAAATAGTGCCAGCTGGATCCTCCTGGGGGCCAGGAGGGTGTGACAGAGTGCACAACGCTGGCTGCCCGGTGTAGCAAAGCTGGTGTCACCCCAAGTAAGCACAGGACACTCACTAGCTAGATGTCGCTGCACCGCAGAGATGTTTATTTCCAGAGTAAAGGGAGCAGTTCAAGAAGAATAATCAGAGATCCGGTCCTGAAGTCAGCACACGTAAATCAAGACAGATATGGTAACAAGCACGGCAACAACCTTCCTTCTCCTATCCACAACCTACCATGAGCAGTGGCTGCATTCTGCCTTTTATGCCTCTTCTCAGCCAATCACCGTGTTACCCGGGGCTCGTGCAGCTGGTCACATATTCCCCCTCTTCAGGTGCTGGTGATTAACAAACACCTTGGCCTGGGCCCGGCATTCCCTTCAGGAATATTACTACTGGCCCTTGCAGGCCCTTACATTCCCAAACTCCTACAAGGGAGTTGGGTGTACTGTGTGTGTAAGAGATGCGATGGCAGCAATGCAATCTCTAGGAATGCACAGCTGCAGGGATGCAGGGTGTTTTTTTTTACTTACTTTTGCCAGTGCCAGCCTCTTGGGGTTGTGGGAAGACCCACAGATGCCTCTTCAAGGTTCCCCAAGCCTCCTGAACAGCAAAAAAAAAAAAAAAAAGATTAAAAACCACTTCCTTATTTCAATTGAAAACTAGAAGTGGGTTTCAATCTTTTTTTTTTTTTTTAACTATTTTGTATCCAGGCAATCCCCAAAGGCTGGCACTGGCAAAGGTAAGTACAAAAAAAGCCTTCTGCCCCTGCAGCAGTGCAATCCTGGGGATTGCAATGCTGCCTCCCCCCCCCCCGCCCCACAGCCCCTTAAAGGGACAGGGACGAGTGCTTCTCGGTCTGGTGGGTCATGACCCACTAGTTTGGGAACCACTGATGTGTAGCCCAGTCCTATGCATGTTTTCTCAGAAGTAAGTTCAATTATAATCTTAACGAGGTAAGAATGGATAGGATTGCAGCCATACTATAATAACATTTTATAAAAATAAAGGTAAAAAAAGTTGAAGCTACAAATGATAGGGAAAATACGTTTAGAGTGTAAATGAAGTGACTGTCTCCTTTGGTGGAAAATGAATAGTTATAGATAGTTCTGTATTATCTCAGCTGAGCTCCATTCTTGCCTCTGTATTTTGCATCTTTGGTTCCCTGTTTCTGCACTATGGATGTTGCAAAGAAATGGTCCAGGTGCTCTCAACTTCTCTTGGTTTTAATTCTAGAGCAGGAGAATTCAGACCTGGAAACTAGCCCCAACTGCTTATGAGTCTCCTTGTTTACTTGTTCGTTTTTACCATGCATGTCAATTTTGTTCTCTCTTTGTCCTTATCACTGTTTCCTTCTTTCTCTGATGTTCTTGGTCTTTTTTTCTCATTTCCTTCTCTTTTTTTTCCCTTGGGCTTGTCCCTCGGGAAGCTGTCCCTGGGGATGTGTTTTGATGTAATGGTAAAAATTCCCGGAGGCCAAAGTCACCAGGATTGCTTTCAGTAATTATGTGGAGATTAATGCAGATTCCATAGAATCCAGGCCAATCCTTAGTTGTGGCCCTGAGAACACAGTAGAAGATTCTCGATGAAGCAGGCTGATTTACTTGAGCTCTGTTCATAGGCCTAAGGCCTATTTGGAAACAACATTCTTCAGAATTCAAAAAGCTTCGCTTCCAAGGAACTGTAGCCTGTATCTAGTCCTCGGGTGAATACCAGCCTACATGGCTCCTGTGGGGATTTTGCTCATTTCTTAAACCTATGTTAAAGTCCTGCAGCATAGATGACCAAATCTTTGGCTGGCTTATTTTGCTCTTATTGTTTCAAAAATCAACTTGTACTGACAACATACTCGTTTTCAAATAAAATATATAATAGCGAATGTTGTTAGTAATATCTTTGAGTGGAAATAAATATTGTGTTCAAGAAAAAAAATGGTTACAATAAATATTCAAGGAGGAACTCAAATCCGAAACTAATAGTGTAACTGGAGGAGAGGCAAAAAAAAAAAAGGGTAATTACTGCGGACTCTGCACCATGCCTTGTAAGCAACCCGTCCTACTTGACGTTGGACCCATTCTGGGCAGCAACTACAACATGCAGGCCACACCATTTAGGGCACAATCCTAACGTGCTTGAACAGGAAGGCCAGCTGGCCTGTGCTGTATCTAATGCAGGTTAGGAGCAAGCTGGAGCCTCCACAGGGCAAGGGTGCAAGTCCAAGCATACCGCACGACCTGAATTGGAGCCCTATGGCTTGGGAGCGGAGGTTTGGATGCTGTCTAGCCACCGCATTCAGGCTGCACCCTCTTCCCTGGGCCGCCCTGCCCACTGGAATGCCCTCCCTTGCTCCATTCTACCCCCTGCCTTGTCTGTCTTCTCCCCTCCTCCCAGAAAAGCCCTTGCACTGGCCAAACTTGGCTGGCACAGGGGCAGCTTACCTGCGGCTTGTGCTGGTGTGCATGTGCTTTATGGCACGTGCATGACAGCACTCGGCCGATGCAAGTGGCTTTTGTTGGCTGAAGGGGGCAGTTTGGATTTCCCTGCCAGATTGGCAAGCGCTTGCATGTTGCCATCGCTGACTGGAATGGCTCGGAGTAGAAGAGTGAGTGGGAGGGGCTGCTTACATGTCACATTGTGGCACCTGCAGTACTTACTGTTTTGACCCGCTCTAGTTATGCTACTTACTGCAACACAAATGCCTCTCTGCCTCTTTTCTAAATTAAGAATGCATTGACATCCCTTCCTCATTTCTCTTCGTGGCAGCTCCAGATTTCTTGCTCTCCTCCCATCTTCCATTTCTGCTGCCCTAGTTCACAACTTTTAGATTAAGGTCTTGACCTCTGACGAATGTTAAATGTTCCTTGGATACAGGAGTAATGTCTAGTAGATTGTATGTAGCTGAATTAAGAACAGTTAATTGGCGTGGTTGTACATTTAGAGACAGGATATGCTCTGGCTTCTTGAAGTTATTCACTGAGGAATAACATTGCTGAAGTTCAGAAGAAAATTTCCAAAGAAGCAAGCAATGAAATCCTAAGACTTCATTCAGTGAATGAGCAGGGCCTCCCTGAACAGGTGTGCAGTCTGTGCATTGTTCAAAGGTGCCACATTTAAGTGAGCGCCTGGAAAGAGGAGGATGCCTTTAAGGGGTGGGGGCTGGACATGCCTCCCTTTAGCACCTCTGGGGGAGATCACAGTGAGTGGTGAGGGGGAGGGAAAATTTGTCTTTGTGGTTGGCTGCTGGCTCACAAGTAGTTGCAAACACACTGTATGGCACATTTACAACACGATTAGACAGCATAGGCTCATGGGCAGGCTTTGACTGCATTCCCGGCCCAGGGAGGGAGGTGGTGCCAGGATCCGGCACTTGGGCTGGATCCTAATCCCTGTCCCAGACAGCCCGTCCTCAATCTGGGCTGCTTGGATGTGCATTACCTATTTTGGCAGCGCAGATCCCAGTAGTCCCATTCGAGCCACTGCTGCATTACACAGGGTAAGGGGAATAGATTCTACTGGATTGCACAGCACTGGGTTGCACTGCAGCCTGCCCCAGCCTGAATAATATGAATAAAAACTATTCAACATACTTTCTAACTAGGCCTTTGAATGTGGCACTGCTGCTTTTATAAAAGCAGAGGGCTCACGTACCAATGAATTTCTGCAAAATGTTTCTGATTTGTTCTGGCTGTTCTAAAAGTTGTCTGTAGATCTTTGTGGGAATTTCAGGAGGGACTGAAATGCGTCATACTGATTCCAATTATAATGAGAAACAATTTAAAAAGATGTTTTGTCTGATAACTGTAATTTGCCATTTTGTTCAGAATCCATACACTGGTTGTCACTTCCTGCCAAACATGGATTGTAAGAAGGATGGGGTACTTCTTACTTACGTTACTCCGTAATATGTCAGGTATATTTATAATAGAATGGGGAAACCCATTGAAATTATATTTAAAATTGTGTTTGAAATAATCTAGACTAGTGAAAATGCATAAAAATTTCCTCTTATCTCAGTTGATTTTTTTCAGGAAATTGTTTTATAAGTATTATTAATTTTGGCAATGGTCTATTTCATGATTTTATTTTTGTGTATATTAGTTATCTTCTCATTACTTCCAAAAACCAGCTCCCATCCCTACTGTGAAGTTTGTATTCTCTGAAGTAGTCTTACGTATGATTTTCAGAAAGACTGAAAAACTTACCAGCCAACAAAGCTGTAAAAATCAGTGTGTCTTTGACAGTATGACAAATAGTGAATTATTAAAAGTGTAACTTAATTCCGACTTCCTACTAGCAGACACTAAAAATATTTTGTTACAGGCTAGAATAATTTTTGACAGAGGAGGGAAAAAAGGTTCTGCTAAGCAAACATACAGACAAATGTGCACGGATGCACATTTGCCAATTACTGTGGTTCCAAGCAAGATTAATTATGAAGAATTTTGTGGCAGGGATCAGCACAAACATAAAACATGAAATTGAATTGATCAACATGGTCAATAAGGAAAAATACAGTACAAGAAGGGATTCTATACATCATGAAATTGTGGTGTATGTGCGTGAGAAAGAGAGAGAGAGAGAGAGAGAGAGAGAGAGAGAGAGAATTGCAGAAGATATTGGATAGTGAGGAGAGGAGATAGTATCTGGTGTCCACAGTGGCCCCTTGCTTGACAGATCCAGGAAGCAAGGGGTTAAAACCTAGGTCAGTGATTCTCAAACTTTTTAGACCCGGACCCACTTTATGGCATAGCTCTTGTGTTGGGACTCATTAGAAATGATGTCCTTAACCTGGAAGTTATGTCATAGTTGGAAGTGACAAGCAGGAAGTGGCTTGTGACAGGAAGTGACATAATTGTGATGTAATCAAATGGCACTCCTGGAATACAAACTGCCATTCTTGGACTTCAGCAATTGCACAACCATGAAACAAAATATTATGTAAAAGCACTGAACTAAAAACAATTTTTAAAAACCCTCACTTGAAAATTCAAACTGTTAACACTCACCACACGAATATAGCAAGAATAAGGTCTACAGCTTCCAAAGTGGCTGCTCCCAACTTTCTACAACCCACCTGACATCAGGTTGTGACCAGCGTCATCATCCACAAATGAACTACCGGAACGCTGGGAGGGACTTGCGTGGGGCTTCGCCGTGATTGGTTGCCCGCCCGTTTTGTTCCGCGGCTGCCCTGGCCTCGAGGGGTGCCTGCTCGCCGGGGGAGACAGGTGGGGGGCGTGCCGGGTGCTTGGGCAAGCAGTGGGGGGCGCGCCAACCGGGGGCAGCCCCCCTCGAGGCCAGGGCAGCCGCGGAACGAAACGGGCGGGCTGCCAATCACACGAAAGTCCCGCCCACGTCCCTCCCAGCTTTCTGGTAGTTCATTTGCGGATGACGACACTGGTCGTGACCCACCAAGTGGGTCCACAGTTTGACTAACACTGGCCTAGGCCTTAACAGTGAGTGTGCTACACTGCTGCAGCCATCAGAGGCAGCAAGGTCTTCAGGGATATAAGAAGCACCTGGAGGAAAGAGTGGTGTGGGTGGAGGAGTAGAGAGTTTGGAAGAGAGGTGGGAGGAGCCTTCTGGCAATGGCGAACGCACTCGGGGCAGCTCTGTTTCCTCGAGGTGTTCAACTCTCCGTGTGAGGACCTCTGGACCAAAATGAGGTCGTTCAGCTGCCAGGTGAGGCAGTGAACCCTGTGGGTGCAATTTCCTTTAACCCTTACAACGGCAATTGTGGGGTGTAGAGGAGACAGCCCTTTTCAATTTTTGGATCCCACGGAAGAGAACGCCTAGCCGAAGAGCTGGGACAAGCCAGAAAGACTCTCACTTCAACAGCTTAGCGAAGATGTAAGCGTTTTCTTTGAAAAACCTGATTCTAATTTCCATTTCTACAGAGTAAATAGGTGCTTAAGAAATGTTAATTTGGTGAATTGGGGAATGGCAAGCTAACCTAACGAAGAAGGAAGCGACTAGCAACAGCAACGTGTGAAATGGCGGCCAGAGGCGTGCAAGCCGCTGGTATTCAACTAACATGGTATTCAATTAACATATGTAAGCCCTAATGAAAACCTTTCGATTGCAATGGGAAATTGTTTGTGAAGGCATTTAAGTCAGCTTGTTGTTAAATACATTGCAATTGAGTTGGATTAAAAAAATGATAAAGCTAAAAAAAATCAAACAAATATAGAGATTTAAATTGGACTCAGGAACAAACGTTAAATCTATTTGTCTGAATGGGAACTGACTGTTTAAACAGAAGCGCTGCGTTCTAGTAAGCCTGAACTTGCAACTTTCAAAACTAAGAAGTCTCTATGTGCTATGCTCCCTATAAATGGCGACTACTGGCTTTTGAATACTTAAGAGATGTTAATTTGAGAATCTGCAAGTCTTCCCAATGAAGAAGTCCTAATGAAAACCTCGTAATTGCAATGGGAAAGTGTTTGTGAATGCATCTAAGCCAGCTTGTTGTTGTTGGATTTTGAATACAAGGAGACGAAGGCAATTTAACGTTCCAATACTTTGAGTAAATTACAAAACAAAGGCGAAGTGGTTTGTACCTGATTGAAAGCAAGACTAAAGTTATAGATTGAACTTTAATAAAGCATTAGGAATTAAAAAAGGAAAAAAGGAAGAAGATTCAGTTGGAAGGAAGAACCATTCTTTTAACTTTACAAAGAACATTGAAAAGAACATCCTAAAGAACGTTGAAAGAAAAATTCACTAGAAAAGCAGAAGAAGAAGCATCTATTTAATTTATATATACTGATTCCATATTGTGCTGAATTTAACACTGAATACTGAATTGTGTTGAATTTTATATTACATAATTTTGCAGTATTAAGCTAATATTAATATGCTTTAAGTTAGTGGGTGGTTTTTCCGATTTTTCTCCATCCTTTTTTGCTTCCCTCCTTTTTTCCTCCATCTTTTCCTGTTTTCCTCCATCTTTACTAAAGCTTAGCAAAATTAGGAACTGCTTGTAATACACTTATGTTAAGATATACTTTATTTTTGTCTCTTCCCTTTCTAGTTATTTTTCCATCTTTAACCTCTCCTGCTTCTGATGCAATTTAGAGTATAATTTGCCTTTGTAATTAAAGGCTAGAGGGGGTGTGTGTCTATAAGTGATGATTGTTAAACACTAATTGAAGGGCTCTGTTATTGTTCAAAAGGAAGAATATATGCATATATAGAGAGAAAAGGGGGAAAAAACGCAAAACTACAGAAGAAATTTCAAATTGCTAAAAGGTTAAGTGGGAATTTTTTGTAGTTGTTATATCTTGCCATTTATAAGAAGCTTTTGATTGATCTAATCATTTAAGTCGTACTGTTAAAGATAATATTGTAAAGAATGACAGCTAAGAAAGAAGGTCTTAGAGTAGGGGTTAGGACCTCTCCATTATTGACTTCGGGTTTGTCTAATTTGGTGAGGCAAGATTTAAAAAGTATGGAAGCAAGAAGGGAGATTCAAAATGATACAATCTTAGCAGCAATAGAACAAATGCGTCTAGATATACGAGAAAATATAAGAGAATCAGAAACTAGAATAACAACAAGATTTGAAAATAAGTTAGAAGAATTTCAAATGCAATTAAGTAAGGTCTCTGAGGAAATGAAAATAGCTACTAAAGATAGGAAAAAAATAAAAAAAGAAATACATTCAGTTCAAGAGGAAATTACGGAGTTAAAGAGTGAGTTTGAACAGTTAGAACTTATACAGTTAAGACAACAAATGGAAAATGCAAAGATGTTAATTCGTATTCGGAATTATCCGGAACAACAGAAAGAAATAACAGAGAAAGTAATTAAAAATTGGCTAGAACAAGAATTAGAAATAGCAGAAGAAGTCTTAGAAGAGGGAATAGAGATAGTATATAGAAAGAACTCTAATTTTGCCAAAAGATATAATAAACCAAGAGAAATAATTATAAAGTTCAACAGAAAGAAACTGAAAGAGGAAATTCTGACGAGGTTAGAAGAAAAAGAAAGAATAATAAAAGAACATAAACTCTTGATATTAAAAGAAATTCCCTATCAGGTAAGGAAAAGAAGAATTCCTTATAAAGACTTCAATGCGGTTTTAAGACAAAATCAAATAAAATACAAATGGAATCTACCAGAAGGGGTTAGTTTCTATTACAAAGCCAAATATTATAATATTAACTCAGTACAAAAAAAAGAACAATTTTTAGATAAATTCGGCAAACAATTAGGAATTATAAATACAAAAGGTATAGACAGAGAAGGAAAAGGAAGATATGAGAGAAAAGGAAAGTCAGAATTAAGTAGTTCAGAGGAAGTGGAGGAAATAATTAGTCAAGACGCAGAAAGTAAAGGAGAAGATTCTCAAGAAGATTCAGAATCAAGAGGCGCTGTGGCATTAAGGAAAAAGAATGATAAGGATACAATCAAGCAACAAGATGTACAGGAGGGGGAAAGAAGGAGGAAGACAACAAGGAAAAAGAGATGAATAATTTATAAATGTAAACTAAAATACTGTTACTTAATATAAATGGACTAAATAACTCGACTAAAAGGCTAAAAAAAACATATAAATAATTAAACAAAGTCAATCCAGATATAATATGTTTACAGAAAGTCTATATAAAAGACCAACAAAAAACTGATATATAATGAAATATTAGGGATTGTATTTTCAACAGTATTGGTTAATAAATAAGAAAAAAGGTGTGGTTATGTATGTTAAACTAGCTTTGAACTCAGAATTAATTTGGAAAGATGTCCAGGGACAAACATCCATTTTACAATCAAAATTATTAATTATTGATATGTAGGCAAAAAATATTAGGTAAGAACAACCTTATAAGACCTTATATCAAAAGATAATTGATCTTGCCCTCTTGGAATTGAAGGATCGATTTTGGAATTGAAGGACGATTTTGATAAAGCGGAGATGTATATTAAAAAAAAAATGTTTTACTACGAATATATTATATATTATAAGGATAAAAAGGTAGAAATGGAAAAAATATGCAGATTATGGAAAAAAAAAGATTTTTGATTAATATATTATTTTGCTGTGACCTTTTGTTTCCTTCCCCAAGTCTCCCTGTCCCGTGTCGTCCTTATTACCTATCCCTATGTCTTTATATGTGTAAACACAAATAAAAAAAATATACAAAAAAAAAAAAAAGAGAGTTTGGAAGAAGAGTGTGTGGTGGAGAGAGTGTGGGTGTTTGGAGAGACTGAGGAGCCCAGATGAATGGACTGAATGAGGGACACTGGGGATTTCTGGGACTGTGATTGCTGTTGACTGCTGGAGGCAAGTGTGTGGCTGCCCCATCACAGGGGCTGCTAAGAACCATGGAGCTGTGAAGTGGCTGTCTGAGGCAAGTGAAGGAAGGCCTTCACAGTGTGAATTGGCAAGCTTACTGCTGGTTGCCTCTGCATGGATGGTGGGGTACAGCAGTGTTTTGTGCCAAATTAGAGCTGATCTTAGTACAAAAAAGGAAGGCGGGGCTTATGCGGGGCTTACATGGCTTTCTAATATTTCAGTAAGATAATCTGACAGGACAGTTAGCTACTAGCTTCTCCTATCTGGTTTGAAGTGAGTTTGTTGGACAACTTGGAAGTATAACAAATGTCTGTCAGTAACTGAAATCTAGTGATTTAAAGTTTCAAGTATGATTATTAGGCGGTGAGAACCAAACCGGATGTGACTTGAATCACATCTCTGGGCCTAGCTTTCTTATTATACAAATAGCACATGCAGTGAGTGAAAACTGGAGGAGGTGGGGTGAAGCTTTAAACCAGGTCCCCCCACCTTGTTCCTGATCTGGACTGTCTTCCTGTTGCAGTGTAGTTGCAAACAGACTTGACAACCCAATTCACCAGGACTGCAGCACTGGTTTCCAGCATGTTGCTCTGGCAAAGGCCATTGTGAAAGTGCCATAAAGCATGTTGAGGAGGCTGTGGAGGACAGCATGGGTGGGCACTGCACCATTCCACCTGTCAGAGAGGCAGTGGGCATAGGTGGTGGTAAGTTCCCTGCTAAGTGGCAAGGAGGCACTCTGGGGCAGAGGAGAGCAGAGGAGAGGGCAAGACAGGGGAAGGTGATATGGGAAAAGCGGGTGGGCAGTTCAGGTCTGGGAAGGGGTGGAGACAGCAGCAGAGACTGCCGCCGCATCCTATCCCACTTCCTGCACCTGAAAGCCCTAAATGCGACTACTCGGTTCTGCCCTGCTTGGAGAGCAGCCAGAGAAGTGAACAGCGCCGATGCTGGCTGCGCAGCTAGCATTGGCATGTTTCCGCCCCACTTGGAGGACAGCCGAAGCTGGGCAGCAGTAGGGAAAGGCTTTTTTGTGCCCCAGGGCAGCCTTTGAAGGCTTGCCTCGGGTGCAAAAAGGTTAAGACTGCCTCTTCTTACCTGCATTCAAGAGACATAGCCTTATGGGAAATGTACCATGTGATTGTTCTAAAAGTGGAGTATAAAGTGATTATGTTTTAAATTAGACATATTTTTAAGGCATTGAAGGGAGGGAATGAAAGAGAACATGCCTAGAATGTATATTGTGTGAACACGTACTCTAACTTGGGGCATTTCAATAGGGGCTTGTGTTGAAGTTCCTAGTCTTCAAATGTGCCTGAAGAGTTATGACAGCAATTTAAAAAAGTGTTAAATCTGCCATGTTTCTACTTTCTTTTTCAGATTAATCTTGAATCATGCAGTTTTAGAGATTGGTTTTGGTCTACACTAGATGGCAGTAGACTAGTACATGTGCCCAAGAAATGCTTAGTAATGTACTTTCTCATGAGGAGGAAGAAATAATCTCATTGACCATTATCCTTTTGTATGTAGAGGATTTAAAGAACTGTAGCTGTGATGCCAGAATTTGGTCTTTATTACAATGAAGTCAAATGAGCTGGAAATAAAATACCAAAGTTCTTTCTTATGCTTCTTTCCCCATGGATTAGTCAGATTCCTAGTGGAGAATGTATCTCCTGCTAACTATTCGTGCTAAACTCAAAATAAGTAGATTTTTTAGGTGGATTGAATAGATTGACAGTGTAGTTGGTCAGTTTGCCATTATCAAATTCATAGGCAATAGAGAGGTGCACTCAAGTGTTCCGCCTTCCCCCCCCAAACAGACAAGGAATCCCTCTGGATCAGGGGTCTCCCAACTTTTTCGTCAGAGGGCCGCATCAGATATCCAGTATGGTGTTGAAGGCCAGAAAAATAAATACATTTGATGAATGAATGGGCTCAAAGTTCCAGGATTTCTCCAAGCAGCAACACACACCACAGAAATCTAGCACACACTTTAATTCCATCCCCCTACCCCACAAGCAACTTACTTAAATGTGCTGGAGTAAATATCTCGGAACCAACTGATCACAGGAAAGGAAACATTCAGAGCATGTCCTGAGGGCTGGGGAGGCCTGTGTGACCCTCAGAAGCCATCCAAGGCTTCACTGGGCCGAAAAACAGCACTTCCAGGCATTTGGGAAAACCAGGAAGTGACAATTTTCAGCCCTCAGAATATCCTCCAGACAACCAGAGCACAGCTTGAAGGGTGCAGCCCATGCCAACAAGGTCAGTAGGGCCAGCAGCTCATTGGGGACCAGAGGCTTGCTTTGGGCCAGATAGAGGCTCTCCAAGGGCCCCATCTGCTGTCCAGGCCAGGGTTTGGACCCTAGGTCAGACTGTGGGTCCATCTAGTCTAGCAATAATCTTCCAACAGTGGCCAGCCAGAAACAGCAGGCGAATGCACCAGCCCTTCCCATGGGCTCTCTGCTGTCTTATTTGCCTGTCGTTTCTTTGCTTCCTCTCCATGCCAGTTCCTCGTTCCTCGGTTTTGCTTCTCTTTCTGCCCTTGGTTTGTGAAGATGAACCTTATTGGAACTTATATCTCTGACTTCTTTCCTTGGTCAGCTCTGGTCAGATGTGTTGGGCTGATCATATCAAGGTCCGAATTTGTGAAGACCCTGATCTCAATCCCTTTCTCTATGTCAAAAGTCCTGACCATTCCAGTCTGCGGCAGACATTATAGTTTTGCTAGTTTTCAAGAAACAATATGGTAAATGTTTTCAAGAAACAATATGGTAAACAATATGGTAAACCAAGAAACATATGGTAAATGACTTGCTACTTGTGTTTTAAAATGTTTCTTCCTCTCTTTTCTTGCCTCTGAGGTAACCAAAGGCATCTTCTTTGGTGATATCACATCTACCAAACAAGTGGTCTTTACTGAAAGGATTTGAAAGAACGTCATGCCCTCCAGTGGCATTTTTAGGGGTGGGGGTGGGGGCAGACACACGCTAAGTGTTGCAGGAGCTTGAGCTCCTGTGTAATGTGGTCCATCTCCCTCATCTTCAGAGCCATTTCAGGTTTGGAAGCTTTGCTCTCTGATCCATGATTGGCTCTGGAGACATGGGGGAGGGACAGGCTCCTGCAACACTTAGGCCACAATCCTAAACTTAGGCTGTAATCCTATACCCACTTTCCTGGGAGTAAGTCCCACTGTACATACTGGGACTTACTTCTGAGAAGACATGCATAGGATTGTGCTGTAAGGCCGATGTAAGCAAAGCCAGCATAGTTTGGCCAGCAAAAAGGACACCGTAAAATATGTTTGGACCACTCTCAGAGTCAGAGAGGCCCAGCACACAGATGTGAGCTATCCTCCCTGACTCCGAGAGTAGTTCAAACACGCTTTATGGTGGCCCTTGTGCTGGCAAAACTTTGCTGGCTTAGTTTATGGCGGCCTAACTCCAGTTTAGGATTGACTCTTACCGGTCGTCCGTCCCCCCACCTGTAGGAACATCACTGATGCCCTCTAAGAGAAACAAAATTTCTTAAATTCTCTTTGTTGTTGAGATTTTGTTTGCAATTACAACAATTAATTATAATTAACAATTGCATAGTGCTTTTGGCGTGTGCAGATCACATGTTTAATCTTGATGTAATCCTTACAACAAATTTGTACAGTAAATAAAGCTGCAATCGTGAACGCATTTACCTGGTTTCACTTGAAGTCTCATTTGAATACAGTGAGACTTGTTTTTGAATAGGCATGGGCAGGACTGCACTATAAGTATTATCATCCCCCTATCAAAGCTGGGACTGAACTGGAATGGTTTGCCTAGCACCACCTAGTGAGTTCATGACAGAGGCAAGATTTCAACTGAGGAAGTCCTGATTTGCAGCTCATTCTTCCTCTGCTATACATCACTAGACCATCCTGCTCTTCTGTCTTTCCTGAGTTGCTTTTCAGTGTAACCCTACTTCTTGCAAACCATTGTGGGAAAGAGACATGTAGCATCTAATTTGGCCCATAGATAACCTCACCATCTGTGTTGGCAAAATACCTTTATATAACTCTGGAATAAATCCCATGCTGTCTTGGCAATTAATGGCCAGGTTTTTCAGATAGTATTTTCAATTTAGTGTCTGCCACAAGTTGGAAGACATCCCAAGTGACTAGTCCCAGCCCATGGTAGTTGCCATACGTTTATTCTTGAAGGATTTATCCAACTCTGTTTAAAAAAATGCCTATAGTATATCTATTTTGCATATTTGTTCTTCTGAACTTTGTTCTTTTAAAACCCCCAGTTCATTTAGATATTTGTTTACATTTCTTTCCCCCTTAGAAACAATGTTCTTTTGTTTTCTTTTGTATTGCCTTTTTATTTAATTTTTAATGCATAATTTTGAATACAATGTTACAAAGAACGTATGCACTTCGTAACTGTACCTATTCCACTGAACCATAATATTTTGTGTACAGAATTTTCTCAAAAACTGTAACACAGATAAAATGTCTATCTGGATCTCATGGATATAAATAAAGAATAAAGCAGTTCTGTAAATTATAAAGACTATGGATGCAATTCTAAACATTTTAGCACTGGGATAAGGGCAATGCAGCTGTGAAGTAAGGTAATAAATAGTCCTGTACCTTGAGAAGGCCTCTGTGACTGCCCTCCAACTCCAAGATGCAGCACATGTCCCATTGGCACAGCTATGCCAATGCTGTAAAATTGGTTAGGATTGTGTCATAGGATTGTGACATAGATATGGCACAACCTGTGGGATGCAAATTTATTTATGTCCATTTTGTACCATGTTGCAGAAGCTAATTGTAAGTAAAAATTTGTTATAGTTTCTTTTAGCTAATATAGTTTGAGTAACTCTAGTTACTTTTAAGGGTGCAATTCAAACCAAATTTCCAGAACCAGGGTAAGGGCAATGCAGCTCCGAGGTAAGGGAACAACCATTCCCTTACTTTGAGGATGCCTCGGTGGCAATTACTCCACTACAGAATGCAGAACATGCCCCATTGGGACAGCTATTTCAGTGCTGGAAAGTTGGTTAGGATTGTGCCCTAATTAATCTTGCCTGCTAAGTCATAATATGAAGCCTGTGCAGAGGGTCAGGGTGCAATCCTAACCAACTTTCCTGCACTGGGGTAAGAGCAATGCAGCTCCAAGGTAAGGGAACAAACACTCCCTTACCTTGACGAGGCCTCCATGACTGCCCCTCAACTGCAGAATGCAGCACATGCCCCAGTGGTACAGCTTTGTCAGTGCTGGTAAGTTGGTTAGGATTGCACCTTCAATGTATCTTTGTGTCTAAGAGGTTGAGATGCAGGCCTTGCCCATGCACCCCAATAATCTCACTAGACACAGCTCTATCCCATCATTTCCCTCTCCATTGCATGCAGGCATGCCAGACAGGCTGTGCTGCATACTATGGTTGGGGGCAATCAGCAGGCTTAGGAGAGGTAAGGGAAAACATTTTCCCCTCCCCCTCTGTAGGCCACATGATTGACAGTGGGTCTCCTTATGAATTAGCGGATGCAAGTCTGAAGAGACAAAGAGGCATGTTGGCTGGCTCCAGAGGGAATAGCATCCAGCGCAAGTTACTCACACTGCCCCTCCCTCCCCAACACAACTTGGCCCTCCCTCAATCCACCTTGATCTTCATACCTCCTGCCCCATTTCACCCACCCCACTGACTTCCCAACAGCATCGGGGCTCCACTATTTTCAGGGTCCTCTCTATGGCAGCAGCCTGGAAGTGTGCAGCTAGAGGAACTCCATGTTCTCCATATTAGTCAATCAATGGTATTTCAGTCATGACTAACTAAAACAGTGCAATCCATTGAGTTGGGAGGGATTTAATGTCAGGTGTATATAGGATTGCAACTTTAGGATATAATCTGCTCTTATCAATTTTAACCCTAATTAATATTTGGTTAAAATCAATTTTTTAAAAAAATACAGATTTACTTCATTTCCAGTCTCTTAAAAAAAAAACACTAGTTTTTTACAACCTAATCTTATGTGGGGACTGCATATTGTATTCAGGACTACTGGAGTGATGACCACTGCATCCAACAAGCCATGCAACATGCACAGCATCCAATAGGGCCAGAGGTGGGAAGGCAAATAATTACTTGAGCATGGCCATTGCATGGTCCCTTATGGGACTCTTCAGAGCAACACTAGCTGTGTTCCTGGCATAGCTCTGAGGAGCCATTGGGGCATGTCTGGCCCAGGATGGGAGTTCCGGATCTAGTGGCCACCAGCTCCACCTTGGTCAACCCCATTGCACTCCACTCCTCACCTCTTTCCTTCTTCTCTGCTAGCAGGATTGTACCAGCAGCCAGTCTATACCCCATTGCTGGCAGCATGTATTTTTATGGCTGCTGCAATGGTGTGGCCTTCTTTGCATTACTGTACCTGGAGATACACCAGTGCTGCCCACCAATAGGACTGGGCCATTAGAAGAGTTGGACAGGTGACTGTTGTGTCATCCCATCTCAGGTGAAATGTGTTAGGGCCAAATCCTGTCCAACCTTCCAGCACCAGTGTAGCCACAATGCATCCTCAAGGTTCCCCTACCTTGTGGAGGTTTCTCTGACTGCACCCCCACTGCTGCATGCAGCGCACACCCCATTGGCACAGCTACATCAACGCTGGAAAGTTGGGTAGGATTAGAATCTCAGTGCTTTTCACTGTAGATGCTGTGTATGCTCAATCTTGGCCTGTTTTTCCTTTAACTTGATGATCAGTTCTTCTGATTATATTCTTCATTCTATTTGTCGTTCCATTACTTGCAATCAGCAATGCCCATTTACAAAGAGTAGTGACTTTCTAACCTAAATTGAGCAACAATTTCAGTACCTGCTGTGAGTTTTCAGAGACCTGAGCCCCAACCGTGCTTATTAATATTGCATTGTTTATTAGGAAAGCAACTTGGTGATGTGTTTTTTCTCCAGCTAAAGGCCAAGGTTATGTCCCACTGAGATTCTAATGGCATATTTCCTTTTACAAAAGTATAGGCCTAATTATTTTTTAACTATACTGTATGAAGAAAATCAATACAGCTACATGTGGTACAGTTAATGTGGTTTTATATCTTTGCATATTCCTGGTTTTTCAAGTCATAAAATATTAAATATTGTATAAATAAAATTTGATTATAGATTATTCCTATTATTAACAGAATAATTGGAGCACAATGTTAAAAATTTAGTCTTTTTCCTAAAATATGCATAAGTAAATACATTAGGGTATAATCCTAGCCTGGCCAGCACAAGTCACTTGTGCCGACCAAGGACTGATGCAAACACACAGTACAGTGTGAATTGCATACAATCATTTGATTTAATTCATAATCCTCAATGCCACTTGGGACTAGGAGGCATAGAAGTTATTGTAGACAACAAGGTACGCATAATAAATAAACAAGGTTATCATAAATGGTAATATAAGCATAATAAATGGGGCTTGTACTGCCTTCGTAGTATCACCAATTAAAGGGTGGTTAGGTCACACTCAGTCTTGTAAATTCCTGCTTGGCTTAGGCAAGTAGCAGTTGCCTCTGTCTGCATATGACAGAGGTTCCCAAGCATTTAAAGCTGTGCCAATGTTTCTGCGATTGCTCTGGCACCTGGACAAAAGAGTTACTTTAAAAACTTACAGGGGGTCGTGCCAGCCCTCCAGAGGGGGCAGGGAGCCCACAGACCCCTCTGCAGGCCTCGCTGCACCTCAGAAATGCTGTAGATTACAGTAGTTACCCACTTCTATTTTTCGTCTGATCTGCAGCATTTCTGAGGTGCAGGAAGGGCTGCAGTGGGGTCTGAGAGCTTCCTGCTCCCTCTGGTGTAGCCTCTAAAAGTAAAGGTTTCCCCATGACCGAATGGTCTAGTCGTGACCGACTGTAGGGGGCGGTGCTCATCTCTGTTTCAAAGCCTGTAGAGCCGGCGTTTTTGTCCGATCATGTGGCCAGCATGACTATGCCGTAGCACACAGAACGCCGTTACCTTCCCACTGAAGTGGTCCCTACTTATCTACTTGCATTTTTTAGGTGCCTTCGAACTGCTAGGTTGGCAGGAGCTGGGACAAGCAACGGGAGCTCACTCCGTCACGCAGTCTCGAACTCCCAACCTTGCAGTTGAAAGCCCAGCAACAGCGGATTAACTCACTGCGCCACCACGTCCCGGTGTAGCCTCTAATAAGTCTAAAAAAGGCTCCTTTTCCCTGGAGCCAGCAAGAACGCTGAGCACTGGTGCCGTCCCTCTCCCACCTGCAGGCACTCCCAGAGAATTTGGGAACCTCTGCATATGAGATTCAGAGCGCAATCCTATGCGCACTTACCTGGGAGTATGCCCCATTGAATTCAGTGGTGCTTACTTCTGAGTAGACATGTATAGGATTGTGTTAAGCACCTGACTGCCAAATCCTGTGCATTTCCACTGAGTTCAAAGGGACTTACTCCCAGATGCATAGGGGTGCAGTCTGAGTGGAGAACTGCTTCTGCTTTGAGTGCCTTCTTCCTCATTCTCTTTAAGGGGCTTAGGGGAGTATCAGATCTCAGTGTGTACTTGTGTTTCCTGTTTTTGGTCTCTCTTTCTCCTCAAAGAGCATGCGGCCCTCAGCAATCTCATGCATATTTGTAGCATTTTTCACTGTGGCTTTTGGGACTATCTGAGGGAACCTTATTCCCCAACTAACCAGGCTTTAGTATTGATACTTGGTGGTGCAGACTATTCAAGTTTGGGATTGTTGAGTAGTATCTAGTTACTCTGCAGCATAACTTTTTTATGCTGAAAATGGAAACCATAGGAAAAGGAGTATTGGGGGGAGCTCCCTTTATAAGTCAGGGTTAGGTTGCAGAAAGCTTGGACTTTGAGCACAATGATGTACTGTCCTGACCAAAAGTTTTGAGAATGACACAAAGATTAATTAATTCACACAAGGTCTGCTGCTCCAGTGTGGAAGATGGCAATGTGCATATACTCCAGGATGTTATGAAGAGTGATCAGATCAATTGCAATTAATTGCAAAGTCCCTCTGTGCCATGAAAATGAACGTAATCCCCCCAAAACATTTCCACTGCATTTCAGCCCTGCCACAACAGGAGGAGCTGACATCATTTCAGTGATTCCCTCGTTAACACAGGCCTCAGTGTTGACCAGGACAAGCTGGAGACCACTCTGTCATGCTGATTGAGTTAGAATAACAGACTGGAAGCTTTAAAAGGAGGTGGTGCTTGACATCATTGTTCTTCCTCTGTACACCGTGGTCATCTGCAAGGAAACACGTGCAGCCATCATTGCTTTGCGCAAAAAGGGATTCACAGGCAAGGATATTGCTGCTACTAAGATTACACCTACATCAACCATTTATTGGATCATTAGGAACTTCAAGAAGAGAGGTTCAATTGTTGTGAAGAAGGCATCAGGGCGCCCAAGAAAGTCCAGCAAGCGCCAGGACCGTCTCCTAAAGGTGACTCAGTGGCGGGATCAGGACACCACCAGTACAGAGCTTGCTCAGGAATGGCAGCTGGCAGGTGTGAGTGCATCTGCACGCACAGTGAGGCGAAGGCTTGTAGAGGATGGCCTGTTGTCAAGAAGGGCAGCAAAGAAGCCACTTCTCTCCAGGAAAAACATCAGGGACAGACTGGCATTCTGCAAAAGGTACAAGTATTGGACTGCTGAGGACTGGGGTAGAGTCATTTTCTCTGATGAATCCCCTTTCCTATTGTTTGGGGCATCCGGAACAAATCTTGTCCATAGAAGAAAAGGTGAGTGCTACCATTGGTCCTGTGTCATGCCAACAGTAAAGCATCCTGAGACCATTCATGTGTGGGGTTGCTTCTCAGCCTTTGAATGGCTTGAGCCTTGAATGGGCTCTTTCACCATTTTGCCTAGGAACACAGCCATGAATAAAGAATGATACAACAACATCCTCCAAGAGTACCTTCTCCGAACCAGCCAAGAACAGTTTGATGACAAACAATGCCTTTTCTAGCATGATGGTGCACCTTGCCATAAGGCAAAAGTGATAACTAAGTGGCTTGGGGACCAAAAGATGGAGATTTTGGGTCCATGGCCGGGAAATTCCCCAGACCTTAATCCCATTGAGAATTTGTGGTCAATCCTCAAGAAGCAGGTGAACAAACAAAGGCCCACGAATTCTGACAAACTCCAAGAATTGATTATGCAAGAATGGGCTGCCATCGGTCAGGATGTGACCCAGAAGTTGACTGACAGCATGCCAGGGTGAATTGCAAAGGTTTTGAAAAAGAAGGGTCAACACTGCAAATATTGACTCTTTGCATAAACTTAATGTAATTGTCCATAAAAGCTTTTAACACTTATGCAAATGCTTGTGCTTAAATGTCAGTATACCATTGTAACATCTGCATGAAGATCTTCCAACATTGGAGCAGCAGCCTTTTTGAGAATTAATCTTTGTGTCATTCTCAAAAATTTTCGCCAGGACTGTAAAAAGGGACTTTCCTTCATAAGGAATAATGTAAATAGGGGTTAATAGGGTCTCTAAGGCTGTCTAGTACATTGTACTTATTTATTGATTTAAAATATTTCTCTGCCCATGCCCAGGGTGCCTCCCACGTTTTTTTTCCCCAAACAAAACTTATTTGAGCCCTGTACCAAATAAAAACCCTTCCCTAATACTTATTACAGTACTGTAAACAAAATAAAAAAATTGTCTCCTGTGTAATCCTAATTCATTCCTAATTCATCAACTTGATTTTTTTCCCTACCCCTGCAAGATTTGGTGGAGGCATGGCAACATGTTGAAAGACAGAAAGGGGTTTATTTGCAGGGAATTTTTAAGTCCTCAAAATGTTTTGTAATGGGAATTGTAATGTAGGGAATTGTAAAATGGGGGAATCCTTGTATTTTACTTGGGGTTAGTCTATAGACCACAACCTTACCGGAAACCAAGGAAACTCAAGTTGTGCAAAAAGAACTGAGAAATAAGTCCCTTAGCAAGATAATTAGCAACATTTAATGAAATGAAATATTTACTCTTTAAAAATGATTTCCCCCCTCCTGACATTTTAACTTTTCCGTATCCTAGGAATAACAAAATATTTTTTTAATATCAACCCTCAGAAAAAGGGTTGATTTTTTTTCTGAATATTTTTTTTCTGAATATTCTCAGGTTTTTAGGGCTGTTTAATCTCTGCCTGAGATGTTTTCACACACTCCCACAGGGAACAGTCAGAAATTCCTGACCTATTTTTTGAAATGTGTTCAGAAATATTAGTTTCAGTCCATGATCAAACATTTCATCGAGACTTCAAATTTGAGATTAGGCAAAGATGCATGTTGTGTTCGCACAATTTGGAAGCCAACCAGGCCAGCCTGAAGTTTCGCATTGGCCCAGCAGTACTGGATTCCGTCCCTGTGCTGGCTGGCACAGGTAAGTTTGCACTGAATGGTGTGGGGTTGTGGGGAGAGTGGCGGGGAGCACTGTCTGGTGGCGGTAAACGGGTGTTCTTAGAATGAAGGCAGATTGCGGGAATGATCAGCCCGGAAGGGGGTATGGAATCAGCGGCAGCGGCATACACAGTGATGTCATGCAGGGGGAACGTGGGGGAACTCAGTTCCACTAGTTAAAATTAAGGCTGACTCCACCCACTTCACTCTCCCTCCTCCCCCCTCCCAATTCCTCTGCAAAGAGCTTTTCTTCTTGGTTGGCCGGCACTCAGAGGGTTAAAGGCAGTGATGTCATTCAGGGGGAATGGACCAGAACGGATCCTAACGGGCTCCGTGGCTGGTTCCGGGTTCCCGACAAGTGCCAATCAAAAGTGAGTTCCTGTTCCTAAATCATTTGAATGACACCGCTGGGCATACACTAACCCCCTCCCAGCTTGCCTGATGTTATGATCGGCTTGGCTTCCCAGATCTGACCCAGCTAGCTGGGGCTTTATTTGGCATAAAGGAAAATATATCCCCTTACCCCAAGGAGACCTCCAGCCGGTTCCTAAGCTGCATTGGATGCAGGCTGCCCATTAATTATAATCAAAGATTCAGAAGTCCCCTTGAAGTTCATCCAAACCTTTGACTATGAGAAATTCCCTCAATCTGATCCCAGTAGGAGGCTTGTGGAATAATTGGTATTTGAGATCTTTTATTTATTGGAAAGCTTGTTTTCAATACTCATTGGTATTCATTGAATGCTGGCTTCTTTAATGTGTTTTCATATACCTTATGGTGCTTTTAAAGCTTTTTGGAGCGTTTCTCCCACCTATCATGTGGCTTGAGTGTGGACTAAGAATGATCTTCTGAATTATAACTCCAGGAATCACCTACCTCTTGAGAGTCCAGCAATTTCTGTCTTCCAAGTGCAGCTGCTAGTTTTCACTGTGTATGTGGGGGTAAATCATCAACCATCTCATTTATCCTTTAATGCAGTGGTCAAGGAACAGGGGTAAATTACCCCAAATGGGGTAAAAATGAAATTCCTGGGGGTAATGAACGGTCGCGCTGCCGAGACACAGCTGGGCATGCATATGAATCTGTATGCATGCCCAGCTGTGTCTTGGCAGCGCAACCGTCCATTACCCCTGTTCCGGTTCCGTCGCTGGCTGGCTGGCTCCGTTTTGTTTTGTTTTGTTTGTTTTGCTCCGCCTACTTTCGCCGTCCGGTAAAACGCCCCAGACTGCTCTGCGCCTGCTCTGCTTTTCACACCACGGCAGTTTAGAGCACGTGGACGCAGCGAGGAGAGCAGCAGAGCGGCCGTGTGTTGGACCTGAGCGGCAGCAGAGTGGCAGTGCAAGAGGCAAGCCAGGGACGGCCAGGCATCGGAGGTGAGGGAAGGCACGCGTCTTTCCCTCACCCCCGCCTCCATTGCCCTGCCGGGGCACGCGTCTTCCCCCCACTCTGTTGCCCTGCTGGGGGGAACTAAAATATTAAAAAATATTTAAAGAACTTGCCTAACTCTCCCAAACCCTTTGCAACTTCATATTTACATAGCATTAATTAAGCTCATTAATTAATCAAATACAAAGCAATGGGTTCCAATATGTAATTTTTTTTCTTTTGTTCTGGCGGGGGGAGGGGTAACGTCGGCGTCTCTAAATATATTTTGGGGTAAAAGATAAAAAAGTTCCCTGACCCCTGCTTTAATGAGAGCCAGGATGGGGTAGTGGTTTGGGAATTGGACTTAGACCTGGGTAGTTCTAGGTTCAAATTCCTGCTCAGCCATGAAGCTTCCTGGGTGATCCTGGACCAATTACTATCTCAGCCTCACCTACTCCTCAGGATTGTTGGGAGGAGACAAACTATGAGCACCACCCTGAGCTCCTTGAAGGAAGAGCAGTATAGAAATGTGAACAATAAATAAATAAAATGCATACAGCTGTGTTTTTCAAATTTTGCAAATCTGATTCCTTGCAAATTAGGGAACCATTTGACTGACAAAGGCAAAATGCTTAGAAAATAGTAATTGTGACTTTTCTTTAAAAAGCCCTGTTGAATGTGCTAGTATATTCTAGATATATAGTATATCCAAACTTTTCGACACGAAGGTCGCATCATATATAAGGGTATTTAAATGGTGACCCCAGTATCCATGGACAGCTCTGGAACAGAACACCAGCAGATACCAAGGTTGCACTGTATTGATCCCACCTCAGCACTTGTTGCTGTGGGCCACCACTTGTCAAAGGCCCGATAAAAATCTTCTGGTGTAGTGAGTTAATTTGGCCCTTGGACTGGGGTTTGGAGACCCCTGCACTAGACAGTTAAAACATGGTTGAGAAATTGAACTGTGTTCAGTTCATGTCAGTCAAGGAAGAAGAAAACGTAGGAGTCAGGATTTTACCCAGAATGTTATTCATGCTTGTAAGCCTGCCAGCATGGTTTTTAGGGTAAACCTCTCTAGGACACATCTTTTGTTTATTGATTTATATATGTAGATAAATTTTGTAAGCAACATGTTTCATATATGAGCTGTCTCCATTCAGGCTTGGCTTTCTTGAGTTTTCTCATTCCAGAGATTACTTGCAGTTACAACTTTGAAAAAATGCAATTTTTGAAAAAATATATATGTAAACCTGCGTATATGTCTGGAATTAGGACAGCTGTTGTATGTTAGTAACAAAGAGTCACTTTTACTACTAACTTGGAAGTTTTGCTTGCCTTGAGGCTTTTGGAGCAAAGTAAATTTAAATTATTACTGCCGAGTTATTCTGCAGAAAATTGATAAGGCAGTGTATTTCAGAATGTCATGCAGAGTAACTTCACTTTGCAGTGCACAAGAAGAAGCATGAGATTTGAATTTCACACATTTTTGAAAGATACCTTCCTCAGCGAACTATTAATGGACTCTAGAAAATGATGTTAGTTACTTGAAAGTTCTCAATAGATGTTTTGAGTGCATCTTCCTTGCAGTCACCATAAATTTTGTATATTTTCAAGGTGGCAACTGTATTCAGAAAATAGAAACATACCATATATAATCATGTATAAGTTGAAAAATTTGTGCCTAAAAATTGACTGGAAAAACCTGGTCTGACTTATATTCGGGGGAACACAGTAAATATCTTAAAGTCACATGCTGGGTGGATGGCCGCGCTGTTCTGAGTAGGCCAGGGAGCTGCAGAGCCTTCTGAGCATGCTCAGAAGCAGCTGAGGAAAATGAACAGAGTTCTATGGAAAAAGAAACTGAGCCACAGTGCATGTTTATTCATGAGTAGGCAGCTGGGTCATGGTGCATTGGAAAGGGCAGGCTGAGAGGAATGCAATGCTGCCAGAATGGTCCAGATCTGATGCATGTAGGACCCAAAAACACTCAAAGGAAGTCCTTTCCTCTAAGCTGAGAAGTATTGAAAGTAAAACAGAGCAACAGGGTTGCATTTACTTGTGAGTAGGCAAGTGTTTACTGCAACACATGACCTGAATTTAGCAGGGCTGTTCAACCTCTACATGTGAGGATTGTGCATTCACTTGCAAAAGGTAAATGGGCTACTGCTTGGAAAACAGGCTCTTTTCAGGATGAGCTTTCAATGGCTCTTTCATTATTCCCAAATAGTACTCCCAGGCAGGTATGCTGCTCTTCTCTCATAGTCCAGTCAATTTAGGGGGGAAAACCCCATAACCCGGGACTAATTCTAACAAAAGGTCTGTCAACTGTTCTTGTCAGTACTAGGTGTACTGATTGGCAGGAAAAAACTTTACCAAAACTGGACAACCGGAAGTGGGTTATTTTCAAGATGGCAGCCGCAAACCATGAAAATCGGCCAAAATCATGTAACTGTGTACTTTTTAAACTTAGAAAAATTCCCACAACAGATCTGTCAACTGTTCTTGTCAGTACTAGGTGTACTGAGTGACAGGAAAAAAACTTACCAAAACCTGACAACCAGAAGTGGGTTATTTTCAAGATGGCAGCCGCAAACCATGAAAATTGGCCAAAATCATGTAATTGTGTTATTTTTAAGCTTAGAACTTTTTTCTAAGCTTAAACACAGTGCAAAAAATGCTTGGACAAAATGTATTTTCCTATGCTTTTAAGAGAATTGACAAAGCAAAGATCCTGAGTACTTTATCTGCTGTCACTGTTGGTCCAGATAGAAGCATTGGTCCTGGCTTGCTCTTCCAGTGATTTCTTGTCGTCTCCAGAACAGGACAACTAGATCTGGAGGAGGTGATGAGATATGAACTTAGTGCTTACCCAGCATCACTTTTCGAGGACAGCCACATTCTGAGAAAGGCCGATAAACCGCAGTTAGCCCATGCCATTGATGAGCATTGTAAAAATCGAGCATCAATGGAAACAACACCAGATGCTGTTCCGAGCACACAAAGATACGTTATTGATGGAGTTGAAGTGGAAAAAGGGAGACACAGCAAAATAGCAAAGGTATATGCAGACTTTACAGTTAAACAGTATAGGTTGGCAACTGTAGTGTTTGATGGATATGACGCAGGTCCTTCAATAAAGGATACACAAGAGAAGGCATAAAAACTTTAATTATCCAGTTGTTCACTTCACAACTGATACTGAATTCGAAGGGAAGCAGGAAGAATTCCTTTCAGTAGGATGCAACAAACACCAACTAATCAAATTAATCACTGAAGAACTGGTGACGAGAGGCTGTGTGGTTTTTCAAGCACAAGGTGACGCTGATGTGGATATTTCAAAGGCCGCAGTAAATAGTGCCAAGGAACATTCCACCACGCTCATTGGGGAAGATACTGACCTGTTAATTCTTCTGCTACATTACGCAGAAGTGAATGGCAATCCACTGTATTTTAGATCAGACACTCAGTCACAAGGCATTCCAAAAGTGTACAACATCAATTACTTGAAGTCTACTCTGGGCAGTGAGTTATGTGCACAGTTGTTATTCCTTCATGCCTTCACAAGATGTGATTCCACCTTGCGTATATATGGTGTTGGAAAAAAAGCAGTTTTCCACAAAATTTTAAAAGGGGATTCTGTCCTTCAATCCTGTGCAACTGCATTCACTTTACCAGGCAAGAACCCCACTGACATAGTAAGTCTTGGCAGTCAAGCGATGGCTGTTATTTTTGGTGGCAACAGCAACAGTTTTTTGGCAGCCTTGTGTTACCAGATACTCACCAAGAAAGTCGTCACAGCCAAATTGTTTGTGAATCCAGAACTCCTGCCTCCAACTGAGTCTTCCACAAAATTCCATTGTCTGAGAGTTTACTATCAGACCATGATTTGGATGCATATGGTACGGAAATGAATCCTGTGGACTGGGGTTGGAAACTCGGTGGCGGTGAACTTGTACTAGTAATGTGTGATATTACTGCTGCACCAGACAGTCTACTGCAAATTATACACTGCAATTGTAAAACTGGTTGCAGTGGTACCCGCTGCAGTTGCAGAACATACGGACTTCCATGCAGTTCTGTATGTGGACCATGTCAAGTTATGAATTGTGACAACCAAGTGTTGGGTGACCTAGAGGGTAGTGATGAGGATGAATAGAAAATTAAGGAGTTACTGTTTTATCCGCATATTGCTGCAGTTTTCTTAACCTAGTTTAAGGGGTTCTTTGTTGAATATGTAGTTTAAAAAAAAAAGGAAACAGTTCAGTTCAAATGAAAACATACAACATACAGTTCAATAAAAACATACAACTTGATATTTGTTATGACTGGTGTTGTACCTGCAATGCTCATTACATTGGAATCCAATCTTCAACCCATGGACCAAGTAATTGGTTAAAATGAATTACTTGACCATTAAAAAACCCTTGAGTTAGAAAAAAGTTCTAAGCTTAAAAATAACACAGTTACATGATTTTGGCCGATTTTCATGGTTTGCGGCTGCCATCTTGAAAATAACCCTCTTCCGGTTGTCAGGTTTTGGTAAGTTTTTTTCCTGTCACTCAGTACACCTAGTACTGACAAGAACAGTTGACAGAACTTTTGTTAGAATTAGTCCCAGGTCTAATGACAAATTGACTGGACTATCAAGGCATATAGGAGAATCAGAGGGAAGAGAAGGCATGACACACACACTGTTCCCTACTTCTTCCTTGCAAGAACATAACAAATCAATTTATATTAGGGAGAAGGGGTAATTGTTATGGAAATTGCAGAAGATTACCCCGAGGAGATAGGGAATGATATCAGCAGTGGCCCCCTGTCTATCAGCCAAGAATTACAGGGTTAAGCCTTTGCCTGCAGCTAGTTCACAACTGCAGGCAGTTGGGAATAACAAGGTCCCTACTGATAAAAGGAGCTCCTGGGAGGAGCAGTGATATGGGTGCAGAGAGGTGGAAAAGGGTTGTGGACAAATGGGGAATAGTTGGGGCTGTTGGGATTGTGGTTGGAACTAAGGTTGTTCTTAGAGACTGTGGGGAATTATTGTGTGGTTGCCATGCCCCTGGAGTCACCAACTGGATGAGGAAGGAAGACCTTTGTGGCTAAACAGGCAAGCTGACTGCATTTTGCCTTCTCATGGGTGGTGGGGTTTAGTGGTGCCTTGTGTAAAACTAATATAAGGTGGTTTTGGATGATAGAAGGGAAATTAATTAGCCTACTGTGAACATACGATTGTAGAGACAGAATTTGGTATAACAGTTATCCCTGCAGAAGCCAGCTCAAGCCTGTAAAAGGCTCTGCAAGCAGGTAAACTTAGCTCAACAGGGTGACATGCATTCCTCTATTCCAGGCAGATATGCTTAATCAGTTCTAGCCTTGAACTGTTTTTGTGTGTGCCTTGTTTCTTTATGGTCCCTTCTGGTCCCCACAGGCTGTCATTTTTTAAAGTGGGTCCCAGTGTTAAAAGGTTTGGGAACAACTGGTTTAATAGTTGCTTGTTATGTTGCTATTTTATTTTGTTTTTCCCTGCACTTTAATAAATAGGGAGACTGTACAGTTCTTAGGTAATAATTACTGGTAGATCATTTGTCAGAATCTGGTGTTGGGTAAAATCAGACAAAATGATCTAATCCAAAGAACTGCAGATACCCCTAAGTTTCTCCCTCGACTTATCCATGGGGCATGGCAAATTCCATGATTTTGGGCTTAAAACATACCCTCGACTAAAACATGAGATCGACTTATACTTGAGTATATATGGTACTACTTTTCTTGGCTTTGGGGAAATACTGTAACAAATATTTGTGGAATATTTAGCAGTTTTTCTTTTTTCCATCAAAAGTATCCTGTCTCCTGTGTTTTGTTTGCAATATTGTCATCATTTTTTTCATTCCCCAGCACATAGCACTATGTAGTATATGCTACACTATCAAAAAGATCAACAGTCCTGTTGTAGACTTGCAGACATAAGGATTCGAGACCACAGGGGTGGAAGGAAAGTATCAAGCTCTTTATTTTAAAGTTGCGCAACTTGTCTCAGAGGAATTTCAATTTCCAAATTCTGAGCCCCAAACAAAGTAAGGCTTGGATTTTTATACATTTCATACATACATTGCTTATACATTTCCTGTGTCTGCATAGACAAGCTTTATTGATTGGCTACCTGCATTTGCCTGCCTACGTAGACTTGCCGAGGTTCTTGTTCTTTCTTTGAAGTTTGTGGTTACACATTTCCTATAGAAGCTGGTACAGCCAAGCAGCCGTGTAACCTTTTAAACTTTCCATTATGGGTATACAGCTTACTGACGCGAGGAAAGGAGGGGTGAGGTGGGGAGGAGTGGGGGTGAAGGCAAGGGCAGAGTTCTTTCTATTATAGCATACAGGTTTTGCAAAGGGCATAGTTTCTGGACTGTGGCTACTTCTGCCTCTGGATTGTGGCTACCTCAGTCCAATCCTGAACTGCCCAGTTGCTATGGGTGCAGTGGTAGCCATATGGCTACTGCTATATCCAACAGCATCCAGGCAGCCACTGGAGTCTCCTCAGGAGAAGGGGATGTTTGTCCCTTTCCCCCAGAGAAAGACCCCTGCCTACAATGGGGCTCCTTGACTCTCCACTGGCTATTTTGTGTCAGGCTGCCTGGCAAGGCGAGGGGATAAGATCTGGTGGTGGACATCACTGCCGGTTCCACCCCTCCCCTCCCGCTTCCATCCTCCTACCCCACTGAAATTGGTACAACACCGGCGAAGGGTAAACTTACCTCTTGGAAGTGTTGATTTTTAACTTGGCAACTAAAATAATTATGGACATTTATTGGCACTAGAATATCTCTTTACTAAATCATTACAGTACAAATCTGGTTGTTTTTAGGAGCTCTGTTTATAAAGATTTACTATTTACTAAGGATTTCAATCAAGCTTTTGGTATCGCTGTGTCTGTCTTTTTCACATGAAACCTCTTTGACAAGCCTTTTCATTATCTGAGTGTGACTTGGCTCTGTAGAAAGATAAATAGATGCTGCAAAATAGTAAAAAAAAAAATCCTGACGAGATAGAAGATTTATAAAACTATTCTGTGTACTAATATAGGATGGTAATATATTTTGTATTTGTAGGCGTCTGTGTGTGAAATTGCTCTATCTAAATAATGACAGAAGTCAATGTTTTTGAGAACATTTTTTTCTCTATCCTTCAATTTCCTTTATTTCCTTCTGTGCTGTTCAGCTGACAGCTTTTAAACTCATTGAAGTTATAGCATAAATTTGAGGTAAAGCCTGGCTGTATATTAAATTATGTCTGAAGTCCCCGGTAACTAAACAGACAAACAAAACAATCCTGCGAGCTCCTTTAGTGGTTTATGTTTTCAGTTGAAAACCCTTCTTGTGATTTTTGTTCTAAATTACCCAGGTGGGCAGTATTAGATCATTTGTAAGATGTGTGAAAGTAACTTCTGTATTTCTAGGAAGACTTCCACATTCTGCTCTGTGCTCTCTGATAGCGATCAAGTGCCTGCTAAGTGTCGTGGGTAGCTGGCCTTTCCAAACAAGTTACGTGCATGTTGTTTTCTTAAATCACAAAAGAGCATTTGTACATACAATTGCATCCTATAGCATAGTAGTCTTCAACCTTTTTCATGCCACGATGCCAATAAATGAAGTATGAGACTGGCAACCCATGGTCGATCCTGCCCTTCCCCTGAGACCCTATCTGACCAACCCTACCCTGTTACTGCCCACTCCCCACCCCTCCCAGCACTGTAGCCAAATATTCTTGTTAGAGAGGCCAAAAAAAGTTACCATGAAGTCTGACACTAGTAAAAACTATTTTAGCATACAGTAATTGCGAAGAACCTGAGCAGGACTGGGACCAGACATGTCATGTAGCGGGTACACGGGGGTACGCGCGTACCCGTTCCTAGGATTAGGGCTGGCCCCGCCCATTTGCCCGCCCACTCATCGACTCCGTCGGCGCTCCGCTCTGCCCCCTGCAACATTTGAATTGCCTGCATGTTTGAGTTGCCTGCACGTTCTCAGAGGCAGGCAGGCAGGCAGCGGAGCGAGGGAGACCGACGGCAGCAGCAGCGTGAGCAGGTAGGCTGCCTGGGGCTCCCTCCTGAGGAGGCATGGCGGTTCCTGGGAGGGGAATTGGTAGCCTGCGCAGCGGCCCCGGAGAAGGCTCAGGACTCCCGGGCCGCAGCGCGGCCTACCGAGGAGGCGCGGCGGTTCCTGGGGGCGGTTCCTGGATTCCGGCTATGACCTCACTTCCGGTGGGCGGGCCCCGACACAAGTGCCAATCAAAAGTGAGTACCTGTTGCTAAATCATTTAGATGCCATTACTGACTGGGATACCTGGTTCCTGAAGGGGTACTCCAGATGCATCCCCCTTTTATCAGGTGGTGCTTGAGGCAAGTGACTTCCAATCTTTTTCATTCCTGTAAGTTGTCACAACCCCACAACTGAGGCTTCATGACCCCATTGGGGTACCAATCCCAAGGCTGAATAACACTGCTATAGCAGGACAGTGAACATGCATGTGTTGGTATATGGCATTTTATGTGCACATTACTGGTGTTTGCTAACACACCATGATTTACTCTGTCACCATGACTTACATTTTCAGAAGGGGCATTCCTACCATTGAGCAGGGGGGAGTGCCCCCTGGGGTGCCCGCCACAGGCCTCACATAGCATCCCGGTCGTGCACCAAAAGCATTCTCAAGAGATCAGAAAACCTTTTAAATAATACTTTGGTTTCTGTTGGAAAGCTGGAAGTATTGTTTAAAGGCGTTCTGATGCCTTCAGAATGATTTTGGCCTGTTGCGCAGGTTACGGAGCTTAAGGTGAGTGGGGGGGGGGGCAACAGTCACTGGGAGTGGTGGTGGAAGTCTTTGGTTCTGGCCCCGGGCAGGAAAATGCCTAGGGACGCAACTGATTTTCAGTGCTAACTGCACGTCTTCTAGTCCTGGGCAAAGACTGCAAATAGCAGCAGTGAAACTGGCTGCTTTGGCACCTGCCCTCCCTGCTGCTGCAATTAAGGGGAAGCCCCTTCACTCTAGAGATAAAATTGACAAAAGTTTTCAGATTTTCCTCAGTTCACCTCTTAAGAGAAGGGATGTCTCCAGAGAGAAACTTGTCAGTGTCACTGTTGCTTTTAGCAATCTTTACACACATTTCTCCCTGATGCTGTTTTTCTCCTCTGACCACTATGTACACAGTTTTTTTTTTTAACATCCAGCTGCTTATCATCTTGTTCTGTAATAAAAAAAAATAGATAGAATCAGACATAAGAGAGTGATTGGATATTTGTGCACACCAGTTGAACTACAATGTCCACACTAGAAATTGAAATGGAAGCATCCCTGATTAGAAGTACAATATTTTCTAATAATGGCATATATCAGTGTTTCTCAAACTGTGAAACACTGATATACCCTTGCTGGATACCCTAGGTTCGTTCCTGCCTGTAATTGGGGGGGGGGGAAGCGTATATCTTCTTGCATGCAGCCCACTTCTGCAGCCTCCCCCTCTGCTGCCTGCTCCTGCAGGATCGTCAGGTGGTCACAAGAGGTCTGCAGTGCCCTGCAGCTCGCATGAGAGGCCCAAGCCATGTGCGACTGGTAGGAAGGGAGGCCTGGGTGGGTCAGCAAGGTGAGACATGAGACGTGCCTTTGGTCTTTAAGAGATCCTGCCATGTGCTGGGTGCCGAAGATATGAGGGAGGGAAGGAACCTGGACAGGGGGTTGGTGAGGAGAGAGCCCAGCTCATCCTAGCCCTCTAATGGGCAAAATCCATAGTGGAGTGAGCTGGCTAAAACCCAGCAATTTGAATAAAATGGCAACTCTGAATTTATTCCCCGTCTTCCCACCCAAAATTGTGCACTATTGGTCCATGATCCTGGACTGGCCATCTCTTAATAGGGAAAAGTAATGTTCTGCATTTGGGTTTACTGTTGCAACAGAAAGAAAATCTAATCCAAATCTCAAAAGGTCTTTACCAGGGTTTCCCCTTCTCATAGCAGGGGAGCATTTTCCTAGTTGTAAAAATAATTACATGTCCCATGGAGCTGTTGTGAGATCAACTGCATGACGGATTAATAGGCATGAATGAAGTATGAATTAAGTGATTTATCACCAATGTAACCCCCCCTCCCACAAATATAGGTTTTTCTCACCTCATCTGATTTTTAGCTGTTTGTTCTTTCTTAGGAGTGTTGCTGGCTGATTAATGTCTAACTATAAATAAGCATTTGAATCTGATCAATAATCCCTTACTCTAAATCATGGGTTCCCAACTTTTAGGAGCCTGTGGTCCACTGAGGCAAAATTGGAATCTTCCTGGACCTTGTGCAATTTTTTGTAACAAAAAATTGAATTAAATTTATAATAATTAGAGAAGATTTATAAAGGATTTAGTAGATTTATTGTTTATACAGAAGATTTGTGGGTTGCTACTTTTGTTGCCAGCTGTGGCTGCTGGAAGTCTGCTCTCCGCTGGTGGTCCAGCTCAGCGTGATACTGGAAGTGATCAAAGGCAATCTTTTGTTCTGACACCTCACAGACCACTTCTCAAAGTCTCAAGGACCACTGGTGGTCCCCAGATCACAGGTTGGGAACTAATGTTCTAAATGGTCTTACTGTAAGTTTGTAACTTTTCAGCATCACCATGAATGGCATCATCAGTGGGGTAGAGAAGGCTCCTTATGCATGGATGTCTTGGATAAATACACATTGCCACATTGTCACTTACAATGGTGAATGTATATTGCCACATGTGCATTGTCCTGAGTTCCTTGCTTATAAGTACAATAATATAAGTATGAATAATATGAAATGACTTGGGCCTTTTTTTTTCCTTACAAGGTTCTGCTTTAGCTGACACAACTGCTCATATTGTAAATTTATTCTCGATGGTTTTGGTACATAGCACTGAATGTAGCATGGGTATTTGGAGTCCCATATAAATCCCATATAAATAATTATAGTTGGACATCTCTGAAAATGGGTGATCTGGCAGTTGAGGGTGAATGTTAAGACATAGGTTGTCATAGTCAGCTCTTAGAGGCTAGCTTTTTTTGATTATTGATATTTTAAATTTGGAATTTTCTTAGCATGGCTGGAAATTGCTCTGAGTCCCTGGTAATATGTGAAATTCAGCTTTAAATGCCTTGCTTTCATCAAAACAAAGCATGGCTGTAAAAGATTCCTAAACTCAAGCTAGACCTGTAGCATCCAATTTTTTGAGACAAGATCGTCTCAGGCATTGAGCGTTTTGCCACATGTTAAACATACAAATAACACTTTCTCCAAAAATGTAGTCTAAAGCTGTATTTATATGATTTTGAAAATAATTCCAGCAAGTGAAATAAAAGAAGAATAGAGTGGAAGAAACCAGGACAAACCAGAATAAAATAGGAAATCAGCTGTTGTGAATCAATTATTTATAGCTTTTTTTTTGCAGCTTAAAATCTGCTTTAAAAAAAAACCACTGGCAGTTAGAGGTAGTTGATAAGACATCAAAGTTTGAAAAGTATTAATATCCAACAGCTTTAAATACCAGATCTTTAAGTATCATGGTTATACTGAGGTGATATGGGGGAAGGGATTGCTTGTATTCAATGCAAGTTGGGCTGAAGCCACTTTCTGGAACACACCTTTTTTAAAAAAAAAAAAATTACATTATTCATGGGTTAACGAGTGTGTGTAAAAATAATTTCCCTGATGGGAAGTTTCAGTCTGCATCTGGTGTCAGGACAGTTGGTCCTTCGTCTAGTTTTCATGTCTCCCATGTGTTGTGAAAGTTTGCCAGAAATTTCAAGAGCAGCACTAATGTTTTCCTGTCAATTCCAAGTCAGCAGATAGCATCTTGGAGACGTTAAGTGTTGTAGCATATGTCAAAGCTGTGGGCACAGCCTGGAACTCTGGAAGACAGTGAATCAGGGTGCTGTAAATGGGTACCTGGCAGTTTATTCTGCCTCTTCCAGGTGTGGGTCAAGTTTCTGTTTTAAACAGTGTATTCTTCTCACTGGTTTTGGTCAGCTTGCCTACTCAGACTCAGAATGTGTGTAAAAGGGCAGAGTAAATATTTATGTGTGACCGTAGCAAAGTCTACTCTCTCCAGAAATGGGTACAGCTGGCACATAGCCTGCAATCCTATCTATACTTACCTGGGAGTACGTCCTATTGACTATAATGGGATTTACTTCTGAGTATATATGCATATGATTGGGCTCTGAGTAAGGCATCCTGGTCATGGCAGCTGTCTCCAGATCTAAGAGCAACTGTTCAAGGAAGTAGTTCTTTTGAGGGCTGCTCTGAAACCTTAGCTGATTCAGAACACAGGAGCTCACCAATTGACTGAAGTGTGCCCATCTCATCAGAACAGCAAAATAACTGGCGCAGCTCCAAGGAGGCCCTTTGGAGCAGCAGAAGCTTATCATAGGAAGCCTCTGGACACCCCCCCCCCCCACTTTGCAGGATATAGCACACGGTCCATTGGTGCAGTTGCATCATGGATGGGGGTGGGTGGGCAGGTAATTAGGACTGATCCGTTATACTTCTTTATTCTTAAAGCTTTTCATAGTCTATTGGGACTTCTATTTGCTGCCCTGCATTTCCAGTTTAATTATAGACTGCTCTTTTAATTATTTTAATGCATGTTTTATAGTTACATGAGTTTTATGATGAATTTGTTATTTAGTCCTTTTGGGACAGGGAGCTATTTAACTTCATTATAATTATTTGCCTGTAAACTGCTTTGTGAACTTGTGTTGAAAAGCAGTACAAAAATACTATTGATTGATAGATAGATACGTTGTTTTGGATGTTTTTAACTAGAGAAGTAGTATATACTGTAACTACTGTAACTATTACTGTAAATAATACAGGCATACCTTGGTATCTGCTGAGGTTTCTTTCTGGATCCCACCATGGATACCTGAAACTTGGGATATTGTGGATATTGTTGGGATTTAAAGAGCTCTTTAAAGCTTTTTGAAACCGTGGGTACCTTTTTAAAGATAGGGGAACATAAGTGGCTTTGCTTCCGTGACCTAAAAAAAAAAAAGGTTTGTTTAATGTTCCCCTATCTTTTTAATAGGGATGTGGTGGCGCAGCGGGTTAAACCGCTGCTGCTGGGCTTTCCGACCGGAAGGTTAGGAGTTCAAGACTGCGCAATGAAGTGAACTCCCATTGCTTGTCCCAGCTCCTGCCAACCTAGCAGTTCGAAAGCACCTAAATGCAAGTAGATAAATAGGGACCACTTTGGTGGGAAGGGAATGGCGTTCCGTGCACTACGGCGTAGAGTCATGCCGGCCACATGACCACGGAAGCTTGTCCTCAGACAAAACGCCTCGAACTCTACAGGCTTTAAAACGGAGATGAGCACTGCCCCCTACAGTCGGTCACGACTAGACCATTCGGTCGTGGGGAAACCTTTACCTTTACCTATCATTTTAATAGGTGTCCTCGGATAACTGAAACTGTGGATACTGAATCAGTGGATACAGGGGCATGCCTGTATGAGGAGTACAGGTGGCCCTTGTTAGCCTCGGGGGCGCCATTCCAGGAACGTCAGGGGATACCAAAATCTTCAGCCATTCAAACCCCACCCTCTGAATCAAGTCCAGAGAGTTTTCTGAGGGCCAGGTCAAATTATGAACTGGTTCGCAGTTCGATGATTTCTGCATGTTATCTGCAATCACTGATCTTAGCTGATCTGGCTGATGAACTGGAGGAAACACAGCTTTTATGTTTTGATGTCTACATTGTGCAGCACTGTTTCTCAACGTTTGTCCCCTGCTGTATCACTTCGTACGGTCCACCTTTTGGAAGTGTTAGGCACCCCTCATTAGAGAAACAGACAGACCTCAGAACTTTTCAAAAGTCAAGCAGCCTTTATTTCAGCTTGCACATGCTGGGCGGTTGAGGGACTTCTGTCCAAAGCTCAAATGCGCCCTTCTGATAGGAGAGTTCCTCTTTTTATACCATATCTTAGCAAAGTACAGAACAGTTGAGCAATTTGCAATACACGTGTTTAAACTTTAGCAAGACACAAGAATCATTGGCAACTCAAAAGGGAGAGGGGAAAAGACGAAGAAGGGGATTCAGCAAAAACTTAAACTGCAAAATATCTTGCTTGAGCATCTTTCACAACCAGAGTGTCCCAGTTGGGATTCTTTGCGTTTCAGCATAATAAAGGAAATACCTGCAAGATAAGAACTATTTACAGCTCTTAGCAAGTCTCTTTGCCTTGAGCTGGGTATGTGGTTTTGCCACTTCCTCTAACAATGAACAAAGGTTATACTGCAGTCATTTCAAAATGTTCCACTCTATGTGCAAAGCTTACTGGGGGAAAGGAGGAGGGGGTGACTATGGACAAGAGACAAAGTTCCTAAGCATACACAGAGCACATTTCTTTTAATTCCCAGAACCATAGGTGTGCCGCTCCCAGAAGCACCACCAGAAGTAACTGGCAATAATGTTGCCAGTTATTTGTGGATTAGGAGACCAGATGTGATGTAACCACTGGTAAGCAGTTCAGGGAAGATGGAGGGATTTTTGAGCATGTGACAAGCCCACGTTGGAGCTCTGCTTACTGAACCAAGTCTCCTATGACTATTTTCACATTGGATTACTGGTTTCCCTGCCAGGCAGTGCGGTGGTGGTGATCTAGGGGTCCCATGAGTACCACCAGACCCCATCTCACTTACCACCAATGCTACAAATACCACTGGTTGAGAAATGTATAGTGTTGTGCGTTGAAGTTGGGTTTGATCTATTGTCAGTGAATAAAAGGAAATTCCTAACCTGCTATTTAAAGTCAAGTCAGCGTGTACACGGTTGCAGCCTAAATCCTTAAACAGCATTGATTTTGCACCTCATGAAAAGCCCTTGTAGTAAATCCTCCTTTTATTATTCATCTTCAGTATCATCATTTTAAAATGATGAACTTGTGAACTTCTCTTCTGTCCTCCAGAGTTACTTGCTCCATGGCAAAAATGAAGAATGAGTAAAATGTGTAGGGGTTATTGTTAGGTTAGAATACCATACTCAGCTGTTTGTCAGGCATGCAGGTTACAGAAGTAGTGAACAGAACCTATTCATTTCATGAACAGAAAAATGAGACTCAGATTTCATCCCAACTGCCTGAATTCTAGGTAGGAAACGTGGGAAAAAAGTGTAATAAATACAAGGCCCAATCCTTTCAAACTTTGCAGCACCAATGCAACTGTGCAAAGGGGGTGTGATGAAACAGTTATGTTTCATGTACCTATTTCTGTTCTATACTTTCTGTTTACTTTCCAAGGGCCTGGTCTGTTGTTGTCAGAGGTGTCCTGGCTGGGGGGAGGAGGAGTGGCTGCCGGCCAATCGGGTGAGTCTCTAGCTGGAGATCAGGGGATGGGCGGAGTCTCTCTCTCTTTCCTGTGGGCTTTGCTGCTGGGTGGTCGCAGGGAGAGCTGCTCTGTGGGGAGGCAGAGTGGATGGCTGCTGGGACAAGCCCAGCAGAGAGGATTAGAACCAGGACCCCAGTATTAGCGAGCACGCATTAGATTTTGAGTTGGTTTCAGTCTGTGTGTTCCCAGGCCGTGAAATTACAAGCCTTCTCCTCTCAGGGTGATCTGGGGTTGGGCCACGCCTGTGTAGGCCTTGCCAGGCCTGTGTGATCCAGCTCCATCTACTGGCCAATTGCCCTGAGAAGCAGTTAATATAAACTGTTTTATATTGTTCAACTATTGTTATTTCTGGCACCCCAACCTCTTTTTACCTTTGACAATCTGTTAATAAAAACCCTTCTGGCCTTGTTCCGGCTCACAGTGATTCATTAGCCTCCTCGCTTGGCAAGAGAGACTTGAGGTAATCACCTCGGCTAGGGGAGGAGTTACCCCAGGAAACTCCTCTGGCAACCTGGTACCTGGGCTGGTGGCAGCAGTTTAGAACTACCAGGTCATTTCCCCACTAAACTACGGGTTTAAACCGAGTGGGCAACTGGGGGGTCATAGGTTACATGACAGGGGCTATGCATTGCATCCTGTGATGTGGGGAGCAATTAAAAAGGCCTTTTCAAGGTAAGGGAGCGTTTGTTCCTTTACCTTGGGGGCTGCATTGCAACTGCATCGGCACTGGAAAGTTGAATAGGATTGGGCCCTAAATTTCTTGAAAGCATGCTCACATCCCTTGTCATTCCAATAGCTCTTGTAACTAATTGCTAAATAATTATCTACTGCCAGTTCATTGACCAGGTTGGAGTTGGTGTTTCCTGAGTTTTGGACATAACATTATGCATATTCTGTGCCTGAGCATAGGATGTCACTTTATTTTTGTAAGTTTCAGGTACTGTATCGAGTGCATGCCTTAGTTATTCAGCATCTCTGTACAGGATGAATTTTCTTCTCTTTTCTTGTTAATAGCTAAAGTCAATAATCAAGAAGAATCGTCCTATGAATTACAAAGGAAAGGAATGTAAAAGAGGCAGTCCATACTTATCAAGAAATTTGAAATTGAACCTATTTCTGATTTGGTGGATAATTATGAATAATGGTCTCAATCTCAAGTTCCATTTATCTTAGCAAGGGAGAGTTCAACACATCCTTAAATCACCCATTCAAATCCATGGAATTTGGATCAGAACAAGCAACTCACACATCATTAACATAGGTACTTTGCTTGTGACCCCTGAAAAACAAGAAGTTGCCATAGAAGCCTTTGGAACAATATGCCATCCCATTTAATGCTAGGAAGGAGCAGGTTGGATGTGAAGTTGTCCAAGGTTCAGTGCAGGTTTTGAACCCACTGTGCTGAACAGTTCAGGGCCCGGGCTCCCAGACCCTGCACTAGGTTATGCTCAGTGCATGGAAAAAAAGGACTCTGGAGATATTTTAAAAAGACCTTATTGGCCATAAAGGATGCAAGTAGCTCATGCCAAAAAGGCTTGCATGCTTTTAGTTGTTAGAATAGTTATACACTTCCAGAGTACATGTCATACATTCCTTTAGAAAGTACCAAAAAGATACTTTGTTGCCCCTCTGAGATACCTTACTTGTGACAGATGGGACTGATTGATGTTTATAGCAGTTTCAAGACTTTCCCTAACTAGTGTTAGTTTATTTCTCAGGTTTCAAGGTTTTCCCTGGCCTGGGTGCACTGTTTTGAAATATGCGGCATCTGTATTATAATTGCCTCTGGCTTGCTGGGCGGGGGAGGGGAAGAATCACCCTGGAATTGGGGGTGGGGGGATTGGCAATAGCTTTTGCTGCATCCTGAATCCCCATATAAGGCTTGGATGCCCAACACAGGGTTACTCAAGTCTCTGCCAGCTATTGTCTTGAGTAACCCCATTGTGGGGGCTGGGGCTTCCCCCAAAGAGACTTCTGCGGCTGCCGCAGCTCACATATTATAGTATATGACTGCATTTGGGGAAACGTTCGTTCATTTATTTATAAATTTGTTTATAGCAAATAAATGTTACAGATCTGTACTTTTAATAGTCTACTGTGTGTATGCTTTTAACAATGATAGTCAGTGGGGCTTACTTTTGTGTTAGGAGGGTTCTTCTTTATGGTAAGTAATTATTTAAACTTACATTTATTGTAAACCTTTAATTTACTTCGTGCCCAAGCAATATGGAAGTAAATGGTTACCACCAGCTCTGGTGTCACAAATGTGCTGTAAAGCATGCTTGCGGCACCCCTGAAGGCTCCATCCCTTGTGCCGGGCCTGCGCCTTTGGTGCAGAGCCTAAGCACTGCAGAGTGGCCACCATTCCACTGACCAGGGTACGTGATACTGTGGGCCAGCGGAGCGGCTTTTGCAGATGGGGGAGGGTGTGGGGGAAGGCAGGGGGAGTGTGGAACTAGATGGGGGAGGAAAGGAGCTGTCCCAAAGAAGGATAAGCAGTGAAGGTGGGTGCTGCCAGAAGAGTAGATCAGATGGCCTCATGGATGGACTGGCCTCTCCTGCTACTGTATTTCCAAATTACTGTACCTTTACTATGCTTCCAAATTACCTTTACAACCTGATCTTCCAGAAGCGCCAATGTCCCATTCGGGCAGAAAAGTAAGCAAGGATTCTTGAGTGAATCCTTAGTCAAAGGTATCTGCAAGAATCTTTGGAAAACTTGGATCTTATTCCAAGTGGAGAAAGGCAGTCTGGGTAGATGGCAGTTTGGAGAGGGAAAAATCACATGGGGAGAAATAAGTCTCAATTCTTTTCTATTTCAAATCTTAACCAGGAGTGCAGCTAGGGCCATTGCCCTCTCTTCGCAGGGGAGAGGTGGTCTCCATGTGGTGTGAGTCTACATTTCAGTGTGTGGAAGCACCATGAAATGGGCCCCTCCTGCTCACCCTGGCTGCTGTACAGCTCCAAATGGGGGTGCCCCTGCAAACCCAGGAGTGACATAGTGATGCCGGGGGGGGGCATCATCATGTCACCTGGTCCTGGGTTCCCACTCTGCCCAACTATACAACTACTCCCAGCACTTTTCCACAGGTAGGTTCCGAAAGCTTATTAAAGCTCCCTCTCCCACTACCTTCTCTGTATAACTTTCTCCCTGTGGGCCTAATAGCAGCGGGGGGTGGGGGTGGAATTTGATCAGGGAAAAAGTATGGAAAGGTAAAACCTCAGTCCCCAGCACCACTGCCCTTATCTGAAGTCAGAGCCCTGATTATAGATCGTCCACTTCATATGTAATTGTGACTTTCTTTCAATCACCTTTTTAGTATCTCAGATTTCAAATTGTCTACACTTTTCATGCCTGTTTTCATAGCCAAGGCTGCTAGAAAGAAACTTCATTTGAGAACATAAAACTAAGCATCTCAGGAGGGTGAATTATGTGCACAAAGTCACGTTTTGCCTTTAAAATTTTTTTCAAAATATGTACAGAGCATGCCCTCTTTACAAAACTGATGCATTTAAAAAATAACTAGTAGCGTAGCTCATGTTTAGGAGGATGTGGTAATAGGAATCATTTGTAAATACATATCTCATTTAAGGAATAACACCAGTGAGGCAGAATCCTTTTAGAGGCTACATTTTCATTTCATTTCAAGGATTAAGAGATTCCATTTCGGACCATCTGCTTCTTGTCTCACTGATTTCCATTGTACATATCAAGACTTGTCTACCCCTTGTGATTAGGCTTCTGTAACTGATTTTGTTTTCCATCCATAAAGACAGAGCCTGTCTAGAAATGATTTTGCTTCTTCAAGGGCATTCATACATTTTCTTTTGTAAAATATAAAGGAATTCTATTAATATAAACTATAGAGTCAGCCTGTTGGGCTTTTATAATGTCAGCTGTTTCTACAATCAAGATGCCTTTTTCTCTTGATCTGCTATGCTAAAAATATGTGCTGTCATGCCAGTGGAAGCAGTTTGTGCATTTGTCTTTTGGATACTTTTTGGGTTATGCTTACAGGGTTTTTTTAAAAAACCAAGGAGTTTGTGGTCCCCAAGCTTCCAAAGGACATGGGAAGCCGCCTTCTGCTGAGTCAGATGCTTAGGCCACCTTGCTGACCATTCTTGATGCTGGCCAGTGGATTTAGATAAGGGTCATTTTCATTCTTATTACACACAAACAGAAAAATCTTCTAAGCAAGTACAGGTTCAGCCTGTTTTTTTCCAAGGATTCCCATGGTTTTAACTGACTGTGGGTTCTGAACCTGCGGATTTGGCCGGACCAGACCCTCAGAAGGTGATGAGCTATGCTCTGGTTGCATTCCGAGGCTCCAGGTTCAGGCAAATCTGTGGGCTCGAAAGCCACTGCTAGTTAAAACCAAGGGCCCCAAATCAGTGGATAAACTGGCTGGACCCGGATCTGCTTAGAAGATTTTTCTGTTTGTGTGAAGGTTTCTTTTTCTTCTAGTTATACCTTCTTCTAGGTATCATGTATTAGGATAAATATAAAGGGCCAGACTAAATACCAGAAAAAGTGTATTAATATAAAGACTTTGCATGAGGAATAGTAGGTGGTTAGCCTCTCCATTGGTCTGGTTGCAATTACTTGATATTTTCAGGATGAATGGGCCCTTGCAAATTGAAACCCACATTTTTTGATTGGAAATTATGCTTTTTGATTTTTCCCCCCTGTCCTTGAAACCATCAAAACGATCACATGTCTGAAGCTGCGCATATGTGGTCCTTCTAAGCACCTCCTTTGGATTCTTTAAAGTGTAACTCTGAAGAGTCTAAAGAATTCCTTCATCTGATATGAAGCTGATGTGAGTTGCCTTTATAAAGCTTTCTTGTTCCCATAGTGGGGTCAGTCATAAGTCAGAGTACTCTTATGACTCCTTAGATTGGCAAACATGTTCAAGCTTCTCTGCAATGTTGTGACTTTTAGCAGCCCCAAGCGCAGTGAGATGTTTCTCTTGTTTACTGTTGCACACAGCTCTGCCTCTTGCCCTTAGTCTTTTTGAGGCAGGCCCGTACTGCCTCTTTTAAAATGCTTTTAGCAGCCCTTTTTCCATCTGGAGAGATCAAGACCACTTTGAATCACTTTTGATTTCCATTGTAAAGTGCAGCATAACAGACAGAGATTTGTTAGAGTTTAGCAAAGAAATATTATATATTTGCTTGTCTAGCCACTGTTGGAAAGGATGTGGTAGCAAAGAAATAAGAGCAACCATTTGTCCAGCATTGTGTGATGTGAATTTTAAAGCAAAAAATGTTCCATGCATTTTGCTATCCACATAAATACATCCAGACCACATTACAGTCATATTATAATCAAATATTATTGTGGATTTTTTGTTTAAATGGATTGGGATGTGAAAAAGGCTGCAAGCTTTAACTGGTAGATTAATCAATTTAATCAAACTAAATAAATCTAAACCTTTAGATGTTGGGTCTGTGAAGATCAATTTTAATCAGTGGAGCTTCAAGTCAAGGGTGCGCTTGTTTATTTCCTGAGATTACTTCAGTTCTTGTTTGATTTTAACGGGGAATGAAAAAGAAAAGATTAAAGATGGCTTTTCTTTCTAAAGGTAGTGTTCATTTATTACATTGTAAGGGCCCAATCCTGTGTGGGCCAGCGCTAGCAATAAGCCATTGCTGCTGACACAAGAGTGCCATAAGACACTTCTAGCAATTACTGCTGGTGCTGGGCCCGGCAGTGAGTTTTAGCGTTGTTGTTGGTGTGCTCGTTTGAGGGGAGGGCAGAACTGGGAGGGGGAAGGGCGGAGCATGCCCAGGAGGAGGTGGAACTGATGAAGGCCTCCACCACTGCATCCTATCCTTTGTGTTGGGCCACGCAGACTGACGACGGAGGTTCTCAAGTCTGCACCAGCAAAATAACTGGCATGAGGAGGCCTGTTGCTGGTCTGTTGCCCTTACCTAGCTGAAAGGGACAAACATCTTATTCCCCCCAAGGAGCCTCCTATGGATGCCATGGCATTTTGCTACCGCTGCTTGTACAGGGACCAAGTAGCTTAGGATTGGCCAGTTATTTTACGCATGCGCCATCTCTGCAATATTTACTGAATAAATCAGGAACGTGGCTCAGCTTCTCAGGGGTCAACTAGATGCTATGCTGAACTTGTGTTATAGATAGGGATGGGTTTTTTTTGTTGATCAACACAGAACACGAAATAAAACGAATTTCTATTCAAATTGCGACAGATTTTATATTCAGACACACAATATTCACATCAACGTACGAAAAAGCCAAGCCGTCATTTAACCAAATAACACCATATGTGCTTCCTTTTGGGGAAGTAATTTTCAGTAAGGCAGCCAGCTGCCCCTCCCCAGAGCATTTCAGATAAAGTTGCTGAGTAAACTTGCTGGAGGGTGTGTGTGCGTGTGTGTGCGTGCACGTGCAGCAGCAGGAGGGGGAAGGGAGCTATGAAGCTATGAAGCCCTACAGCAGGGAGATTAAGGGTTAAGTGTTGCTGTTGCTGTTTTATTTAACCCCTGCTTGATCCTGAATACCAACAAATGTGTTGCTTTTGCTTATCTACTCAGAAGTAAGTCCTATTGTGTTCAGTGGCTTACTTCCAGGAAAGTGGGTATAGAATTGTAGCCAGAGTTCAAATTGTAAATCTACAGACTCTAGACACTTACAAGTAATTGTAGATACAGTAAGGTTGCAAGCAAGCAACCTCCCCACACCCATCTCCTAAACCATTATCTGTTTTCTAAGTTTGTAAGTGGGTATACATCTTTTATTAGTTTTGCAAAATAGAAGGTCTTTTAAGAGTGTTGTTTTTAAAAGTGAATCCCATTGCAAAAAAGGTTTGGAAAGCACTGCTACAATACTTTACAACTATGCTCTGAATATCCTGTCTGCAGTTTGCAGTATATTGCACTTGTATTATTTCAATAAAGCAATATTTTTGGATGTTAACCTTGGGCTTTATGTTAAGGATGTTAACCAAAAGACATTTGTCTTTTTTTCTTACCCTCATCAGACTGTTAAAAAAACACGAGAGAACCATGCCAACGCACCTAATTAATATTAGCAATAATATTAAAAATAATTAATATTGCTAATTGTGCATTGTGGTGTTTGTACAATTTTGAATAAGAATTTGGATAAAAACACATAACACCACAATTTGCTATTTTAATCAAGAAGGTTTGGGGGGGAAAAATCACAAAAAATCCCCCATTCCTAGTTATAGAAAATGGTAGAGGTTATTTTGTCTTTGGACGTCCCAATGTTCTGGTGACTGCAGCTGGAGACAGTCAGTAATGTGGAGCAGGAAAACACAGAACATTGTGATTGTGGGAGAAGCTGGAGGCTGACAAGCAGCCCAATCCTATGCAGCGCCGGCTAGGAAGGCCAGCGCAGCAGGGTTGCATCCTAAGGCCATTAAGTGGCAGCAGCAGCACAGTGCAGAGCAAGGAGAGGTTTTCCCTTTGCCCCCAGGTAAGCCCCAGCCAGCCCTATGGGGCTGCTCGCATCTGTGCCTGCTGATTTGCAGGCACAGGTCAATGTGCACAACAGTAGTCTGAATTGGGGCCACCGGGGACAGGGCTTAGCATACAGTGCGATGGCTGTTGGCTGTAACCGTCCCATCACCGTCCACTGTGCCGTCCCTTTACGCCCACACTACACCTCTGGCATGTCCCTGGCGAGGTCCTGTGCCAACCAAGCTCCTCTGGCACTCAGCCAGTGCACGACAGGTGCAATGGCGCTCAAGCGCCAGCGCTGCTGCTTGTGCGGGTCCAGCACCCGACTCCCTGGCACAGAAGTGCCTGACGGCACGTTTGTGACAGCACTAAATTGGCGCAAGAGCATAGGATTGCGCTCTGAATGCAGTTACTTGCAATTAGCATATTCCATTTTTGTTGGCAACCACATGTTTGATGTGTGGCTTCAGCCTTGTATTCAAACTCATTTCAGAGCATATGTATTCAGTTTTGTGTGCCAGCCCAAAGTCAGTGGGACTTGGAGTTCCTGCAGTTTGCAAGAAATGCCTACTTGGTGACATCGATCTAAAAGTGCAATTTTTTTTTCTAATACGTGGAAATGGCACTCAAGTCTTTCTGCTGGGTGCTCATTAAAAGCACTTCTTAATAACTACAACACAAAATCTTTTATCACAAGGATAATTCTAACTCAGTGAATGATTTTGAATGGTCTTACTTTGCATGGTTTCCCCCTTTAATAGGAATATGTTGAAAATGGAACCTAAATGCACTGATGCATAAGGATTGCAATTGTTAAAACAACTGCTATTAGTTACAGTTGCACATTAATTAAATCCCTCTTTGTCCAAATTTGGAGCATGGGTTGCCAGTCTCATCCCTGGCCCATGTGCTCCATCTGGGGCCAAGGAAGCAGCCACCCCACAAAACAGACTGCCCCCCCCCACTCATCTCACATGTTCTGGTGCCTCAAGCAACTCCTTTTGCCTTGCAAAAGCATTCTAATGCTCCAGAGGCTTCAGACAACCTCCAGAGGGCCCAGGAATGCCATGTGGCCTGCCACACAGGGGCGTTTGCCCCCATCTCCAGGCTATCCGCAGCACCGCCACTGCAGGTTGCAATCCTCATTCCACTTGAATAATGACAGAATCCTGTTGATTTTAATAGTTGCTGGTTGGCTGAGACAAGAACATGCCTCTCTTGAGCAGAGCGGTTTTGACAGAAAATTGGGCAGTACTTGGGCTGGTTCCTAACCCCCGGTCCAGTTGGCCCCAATCCATCCCAATTTCGGCAGCACAGTTCTGAATAGTCCCATCCAGGCTGCTGCACATTACCCAGAGGGAAGAGGAACATATTCCCCTTTCCCCAGGTTGTGCCACAGCCATTCCCAAACCAGGGCTGGATATTGGGCAGGAGTTTTGGCCTGCCTATTCCTGCTCAGGGTTAGGATTGTGCCTGGGGGAAGGACAATAGCTCAATGGTGGAGCACATGTTTTGCATGCAGAAGTTTCAGGTTCAGTGCCCAGCATCTCCAAGTAGAACTGAAAAAGAAACTTGTCTGAGACCCTGGAGAGGCACTGCCTGTCTGTAGTAACAATACTGAATTTATATAGGCCAGGCAAACTATAGTTCACCGTGCCATTCATTCTGCCTGTGGATTATTTTCACACAGGCTGCTGCAGCCTATACAACCCTCCAGAGAAATAACACCAAAGCCCATTCACCTCTGATCCTTTTTCCTCAGTCCATTCTAGTAATCAGAAGCTCTGCAAAACAATGCTGGCACTGATTCACATACAGTGAATCATACTAAGCTACTCCCATCTTTTACATTTTTATTTGACTCTCAGCATTAGCTGCTTGATACAGTGAGCTACATAAAAAGCTAAAGTGAGGTAGACCCTCAATTGTGGGTTGGCCTTATTTTCATTTTCGTATGCGCTAAAGACAGACAGTAGGTTTTGCAGAGTGGAAGGTGGTGAAATTGTTGTTGCTGCTGATACTGCTATCATCTATTCCAAGATAATGTAGGGTTTATAGGCTTTTATAATCAGAAGCCTATAAAACCCATATAGATAGACTTGAAAGTGGGACACAACTAATGAATAACCTTTCTAAAGGAAGTAATGATTCTATGTCTTGCAACTCTGCTAAAGACTATTGTCTGCTCCAACCATTTACCAAATAAAGCATACTTATTCGTCCAGATACTGTATGCAGAAACTGATGGAGTTCAGAATTCATTGAAAGCATGGTGTCACCTGAAAAAAATTCAAGATAGCTAATACAGTTATATTATTGCTCAATGGCTGTTACAATAATCTCCATTTGTATTCTCTAGGAAGGACATTTTCTTCCTTTGGTCCCAACTGTATGGCTTTTAATTCCAGAGTTAGCAGGAAATCACAGAACAAGGGCCCAATCCTGTGGGCCTTAGTGTGGGTGATACGAACATACTGCTCACGCTTTTGTCACAAAAGGTGCCATAAGGCACCTCCAGTGCCAATGCTAAACCATTACCACTGGTGCTGGGCCAATGCTGGCCCTCACCACCCGGAGGCAGTGATGCCAGTGGCAGTGAGTGCTACCATCGCCAGCATTGCAGCCTTTTCAGGCAGGGTGGGAGGGTATTCCTGGGCGGGGAAAGAGCACAGCAGGGGTGGGACTGGCCACAACATTCGCTGCTGGATCCCAACCTCCGTGTCGGGCTGCACAGCCTGACAAAGAGACCCTCACTTTTGTGCTGGCTAAATAGTCGTGCAAAGGCGAGTAGACCTATTGCCTGCCCTGCACCTTTACCACAGGGGATGGGGATGAACAGCCTCCTGTGGCTGCCTGGCTACCACTACCACTGCTTGCATGGGTAGCCAGGCACCTCAGGATTGGGCTGCTCGGCTGAAGTCCCATAACACACTGCCTATTAGTAAGTTTCATTGAACTCCCATTGAATTCAGTGGGACATGCATAGGATTGTGCTGTAACATTAGCAGTTCAACAGACCAATTCACTTTTCACTTTTGAGTTCAATTTATCTTCAAAAGCACTTTAATATTGATTTCAAATTGTAAAGTAGTCTTATGCTATATTATGAAATCACATCTAAAAGCTTTATGCATATGGTTATCGAAGTCTGGAGATAGGACAGGCTACAAATTAAAATAAACAACAAAAAACCACAGTAGTACTAAAGTATCACTTTTGTTTCAAATCAAGATGCTGATAGTGTTAGAAAAGCATTCCGCTAACATTTTTGAATGCATTATCCACTGATTCCTCTTTTGCATTTGTCTTTTAAAAAAATTATTGCTAGGAAGAAGAGGGAGGGAAAGAGAATGCCTAATTAAATCTAATGGACTTCTGGTACACATTTATTGGAATATTGACATTTTATCACCAATTAGACTGTGTTCCTCATCTCATTAGCCAGTTAGCTTTGCTTTTTAAATCACTTTTCCTTATTAGATGAGGAAAGCCTTCTTCTCTGCATTTTAAATTCCATTTTGTGTATATGTGTCTGATAGAATGAACAGTATAAGGAACCTTACATCCAAATGCTGTGTATTTTGAGCTATTTCAGAGATGCCTCAAAATCAGCAGTCTCCAAAGCATGGACCACTGTGCAGCAGAAACACCTTCCCTGCTCCAAGCAGCGTGGATCATTCCATCTTGCAGTCGCTCCATTTTGCAGTTGATAGGCTGCGAGGACGGTCTGGGCATTCACATCTATGCCCACCATCCTGTTACTCAGCTTTCTGGGATGTCATCTCCAGGCACAAACTTCAGGTGTACTCACTGGGCAACACAGCCTGCCAGTGTCCCACACCAGGTCTGGGAACCAAGCACCATAGCCTCCAACTACCATCAGCCAGGTCTACCACCAGTAACCCACCACAGCCTGCAAGCATCCAGGGGCAAAGTAATGGCCCAGAACAAGGGCTTTTATTGGCTGGTACTCCAGCTGAGATGTTAGGAACTCATAAAAGATGTTCTCGCCATTAGGAAGCATTGACAGCAGCTGGGGCTCTTGGTGCATATCCAACTTGTTTCCCTTGGGAACAGCTCAGACAAGAGCTCCCAGGGGCTAGGAGACACACAGGTGGTTTCTGGGCCTGGCACCAGCCACTGCAATTTCCTTATACCTTCAGAGTATTTTAAGATGTTCCAATTATTCTTTCCTTATTTCCCCAACCTCTGATTTCCCAAATTATCTGTGATGACATGGAATGAGCATCCTAATGAGAGCAAGGAATGTTTTACCAAATGAGCTTCTCTTTATTCTAAATGGATGCTTACCAGAATGCAGTTGAGCAGTGCTGCTGTAACGTCCTGCCAGTCTTTCTGTGGCAATGTTCCCAGGTAATTATGGCTTTCTGCAGGCCAGACCTCCACTGTGCCTGTCCAGGCTGCAAAGACAAAATAAGGCAAAGGGCTTAAGACAACTATAATAAAGACAGGTATTATAAATTTCTTTTGGTCAAATCTGTTCAGGATTATTAAAATATAGCAGTAGCAATAGCCATAACAATTCACAGTCACTAGCAAAAGGATTATTTAACCTAAATTTTAGGGTTATTGCAAAATACTGGATCTGTGTGAATGAATGATGTATGAATGTGTGTGTTTTTATTTAGCAGGTGATTTAGCACTATTTTCATGGAATAATTTCTGGTCTTTGAATACTGGATTTCAAATGCCTTTCTTGTCTTCCCTTTTATTTTTATTCAATATTCATTGAGTCTTTAATTAAATAATATTATATTCTTTAGCATGGCCCTTGTGTGCTTCCATGAAACCCGGACACCCTGCACTTTTTGGGTTTTACTGAAGTGTGCAAGGAGCATGGTTAAGAGTTTGGGGGCTTTTGTTGATGTTGTTATTGTTGAGTGCAAAGGCAGTGGACTCTAGACAGTATCGGGTGACATTCTGGGCCGTGCCACCCCTGATTTGGAAAAAAAGAGAAATTGTAAAGAGAAACTAAGAACACTTCTCTACGGTGAGACGTTCTGAATTGTGCCTATGTGAGTGTTGCTTTGTGGATCAGGTGAAGATGAATTCAGGAGCAATGAGCTTGTTTTATATTAATATCAAGAGGCATTTATTTACAAGTAGTTCCAGAACTTTCACTGTACAAAATGTCCCCTTATCGAACTGCTCCCACAACCTCTCCATAATAATTGTGCTTAGACCTTCATTTTGAACCCAAACTGGAGCATTAAAAAAAAAAAAACTAGTAAAGAGAAAGCAGCAAGGCAAGAACCCCCTCCAGAAGGGGGCAAAACAGTACAATGCAAATCACTCAGGTATACTTTTTAATGTATTTACTAATTCAAGAAGACGTAACTGCATACTTAAATTGGAGGAAAACAGTTCAATTACCATTTTAAGTCAGTGATTTCCTCATAACCTGTTCTCTACTAACTCCTGTTTTCTCTCTGCATGACATCACGCTTGCAGAGATATTACCAGTCTCTTTGAATACCTGTCTTTGTTAACCTCCCCTCCGTTTTTCTCTCTGCTCTGCTGTGGCTCTTTTTTTCTGCACACCATGACAGATCTTCACCATCACCTCTAAGGGCTGAACGACATGTGATGTTGAAAATCCACAACCCTCTGTCAACCTATTTTAGCTTTAAAAGGAGACATGAGGGATATCGTTTAGATCAGTGCTGCAACATGGGGGTGAGGGGGGGAGAAGAAGGCTTCACCTTTCTTGCCACACTGTTTTTCAGATGGAAAATAGTTATGGGTGGAAAAAAGGCAGGTGCTCATATTACATCCGTCTCTCCATCACCACTTCCCATCCTAGCTAATAGCATTTTGAAGCAATTATTTTCATTGAGGAAATGCTATTAAGGGGGATACTGCCACTGTTGGGATGTTGGGAAGTCACTTTCACCTGTCATTAAAAATTGTGCAGAAAGTGTAGCTCAGTTTCCTTATTAAACAAGGAGGAATCTATGATCTCTGGAAGTTTTGTAGCTTTGCTTTAGATGAACAGCTTATCACGCAAAGGCATGAGGTCCTGTTCTTAATGATAAATTGCTTCATTCATTTCAAGGCACTGCACTACCATTCACATGCCATTGAGCTTGATGCTATTAAAGAGTAATTTCCCTTGTGGGAATTTCATTCACCACAACAGAATTCTACACAGCAAAGTCCTTTTATCATCTCAAAGCAGATAAAGGAATTTAAAATAAAAGGCTTCTTCCCATTGCAATCACAATTGCACAAACTGCCCCTCATTTTGAAATGCCCACAAGCCGAAAAATGTAATCACATGCCTGAAAAACTAAACATTTATTCAAAATAGCCAATTCTAATTATGAAAGTCGTATGTTTTTCACTCAGGCAAGTGAGATACAACCGGTTTTAATGCCAACGGAGAACTGTAATTATTATGGAAAACAGTTTTTTGCCCATTTAGCATTATCTGCAATAAAACCTAATGGAATAAATCCAGACACGCATTTTGCCTTTGCTAGTTTGGACAATCTCATTGCTGCTGTTGATTTTCTCAATTTCCTTTACTTTCTGTACTTCAGAAGTTAATTATGTTTATTATTTGTTTGTGGCATTCATTATAGTTTGGGTTCCTTTGGCGTTTCTGTTCCAATCCCCAGACACTATACATAATCCTGTCTCAGCTGTAGGCCTCTTGTATGAACTCCTGTAACTGGCTTCATATAAGCTGAAAAATTTAAAACATATAGAGAAAACAGCTGTTTAGAGCACAACTTTTGCCTGTGAAGTGTTGTACACTTGCATGTGGAGGTCCCCATAGAGTTTCATAGAACTCTTTTCCTTCTCCCTAGAGGTGTTTGAAAACGGTGTCATTTATTTTTACTCAGAAGTTGAAATTATAATATTTTATTTATTTATTTATTTATTATTAGATTTTTACCCCGCCTTATTGTGCCCGAAGGCACCCAAGGCGGCATTACAATATATATATAAAAACAATATAACAATTCACAATTAAAAACAATTAAAACAGAATTAAACAATACAATCAAAAATTAAGAACACAATTAAAAACAAATTTAAAAACAATATAAATAACAATAAAAACAATATCATATGCACAGCCTAAATGCAGTGGCATCATTAGGTTGGTGTAACCCTCATTAACTTTATTTTATGTATTTACAGTACAGGTCACCCAACAAATTAGTAACCAACAAAAAAATCAGTAGCAGACAGCCAAATAAGAGTTCTAGTATTAATTCTGATACATGGAAATGAGAGCTGACTCATACTGACATCTTATTGCTTCCCTGCTGTGTTATAATAATGTCTTATTTCAGCTACGGGATCTACAAACGACCTGGGGGAACGCTGGGCGGGATGTAGGCGGGACATCCAGGTGATTGGCAGCCTGTCCGCGGCGATCCGCAGCTGCCCTGGCCTCGGGGGGGGCTCCTGCTCGCTGCGGAGGACGGGTGAGGGTCGCGCCGGGTGCCTGGGCGAGCAGCGGTGGGGCGCGCTAACCAGGGGCAGCCCCCCCCAGGCCAGAACAGCTGCAGAACGCTGCGGACGGGCAGCCAATCATGCAGAAGCCCCATGTAAGTCCTGCCCAGCGTTCCCCCAGGTCGTTTGTAGATCCCGTCGCTGTCTTATTTGCTCTTGGACAATCGGTCTCATTGATCAGTTTTGAGTTTTAAAAATTCCACTTTTTGTTGTATAAGGCAATTGTGTTGATTTTTCTGGTTATTTGGCTATAACTTTGATAAACTACAGATACTTCAACGTGGTTTGTTTTATTACACTCTGCAGTAAATTCTGCATCGAATGATACAGAACATGACGGCATTATTCAAAAATACCAAGGCCTTAAAATTTTGGGCAGAAGTGTTGCCGCCACCACCCCGAGTGTGTCTCCTGGTGCGATCTGCACCCTCCTAGTGATGCCACTGGTCAGAGTGGAAAGAGACCAAGAAAAGTTTGTGGCCTCCATAGGTCTTCAATACAGTATCACTATATTATTTGTACTATATTCATGTGGGCATGTACTAGACCAGTGTTTTTCAAACTGTGGGTTGGGACCCACTTGGTGGGTTGCGACCTGATGTCAGATGGGTCGCAGAGAGCTGGGAGCAGCCATCTTGGAAACTGCAGACCTTAGTCTTGTTATATTCCTTTTGTGAGTGTTAACAGTTTGAATTTTCAAATGAGGTTTTTTTTAATGTTGTTGTTAGTTCAGTGCTTTTACATCATATTTTGTCCTAATCCTGCTTTCTGTCAGAGTTGTTTCATGGTTGTACAATTGCTGCATTCCAAGAATGCCAGTTTGCATTTTAGGAGTGTCATTTGATTATGTTACAGTGACAACACTTCCTGCTTGATGATGTCACTTCCAGCCACAACATCAGTTCCAGGCTAATGACATCACTTCTGGTGGGTCCCGACACGAGTGCCATTCTAAAAAGAGGGTCCCAGTCTAAAACATTTGAGTACCACTGTACTAGACTATAACTAGACTAGTGTATGTACTAGACTATGTGTATGTATAAAAAACCTTCTACAGATAATAAGCATTATGGTATATCATGTAGTTGCTTAACATATTGCCTGCTCACCTTTTTCCCACTCCTTTTATTAGGACCGCCACAGAGAACAGTGTCTCCCAAACAAGAACACGAAGACCAGAAGCATGACAAAGTTACAGACAAAGGAAGTGAGAGCGGAACTTCCTGCAATGAGTTGTCCACCTCTAGTTGTGACAGCCATTCTGAAGCAAGCACTCCTCAAGAAAATGCTGCTAGCACCCAGCAGTCCACAGGGCACCAGCCAAATACGCTAACACTGGATCGACCCTCTAAGAAGGCCCCAGTGCAGTGGATGCAGCCAGCAGACAAACGCAGGAACAGTGAACTTTTTCAGAGTCTCATGAGCAAGTCTAGAGAAACAAACCTGTCTAAAAGGAAGGTGTGTGAGAAGCTGAGCGTTGAAGAAGAGATGAAAAAATGTATTCAGGATTTTAAAAAAATCCATATTCCGGATTATTTTCCTGAGCGCAAACGCCCATGGCAGTCTGACCTGTTACAAAAATATGGGCTATAGTTTTTCAATATTTCATGACATGTCAGTTGTGCATTAGATGTTTATTAAGTTGCCAGTTTCCTACTGATGTACTTCTTTCTGGTCTAACATCGGATTGCTTCCTGCTTCTTAGTTCTTTCTGTGAACAGTGGATGTGGGATTATAGGACATGGGTTGATTTTTTTTCTTGCATTTTTTTAAAAAAGGAAATAATAAAATGCAACTGAAGTATTATGGATTGTTTTATAATAGTTAAATATGCATGATAAAAACATTTTGATTTTCTGACTTCTTATCCGTGAAACATATATCATGAGATCATTCATCATTCTATGTCCACAATAGCAGTGATTCAAAAATCCAGTGGATGAAGAAGAATGGGACTTATGAAAACAAATTAAACATTTTTTAGAAAAAGATGATAATGCAATATAAAATGTCTATTTTGCATGAACACAAGTGTGACAAGTAGTTCACATGAGAAGAAGAGGTTTGTCTGCTGCTTGGATAAATATTTTGTTCAGTACCAAGACTATAAGTGTAACACGTCTTTGGAATTGAACTTTGTGAGAATTTGTGCGTGGCTGTGTGTTGTTTCGTAAGGATGGTGTAAATATGCCTTATTCTGTTTTATGGCTGCATCAACATTCATCTACTAGTGTTCATCAGGACTGTTTCTGTGAAATGCAAAACTATCAGCAGATTGTGAAAACTGGTTTGATGGTCTGAAAATTTTTTGTTTTCATGTTAGTCAGCAACGTTGGAAAAAAAAATAAAAAAAGACCTTAACATATTTGTTACAAGGGGCCTACTGTTAGATGTTCTGGATTTATTATTCTTCTATTATTATTAGTCTTTGTCTTCAAGTAGGTTTTTAGGAGAGTTTTTGCAGTGTTCTTATTATGCCTCTACTCTGCTACCAAAGCACAAGCAACATGTTTCAGCAGAACATGAATAATGTTTGGGATATGTGAGCTTTAATTAAAATGTTCAATACAGATTCGGCATGATGGAAAACAACAGTGTTATTGATTACTGCCTGGTGTAGTAGCGATAAAATCTCAGCTAAGAGTGTACAAAGAGTATTTTGGTTGACAAAGAAAGTAATACTTCTGACAACTGTAGGGAAATTACTATTAAAATACTAACTTAAAGATGTGATTAACAGGACCCACCAGACAAAAGCCTGTTTTCCCAGGGCACAGAAGCTAATATTTACCCACAATGACATAAAAATAATCTGGTTAAAGCAGGCATGTTTGTGGCTGAGTGACAAATTTGCTTGTGAAATATGTTATGTGTTAAGCTTTTATATACAGCCAACCATTTTTGCCTTCTTAATTCTGTTGTCTGCTACTTTTCTTTACAACAGTACCAGCATCTTTGCTGATTTGGCAAAGCTGGCCACATTCAAAAGTATTGCTTGCAGCCAAAGGTCCAGCTAGAATTGTTTCAGAAAGAAGGAAAGAACATTCAGACCTTGTAATTCATTTCCTTCACTGGATCAAGGAATATGTGGGACTGTGCTAGTTGTGTGATTTCCAGTTATCAATTATGGAATGCTGCTACCTGATTATAGTCTAACTTGCTAGCAGCCCAGGTGCCAGGTTCTAAAGTGGTGAGTGGGTCCACATAATATGTGAACGAGCCTATTGTTTATTGTTGTAAGAGAAAGGTTTGTGTTCTCAAGCTCCTTATTGGTGAAGTTGGATGTACTGTAACTCATTGATGGGTGTGTAGGGAAGCAGACATAACATGTAGAAAATAGGTTTTTTTAATGTAAATAAGGGGAAGCAAAGCTTTCACATACAACTAGTGGAGCATCTTCAAGGGGCTACACCAGTGGCATATGGCAAATGTTCATCTGCACATTCTCTGAATATGTATTTTCTGCTATTTTTGAACTACTAAAGTCCCTCATGCCTTTGCTATGAATGTTTTGCCAGTGTTGTTGGGTACGTTGAAATATACCAATATCTCTAAGCCATGTTAAGCTAGAGGTGATCAGCATGCGGATTGCTGCTAGTTCAGAGAACTGATTATGGTGATTGGCACTGTAAAGCTATGTTTGCTGTGAAAGAATGACCATGATGCCAAGCCACCCAGATGGTCCTTGTTTCTGCAGGTAATTTCTTGCCCTTTTCAACTTTCTGTTTGGTCCTACAATCACTGTTCTGATCACTAGGAGAAGCAGGTCTCAAAGTATCCTAAGAAGAAAAAATGAAATAACTCCCATGTAAGAACTGGGCCTTGGTTTCTCTTTCTGTTTCCCCCCCCCCAATGGTTCACAGAATGTTTATTCATTTAAAAAGGATTGTTTATTTAATAAATGTATTTTTAGCTTTTCCACTAAACAAGTTTACTATTTATTGGGAATACACTGCTTTTCAACGAAAAGTTCACCAAGCAGTTTACATAGCAGAGAAGTGGGGGGGAAATGTTCCCTGTACCTAAACGGTTATCGCCAAGAAGCAGATATGAGGGAGATACCAGCAAATAGCCATTGGAAAAGATGGTACACTGGGATGAATACGGACATTTCCCCTCCCCCATATCAGTGGGTCACCATTTTTATAACTCTGCCCAGTTGGCTGAGTTCTCACACAGATTTATAACACTAAAGCAGTGGTTCCAACTGTGAGCTGTGGCTCCTGTGGTACCCAGCCAGGAAAGTCATGGAATCCTTGGAAAAAACCCACTGCCCTATACAATGTATAGGATTATGGCTCTAATAGGGAGCTGCAGTCAATGGCCCAGTAGCTCAAGGGAGCTGATAGTCAAAAAAGTTTGTGAACCTCTGCACTATAGTAAAAAAGAAAAGAAACCTATAATATACAATATAAAGCTGACAGAAATGTGTTCCCTATGGCAGTGGTCTTCAACTTTTTTTGTGCTATGACCCCAATAAATAAAAGGATAACTGAAGTAGAAGAACAACACCGAGTGGGGATCCATTGCCAACCAAACCACCACCTGGGATGGGATCTGTCCCCATCACCACCTATCCCCTGCCCCATTTCCCCCTGCCACTTGCATCTTCACAACAACCCTATGAGGTAGCAGCCTAAGCAAGGCTCGCCTTAGGAGCTGCAGGGCAAGACAGCAAGAAGAGACTGTGTAGGATTCCATCAAGAACTCGCTTTTGATAAGGCAGTGCCATGATTGGATTGGATCCAAGCCCTCTTTTGCACTGTCTTTGATATGTTACCGCAACCCCCAAAATGTGGCTCTGCAGCCCCATTGGGGTCCCAACCAACAGGTTGAAGAACACTGCTCTGTGGTAGCAGTCAGTCTTTTGTAGAAATTTTCACCAAGCCTGTTGCCAGTAAGAAAATCTACCGTTTTGACTTATAAAAATAACCCAGAAGTACATGTTCTCTTTATTATGCCCCTCTTCAAACAGCTAATGAGAGAGCTTGGCAGCCCAAAAAGATGAAAAGTCCACCTCTGTAGAACAAGTATTGCCACCCATCAGTTGGCAAGAAGCCAAATGTAGGTCCTCTGAAGTGGCAGCGCTTGATCTGCTGATCTTCTCTGCTTTCCAGCAGTCTCTCCGTTGCTTTGAGCCTTTTGCTTCTAAATCATTTACAAACACACTTGGGATATTTATAGGAGTTTAAAATTAGCATCAGTTATTATCATGGAGCAATTTTAAACAACAAGGCAGCGCACAGCTTCCAAAATGCCTTCCGTGTCTCTTTCGACCATGTTTCCTGCCCTGATGAAATTAGGTGTTTCATTCTTGTGGATGTTGCCAAGTAACAAGACATCACTTTCAGAGGTCAGTCTATATTCCAGGCGTGGCCAAACAGCAGCTCATGAGCCACATGTGGCTGTTTGACATATTATAATGTGGCTCATGAAAATATATTAGCTAAACTCCCTTCTGCAATTACAATTAATATAAAAGGTTCACATAGTTTATTTAATATAAAAATAAACATTTTCAAGCTTTATAATTATTTTCTGGGTATAAATGGAGAGTCCGCTGGGTTAAAACATAAGTTTAATATCCATGTTGAGTAAATACATTTAAAAATGTAAATGCTTCTTTAAATTTTCTTTATGCTTAATGCTTTTTAAATGCTTCTTTAAATATTGAGCTCTCAAACATCATATGTGTTTGAACAAGTTTATCGTCTGTTGCTCTTAAGCAAATGTGGCCACCCTTGCTATCTACAAAGATGAAACCTACCCCATGCAAACATGCTGTTTAATAAACCCATTTCCACCCTGATCTCAGACTTTAGTTTGGTTCACACTAAAATGCACACCCACAAAAACCTTCCTTTGCTGTTTGATAACTTCAAAGTGCAGAAGCAACACCCTGATTCTTGGCAGTTTTGAAAGCTTTCTCAGATCACAATTGGAAAATCATCTCTATAATTAAGAATTGGTTTTAAAAACTTGCATCTTTGCTCTTTGATCATTAGTATCCCATTGCTGGTGTGTAACATTGTGCCATCCCTGTGTTCCCACTCAAATTACCATTGCTTGGGCATTGCCCCATCATTATCACTCTGTAAATATCTCATGTGTTCTACAAAGTAGCTGAGCTTTCCTTTTATTCAGGGCCAGCACTCCCATTTGCTAGCTCTTAGCCTAGGAGCCATCTCAGAGTGGATAGCCCTGCAACTAAGACAGGGCTCCAGACTCTCCTGCTCATTGCAGGGAAAACTTGATAGCACCCTTATTTCACACAGGGCTTGGCAAGGTGTGAAGACCACCTGTGATCCGGCTAGAGACCACGAAGGCCGTAGCACTTCCTTCTGTTAGAGACGCTCCTTATTAAGGGACAAAGCCTGTGGGCAGGCTACCTTATTTACAGTGATGTCATGCAGGGGGTACGCGGGGGTACGCAAGTACCGGTTTCTAGGATTACAGCTGGCCCCACCCATTCGCCCGCCCACTCGTCGACTCCGCCCTCTGCAACGTTTAAATTTCCTGCATGTTTGAGTTGCCTGCATATTCTCAGAGTCAGGCAGGCAGGCAGGCAGCGAGCGGAGCCTTTCCTTTCCTTGCCACTGAAAAATGAGTTGCTCTGGGGTTTTAACATGATGCCAGGCCTCCTTAACATGTTCTGGGGGTGCTGTGGAATACTGTTGCAACTAAATGAAGATGATTTTATTGATTTTATAATTATAAAGATACAGGAAAAGGATAGTCAGTTACATAGGATGGGTATACTTAGGGTTAAACAATAGGAAGTGTACGAGAGTACGAGAGTAACATGTAAATGCAAAAATTAGTAATTTCCGTTATCATATATTCCATCTGAAAGGATATAATCATTATGATTCACAAAACTACGTCAATTTTCATTATTCATTCAAATCTTCAATAATTTCAATAATTTCACAGTTACTTAGCAAACTCAAGTAAGAAAAGTTAATTATACCTATAATTATCTATCTCTAATTTATAGTAAAAGTCAATAAAATAATAAACTAAAAGGGAAGAACCTACTATATAAAGCACAGAAATAGAATAAACATAGATGAAGCTGGGAAGTCAAACTGTTTAAACTAGCACTCTGTTAATCTCTTCATCTCTATTCATATTGCTTATATTATTTTTCAATCTTAATCTTTAATTAATCTTTGTTACATAACTTATTCTATTAGAATTAAAACAGCCCATCTCAGAAAAGAAAAAGAAAAATACGCCATAAAAATAAAGAGCATAAAGATATAACATGACATCCATCACTTCATAATCACTATTAGGCCTTAATAACATTTTTTTTTCTAAAATCATATCTTAATGTAAGCTTGAGTTATCACGTACCTTTGTTAAAAAAGAAAAGAAAATAATCGCTTAGTTATATAATCTGACGCAAAATTACAAGCCTACAATTATCGCTTTTCAGATCAAGGCTCAATGCTAACTATTTCTTTCTATCACAAATCTCACAGGAAGGAATGAACTTTGTCACCTTTTAATCCTCATTTCTATTTATACCATTAATTCAATTTTTAAATCATAAATTTCATTAATCAAATTCCCCCCGCCCATTTATTATAAAAAGCCAAAAATTATACAAATCATTAAAAATTAACATCTGGTCAAAACCTTCCCCTCTCCTGCCACCAGAGGGGAGCCTGCTGACAAAAAACACTCTCACTGTATTTGTCAGCAGACCATAAAAATATCTTGTTCATGGTCTCTTTCTCTTAAAACTTCTTAATTCATACAGGGCTGTCCATCTTCAAAAATACACATTCCTCTTGTCCTTCCATAAAGTTCATTTCTCCAAGTCCTTGAACATGCTTCAAACATCTTTCAACTCTTGATTGTAGATCTGTCGGTTTCCTTCTCATTAACGCCATGTTGACTCAATTGCGCAGTAAAAAATTCAAGCTTTCTTTAAACATACAAATCAAAATACTCCCTATTTTTGTGTTCTCTTATCTCATTAATAAATCCTCTTGATCTGCAAATAGGACTGCAAATAGGACAACCAAGGATATCTTGTGTTGAAGATTAAGCAGGTTTAATTCCACTGACCTCACTGGCCCGCAGCCAACTCTCCAGTGCACTTCACGCCAAGATGTTAAACATTTACGCCTACACACCACTTCTTCTTCCCACACGATTGTCTTCATTAGAGAGACTTCTGAAGACCTTCCAGACCTTCCAGGCTGTAATCCATTATTCTCTCTCCGGTGTTGTCACTCTCCAAGTCAGAGATCGTCCACACGGTCTGCCAGAAGGCAGAGTCTCTTCTGCTCCCCAGGCACAAGCAAATATCATTCACCTCCGGAGTTGGCCACTATCCAGAGGCTAGATGTTAATGCTTACCCCCAACCCAGTTCTACTACTGGAGTTGGGCCTGAACCCCTTGCAGAGATTCAGGAAAGAACACAAGCCCCAGCCACTCATAAAAAGCGACTGCCATGTTCAAGTCTCTGGCTCCTTCCCCCGGAATACTGTTGCAACTGTTGGGTCAGTTTAAAATTATCTGAGGCCTCAAAAAGGGCTTTTTTCATGTCACTTCCTGCCACGACATCACTTCTGGCTTATGACGTCACTTCCGGTGGGCGGGTCCCGACACATGCCAATCAAAAGTGAGTACCTGTTCTTAAATCATTTAGATGACACCACTGCTTATTTACCCTCTTGTGTGTTCAGTTGTACACTTCGTTACTTCATTGATTGAATTTGCATTATTGGTGTCTTCCTGGTAATGTTCTTAGCCTCCTTTACACCATGTGTTTCTCTGTGTGTAGCACATCATTCAACCAATGTCCAGCCGCTTGCTTAACAGTATGATAAGTACAGTTAGAAAAACCACATGGAGGGTTAGAAAAACCACATGGAAGCCTTGGCATGTACTGGCGTGAGAACAACCAAGGAGAAGCTTGCAAGCCCTGTGCTTGGGAAAGGTCTTGATTTCACATCACCATACACTACATAGAGCCAGGATGGTGAAGTGGTTTGTGAGTTGGACTCAGACCTGGATGATCCAGGTTCAAATCCCTGCTCAGCCATGAAGCTTCCTGGGTGACCTTAGGCCAGTCACTATCTCTCTGCCTCACCTTCCTCACAGGGTTGTTGTTAGGACAAAAAGAGGGAGGGAACCACCCTGAGCTCCTTGGAGGAAGGGTGATATAAGAATGTGAAAAACAAAAAAAAAATACATGCCACTACATCTTTTCATTGTTTCATAGCAACCTATATGTAACCTAACTGGTTGTCCATTTGGAAGATTTTCTTTCGAAGACTGGGCTTAGATCTTTGACAAATATGACTTGGTATCTATTGGCTTTCTCACCACATCAGTTGTCAACTTGCTGCATTTTTTTGCACAATTCAGTATTTTTTTAAAAAACGAACTGTTTTCTTCTGTTCCACCTGCAGGCAGTCAAGGCAGTCTACTGAAGTAAAACAACCATTATATTTTGATACATGGAACCGCTTCAGAGATTATGGTGGTTGCTGCAGCTAAAATCGATGAGTTTCTAAACTAATATATTGTGTTGCCCATATGAGGAGGCAGCTCAGGTGTGAAGAAGTTGCCCAATGTTAGCAATTAAACTGGCTCTAAAATTTTATGTAGGAATGTAGACAATTCATTCACATTTCAATCATGTAGCGATAAGCTCATGAGAAGTGAACATCTACTTAAGAGTACTGCCAAGTCGAACACTTCACTTGCCTGTTCATTAACAGAGATTGCTTACACATGTCGTCAAAGCGCTTTGCTAGGGGAGTTGGTGCGTGATGAAAATTGCAAGCAACACAGCAGTAGCATAGCTTCAGGGAGGCAGTGCAGTAATTATCGCAGGCTCCACAATGCGCCTTGTAAACAATCCCTCCCACTCACTGTCAGAGCCATTCTGGGCAGTGATGGTAACTGCATTGCTGCATTGTTTTGCCCAGAATGGGCAAATGCCCAGAATGGCTCGGACAGCAAGTGGGAGGAGCTGCTTTCACGGCATGATGCAGCACCTGCAATACTTACTGTGCCACCCCCGTAGCTACAGTACTGCAACCCAGCCACCGTTAATTGCAATCGCTATCTGAAAACACTAAGTAGTTCCACTGTAAGAGTCAAAGGACATAAATGTGGAAAGTACAGTCTCCTTCCTTTGGTCACAGTTTTGCACAAATCTGAAGAGTTTTCTCTTTATATGCAAATGGAAGAAAATAATGACATCTTTTATCTAAAAAAGATTTCCAAAATCTGGAGTGTTCCTGCAAGGGCAGGTAATTACAAAGAATAGGTTCATTTTCTCATGAATCTGGTACAGCTTCCACTGAAATGGATGAAGTTGTCCAAAATCATCACATTTGTGCAGTTCCCATCCATTCCAGTTGCTAGGAAACTTGTTCTCATTAGGTCAGAGGAAGGACCACAGCTCTGTGATGCATGTGTCTTGAGTTCCCTTGTTCTGCAGAAAACCTATGCAATGGGTCTATTTCAACTTGTGTGCACGATATGCCTGGTGTAACTTCATATGTACCTTTGTCAGTGAATAAGGATGTGATGCACCCTAGCACCACCAATCCCTCCCCCAGGCCTTATCCACCACCACCCCGTCACTGCCCTCCCTCCCTCTCTCCCTCCCTCCGTGTGGCCTGATGGAGGGCACACCTGCTCCAGCCTCCACACCGTCACAAAGCACTTTAAGGTGCATTTGTGATGAATGCATACCTGGCGCACCAGCAGAGCTCATGCTATGCCGGCACCCCAGTTAGACTGGATCAGGCCCTCATTTTATTACCCCACATTGGCATTTATAATGTATTATAATATATTATGCAAGGTATTCTAAAAAAGAATTAAAGCTTAAAGGAAGTAAAGTTTAAAAACTCTGTATGTGAGTTTGCAAATTAAAGTGAGCATAAGCTTGAAAATGATTACAGGACAAGTTTTTTTGAAGGCCAACTATGATGGCTGTGAGTTGTAAGAGAGAATCCTATGGACGGCACAGCGTCGGCACAGCGGGGTTGTGCCGATGCTGCGTGCTTAGTGTTTACGTGGGACACCGATCGGCACACCTGCGTCAGCACTAAGGCCGACAGGCAGCGCCGGTCCTGTTGCACCCACGCAGCACCTCCCTAGCATCGGCCGGAGCCGGCTGGTGCACCATGACGGGATGGCACGGGGATTGGGCGATGAAGGGAAAATGTGGGCGGGGGGAAGGCAGGACGTGGGCAGGCTTGGGAAGCAGCCGTACAGCCACATCCTAAGCCCAATTGGGAGGCTGTGTGGCCCCAATTTGCGCTGCGTGGTCTCCTCGAATCTGCGCCCACTATTTTGCAGGCGCAGATCCAAGGAGCGCATAAGTAAGGCTGGAGCCTCCCCTACGGTAAGACAGCACATGCTCTCTTGCTGCAGGAGGCTCAAGCCTCCCCCCATCCAGCTCCCCACACCCCACCCAGCCTTGCCAATCCAGTGCTAGGTAGGATTGCGCCCTGAGTCAAATGCATGACGCATCCATGGCTGTAATCTCATTTTCGTTTCAGTAACAATTGCACAGCAGCAGTGCTTTGAGGATCAGGGTGACTATTAAACAGCAGAATATGCAGCTGTAAATTGCCCTTATACAATGTGTGTTTCTGTAGGGTATTTTTTTTCTTTTTTAAATACCTCCCAGCTTTAAAGAGGGTCTCGCCAGTTGTTTCTCACTTAACAAATGCAATTGTTTTAGTTCAGAAAACTATCTTAGCTTTCACATTTCCTACCATGTTATGTGCTGAGGAACTGTCTGAAAGTGACCGTTTTCTTTTTCTGCACCTAAAAATTATGTTTTATTCAAATAATATCAGTGAAAAATTGCCCTGCTGGAATCATCAGAATGCAAAATGAAAATGACATGAACACAAGCAAAATACACACCATTAATTCTGGTCAAAGACCAAATGATTGTTTCACAGAAGCTGTGATCTGGAATTTAAATTATATTTTAGATGAGATCTGCAACTCATTTACATGAGAACAAATCTCGACTGGAAGTGTGTTCCAGCTAAACAGGAGACCTCTTGCCCCCTCTTTACCATGGATGATTGAAAATCTTGTGTTAATTAATACACTTAATGATTGGGAATGAATCTGATTACATAGACCTGCAAAATTGGCGGTCAGAAAAAACGTTTTAAATTTTATTGTGGTTTTACATGAATTTGGGTTGCTGATTCAAAAAATGGCATCAGTTTTGTTCTATCACATCTAGTTTCAAAGATACAACATAACCTCATTAATGGTTCAAGCACATTCCTCATGAGGAATCCATGGCATAGGCTTCCTCACAAGGAAGCTGCTTGAACCATTCACTAATGTGGTTATTAATGATAACAACCATATCTCAAACCTAGACATGATATGGCAAAACTGATGCCGTTTTTTGAATCAGCATCCCAAATATATCCAGGAATAATTCTAACTTTTAAGATAGCAAAATGTGTGTTAGTGTGTGTTATTGATTCACTGTGTCTCGAAAGCTTGATTGTATAGACATCACTATCCTGGCTGTCTACTTGTGTCCAAAAGACACAAGAATCATAGGAAGCTTTGTTGATATGTTATTGAGGAAAAAATCCAGAAGCCAAAGTATGGTTGGCTACTTCATTAAGATCAACCAAAATGTTGCGAAGTGGTGAAAATGCTGTCAAGATCCATAGGCCTTGTAATAAGCTGTAGTGAGACAACAGCCTCAACTGGAAGATTGATGGAGAAGGTTGTCTATGCCTGCTGGCAATTCACAACACTGAAATTACTGGTCCTAGTGTCCCTGCTGTTCCTTAATATGTGGCAGTGGCACTTCTTTTCCTCCTGACAACGTCCATCTGGCTTCCTGCCTTTTTAAGAGAAGGTGCTATGGAAGAAAGTAGAATGACAGTGGGCTAGAGAGATGCTCTTATCCACCTTCTCTACTCCTTCCACTCTTCTGTCCCAACCCTCTGCATTTTCCAAAGGCAAGTAGTCGGAAACAGAGGGGAGGAATGAGGATGGCAGCATTGTAAAGCATGGCAAAGGGCAATTGGTAGAATGAGCAGATTTTGGGGAGGTGATATCCTGGGGAGGGGAAAGTGGGAGGGTAATTTGGAGCACACGTGCTCCGCACATAGTGGTAGGAGGGAGAGATTGGCGCATGGTGCACCATGTTAATTGTGGGGAGGGGAGGGTGTGTTGCAGTTTCACACCACACACTCCAGAACTGGTGGAAACTGGCATTCCGTCTCTCCGTCTCCAGATCAGATAGAGCACCTGCGTGTCCTTGAGGTGGTCAGCTTCCCAGCTTGTTAGTGCAACCTGGTACACAGTAGCTGAACTCCCTTTAGATAGCGTAACATAAGCAGGCAATATCTCTCACGAGAAGCGCTGACTAGCAAACACCCACTTTCTCATGAGACCATGGTGTTCAAAGGGTCACCCCATTGGTCGACATGGGGCACAAGGGTCTTCAGGTATCCACCTACCAGATAAGCTCTGGCTACACCCCTTTGTTCCCATATATCTGTACTTTACTGTGTGCGCGCCTATACTATAATAACATGCGCTGAAACGCCGCTCGTACGCGGCAAGCCTTCGCCGGCTATCGCTGACCGGCAAATAGAACTTCTCACCTTCTAACTATCGCTACTGAAACCAATAAAAGACTTTGATATTGAAATGTAGCGATCGCTTCGTTCCTCCGCTCCGATCGCGCTAGGCAAGCGCTGAATGGGTCCACAAGCCCCCAACTCTGCTATAAACACTTAAAATAGACAACAGGGTGCACAGTGCATGCAGTTTGTTTTGCGGGGGAGAAGATGGGAGGAAAATCAGGGATATTGAATTGTTCTTGTCTTGTACCTGGCTTGTTCTTCAGAACTCTTCTGCTGGGTGGATATTACAAAAGCAGGAGAAAAGGTTTTGTTTGCTACTTTGTGAAGATATTGTCTTCCCTTGCAGGTACTTACATCTTCTGTCAACTTCACACCTTTTCTGGAAGAACATCCTAGATTGAAATCCCAAAACCCATTACAACAAACCCAATTGAGCAGAATGAGGCTTATTTCCAACATGCATAGGCTTGCAAATGTTGTTCACTCTGCCTTGTTTAGCTGCTGTCCATGGTCCTGACTCCCTTCTAAACTGCTGGAATCCTGGTTTCTGGGGCTACACTAGTGCAGTGATCTGGATTTTCTACTGTAAGATGGGCAAGAGGTGGTGGCTGTAGTGAGCTGCAAGGTTCCCAATTAAAGCTCTCCCCTCAAATAAGCTCTCCCCCTTATTTCTCCCCTGAAATAAGTCTCATTCAGTTCATTGGGGCTTACTCTCAGGAACGTGTATATAGGATTGCAGCCTGGACAATGATATTGTTGCTTGGAGATCTTAGATATTTATTTTAGATTTGTGTGGGTGGGTTGAGTGTATAAGGTGTGTGAGGGTCCATGTCCTGGAATGCTTCAAATTTTGTTGTACGTTTTGTATGACAATCTACCTACCTTCCTATCTACCTATCGGATTGCAGCCTAACTGGCCTTAAGCAATCACAATTTTTTTCAGGCTCCCATTTACTAAATAGGGATTGCTAATACTGACCTACCTTACTCAATTATTGTAAGGATAACTGGCAATGTTTATGAAGTCCTTTGAAAACTCAAAAAAAAAAGATGTTATTGTTTTTCCTAGTTTCCAGCATGTTTACACATGCACAGCTTTTTCTTCCAGGATGAAATTTAAAATCCGGGATTCAGCACAGTTATAGAAGGCTGCCAGGCAGCAGTTAAGCCTGAGCTAATCTCCTAGGCCTAGGGCATTAAATTAACTCTTTGCTGCTCTGCTTGGGCTGACATGGCATTGTGCTTTTATTTGCATCAAAATAGTTCAACAATTTAAAATGGGAGAAAAATCCTACACAGCCCTTCCCACACAACATTATCACTTCACTAAGTCCTTCCCTGCAGAAGGAAGATAAATAAGAGAGTCAGAGAAAACAAAAGTAATTCAGGAAAAGGGCTCAGGAAGCTTAAGCATTATCTCCACTGTGTTCAACAGCACTGGGGGTTGCAATCAATTCACAGAGCACCCCTAGGATATAACCTCTTGCAAAACCATACATGCTGTAAATAAGAAATGCGTCACAGTTTAACTTCTCTTTCCCCAAAACCTCTGCAAAAGCCAAGTATTATTAAGACAGCAACAACAAAAATGTAAGAATATGGAACCCATATTGATGCTTTTAAGAACACTATCCTTTAGCACACTGTCAAATGTCTTCAGAGTGCTTCACATATATTATCTTGTATATCTTATAACAACTCTATAAGGTGGGTTTGTGATGACCTATTTCCGCATTGCAGAAGGAATGCTAAAGCTGAGACAGTAGGACTTGCCTAAAGTCATAGAATGGGCTCATCATGAGATTGGTCCTTATGGGAGTTTCAAAGAGGGAACTATCAGAGTATTATTAACAGCCTAGTCCTAACGAGTGCTGGTGTAGCGGGAACGCATGGCTTCAGCGCTCATTAGGAGAATGCAGGAGGTCTCCTCAGAGTAAGGGAATATCTTTCCCCTTTTTTCAGAGTAATGCCCCAGCCTGCCCTATGGGGTTACTTGGATCCATGCCTGCTAAAGAGCAGGTGCAAATCAGAGCAGCCCTCTGTAAAGCCAGCAGGGCCAGACAGGGTTTACTATATGGCAGTTGCCTGCAACGCCAGTCCTGCCTCCTCCTGGGCCTGTACCCTTCCCCACCCAGAAACATCCCTCCCTGCCTCCAATCCACCCTCCTGCCACCTGGTGCATTTCTTACCTCCTCTGTTTATGTGGATGCAGTGGCAGGGTACCGCAGGACTCCTCACCAGTATTGCTAATTTCCAGGTGCTACAAATGTGCTTTACAGCTTGTTTGCAATACCCTTGGCCAGCAGAAATGCAACTTAAGCTTGTGATCTTATCCATCATGCTACACAATACACTAAGCTCAATATAACCTGCTCTGAAAGTATTTTGGGGTAAATTTTGTACCCCAACATCTTCCACCCACTAGGCATCATAGCCTTGTTTTCAAAACAGACACATACTGTCAAGCTGTTGAATCTAGGTTGCTGGGTCCTGACTAAGGACCAAGAAGCCTCTGCAAAATATAGGTCTTCTATGGCAAATATTCAGGGCTCTGTTGACTGATGAGGCAATAGAAAGGGTTCGCTGAAAGCAGAAAAAATGGAAACCACTGCAGTAAAGAAAAAGACATTTGCAATGTAAGAACCATTGGACGGCAGCATTTCCTTCTTGTGTCCCCATAAGGAAGGTGATATGAATATCATACTCATTATATTAGTGAGAAATATTTGCTTCCCAAGACCTTGGCCTATTTTGAACTTATTTGCATTGCTGCACCTTCATAGAAGAGTAGGTCCTATTCATGCATTGGACTGCTGTGTGGGCAGGATGAAAGGTAATATAAGTTGGCCAGGATGCTGCTCCCAGACAGACAGTTTGTATGCAAAATCAAAGGGTCACCTGATTTGTTTCTTATTAGCAAAGTGGTCAGTACTAGAGATAAGATACCATGATGAGATTTGTCCCTGTTAATTTTCAGGCAGCCTGATCCTAACCCGCACTGGAATAGGAAGGCCAGCGGCTGGCCCCATATCCAGCACGGGGTTGGGGCTGTCTGCAGTGCAGTTCAGAGTAAGGAGAGTTAATTTTCCTTATCTCGTGCCATGCAGAAGCCTGGGAGTAAGCCTACTGAACACAGTGAAACTTTCTTCTGACTAAACATGGTAGAATCGTACTGTTTGTCTCTAGCAGACATAAGCACATATGAAGAACCCTGCAGGATCAGGATAAGGGTCCATCTAGTTCAGCTTCCCGGAACTCACAGCCTCTGGAAGCACGCAGACCACCAGAGACCTGTAACCTGCTGCCACTCCCTTGCATCTGGCATTCAGAGATAGACTACATGTAAAACCTAGAAGCTGCATGTAGGTGTTGCCGACAGAGGTTTTACACCTATCAGTTTCAATATGGTTTTTAGAACTTCTGAGTGTCATGTTGTAATTATTCCATATTTCTTTTGATTCCTCCAGTGTTCCTGTTTTATTTCCCCACTGCACTGAATACATTATTGAACTGCCCTTTTACTATGTTATCAAAGGCTTTCCATTGCCTTGCGCCAATGCTGTTTTTACTGTACACTTAGAGAAGTTCAATTTTCAATTTCTTTCTGGACAGTGATTGTTCCCTGGGATATATTTGGGGGCTTGTTTCTGTGATAGGAAAAGGCCTTCCAAAAGTAAAAGTAGATAAGAAAACTCTTTTCTTGAAAGTTAGTTGGCTGTTTTGCATCGGTTGCTGTTGTACAATGCAACAGGGATTCAAAGAATGGTGCAACCAGTTCTGCTTACCCAACAGAGCTATTGGGTTTATGCTTTGGGAAGGCCAACCTTAACCCATGTTAAGCCAGCCTTCCTGCCCCATATCCAGTGCAGGATTGTGGCTGCATATGGCAAAACTCAGAGTAAAGGGAATTACCCTTATTGTGCTACAGCAGTCCCAATAGAGCTACTTGGAGCTGTGCCAGCAAAATCACTGACACAACTCAGGGCGGCTCGTGTAAGACTGACCAGGCTGGGGAATGAGGGTTTGGATCCAGCCAAAGTAGCAGAGGTTGGTCCTATCCCATTTCCCTATGCCAGTCAGCCCACAGGCCCATTCTCACCTGCCTTCTCCCTGCCCCTTTCCATCTCCTCTCTGTCTTCCCTCCTCCTTTCCCAACTCCTCCCCTCCCCATCCAGTTCTGCCCTCCACCTGCCTGTCCCCTCCTTCCCCATGCCCTCCATCTGCCCCCCCCCACTCCACTCTGCCAGTTGCACTTACCCTGGTTAGCGGAACACTGGCCCCTCTGTGGCGCTCAGACTCTGGCGCTGTGGGATGGCCTTACCACAGGCACTTGTCCAATGCCAGCGTAGGAGCCTTTGGCAGTGCTAGGAACATGCTTTATGACTTCAGGATCAGGCTCTAAATGTGCCCAAAATCTTGAGTGATGCTAAAGTGTTTTAAATCCTGGCTGCAATTCTATCCACACTTACCTGGGAGTAAGCCCCATTGACTCTCATTTTTAAAAGCATATATCTGTTAAAAGTACAGATCTGTAACATTTCCCCAAATGCGGTCACATACCATGGTAACATCTATTAAAAACAAAATACAAGTTGAAATGAATGGGAACTCATCTGAAATTGGCTCGCAAGCTACCTAGTGAGTCCCGATCCACAGTTTGAGAAACACTGCTGTAGAAAATGAAGGGCACAATCCAGCAAAATTAAGCACATTTCAGGCCCATTGGGAAGTGAAAGCTCTCATGCACATACACACGTGCATGACATAGACACGGGCAGCGCAATCCAAGTGTGCCCCGCCATGACATCATCGCGTTGATGCAAGGGTGAAGCACCCCCCTGTCGGTGCTGAAGCTCTGAAGCTGACGCTGCTCTCAGCATCAGCTTCAGAGCACTGACAGAGAGCCTCCCTTGCGCCGACCATCTTCGGTTAGCGCAAGGGATTCTTTACCAAGTAAGTATCGGGACGGGGATTGGTGGGAGGCGGGACTTGGACAGGACCTGGGAGGACTTGGGAGGTGGCCGTATGGCCACATCCTAAACCCGTCAGTGAGGCCGCGCAGCTCCGATTCTGGCCGCGCGGTCTCCTCAGATCTGCGCCCGCTCTTTAGTGGGTGCAGATCCGAGGAGTACATAGAGGAGGCTGGAGCCTCCCCTACAGTAAGGGAGAGTATGCTCCCTTGCCGCAGGGAGGCTCCAGCCTCCCCCAACCCAGCGTCGGATATGGCGCTGGCCGACCGGCCTTGCCATTCCAGCGCTGGGTTGAATTGCGCCCACAAACTCTGAAATAAGTGGAACTACAAAATGCTTAACTTTGGATAGATCATATGCATAGCAAATGCATATTTTCAGAAGATAAGTTTTTGCAAACAAAACTGATCTTAACTAGCTCTTAATGTGTCTGAAATGTTTCAAGTGTTATTCCAAATTTCATAGGAACCAATATAAGAAATTATTTATAACCAACAATGTACAGTATATTCCTATCTGGAAAATCTGATACCTTTTCTTTGGCGGGGGGGGGGGGGCATTGTTCCTTTTCAGGAAATTTTCTACTTTGGGGGATGTATTTAAATACATCAGAGTAAAGGGATCATTACCTTGCTTGTGGCTCATTTACTATATAATCTCATTTTGGTCTCTGCTTTCGGTGTTCTAGTAATGGATATTGATCAGTTGTTTTAACAGTGGAATAACAGATTTGGTTTAATGATGGTGTAATATCTTTATAATGACTGGACTGTGAACAGAATACATTCATTATTCCACTGGCAGTGCAAAGATGTATTTGAGCGACTTATGCATTTGCTGGAGGATTCAATTACTGTAAGTGAGTAGTGTTTTGAAACAGGCAACATCCGTAATACACAAAGGATTCAATTAGTTTAAAATTCCAGCTATGGTACATTTTTAACAAGCATGTAAACATTCTTATGTCTAGCAACCTGGCATCTTCTTTTTATGATTTTGAAAAAAATTCATTCAAGAATAAATATAATTATGTAGCTAACCAGAACAGTTTACTAAAAACTATCTGGATAGGATAAAGACAGGTTTATCAGAGTACTGTAGGCCCTAGCCATGATAGTTATATGGAACCTCCAGGTCAGATTTCATGTCATCCAGTTTCCGTGATCCAGACCAGCTATTTTAGAATGCCTTGGATAACTCACAGGGGAGTCCATCCCCGGGTTTAGACTGGACTGGAAGTTCTTGAAGGAGTGATATTATTCTGGTTGTTGCTGCCTGCAAGGAAAGTTGCAGAAACCCTGCATGTTTCAAGACAGTGGTATTCAAACTTTAGACCGGGACCCACTTTTTAGAAAGACACTCATGTCGGGACCCACCAGAAGTGATGTCATTACCTTGAAAGTGATATTGTGGTAGGAAGTGACATCATCAAGCAGGAAGTGCTATCATTGTAACATAATAAAATAACACTCCTGAAATGTAAATTGGTATTTTTGGACTGCAGAAATTGTACAACCATGAAACATCTCTGACTGAAAGGAAGATTAGGACAAAATATTTTGTAAAAGCACTGAACTAAAAGCAATTAAAAAAGCCCCTCATTTGAAAATTCAAACTGTTAACACTCACAAAAGGAATATAACAAGAGTAAAGTCTGCAGTTTCCGAGATGGCTGCTCCCAGCTTTCCGTGACCCATCTGACATCAGGTTGCGACCCACCAAGTGGGTCCTGCCCACAGTTTGAATAACACTGTTTTTAAGACAAATCTTGCTGATTGCACTTCCTAAAGATATGTGGCCCTCTAATCATTACAGGTCAGAGACAAGTGGTATGCCACTGTATAAGGATTGTAAAATGAAGTGAGTCAATAACATAATGTGAGATTTAGCCCCCTTTTTTGCTAGAGAAACCTCCAATGTACGAGGTCAATTAATGTGATGCAGTGTTGGCAACAGTTGGTTGCATTTTTCATCTCTTTCATGTCTAGTGAGTTAATTTTCTATCATAACCAAAAGTGGTAACCAAATCATTTTAACTGTGTCTTCATATCAGATTTTGTTAATAGTTTCAGTGAATTTCATCCTGTAGGTCAAGTAAGGGAATAGAAGCAATGCATTTATTGTAGCACATTTTCTCATTCTGATATCATTCGGATCAACTTGAAGCTAAGTCCGCATGACCTGGGATGCACCACACCCAATGCAGTCCGTTAACCAAGCATGGCAGATCAGCATGGATCCACAAGCCTCTCATTTTGCTGCCTGCAGGGGAGGGGCTGTTAAGCACACAATATGTGGGTACATCAGAGGAAGTGGACTGCAGGCCATGAAAGCTTGTGCTATAAATACATTGGTTAGTCTTTCAAGTGCCACAGGACTCTGTTGTTTTTACTTGGGGGCCCAATCCTATGTACTAATGCAGCCACATTGCAGCCACAGGATAAGGGAACAAACACTCCCTTACCTTGAAAGGAGACTCCAGTGACTGCCTCCCCACTACAGGATGCAGCACATGCCCCATTATCACAGATGGATCAGCACTGGAAAGTTGGATAGGATTGGGGCCTAACATGGTTACCCCTCTGCAACTGAATACAGTGCTGGTGGGTATGTTTGACTGAGGCTGCAATTCTATACCCTCTTTTTGTGGGAGTAAGCCCCATTGATCACAATGGAATTTACTGCTGAGTAGACAAGCATAGGCTTGCATTGTTAGTAGACTGCAAGTTGTCACAGGCCTATCTCAAGCTGGAGGAAAGATTGATTTATGCCAGGTTATAATGGAATATACCCTTTTGTCTGGGAAGAAGGACAAAACTAGCTGGCCACTATTTCTCAAGAAACCCACCCCTACATTACTATAATAAATGAATGGAATTATGCTGCTCTGTTGGGACTGGAGTAGCGATTTTCAACTGCTGTGCCACCTGTGTGTCCGCAGGTGCGCCATGGACGTTTTTGGGGAGAGTAATTTATTAGTAGAGCCATTGGTGGATGTGAGCCCCCTGCTGGCAGTGTGGTGTGCCTTCTCAATTATAGAAAACTAGCTTTTCCTTACCCGGCATTGCCCGGGTATTTATTTATCCCAAGCTTCTATTAGACACGAAAAGGAATGAATTCTACCAATCAGCTCAGTGACCCCGAAAACTATGGATTCGACACCGATGTTGGCCGTTTTTGACCATTTTCATGTGGGGGCCCCCGCGCACCCCTACCCCCAGGGGCGCTAGCCCGCGCACCCTGACCCCCACAGTGTTTGTCGCCAGGCCACAAGGCACACATGTGCCGAGTTTGGTGCCAGTCGCTCCAGGCGTTCCAGCAGGGCATGGCGGACGTTTTGTTTTGCATCCCTTCTCACCCTCCATGCCCAGGGGGGCCCGAACGCGGACTCCAACGGTGTCGGAAGCGTCACTGCTCATCTCGGCGCCCCGGAAACAATGGATTCCAAGCCAATTTCAGCCATTTTTGATCATTTTCACATGGGCCCCCCTGTGCACACCACTTCCAGAGGCGCTAGGGGCCCCCGACCCCTGTAGTGTTTGTGGCCAGGTCGCAAGGATTGTGCATGCCGAGTTTGGTGCCAGTCGCTCCAGGCGTTCCAGCAGGGCATGGCGGACGTTTTGTTTCATACCCCTTCTCACCGCACATGCCGAGGGGGGACCAAACCTGGACTCCACCGGCACTGGGAGCATCGCCGTTCGTCTCAGCAACCCTGGAAACTACAAATTCGACGCCGATTTTGGCCGTTTTCGACCATTTACACACGAGGCCCCCTGCCCACCCCACCCCCAGGGGTGTTAGGGGGGTCTGACCCCCACAGTATTTGTCGCCAGACCACAAGGCATATGTGTGCCAAGTTTGGCGTCAATCGCTCCAGGCGTTCCAGGAGGGCATGGTGGATGTTTTGTTTTGCACCCCTTCTTACCCCCCACGCTGAGGGGGGGGGCTGAAACTGGAGTCAAACGGTGTCGGGAGCGTCGCCGCTCGTCTTGGCGACCCCGGAAACAACAGATTCGACACCGATGTCGGCCGTTTTCGATCATTTTTACATTGCACCCCTTGCGCACCCCACCCCCGAGGGTCCTAGGGGGGTCAGAGCCCCCCCAGTGTTTGTCGCCAGGCCGCAAGGCATCTGCGTGCCGAGTTTGGTGTTTGTGTGCCAGGCGTTGCGGAGCCTATGCGGAACATACGTACGTACAAATGTACAAACACACGTTCTCTTTTATATAGATAGATTGAAAGTGTGCCTGGACAATTTTAGCACCTTGCCAGTGTGCCATGAGACAAAAAAGGTTGATAATTGCTGGGCTGGAGGGTGGGAGGAAATCAGCATTTTATGTTATGCCTATAAGGACACAGAATATGCATAAATGCTTCCATTATAGTGGAAGATTCAAAGACAAATGTTGTGATTTTTTTTCATTATTATTATTATTTTTTTAGTACTGTGAGATTGAACCAACCTGATGACTGTTAAAGCTGTAAAAGCATTTAGGATCCCAACTCAGAGTTTTTACCTATTAATGGTAGTCACATAGCCAAAGGGGGGGGGCAGAATGATAAGTACTGTAGGTGTCTCTATGTACCGTGTAAGTACCGCCTCCCACTTACTGTCAGAGCCATTCCAGGCAGTGACAGCAATGTGCAGGAGACGCCCTTTGGTTCGGTGAGCACCTCTGCATTGTAATTGCTGTCTGGAATGGCCCTGATAGCAACTGGGAGGGCCTGCTTACATGTTGCATTCAGCACCTGCAGTACTCACCATTTGCCCTCCCCTCTAGCTACACTATTTACTAGTGGGAGTGTAGTGGGAAGGCCTTTTTGTGGTTCAGTTTATCACAGTAATACAATTTTCAGTTGTAAGGAGCAGTAGCCTAATGGCAAATTTTAAAGTGAAGGAGCTGATCATAACTCCCCTTCTAGCCACACCTCATTAGAGTATAAAAACCACAACAATCAACTTTAAATTTCTTAGACTGTTTCCTTTTTCTGCCACTTCTTTCTACTTTGAAACTTATTATACATCATTTAAAGATCTGGCTCATTTCATCGCAAACTCTTGGAGTGGGCTGCAATAATTTAAAATAAATGCATACACACTGAAAAATGAAATTTAAAAATATTCCAGGAAAATACAGCAGGCATGTTAGAGTGCTAGTCTAGGTGTGCTTACTCAAAAGTAAATCCCACAGTGTCCAGCAAGCCTTATTCCCAGGCACATCTGAATAGGACTGTAGTCATAATGTAGTCATAATGTTTACAGCTACATATCGCCTCAAGTAGCCCTTGGGAAAGAATATGGTCTAGTTGTCCCAAACCTTTTAGCATTGGGACCCACCTTAAAAGTTTCACTTTACCAGCCATTTAAGCCTCTGTGATGATTGGGTGGCAATGCTCCTCCCAAGTAGCAGCTTATTTAACCCTTGATGCACATAGCCTAACCTGCTTTGTCAGTTTCATGACCCAACAAAAATTGGGTCATGACTGGTGGGTCATGGACTCACAGTTTGGGAACTGCTGGCCCTCTAGACATTAACCCATACCTCCAGACAAATGTCTTAGTTCGCCTCTTCCTGAACCTAATGCTTCTGTTTGGCTTTTTTTTGGGGGGGGGGAGTTTCAAAGATAGCACCTGAACTGAGCTGATGACACTATTACTGCTGTAGAAATTCTGGAGCTTTACTCCTCTCCTGTGACTCCCCCTTGACTATACACCTGATAAGGAACAGAAATTTCTCTGCTGATGCCCTGAGGATTACCAAATTCAAGAGAGGACTGCGAGTGTGCTTCTGTATAAGGAGTAGCCCTTCCACAACACTTTTGGTTAGGCAAGATAAATAAGACTCCCATTTTCTGACGGTGCCATCGTCTACTGATGTTACCATTTATATTGGTGATGGTTTTGCTGTATTTGTGAGCTTTGATTTAACGAGGCAGTAAACCATCTTGAACGATTGTGGGAAGGCAGGATAAAGAAAATGTTTCGAATAAATAAATAAGCCGAGAGGTGAGTGGATGAAGAAGTGGGTGCAGTGGAAAGGCAGCAGACAGACAAAGGATATAGAATAGAGGTGGAGATATCTGGACAGAGCCTAAGGCGCCAATGGATGTTGGTGGATGACTGTTTCTAAAGCAATGGGCCAGACCTGATCTGGATTTAGAACCACCCCATGTATGGAGGAGCCAATGGACAAACTGGAAAAAAGTGGCATTATGTTTGGACCTGGGAGTTCATTACTATCCCTTGTTCGTCCATTGCAAACCTCTAAAGCCCCAATCCTATTAGGGCCTTGCACTGCAGGAACTAATATTTATAGCGTGGTCCATGCCCTAGTGACATCCCAGGCTGACCATGGTAATGCACTCTATGTGGGGCTACTCCTGAAAATGGTTTAGAAGTTGCAATTAATGGTTCTGGCTCCATGCCTCAGGAACCAGCTGCCAGAAGATCTGGTGGCAGTCATGCACACCAGATTTATCTCTGGTTTTTCTACCTGCCCTGCCCCCTGGCTCTCCTCAGATTGGCACAAGCTATAGCTGGCATGGACCATACCCTATAGTCCATAGGCAATCGGGCAATCTATCAGGAGATACCTATCAGGCTGTCTGACCGACCTCCCCCATAGCATGCAGCATGCACTCTGTTACAGGGCTGCATGCTCTAACATGGCTGGGGTAAGATGAGGCAGTAAGCATTTCATTCTAAGGGGCACCAGTTATGAATCCTGCCTGATCCTCATTGCCCCATCTTGACCATTTATTTGCCAGAACTACACGTATAAAGACTGAGCCAGTCCTGACTCTCGCTCCCTCTTCTGGATGCTGCTTTGCATCATTCCAGGCATGTGCACTTTACCAGGGAGGTGAACACCTCCATGATAATTGCTGCACATTTGGAGACTGACATTAATGAGGCAAACCCAATCATGCCAAAAACACTTACCTGTGCTTTTTTTCTTTTTGGAAATACATTTGTAATTTTCATGACAGCTGAGTGATGCTCCGATTTTCCCTTTAAGGTCTGAGCATTCGCATTGGAGCATGTTGACAGATATGATGGTTACTGATAGATTTGATCAGAGCACCCTGGAGGATATGAGGCTGGGAGCATTAGCACTGGAAAGAGATACAGAGCATCCATTTCTGCAAGGAGTGCTGTCATTGATTTGTATAAGCTATTTCCTGTTGGCAGCCTTTACAACGCACTGAGCAAGGCAGACATACATTAGGCTATCATCCCGAGAACCTCCTACAACTGTGTTCATCGCCCTTGGAGTAAGGTTATCTAAGGATTTATTGCAAGGAGCAAAGGCTAATATAGTAATAGAAATGGTAGCTGTTATCACAATAAGTGTTTGTTGAAGGCTGGATACATTTTATTTCCTTGGGTTGTAATGTGGAAACGAACAATGGTGTGTGTGTCACCACTACATTTGTCTTAAAGACAATAGATGTACTCTACCAAAACGAGTGTGATTCCACAGAAGTCATACTTGTTGGATGGTGCCAAGTAGTAAAAGCATTGCCATCTATTTCTGCCTATTATTGGTTCAACGGCGATTGGGACGACTGATTCTGTAAAGAGCTGCACTAGCCAATAAAAGGCCCATCAGTATGGAAATGACATTATCTGCTGATTGCCCTAAAAGCAAACAATCTGATATGTTTCAGGAAGCATTTTCTCATTGGCGGCTATCAAGTGGCACTTTAATTAGGTTATTGTGAATGAGCTGGTTTTCTTCCAGCAAACCGAAGCAAAGACTCAGGCAAATTTCAGTGAAGTATAATTGGGTTGTCAGGTTAACTGGTTTCCTTCCTGTGAAAGTCCCAAAAGCTGGGTCTGATGACTGTACATAATAAACCGAAGTTCCCAACATTCCATCACACTCTAATGTGACCAAGACATAGAACGTGGTGATGTAAGGCCAGGAGAAGGTTTCATTCTGAATGGCCTGTGTCACTAGGGATAGGAGGCAGGTCTACTGCCCTCAAAATACTGGTGGCCCTCACTGATACAGTAATGCCAGGCCTGGAGAAAATTAATTGCTCCCCTCCATGGCAGAGTGGCAGTTTTCCAATGGGAGGGTAACATGGCTCATCTTCATTGCACGGCAAATGCCATGAAATGAGCCCTTCTCCCATAAAACTAAGAAGCATGTTGGCCCATCCGAAATAATCTAAATGCCACAATTCGTAAGGCCTTTATTAGGATCCATCAGAATGACACAACGTATGTACCCAAGTAGAACCCCTGCTAACTGGGCAAGAGGCACTTTTTCAAGTGGTGTTTCTCTTATATTTAGCAGGGGGAGAGCAATTGGCCCCATTCACCCCTGTGCAGTGTCTTTTCTAGTGACTGCTGCTGGTGGTGGTCTGCATTTTTTTAGATTATGAGCCCCTTTGGGACAGGAAACCATTTAATTTTTTTATTATTATTACTATTTTCCTGTAAACTGCTTTGTGAACTTCATGTTGAAAAGCAGTATATCAGTACCTGTTGTACCCAAGTAGTAAGTCAGTAAGTACCCAAATAGTATATACCCAAGTAGTAAGTTGTACGTTTTTCAGTTCTCTAGGCTTCTTCACCAGACTGCAAGTTAAGCAAAAGAGATTTGCAGTCGCGGTCCTACCGTTTTGCGGGGTGTGTGTGTGTGTGTGCAAGTGCCCCAGGCAGCAGGCTTCTGGAGTGGGAGGAGGGCAGTGATCAGCAGCTTGCCTCTTTGAGAGGCAAGCATTGTCTGGCTCTCCTGCCCACCCTTGTCTCTGTACAAAATGGACATGTCAGTGGGTGGTGTGGGAGATGGAAACTGACGCTGGGGGGGATAAGTGGGCCTTTGCTGGTCTGCCAGCACAAGGAGGAAATATCTGGCCTCTCCGCCAGCATTCCTGCGGCATGGTACTCCATGTGCTGCCAGGATGCATTTTACCACTGCCGTAAGGAACCTAATTCTGGTGGAACGCTCGTTCTGCCTGTGGGGGCAGCCCAATAATTCGACTGTCAGTCTGTGTAACATTTTCTGCAATCCATCTTATGGCTGTCACAAACTGCAGACTTGGGAACTTTTGCACCATGCCCGGCCTCTTCACCTCTGCCCCCAAATCTTTAGTGGCGTGCCCAGCCCATGCTCCGCCCTGGGGTCGGGTCAAGGCTTGGTGCCCCAGCATCATTTAACTTCAGTTTTTTGCCTGTAACCTGCTTTGTGAACTTTTTTTGTTGAGAAGTGGTATATAAATACCGTTTGATGGATTATCCAGGTAAGATGGCGGGGAGATGGGACAAGAGGGAGAGTTGGGTAGAACGGGGAGGTGATGGGCACAGCGATGGGGGCACATCAGGTCTGGGAAGGGGGCAGGGTCAGTGCACTTTCCCGCTCTGGTGGGCACCCCCAGTTAGGGTGTGGACCTGGCTGCTTGCGGCAATGGCTGGGCTGTGTATGCCAAAGTTGCGTTTGTGGCTGCCATGAAGCATTGGTTCCAGCAGCATAACAGCTAGGCAGGATTGGGCCATCGATCATATGAAGGCTGCATTTACTTACAATTAATAGCCATAATTGATCACTCCTCTATAAATTTGTCTAGTACACCAGAATTATCCAAAGGGCCTTTGTCTTATTTTTATTGGGAGAAGCTACCTAATTTGGTCCGGACAGTCACTTAGTTATATCCTCTGAGACGCAAGCATAGGTTTTATGAGATGGAGCTAAGTTTCTCCCCCACTATGTGGCAAACAGATATGGACCCCTCTGTTTTCAATTCTTACTGACTACCCAAAATAAGATTTTGGCTCGGCGGACTGACAGTTGCCAGTAGCTAAACTAAACAGAATTGCACCCACTGATGAGAACTGGGTGTTCCTACTGTGGTTTGTGAAATTCACTAACATCTGCTGTCCTGATTCTGTCCTGTCTCAGTGGATGATATGCACTTTCAGAGAATTCATGTATTTCAGAGAATACAGGATCATTCAAAAAGTAAACATTAGTTCGCGTTACGTAGCAAACCGAGAATTGTTCAGAGGTATAGTCAGGCCGCCCAATCCTAACCAGCACTGGTGCAGCAGGGTAATGGGGCCCACACATTATCCAGTGCTGGGAAGGAGCAGGCTGGAGGTCTCATCTGAGGTAAGGGGACATTTAGCCCCTTACCCCATGTAAAGCCCCAGCCTGCTCAATGGGGCTACTCAGACCTGCACCTGCCAAATGGCTGGCACTAGTCTGAGAAGCCCTGTGTCAGCTTTCAAGATCAGGAGGTGGAATAGGCAGTGGCATACCTGGCAGGGGGTCCAGGGGGGAACGTGATCCTGTGCAGCAGATAGGAAGGGGCAGCAATCTGAGCACCCTCCTGTGCCAGGCCACCCCCACAGCTCTGCCCACCCACCCCTTAAATGCGAGCAGAGCCACTTGCATTTAAGAGATGGGCAGCTGGCTGGAGCAACTCTGCCTGCCCACTCACCCGCCCAAATTGTGGGCTGCCAAGCAGGCAGCTGGAGTGGCTCCATCGGGGGGGGGGGCAGCTGCCCATCCCTTCAATGTGAGTGAAGCCGCTCGCATTTAAGGGGCAGGCAGCTTGCTGGAGCGACTTTGCTCACCCGCCCACTCGCTCGCCCACCCAACCCCATGAATCGTGGGGTTGGGCAGGCGGCTGGAGCAGCCCCGTTCCAGGGAGCAAGCAGGCAGAGCCTTCTCCAGGCAGCTGCCTGCTTGCCCCATAAATGCAAACGAAGCCATCCAACTTTGTTTTATATTTCATTTGTAAAAACCAAGCTGGGGTCAGGTGGGCGGAAGTAATTGTGGTGATGTGATGAAGTCCCTGCAATTCCCTTTTTGGGGGGACGGCAACTTGCTGGATGTGTCTTCAGAAATGCACCTGGGAATAGGATTTGACATGTGCCAGGGCCACTGATCCCAACCTCCTCCTGGGCCCGTATCTGCCCTCTCCTACTTCATTTCATCCCCTCCACGCCCTCCCCCTGCCCCTGTGATCTGTGTCAGGCATGCTGCCTGGATCCAGCACTGGCAGGATGGCAGAGACCTCCTGGCCAATCCTACTTACTCTCTGGGTGCCATGGAGCACCTTAGGGCACTTTCCCAACTCCTAGGCCAGTGGTTCCTAAACTGTGAGCTGGGACCCACCAGTGGGTCGTGAGTCAATTTCAGGTGGGTTGCGAAGCCCCTAGAGCAGCCATATTGAAAATATGGGAAGATGGGATGCTGGAAAGGGGGGGGGGCTGTGTGGTTGTTTTGTTTCTGTCAAGGTTGTAAATAGCTTTTTTTCCCCTTTATGATTCACTTTGCTATTGCAAAATGGCTGAGAAATAACCCATTTCTCATTGCTGCATTGTCAGGAAAGCAGCAGGCTCTGATGTCACAATGGCACTTCTGGCCACGACACCACTTCTGGTGGGTCCAAGACAGATGGTCATTCTAAAAAGTGCATCCCAGTGCTAAAACGTTTGAGAACCACTGCCCTAAGCAGTATAGCCTGTGTCCTGCCAGTGTCTCTCTGTGTTAGGATTATGATGTAAATTCTGTTGAAACAAAGGCAACACGTTTGTCACAACCAACTTAAACTGGATTGGGGCCCATATGCGCTTGCATATTTGTTTCTTAATTCCTGCTAAGTTAAATGTGCTTTATAGTAGATCTGAATGTAATTTACAGCAGGTTAATGCAAGAAACCCAGTACAGCAGGTTTTCAAGAAACTGCAGACCTTTGTTACAAAGAGCTTGTGCCTGTATTGCGAGAACATAAAAGGGAGTGAAATTGCCTGAAGTTTAGACACCCTGAAGGCTTAAGATTCAAATTAATTTGTACTTTTATTGATATGGAGTTGATTTGTGGTGTACATAGTTCGGCTTAGGAAGGTGATCTAATTACTTTGGCAGCTGCCCTGTGGATCTAATCAGGGTGGTGGGTTTTTTTTAATTAGCAAATTCACTTTGCTAACTGGTCAAAGAGGCACCTTTTCAAATAGTGCTCATCTTATATTTAGTAGGGGGAGTGCAATTGTCCTGTTTCACCACAGCAGAGTGTCTTTTCCTATGGCTCTTTGAAGATGTTTTTTTGGCATCTTTTTGTAGATCCCGAGCTCCGATGTCAGAGAATCATGTATTTATTAATGTATTATTTTATCATGTAAGCTGCTTTGTTATTTTTTTTTTTTTGCTGGAAAGTGGTATATAAATATTCATAACCATCACTATAAACAATAGTATCTAGAACCAATGAAAAGCAGTACTCTGCAACCATAAATTTAGAAAAATCAACTCAGATTGTAACAGGAGCTGTTCCTCTTTTGCTTTCTTATGGTTCAGCTCCCTGAATCAGCAAGACGTTAAGTGGAATCCATAATCAAGGGCACAATCCTAATCTGGAGTTAAGCCAGCACAGTTAGGCCAGCAAAGTTTGGCCGGAACAAGGGCCACAATAAAGCATGTTTGGATCACTCTTGGAGTCAGGGAAGATGGTGCATGACTGTGTGCTGGCCTCTCTGATTCTGAGAGTGGTGCAAACATACTTTATAGTGTCTCTTGTGCTGGTCAAGCTTTGCTGGCCTAACTCCAGGTTAGGCTTGCGCCCCAAATCATTTAGTAATTTTCTCACATCTCAGTAAAAATGACCAGTGAAAAGTAAACAAAGTGATGCCTGGTACCGTTCTTCATCCTAAATAAGAGAAACCTAGATACTATTTTAAATGCTGTCATGGTGACATATCAGGGGTTCAGACCTCAGATGATTACTTTTGCGAAAGAAATTAGAAATACACAATGCTGAAATACCTTCCATATAGTTTTAAAGCTGAATCACATGAAAATATGTCACCATAGAAAAAAATGCTCCATTTGTCTTCCTTGATCAAACAAGCAGCCTGATTTGTTTTGATTTTGCAATACTTCCTCTTCATTTACGTCCCTTTCAGACAGACAACTGCACCTTGGGCACTTGCTTGGCACCTCATTTTGCCCTAGTGTAAACTTCCTTGCAATCTGACGTAGGCAAGCAAGCAGTTATTGCTGCAAATCAAGACAAACTTAATCCGGGGCCTTGCATCGAAGTGTATGTTAGGGACTCCCACAATAGCTGTTTGCTACAAGGAATGTTTTATTGTCTTAATTATATCACCGCTGGAAAAATCAGTGGCTGTGTGTCTAAATTAATTTGTGCACATTAGTGAGTTTCTTCCCCCATCCCTGAGGAGTAATATGGTAAATAACTATATCTGAAACCTAAAACACTATGATTGATGTTCTGCGGAGGATTTTCGCTGTAAAATTGACTTCCAACAAGCAGTCCAATAACTTGTTAAAAGGCTGTGATCAGGCAGGGTTATAATGTCACTATACCAAAGGCTGAAGATATTTTCCTCCTTCCTACTTATTTAAGGGAGTTGAAAAACCACTTAACTGGAGCTGAAAAGACCTGCAACTGACAGTGTCAGTATGCTAGTCAAGTCTTTCTGTGACTCTCCTCATTAGTGAAAGTGAGCAAAAGAAAATGAATCAGACAACTATTCATCCCTTGAACGGAGGCACATTTGAAAACTCCCGTTAAGGAAACGGAACCTGCATTCCATTCTGCATTCTGGGCATTTCACTGAAGCAGAGAGAATTGTTCTAGGGCAGTGTTTTCCAAACTGTGGGTCAGGACCCACCAGTGGCTCATGAGCTGATTTTTGGTGGACAGCAAAACGTTTTTGACACATTTTTTTTAAAAAAATTTGTAAGCACTTTGGCAAAAGAAAATCATTAGCTGGAATACTAACCTGTGGTATGAGGTAATCTTCATAATCACATTAAAATGTCACATTTTCCAATTTTCTCTAGTAATTGGCATGACAAAGATAATGTGTGAACTCAATTTCAGCCTTTTGTCTGATTTGATTTGGAAGTCCCTCACTGCACATCTTGCTCTCCAGTTCAGCCTTCTGGGTACCCTGGAATAATTGCAAAGGAGTGGTGGGAACAGACCTTGAACTCCATTTCTAGGGAGAGTCTAGTAAATTACACACACACACACACACACACACACACACACACACACACAGAGAGAGAGAGAGAGAGAGTAAGGCCTTGGAAGCACAGGACTGTGATTATTATTAATTAATAATGTATTCATTATTAATAAACGATCTCTCTCTTGTCTTGTAGGTAGCTCTTCTCCAAGGGCAAAAAGCACCTCTGTTGTATTCTTTAGGAGAGCCCCTCCCAGGAATTATGGATTGGGAATCCTCCTCCCTCCTGAGATATATTTATTTCATTGAAAGGTTAGAGTTGAAAAGGCAATAGGGAAAGTTAGATAACTTCCCATAACCTGGGAATCAATTCTGTTCCACCTGTATATATGGGCTAGATATCCAAATGGGTACTCCATTCCTGTGGCGCTTAAGAGCCCTGAACAGCCACAACCTTATTCAGGATCTGACCATGACAGAGGAGTGAATGGATTCTTCTCCATCCCCAAATAAAAGCACCATCATCCATCTAGCTGCGAACACTGTAATCTCCCTGGTGCATCAGAGCTGATAAACCATGGTTGTTATGTGAACCATGAAATCCTGCACCATCCCAGATGTGGGCATAGATCAATATCTAAGACCAAGACCAAAAGTTTGGAAGGGGAGCTTCAATGCTGCACCTGAGTTTATCTTCATCCAAGTAGCTCATCCAGGTAAGCCGATTAGGCAGCAGGGTGGCCGGTACATCCCAATGCTATCTTGGGCCACTCGCTTTAGGGACAGACATGGCTGTTCATGGCTGTGCAGGGACATAGATTATTGCGACTCTGCCTTCCCACCCCTGTAGGCATGGCTGATGCAATATACTGAACCCTGATGGGCATGACTGAGCGAGAGCAACTCCCAGCTAGGTCTCAGTAATATATGCAGATTGGCTGCTGATTACATCCAGGGAGACCGGGGTGGTGGTGTTTATAATTGACCAATCTGGCGTTCAGTAGCAACACCTTGTTTTGCTCTGCCCTTCTGCTTTTAACTAAGGCAAAAGGGGAACCTGAATATACAGTATGTTTATTCACAATTCACAAACCTTTATTGGCATATAAAATATAAAGCAACCAGCAAGTAACCGTAATACAAACAACAACAAACAGTTGGCTACCTCTCCAGAGCTAGAGTAAATAATAAAATAGAATGAGACTAAAATTAAGAGTACTCTTCTATCTGTCGACGTTTCATATTAATTTTAGCTATGGAGAACAAAAACTCCGCTATTTGTTGGATAAGAATCGGATCTGAAGTCCTGAGGAGAAAATTTAACAATGCCACTTCATCCTTCAAATGAGCCCTGAACTTACAAAAGGAGAAAAACTTATAACGAGCGTAATCATGTAGGGGGCAATGAAAAAAAAGGTGGATCAGCGTTTCTTGAGCCCCCGACATACACGGGCATATTCTTTCATTAAAGGGGATATTCAGAAACCTGCCCCATAATACCTCAGAAGGCATTGCATTACATCTGGCTAAGGTAAAAACACGTCTTACATTATGGTTCAAAAGCACTGAGAAATAAAGTGGAATTGTGCCCAATCTAACAGGCATAAGCCACGGTAGTGGGAAGCGAAGGTTATTAATAGCCCTTGAGAATTCCAAGGCCTGGTTATCCCACAGTTTCTGCTTAACTTGCTTGAGGACAGCCACTAAAGGGGTGTCTCCAAGTAACTCAGCACTAAGGCCCAGTTGATTTAGTTTTCCTTCACAAAGCACATTGGAGAAAGAAGTGTCCTTTTTTAGGTGATATAGAAGACCTTTTTGGGAGTTGTTAAAATAAATCTTCAGCCAGAATCTAATAGTTCTCAGCCAGGCCAAGGTCTCTATCTTCACTTGTCCTAATTCAAGGCAGAGAACTGAGTAGGGCACTGCATTTGGTAAGGCTAAGATCTTCCTAAAAAACATAGCCTGATTTCTTTCACATACATGGTTGAATGCCTTGATCCAGACTGGAATACCATAAAGCAGTTGGTTAATGACCTTAGCATTGTAAACCCTGATGGCAGCCGGGACAAATGAGCCACCTTCATCGCTTCTCGGCCTTTTGGCTAAGATCAAGTGTAGTATCAGTATGTTTATTAAGATGAATAATATTTTCTGGGAAATAACTTTCACTGAATTCTATGTGAATTCACTAAGCTCACCAAGCACAGGATCAGGATGTTAGATTAGATGCAAGGTAATAATTTGCTCAGAGTATTGCCAACTTGCAACTCCACACCAGGCATGTCCACACCAACTCCACACCCTCTTGAACTTCTGCCCATCTTGTGTTTTAAAAACACAAGAGCCCTGCTGGGAAACAAGATAGGCCATTTGGTTTACTCTTTTAACTGTCACAAGTAAACTGAACTGGGGTTCACTACCCCAGTTTACAGCGTAATCACATCAACATTGCCACCATTCCACACACACCCCAATCTCCACACCCTCTCCCGCCCAAATGGCTGTAGCCTACAGCAGATTCGGGGGCTTTGCTAACACTGTGAAAATGAAAGGCAGCCTCCGTAGAGGACATCACATGGGGATGGTTCATCTGAACTATACCACTTCAGACTGCAGGTGGGAATTCTGCATTATTATTTGCAGGGCCAGTTTAAGACCTCACGATGCCGGGGGAAGCATGCCAAATGCTGCCCCCTTACCTGATGATGCCAGCCACTGCCCCCACCAATCTTTAATACACTGCTAGTTTTCTGTGTTCTGGGGTTTTTTTCATATTCAAACATACAACCTCCCCATTTTGCAGTCTGAAGTGGTGTAGAGCAAGAACAATTCTGCTATGTGACCTGCTGTCTGAGGGTGCAATCTTGTACACACTTTCCTGGGAGTAAGTCCCATTGACCACAACTTACTTCTGAGTAGACATGGCTAGGATTGTGCTCCATCAGTTCCTGGGAGGCAAGTCATGCTCATCAAGGCAAACCTGAAAAAAAAGAAAAGAAAGGCTAGTCAATGGTTCAGTTTCCATGCAGTTATAAAAATTAACACAATCATGTTCAGAGAGGTGCATCGTGTTCTCTGTCAATTCTAGAAGTGAAATCAGCGTAGGGGAGAAAGTGAATTAGGGATCTTTTCTTTATTCGTATCAGAAGCACCTACATTAATATAATTATATATATACATCAAAATATATTTTTAGAATAAAATACAAGGTTAAAACTAGGCATCATTTGCCCAATATGGGGCCACTTCAACAGCGTTCTCCCTTGCCAACATAAGATCTCCTTTTCCCACAGAGAGAATTAGGGATTAGAAATAGAAAGCAAAGTGAGCAAGTGAGGGGTGGGGAGGGGTGAAGTGACAGAAACATTATGAGTGAAGAATTTGGAAGCCAGAAGAGCAATTTAAATTCAGTTCTGAAACACCAAAGAAAGGAGCCACATAAAGGGGAGGTAGAATAATTACACGTTCTTACCAATGCCTTGGTTAAATGCTTAGTAAGTCCAAGAGTAATTACTATGTAACCCACACTACTTTTAAAAGACCGAAATAATCCTCAGTTTACACTTTATCATCACATCTATTATCATATAATTAAACTGTCACTACCTGTATTTACTGTGTAATTAAGTGACAAGTGCTATCTTGAAGAGTGTTGAAATAAAAATGAGAAGCGTGGCACCTTTGCTCTGCTCTCTATCAAGCCACCATTCATTGAAAAGCGGGGGAGGGCAGACGCAATGACTGCGAATGGTCAGGTCGGACGAAGGAGAACTTTCAGCATGTGACGGGGAGGTTCAGACACATGAAGTCAATCATGAGGACCCCGTCATTTTGCCTGGGTTTCAACATACGCCCAAGAAAGGCCCTTCAGCATTTGTGTAAGCTCCCCAGAAGCATTTGGCTGGGCACTAAGGAGAACTTAATGCTGGGCTTGCCCAGATCCATCAGGGCTCTTCTTACATTCTTCTGTTATGTTTGTATACCAATGTGGGGAAGTACTACCAGCATGTTTCATTTTGGCAAGGAGTTCAGATAACATATATTTGCAGTTACAAATACAACGGGGTCTTGAATGGGGTGGGAGGTGTATTAGGACTGCTAGTCCCTATAGTCAGCCTATAGTGACATAGGCCCTCCAAGTACACAATAGCAGAGTTCAAGAAAACCTGCTTGCTCAACCAGCAAAAACACTATGTTCTTGACTGAGACCAAATAAAAGCAGAATTCACAAAGCAGAAGTGTTAAGGCTTATCTTTATAGAAAAATAAGGATTCCTTGAGAGAATCAAACAAAAGGAATGCAGTTTGCAGCAAAACAAGTACAGCAGTTGGAAAAACATAGAAAAATACTTGATTAGATGGTTACTTGCAGCATATTCCCAAGCAGTTCTTTGTACCTTCATAAAAAGTACTTAATTGAGATAACATATCAAGATACACTGATATAAAATCCTCACTTCTCTTCTTACTAAAATGACTTTAGCAGAGATACTCCACTATACTAATAAACATAGCGGTTGGCATTCTTAACTGACTAGCATATCCAAGCTGACTAGTATTAACCAGTACTACCTAGACTAGCTAGCTGGCTTGCTAGGCTAGGGGCTAGTAGTTAGCTAGCTACGTCACCTCACACTGCTTTTTATGCTACTCCAACAGTGATTCCCCTCAGGTGGGTGATTGGTCCACCTGATGGCTGTCACTTACGTTCAGTCCACAACTCAATTCCTTAAAGCCATAAAAATTCCTTTAAGGCTTTTTCTGCAGCCTGACAAGGTGGGCGGATCAGGCCCAGGAAGCGCCAGGATCGGCAACACTGGTGCACACAGTATTCAAACACTCTTCCCAGGCCTGATCTGCTTGCACGAATCAACGCGGACTTGCACCAGCAATATCCTGGTGTGGCTGCTGGGGCTTACCCATGGACAAGGAGACAAATGTCCCCTTACCCTGAAGAAACCTCCAGCAGCCAAAAAGCTCCCGCAGGATGTAATGCATGAGAATTTATGTTGAATTGGGCTGTAAGGGAATGAATCGGCGGTCAGCAGCTGCAGACATGCTTAGGAGACAGAGGCTATACTCCCTTTCTTGGGAGCAATCCCCATTGAAAACCATGGAACTTGTTTCTGAATAGACATGCATAGGATTGTGCTGATTATATCCAATGATGCTTGCAGGACTGCATGCTGCCCAAGAGCCAGTGATGTCATGCAGGGGGTATGCGGGGGTACGCGAGTACCGGTTCCTAGGATTACAGCTGGCCCCACCCATTCACCCACCCACTCATCGACTCCGCCCCCTGCAACGTTTGAATTTCCTGCACATTTGAGTTGCCTGCACGTTCTCAGAGCCAGGAAGGCAGCGAGCGGAGCCTTGCCTTGCCTTGCCACTGAAAAATGAGCTGCTTTGGGGTTTTGGAACTGTTGGGTCACTTTAACATGATGCCAGGCCTCCTTAACATGTTCTGGGGGTGCTGTGGAATACTGTTGCAACTGTTGGGTCAGTTTAAAATTGTCTGAGGCTTCAAAAAGGGCTTTTTTATGTCACTTCCTGCCACGACCTCACTTCCGGCTTATGACGTCACTTCCGGTGGGCAGGTCCCAACACGTGCCAATCAAAAATGAGTACCTGTTGTTAAATCATTTAGATGACACCACTGCCAAGAGCCCACTCCTATGGGCCTTATTGCTTGCAGTGCTGTGGGTGACATAAACATGCCATAAAGCACGTTTACAGCACCCGGAGAGTAAGTACCACCCACGCTTGGGCCACACCAGTTGGCATTGTGCCTCAGTGCAAGCGATGCAGCTGGCCTGTGCTCCAGCCAACAGTAACGCCCATCGAGGCAGGGGGAGGCAGGGAGGGGGCAGAACTAGGCAGTGGAAGAGGAGTGGGCTTGGCCAGCGGTAGGCTTGGCAGTGGCTTCCTGAACCCTCACGTCGGGCTGGGCAGCCCAACATGAGGCTGCTCCAGTCTCTCCTGGCAAAATAGATGGCAGAGATTCGAGTAGTCCCATTGCAGGGGCTGTGGCTTTCCCCAGGGAAAGGGATGACTGTCTCCTTTCCCTGAGGAGACTCCTGCTGCTGCTGCAGATCCCATTGGATGCAGCAGTACGGTAGCCACTATGCTTATGAAGAAGCCACTTTCTTATGAAGAAAGACTGCAGCGTTTGGGGCTCTTCAGCCTAGAAAAAAGGCACCTGAGAGGGGACATGATTGAGACATACAAAATAATGCACGGAAGGGATAGAGTCGATAGAGCAGTGGTCAGGGAACAGGGGTAAATTACCCCAAATGGGGTAAAAATGAAATTCCTGGAGGTAATGGACACATAGGAGTATGCCCCGCCCCCTTTTCCCTCATCCTTCTTTCATGACCACCGTTCTCTCTTCTGACCAATGGGAAGTTCCTCTCACGCTTGATGGATTTCCCTTGCTTCCAATAGGAGATTAGAAGCGGCAAGGTACTTGGCCCCCAATAGGCAACATTCCCCTCCTTTCCCAGGCGGCGAAGAAGGCCATGGTTATCGATCCCGCTGCTGGTAGAGGGAGAACGAAGCAACAGCAGAGAAAATGGCAACCATAGCTGCAACTGTGGCGGTGCTGAGTGATGGGGAGCCAGCGAGGCCAAGCCTATTCCAGGCAGTGAGGCCGGTGCAGACCCGCTCCCGGCTGGCACTCAGGCAGCCATGGAGTCGGCGGTGCTCGATGCCAGGGAAGAGCCCAAACCAGCTCCGGGTGGGGAGGCTGAGGAGCTGCCGCCGTCGCCGCCACCCAGGAGCCCGGCAGGGACGCGAGATGTACAGGCATGGGGGTGGGGCTCTGGTGAACGGCTGAGGTATGTGTGTGCATGTGCCCACAGGCGCGCACGTGTGTGTGTGTGTGTGTGTGTGTGTGTGTGTGTGTGTGTGTGTGTG
>JAJKFI010000003.1:6457797-6472174 GCA_029204185.1 Lerista edwardsae | reverse complement strand
TTCAGCTTGGTGGCTCCCAAGTTGCACAGAATGTTAAAAAAAAAAAAAAAACAACCTCAGTTCACCTTCAGACAGCTTCTGCTTTCTAATTCTTATTCACACTCTAACCTCCATCACATAAGGGGAAAAATAATGTGCCATTTTTAATTTTTTAATCTTCTTTAACTTTTTCAATGACTAGTGTGGTCTTTAATCAGAGAAAGATGGAAGCTCCAGCCATGCAAGCTAGTGAATATTGAAAAGGTCAACATAGGACAATGCACTCCTTGAATTTATGGTGTCTCTCCAATATTCTAAAGATTAGTGCACCTTTGCAAAAAAAAAAAAATTAACTCCTTCTCTAAAAGGCACGTCATGTTTTAACTTTGCAGTGTTCAGAATGTTATTTTATTGCTTTTCTTTTTAAGCTTAAGATACCTAGAAATGCCAATAAAGTATGTGGGCCATGACCCAGTTTTTGGTGAGTCGCAAAACTGACAGGGCAGATTAGGCTATGCTACTTGTGAGCGGGGTACTGCTACCCAATCCCTATTATAGCCACACCCCAGTGCATTTATAAATCAAGCAGCACTCTTGCCTCTAAAACGTTTGAGAGCCACTACTCTAGCCGAAAGACGACTGCTGGTCTTTTTGAAGTATGTAACCAGACAATCCAACCAAGTTGGGGTTTTTTGGTGTCTGTTTTTGGAAGGGGTATGTGCAGTGGTGGGATTCAGGGGGTTCGCCCAGGTTCTATAGAACCGGTTGTTAAATGGCCGGGCCCCGCCCACTCGCTTACCTCGGCTGGCTTCAGGGTTTTTTTTTGGCTCCGGCTATGACATCATAGAACCGGTTGTTAATTTATTTGAATCCCACCACTGGGTAGGTGAGATGTGTATCTTCTTTGTGGGTGAAATCTCTTTACTTGTTCATAAAACATTTCTGTGATGGTTACCCCCCGCCCCCCAATCTGGAATTAAAACCTATGTTGGCTCCCATGTGCGTGTAAATGAGATGGGGTGGGTGGAGAACTTGAATTCCCAAGCAGCTTTCCATCCTGGTGGATGCTGTGTAAAGTAACATTTCCAGGGAACAGTTTTGTAAGGGGCATGCATGTGGCACTATCAGAGTGTATACGCCAATATTACACATCATGAAAACAGTTCTGCAGCCAGTCAGCCAAAGAGGAGCCAATGGGGGCCCAACCCGTTGCATACAAGAACTCTTCTATGCCTAAGTTCCCTGTCTGAGCATTTATCACAGAGAGGAATCACTCGACTCCCCTGCCCCACCTTGCCCCACATTTGCCTGCCTCAACATAAACCCATCTTCAGTCATGTCTTCCATCTCTGGCTCTTTTAATCCTTTACTTTCCTGCTGCAGTGCCTGGCCCTAACCTGTCTCATCTATGCACAGAGGGCAGGTCTATCACTTATTTGTAGCCAGGCTGGCTGTGTTTTGCCTCCAAATGCCAACTGTAAGGGAACAAAGGCAGAAGAGATGTCTATCTTTATCTCCAGCTTGTGGACATCCTAAAGACAGCTGGTGGGCCACTTTGGGAAACAGGATGCTGGTCTAGATGGGTTTTTCTTATGTTCTTTTGATTCTCATCTGCCTGTGCCAGATCCACCCAATCAGCTGCAGCCTGCCTTTGACATTTGTCAGGGTGCAACAAAATGTTATTTTTATTACAGTTATTTCTAGAGCATCATCAAACCTATTTGGCATAAGAACCCCACCTTCTGTTGTTAATGGGTGACCTTTGATAGTATCAGCTGTGGTGCCAAATGGAAGTCTGAGTTTGACCTTCTTCTGCTGAACTGTACAACCATGCAAAAGAGAAATGAACCTGGATTGTATTAAATTCCTGTATTGCAACAGGAGAACAATCAATTTATTTGAAAAACACAATTCATTAATTTCAATCTAGGTAAAACCCGCAGAGTAAGTACCTGCAGAGATAATATCTAACAGAGCAGCTCAGTCATATTAATTTTAAAACTCAGCAGCAGTTGATCAAAAGCAATAAGCATTCATTTTTAAGCTTTGAGAACCTGAATTTGATTATCAGGAAGAAAAAACACACAAAAAAAACCCCGCACAAAAACTATTATTGCATGATTCTCATCAGCATTATTGATTGGAAAAAAACTCTGCCAGACATTCCCAGTTTGTATGTAAACCTCATCAACTGGAATTTAATGTAAGGCACGATCTGCAAAAGAACAAAAGGCAAGAAAAACACACACCCAGCTGCGGGTTGTGAAATGCCATTCTCGTCATTCGTTCAGATTTGGATGTGGACAAGTCACTTGAAATAGCCAGGAGAGAAGTTTAAAGATAATACAAATGTAAAGGGATAAAGTCAAGGGACGTGGTGGTGCAGCGGATTAAACCGCTGCTGCTGGGCTTTCCGACCGGAAGGTCGGAAAAGTTCAAGACTGCGGGACAGAGTGAGCTCCTGCTGCTTGTCCCAGCTCCTGCCAACCTAGCAGTTCGAAAGCACCTAAATGCAAGTAGATAAATAGGGACCACTTTGGTGGGAAGGGATGGCATTCTGTGTGCTACGGTGTAGAGTCATGCCGGCCACATGACCACGGAAGCTTGTCCTCGGACAAAACGCCGGCTCTACAGGCTTTGAAACGGAGATGAGCACCACCCCCTACAGTCGGTCACGACTAGACAATTCGGTCGTGGGGAAACCTTTACCTTTAAAGGGATAGAGAACCATATGGTCATGTTATATGTTTGACATGAGTGAAATAGTGAAAATTTAGAACACTGTTAGGGAAATGAACATTTTAAAGTGGAGATTTTGGTAAAGCAACTTTCTAAGTTGCAATCCTATCCACATTTACTGTGTTCCATTATCTTATCTCTGAGTAGACATGCATAGGATTGGGCTCTAAACTGGACCACCCAAAAATCCCAGGGTTTCAACTGATTCATGCCTGTAGTGTACTTCATGGACCCAGGAACATGCAGGCAGGTAGTTCCTACACACGGATAGGTTTTATTGAAATTGACCCACTGCAACCTGGTAATATTGATTTATGACCTCCAGAATGTTTCATGTCTGTGCTTTGTCAGGTCCAGCCTGTGAAGGCAGGATGTGTGGACTGATGGTTGAGCTGCTGATACTACCAGAAGCTGAGCAGGAGAATCCGTGGTCTTGTTTTTGGATTGGAGACTGAAAGCCAGGCTGTGACAAGCTGCAGTACCTGTTGTGGCAGAACAGAGTTGCTGCGGAGCTGATTAGCCGGTGTAGGACTGTGTGAGAAGGCTAGCCAGCAAAAGAACAGAGTACGGCTTTGAGGACCAGTCCAGGCTGGACTTAGGATTGCCTGCTGAAGTTGGATGGCACGCTCCCAGAGGAGAGAACCAGCGAAGGCTTCACCTGGGACTCAGGATTTGGAGAATCACAGAATACAGTTTATTGAAAAACAAAATCAAAATTAAAAAAGGTAGACTAGCCTAAACAGGTAGAATAGCCAAAAACAGGTAGACTAGCCTGTCCATATAAGCCTCCTTGAGCATTTGCTTTGGCATGGAAAGATGGGATATAAATTCTTCAATTAAATAAATCAAGGAACTACTGAAATCTGGACTTGATGTGAAAGTAGACTTCTCTGAGCACAAATATAGTGAATGACCCTTGTATCTGAAGCACAAGTAGAGGTTTGACTGGACACTGGAATTTCTAGGTGGCAACTGGGCGGTCCATGATGGGCACGCCGCTCAAGCCCCCACCGAGTGGAGCTCATGCTGTGTTTGGCAGCAGAAGGTGCTGCCTCCCCTTGCATAGCCCCTCCCCTGAAGCAATTGGCAGTGGGGGTGTCATGCAGTGATGGGGGTGACACCTGCCCCGGGGAGAGGAACAGACCAGCAATGTCACTGACTGGATTGAAAGTTGAGGCAGGGGGTGAGGGTTATGCCAAAAGAGCAGTCCATGGTGGTCCGTAGACAAGTGCCTTTATATCCCCCTTAGTGGGGGACGGGCAGCTGTGTTGGTGGTCACCATATTTTTTACCTCAATCACAGTGCCTCCACCAGTATCACTGGACACAGAGGGGAGGGATTGTATTATAACTAAGGAAGATTATGGCCACCAGTATGGCTGCTAAGAAGCAATCTAAGCCACCACCACCACTGTCACTGCCAAGATCAGTCCCTACAAGGTTTTGGGGGTACTAAATTTGGCCATATTGACACCAGCTGGCAGTCATACTGATAGCAGCCATTGTTTTATGAAGGCCTCAAGGGTTGGCCATGGGTCCCAGACCTTTGGCAAATGTCCACAGTGGCCAACACCAGTCCTGCAAAAGAACAATTTTACCAGCAGTATTAACAGGAATAGAGCGTAGCAACTTTCCATTTACTCCCTTTAGTGTATAAATTTGAACTGTTAATAAACTGGAGGTTTTTATGCAGATTAAACTGTTGCTGTAGGACTACAAGAGTACTCAGTGGGTAAGAACATAAAAAGAGCCCTGCTGGATCAGGCCAAAGGCCCAACTAGTCCAGCTTCCTGTATCACACAGCGAGGAACACAGTGAGATATGGGATAAGTGATATTTCTCATATGTATAAATCAAATTGGAATACTTGCCTCCTTTGGCATGCATGCAACTAGAAATTCAAAACAATATAAATCTATGCCAGTGGTCAAATCTGATGTGCATGGCAAATATTCATTTCAGCATTTTTGACATTGTATTTACCTAATTCGACATGCAGCAGCGGACAGAAGGATTATAATCTGTATTGTGCCACTTCAACTGCAGTTCCAGTTAACATTTTAAATTTGTAGATTCCCTTGGACATACTATCAAGAGCCGTGGCTGATTAGCAGATGCCATAAATGGTTCTCCTTTACAGCGTATGTTGCTTTTTTATTCTGTTGTCTTGTCGGAACCTTTTTTTTCCAAAAGCAAGGGGAATTTGCACTTTCAGCTGGTAAAATACACTACAATGAAAATGGAAAACAGTAGAAATAAGGGTTTCATCTGAGCCAGGACTCATCTGCAGAGATTGTTAAAAGAAAAGAAAAGAGAGTGTCTCTGAGCATGTAGAGACTGTTTTCCTGTCACCACACGGTAAAAAGAGTTTGGGCCCAATCCAGAGCCCTCCAGCATGAGTGCTATGAGTGGTGTCACAAAGGCAGCCCCACGTAGAGCACATTGCAATAATCTAATCTAGATGTCACTAGGGCGTGGGTCACAGTGGCCAGGTCCGCACAGCTCAGGTACGGCCGCAGCTGGCGAATCAGCCGAAGCTGAGCAAAGGCTCCCCTGGCCACAGCTGCCACCTGGGACTCCAGGTGTAGCTGTGAATCCAGGAGAACCCCCAAGCTGCGAACCTGCTCCTTCAGAGGAAGTGCGACCCCATTCAGAGCAGGACGATAGTACAATACCCGAGCTGTGGATTTCCGAACCAAAAGCACCTCTGTCTTATCCGGATTTAATTTCAGCTTGTTCGCCACCAAGGCGACCAAGGCAGTCTCCATCCCGAACCCCAGCCTGAAGCCAGATTGGAATGGGTCCAGATAATCCGTTTCCTCCAGAACCCTCTGAAGCTGGGACGCCACCACCCTCTCAATCACCTTGCCCAGAAATGGGATATTGGAGACTGGCCGAAAGTTGTTTAAATTTGTGGGATCCAGGGAGGGCTTCTTCAGGAGGGGGCGAACCATCGCCTGCTTCAAAGCAGGCGGGAGCACCCCCTCCTTCAGAGATGAATTCACCACGCTCCCCGTCCACTCGGCCAGCCCTCCCCGGGCAGCTCTAATTAGCCATGCCGGGCAAGGGTCGAGCGGGCAAGCAGCAGGTCTCACACTCCAGAGAATCCTGTCCACATCCTCAGGCTCTACAAGCTGAAAAGAATCCCAAATTGGAGGATAGACAGGTTCCCCAGGGACATCACTAGATATGCCCACAGCGGCGTCCAAGTCATGCCGGATCTGATCGACCTTGTCTGTAAAGTATTTAGCGAACTCGTCACAGCGAGCCACCGTGTGCTCCTCCCTACCAGTAAGGGGGGCAAGATGTAAAAAACTGCGGACCACACGGAAAAGCTCAGCTGGACGGTTCTCTGCAGATGCAATGGTGGCAGAGAGGTGTGCCCTCTTAGCCGCCACCACTGCTCTGGAATAAGCTTTTAATTGGGCTCTAGCCCGTGTCCGGTCAGATTCGGCACGAGTCTTTCGCCACCGACGCTCTAGTCGTCTGCTCTGCCGCTTCATTGTTCGCAGCTCCTCAGAGAACCAAGGAGCCGCTCTGATTCTGCAACTGGGCAGACGACGCTCAGGAGTGATCTCATCCAGGGCCCTGGCCATCTCCATATTCCAGAGATCGACCAGGGCGCCGGGTGGATCTCCAACTCTGGCAACAGGAAAATCCCCCAGAGCCCTCAGGAATCCATCTGGATCCATCAGCCTCCGAGGGCAGATCATAAAATGTGATCCCCCGCCATTGCAGAGGTGAGAAGCCGCAACAAGCCTAAATCCCACCAGACAGTGATCTGTCCATGACAAAGGAGTGATCTTAATCTCCTCCACCTCCAGATCACCATCAACCTGCCCCACAGTAAACACCAGGTCCAGCATGTGTCCCGCCTCATGTGTCGGTGCAGATATTTTTTGAGACAGACGCATGGTTGCCATGGAGGCCATGAAGTCCTGAGCTGCAGATGTTGCCGGGGCCTCGGCATGGACATTAAAGTCCCCCAACACCAAAAGGCGGGGGGACTCCAACACCACGCTCGAGACCAGCTCCGTCAGCTCAGGCAGGGAGACTGCTGGGCAGCAAGAATCCCACCAGCAGAATCCCTGTTCTGTCTCGCCCCTCCAACACAACGCGAAGGCACTCAAACCCGGTGGACTGCTGAACAGGGTATCTGGTGAGACGGATGGAATCCCGATAGACCATCGCAACCCCACCTCCCCGCCCCTGTAGTCGTGGCTGCTGAAGTACCCGGAAACCCGGCGGACAAATCTGGGAAAGATTGACCCCTCCCAGCTCATCCAACCAGGTCTCCGTAATACATACCAGGTCGGCTTTCTCCTCCAATATTAAATCATGGATAAGAGCGGTTTTGTTATTCACCGACCTGGCATTCAGAAGCAGCAGCTTCAGACTCAGGGGACTGTTGCCAGAAGTACCAGGGGTCAGAGGGATGAGGGAAGGGCCAGAAAGAGATGACATGGCGGTGCCAGCTGCATGCGTCCCAGAGGGAGCTCTGCAAGCTGGCGAGCAGTTTGTCCACCACTTGCCAGCAATGCAACCTTTCCAAGCGGGGTGGGAGTGTGGTCAGGGGCAGGGGCGGACCTAGTCAAAATGGCGCCCGGGGCACCCAATAGAAGTGCGTCCCCATGGGAGCCCAGGTCTACCTGCACAATGTTGCAGGGGCCACTGGCGCCCCCCTAGACAGCCCCAAGATGGCGCCCAGGGCTCTTGCCCCCCCTGATCCACCACTGGTCAGGGGCGGGGTGAAATGGGGGTGGGACCAATGGCAACACTCACTGCCAGATCCCAACCTCTGTGGAGGGCCCTACACCTGTAGGACCCCTAAATAGCAGGTACAAAAGCAAGGAGACCCATCGCCTGCCCTGTGCCCTTACCACAGGGAAAAAGGACCAATGTCCGCTTCCCCCGCAGAGCCTCCCGGGATGTAGCAGGATGTACCGAGGGATGTAAGAGTAGCTGCCTGGCTACTGCTGCACTCCCAGGCAGTCGGGCAGCAGCATAGGGCTGTTTATCTTCACACAGCTGGGGAACCGTTTGTGTGCCTGGGTGAGATCCAGGTTAACTGGTGCCCTTTCTAGATATTAAGCATTGCAAAGCTGATATCACATTGTTGCCGTTCACTTTTCATTTGTAACGCTACATTTTATCAAGATAAAATGCAGCAGGAAAAATGCAGCTGACAAGTTGCAGAAATGAATTTTCAATCAAAAACCGAAGCATTAGACAAAAGAGCAGCTAGAGAATGCCAAAGCCCTCAAAGAACCCAGAGAAGAAATGCCATCAGAATCTCCTGGCATATGCTAATCCACTGAAGAATAAAGATTGATTTTAATTTCAGGGCAGGCTCATAATGATTTTGAGAAGTTGAAAAGGGCAACCAGCTTTCCAAAAAGAAAATAGTCCTCATCAGTTGGGTTGCAGAAACTTTAACTCTTTAATACATTTCCTCTTCTTTCCCCTCTTTCTTTTTTTCCAATGCAGGGGGTGGGAAGGGAAGTAGAGATGAGTGAGTGGATGGAGTTGAGTGCCTCCTATCAACCTGCTGCCTGAGGCACCTGTCTCATTTGGCCTCATGGGTTGGCCGACCTGACTATAGGTAAGCTAACCAGATTTGTGAAAGATTCTTCAGAGAGGAAGAATTCAGTATCAGTAGCATCCCTAGAGGGGGATAGGGAGCCATACCTTGCTGTGTAAACTGCTCCTCTCCCTCTCCCTCATAGCCAGTCCTGTGGGAAAAACAATGCCTCCGCATTGCCTACTGGTTATGAGGGTGAGGGAGAGTAGAACTTTGCACTACAAGGTAAGGCTCCTTGCAAAACCTAGCGCCCCGCACCCCTTTAGGAATGGTACTGTCAGTATTCATTATACTGAACAACAGAAGCAGACATTAAAAGAGAGGTCTAGCAGAATTTTTTATTGCTGCCAGACCAGGCCTAGCCTGGGTGGCGTGATCTGCATTGAGTCCTGGACAAAACTTGCGTTAGAACTTCTCTGGGTTCCAGCAAGTTAGGTCTGCAGGAAAACATGGAGTGGACTTCTAGGCAGGAAATTGCCACTTAGAAGAAGGAGGCAAGGAGGTCAAGTCTACCTGACCTCTATAAAGGCTTCCAGGTCACACTTGCCCAGTCCTCACTAGTATGAGCAATAAGGGGGTTCTGATGCACGCAATTAGACTGCCTTTGCGTCAGCTTGTCCTCATCTGTTCTCCTAGTAGGAACTGGATCCGAGCAGTGGAGCCAAGTCACTGTGGTGGGTTTCTTTTTGCTTCTTGATACTTTTGTAACTTTGGCTTTGCAATCTGCTTGCATCCCATTGAGGACTGCCACAATGTCAGCATCCAGTAAAGTAGCACCAGGCTGCTAAAATCCAGGGCAGCAAGTGCATCTCTTTTGACCTCCTGCACATCTTCAATCAGGGAATCATCTGTGATTAACAGACCCACTTAAAGCCCTGTGCTTCCCAAACATGCACATTTAGGTTAATGTGCATGTAGGATGGGATAATTTGACTCTGGGTAATCATAGCAGACAGCTGTGAGTGATGCACAATGTGAAAATGAAGAATCCCTGCCTTGATTGCTGTGCACGGTTGTTAGACTCTGCGGTACTCGCTGCATTGACAGATATTCAAGAGAGCAGGACCAAATGACTCTTTATTGCTACCAGTGTGTTTAATTTTTCTAATCACATAATAGAATATCATGTGGAAAAATGTGTTTCTTCAACTTCCTTCACATGTTCATGCCTCTGTATTGCTTTCAGTAGATTTTAGGCTGCAATTCCATACATACTTTCCTGGGAGCAAGCCTCCACGGAATACAAGAGGATTGGTTTTTGAGTAGACAGGCGTAGGCTTGTACAGTGAGGGCACAATCCTAACCTAACGGAGTTAGGCCAGCACAGTTAGGCCAGCAAAGTTTGGCCAGCACAAATCATACAGTAACGTATGTTTGGACCACTCTCGGAGTCAGGGAGGATGGCGCACGGCACATCTGTGTGCTGGCCTCTCTGACTCTGAGAGTGGTCCAAACGTGCTTTACGGTGGCCCTTGTGTCAACCAAACATTGCTGGCTCAACTGTACCAGCCTAACTCCAGGTTAGGATTGTGCCCCGAGACTGTCAGGCCAGGGCTGGGACATTGGGTGTCCATGGTAGGAAAAACAGTTGGCATGCATGGCCTCAGGCCTGAGTTCCAGCTGGGGCCAGACAGCTTCTGGAATACGGCAGACTAGAGAGTCTGCTCTATTCAACCAGCAAGGGCTGAAGGTCAGCAACCTAGTTGGGCTATTTCATCTGTTTTCAACTGGTATGCCATGGCACATGCCCTGCCTCCCCTTGATTTGACTTCCACCCCTAGATTGGGAAGAGCTGAGTCTGGGATAGAGGATGAATCAGAAACTGTCATGATCAATGTGATGGGCAATATAGCTTAATACCATTGGCTGTACAAACCTTTAAGAATAAATACAGGTATGCCCCAGTATCCACGAAGGTTTCATTCCAAAACACCTCCCTCCCCCCATGGATACCAGAAACCCCAGATACTAGGAACCCATTTCAAGCATGTTAAGAAAGTTGTTTAATAGCCCCCAGTAAGCCCAGTAAGTAAGATGATCAGGGGATCATCACACAGCCTTCACTATGACTTTCACTATGCTGAAAGCACAATCCTAACCTGCTGGTCTAGGCTGGCACAAGAGCCACCATAAAGCGCATTTGGACCACTCTTGGAGTCACATCTGTGGGGGATGGTGCCCGTCTGTGTGTTGGCCTCTTTGACTCTGAGAGTAGTCCAAATGTGCTTTACAGTGTCTCTTGTGCCAGCCAAACTTTGCTGGCCTAATTGTGTCAGCCTAACTTCAGTTTAGGATTGCGCCCTGAGTCTTGCAGGGCTCCAGGCAGTATCTTTGGCTTCTTCCAGCCTCTGTGTGACCTGGAAGAAGCTGAAGAGACTTTCTGGAGTCCTGCAAATGCAGCAAAGGGCGCAATCCTAAACTGGAGTTAGGCTGGCATAAACTAAGCCAGCAAAGTTTGGCCAGCACAAGGGACACTGTAAAGCACATTTGGACTATCAGATTCAGGGAGGATGGCACACATCTGTATGCTGGCATCTCTGACTCCAAGAGTGGTCCAAACATACTTTTTGGGTACCTTGTGCTGGCCAAACTTTGCTGGCTTAGTTTATGCCAGCCTAATTCAGTTTAGGATGTGCCCAAAGGCACTGCCCAATGATTGGGCAAGTTCAAAAGGCTTCAAAAAATTCTTAACACATTTGACGTGGGTCTCTCAGTATCCCCCGCATCCGTGGATAACTGAAATGGCAGATAACAAGAACCGCGGATATCAGGGAATGCCTGTATATCCAGTCAGGAAGAGCCGAACTAGAGCTGCAGCAAGAGGGAAGTGGCTATACCCTAAAGATATGAAATAATAGGGTTTGTTTGGTTTGGGCTTTCCACAAGGCAAACAAATGACACTTCTAGTTGTGTCTGACACATTCCGAGCCTCACAGATTCTCTCAGCCACTCCAGGGACTGTCGGCTCAATGAGATGGAAATTTCAGTCAGCAAAATCCTTCATCACTGAAAGGCAACCGACAGGCACAGATTGCCCACATGCCAACTCAGTCACAGACTATGTTTAAATGGAAATCACCATTAAGAGAGGAGTCACTGCCTTAGAAGGCAAAACGTAAGACTAGAAAGTGGATCGTTACACTATTTTAATTTCTATCATCTCTTTTCTTTTAGCCAGATATGAGTACAAGTGTAAAGTTTCTGCTTCACATTTTGCCAACCCATATTCATTGGCAGACAGAAAAATCATACTGCCTGTCAGTTGCAGATGTTCATAGTATTTACTATTTGCACATTGCAGAGGTCACCTCTAACACCCTGAGATTCAACTTGCTGACATGGTTTACAGTCTTTCGTATTCACCAGTTTTAAAGATCATCCTTCCTTTGCTTTTCATCTGATGTACCCAAGTGTAATCTGCAGCAAACTCTCAGATAAGGATCCAGGGCAAGCCCAACAATGAAACTTGCCTCAGAAGCAGGTGGGGAAGGGGTGGTAGTTTTGGGCGCCTGTCAATTTGAAAGGACCCTGCAAGGAAGGGGCAAAGAGAGATGGGGTAGGGAAGCCACTGAACAACCTGTGCAGGCAACAGCAAAGCTACTTCATTCACTTTGCTCCTTCCTCTAACAGCCCCTTTAAAAGTTTAAAGGGACCACGTAAGGGAGCAACAGTGTGAGAGGTTCCGGAAGCAGCTTCCAGCCTGGCTCCTTCTTTGCAGCCCCTTTAAAGTGAATCTGAAAGAGTGAGACATCCTGGGAGTTCCCAGCATCACCTGCACTTCCTGTTTTGTCAAGAGGATCATGCAGGGAGGAGCAAGGCAAATAGCTCTGGTGTTTTTCTTTATTGGTGAGGATGGGTTGGCAGTGAATCAGGTAATCACTTCTGTTCAGCATCCCAAGCCTCTGTCCTGGGCCTGACCACCCCCATAGTGGTGCTTCAGACCGATGCCAGTAAAAGAGTTGGTATAGATCTGAGGAGTTCCATAGGGGGCCAGGCAGTAGTCAAGAAGGTAACTAGAGTTTTTCTTTACTTGGTCCCTGTCAGCTCCATGCCGGGTGCAGGGGGCTCGGGGTGACTGAGAGCGCGGGGCATGGCAAGAATTACCTGTGAGGTGGGTAGAGGTTCGAGAAGACTGGTTTATTCTGGTCAATTTGGCATTCATGGGGGCCCGTCACTTCACGGGGACCCCCGGTAGTCCATACAAATTGAGGTGCCCGCTGGGGCGTGGGGTTCCGTCCAAGGGTGGTGCTTTTTCACAACGACCCCTTCTCCTCAGTAGGATTGGTGGTGCCGGCGGCAGGTTGAGTCGGGCCGGGGTTCACAGCTTGTGGGGTCCCAGCCAGTTGAGAGCCCCTCGGGAGGTTGGAGTGGGGCTGGCCTAGTTGCCCGCGGGATAAGACAGTTGGTGCTCATTCAGGCTGGGCCCAAGGACCTTGAGCTGCCTCTCGGGGGACGCCGGATCCGCTGGGGCAAGGCTGGCTGCCTGCCTGGAACTCCGGAAACTCCAGGGCCGGGAGACCCCCCAAGGAGTGGGACTTGGGCTGCCCCGTCAAGGCTGGGGTAAGGTGAGGACCAGAGTGGGGCAACCTCCCACTCAGGCCTGGTCTGCCCCTCCACCTCCCTTCTCCAGCCTTCGGAGGTGTGACCTCTGCTGTCTGAGCTCCTTATGAGCTCCATACCAGCCTCCCTGGGCTCCTCCCCTTCCTGTCTCATTGCCAGGCCCAGTTCTCATGAGACTGGGCCGGTCCTTTGCAGGATCCTTCCCGTTTCCTCACCTCTACTCAGAGAGTCGCCCCAGGCAGCTTGCACGTTCCCTGAGTTCGGCCAGGCTTCCTCATGCCAGCGGTGTTGCCTTCGACTCCCCTGGGGCTCAACACCAGGCTTCTTCACCACCCACCCGCCCACCTGAGGCCCAGTAAGCCCCCCTGTCCCTGGTCCGAGGCAGCGGGGTGGTCGCGGGGGTGACAGTCCCTCATTGGTATGGAACAGAGGCTGAACTGGCAGCACTGCATTGTGTGCACTGATGGGGGATAGGATTGGGCTGTAAGTGTAGGGGGGGGGCCCTTCACTATCCCCGTTCCAGGAATTCCTGTAGATAATGAAATCCGTGGTTATTTGAATCTGTGGATTTTGGCTCACTAACCCTCTGAACCCTACTAGAGCACAGTTCTGGGAAGGTCCATAGGGTTTTCTGAGGGCTGGTGAGGCCATAGGCAGTCACAGGGAGCCCCCGCCCCACGGGTTTGGCCCCTGTGGATGAGCAAATTTCACAGGAGTCTGAAGTTAGCTGGTCTTTCTTCAGTCTAGTAAAGACTCCTAAACTGAGGAGAAGATTAATGCACATGAAGATCAAGATAACCCATGAGACTAAGGAATTAAGACTAGCTAATTAAAACCATATACCACACAAAAGAAAAAAAAGGGGGCTGTAATTAGGTTTTGTTTTGTTTGTTAGTTTAACACCACATAAAACACAAAACACCGCCTTTTGGGGGTTAAAATATTTGAATAAAAACACAAAACACCACATTTTGATGTTTAAGGTATTTTTTCAGAAATTTAAATACATTACTTTTCCAATTAGAAATAACACCGTGGCTGCATCTGCAAACACTATATCACCTGTATCACCTACCTAGTACACTTTTAAAGCATTTAACATTAATAAAAATAAGTGTAGAATAAAAACACATAGCACTGCTATTTCAATCAAGAAATTTTGGAGAAAATATCACAAAAAAAACACATCCCTAGCTAAAACAATGGACAAGAGTTACTTCTGACTAAATGTTTTGCCTCCCTAAAGGATTTTGTCTATTCCCCAAACTCATTTACAATTATTTTATTGTATTTCATATGTAGAGTCATACCAAGTGATCTTTAATAAACCTAATTCTCCCAGGAAGATACTTTTTGTAAATATTTTAACTTCATGAAAGCCCTAGATACCCTATAGGCATATAAACATATATAAACATAACACTGGATCAAATATATACATATATTCTTTGCCGATCTCTTCTGCCAATCTCTCTCTCTCTCTCTCTCTCTCTCTCTCTCTCTCTCTCTCTCTCTCTCT
>JAJKFI010000003.1:6446654-6457488 GCA_029204185.1 Lerista edwardsae | reverse complement strand
GAGAGAGAGAGAGAGAGAGAGAGAGAGAGAGAGAGAGAGCACTTGCAATAATATACTGCTGGTTAAAAGCATCAGCATTTTAAAACCATAATATAGGCATAATGGTACAGTTTATCTTTGAAATCACCAAAGAGAATCAATATATAGTGGTAATTGCTTCCACTAGTTATAAAGAGAAAATGGGAAACTTTATGCAATCCAGTGAAAGACAGTAGTAGAGAAAGATGCTGCCCATTAACAGAAGTAGCAAATTAATGCTAATTTATCACAAACTAATAAAGAAAACCAATAGCAGAAGTCTTAGAGCAAAGAAATTTGCTGGGTAATCACATGTCTGTCACATGTTACATGTCTGCTCAGAAGTAACTCCCATTGTATTCAGTGGGGTTTTCAGGAAATTGAGTATAGGATTGCAGCTTCAATCCCATGCACATTTGTTCATAGACCATATATGCCCAAAGACTTCAAAAATGGAGTCATGAATTGGGTTATCTTTGCAAAAAGAAGTGTCTTTCAGTAATCTGAATATATCTGTGTTAGCCAAATAGTAGGAATTTATCTGCAAGTTCGACATCACACATGCTTTGGACAAGTTTTGATTCAGATTTGCAGTGCTTGATCACCCAGGGCACAATCCTAACCTGAAGTTAGGCTGGCACAGTTAGGCCAGCAAAGTTTGGCCAGCACAAGGGCCACCATAAAGCACATTTGGACCACTCGGAGTCAGAGAGGCCAGCACACAGCACCAGCTTCCTTACTTTGAGAGTGGTCCAAATGCGCTTTACAGAGTCCCTTATGCTGGCCAAACTTTGCTGTCCTAACTGTGCTGGCCTAACTCCAGGTTAGGCATGTGCTCCCAGTCTTCACTTCGTGAAGACTGAAAATATGAAGATTCCTAGCTTGATGAAACATACTTTGAAGGATGCCACTAGAAGTTTGATAACAGTAGTATAGTGCCATTTCTACAGTACGGTACCTCACCTCGATATAGTCCATACATGTGAAAAGATGCAGCAGCTTCCCCCGCCATCCAATCCAGTACTGGTGGCAGTGGTACTCAGTGTGCTGGGGGAGGGCAGGACATTGCTTATCCCAGAGCCCCAGCAACCTGGGTGTTGCTTGTGCCAACTTGGGCCAAGCTTGGGTCAACTATTACTTAGCTAGTATTTGACTCCTTACCTCTCTGAGAGCGCAACCCTAAGCACTAGTGGGCCAGCACAAGTCTCTTCTGTCAGCCCAAGAGTGTCACAAACTCTAAAGTTGGGGAGGCCAGCGCAAGGATGTGTACTGACCTCCCTGAGCCAATTCCTGGATCTGTGGCTGAGTAAGGGTGGCTGAGGGAGGCTGGCACAGGGTGCTTGGGGGTGGGAGAGGGTAGAACCAGGGCAGACTGGGCAGGGAAGGGGGAGGAAGCGCGACCTGTGGGCAGGCTGGTCCGGGGAGGGGTGTGGTACTGGAATGGCCTAGTTAGGCCTTCCCTCAACCCCTTGATTTGTATCAGTGGTTTTGTTGGCACAGATCCAAGGCACCTTATTGGGATGGCTGCTGGGCATGGAGGGAATAGAGTTGATAGAGGGATGTTCTTTTCCCTCTCTCAAAACACCAGAACCAGAAGCATCCGCTAAAACTGAGGGTTGGGAGAGTTAAAACAGATAAAAGGAAGTACTTTTTTACCCAGCGGGTAGTTAATCTGTGGAACTCTTTGCCACAGGAGGTGGTGATGACATCTGGCCTAGATGCCTTTAAGAGGGGATTGGACAGATTTCTGGAAGTAAAGTCCATCGTGGGCTATAGGCCATGATGGATTGTGCAACCTCCTTACATTAGTAGTAAGCTACTTCAGAGTACTGGGTGCAAGGGAGTGGCAACAGGATGGAGGCATCTTCTTGTCTCATGCCTCCCTCCCTGGGGCACCTGGTGGGCCACTGTGAGATACAGGAAGCTGGACTAGATGGGCTTTTGGCCTGATCCAGCAGGGCTCTTCTTATGTTCTTATGTTTAATACGGGATAAGGGGAATTAATTCCCCTTACCTGGATTGTGCTTCAGCCAGCCCCAGCCTTGCTTTGGATACAGGGCAGGCCGGCTGGCCTCCCAACATGGGTTAGGATCTAGTTGTGAATTAATGGCCATTAATGGCCTCCATCAATGGCTATTCTACCTGATCATGATCAAACTTCAAGTGTAACCTTCTGTTTCTTGTTTTCGTCTTCCCTCTCCTATTTCATTTTATGCTATGTTTCAGACTGTAAGCAATGTTAGCAGGGACCTACCTATTTTAGCCTTTGTGCAGTTCTTGGAATTTAAAATAATAACTTTAACAAATACTACTTTAATTTTCTTTCTAGCTTTAAAATCCTTATCTTAGCATTGTTTTATTTATACATGTGAAGCTACTCAAAATGCAATAAATTGCCAAAGACAGCTTATGTGTGATACAGTGGACTCATGGCAGAATATTCACCAGCCAAATAAACTGTACATATCTCAGAAGATCAGTTCAAGCAACTTGAGAAGAGAGTTACTATGAAGTTCAACAGGCAGGGCGTCAGTGATCTATTAAAAGGTAACCAAGGAGGAAACCAAACTGCAACACAATGGAAAGGTCACTGCTCACCATAATTAGCTAGCACATGTTCAGAAAGGCCATGCATTAAGACGATGATTGTGAGATCACCGGTATATTCCATGGCTGAGTGGTGAGGCCATGAAGTTTCATTAAAACCACAGTGATGTTATTAAACTTTTCTAATTTGACCAAGACATATAGAGCAGATTTTTCACTAGCTTAAATCTGTGAGGGATGGAGTTGGGAAAACCAATAAGTAGAGTATTACAATAATCAATAAGTGAAATGACAGAAACATTAATCTAGGTTGCTGCAGCATCCTGACCTAAGGAGGAAAAGATGAGTCTTATATAGATCACAAATGCTAAATAAAAAGATGTATGGGGCCATAATGTTGCGGGTATGACTCAACTGCAGTGAATGATGGAGTTGGCTTGTTAGGGCTTTAAACGGCACCAGGTTCAGCTGAGGAAAACAACTTTGGCAAGAAATTGCAGTTGAGCTCCACTATAATGGAGATCTTTCCCATTGATTCCAATGGGAGGTGAATTGCATCCACTGTGTAGAGAGGAGCAAATGACAAACAATCTGGGAATGGGGCTGGTAGGTGCCCCCATGGAGCTCAGAATAATTCTATACTGTGACACATGGTTGTCCCAGGGCTTCTTGGAAAAAGAATGGCAGCCACCACCAGTAGCATAGCCAGAGGAGGTGGCAGTGCAATAAGCACTTCCAGAGGAAGTGTATACCGCAAAGAAAGAAGGGTTCAACAAGGTCCAGGAGGGTGCCTGTATGGCTGACAAACAAAGTTAGAGAAGCTGTAAAGAGCAAGTAAGCTTCTTTCCGTAAATGGAAGTCTTGCCCCAGTGAGGAGAATAAAAAAGAACATAAACTCTGGCAAAAGACAAGTAAGAAGGTGATACGGGAGGCCAAGAAAGCGTTTGAGGAACGCATGGCTAGCAACATAAAGGGGAATAATAAAAGCTTCTTCAAATATGTTAGAAGCAGGAAACCTGCCAGAGAGGCGGTTGGCCCGCTGGATGGTGAGGGAGGGAAAGAGGAGATAAAAGGGGACTTGGAGATTGCAGAGAAATTAAATCAATTTAATTTCCGTCCATCTTCACAGCAGAAGAACTTGGGCAGATACCACAGCCCGAACAGTCCTTCCTAACTAAGGAATTAAATCAGATAATGGTTAATAAGGAAGATGTTTTAGATCAAATTGAAAAACTACATATAAATAAGTCACCAGGGCCAGATGGTATACCCCCAAGAGTTATTAAGGAACTAAAGAATGAAGTTGCTGACCTCTTAACCAGAGTATGCAACTTGTCCCTTCAAACGGCCACGGTGCCAGAGGATTGGAGGATAGCCAATGTCACGCCAATCTTTAAAAAAGGGAGAAGGGGGGACCCTGGAAACTACAGGCCTGTCAGCCTAACGTCTGTTCTGGGTAAGATGGTGGAAAGCCTCATCAAAGATAAAATCCTAAAACACATAGAGGAACAAGTACTGTTAAAAGAAAATCAGCATGGCTTCTGTAAGGGTAAGTCTTGCTTCACGAACCTTTTGGAATTCTTTGAAAAGGTCAACAGGCACGTGGATGTGGGTGAACCTGTGGATATCATATACCTGGATTTTCAGAAGGCATTTGACACAGTCCCCCACCAAAGGCTGCTGAAGAAACTTCACCGTCAGGGAATAAGAGGGCAGGTCCTCTTATGGATTCAGAATTGGTTGAGGGCCAGGAAACAGAGAGTGGGGGTCAATGGGCAATTTTCAGAATGGAGAGAGGTGAAAAGTGGAGTGCCCCAGGGATCTGTCTTGGGGCCCGTGCTTTTCAACTTATTCATAAATGACCTGGAGACAGGGATAAGCAGCGAGGTGGCCAAGTTTGCAGATGACACAAAAATTTTCCGGGTGGTGAAAACCAGAAAGGATTGTGAAGAGCTCCAGAAGGATCTCTCCAAGTTGGGGGAATGGGCAGCCAAATGGCAGATGCGTTTCAACATAGACAAATGTAAAGTGATGCACATTGGGTCCAAAAACCAAAACTTCACCTATAGGCTAATAATGGGTTCTGAGCTGTCTGTGACAGCTCAGGAGAGAGATCTTGGGGTGCTGGTGGACAATTCAATGAAGGTGCCGACCCAGTGTGCAGCAGCAATTAAGAAGGCCAATTCCATGCTTGGGGTCATTAAAAAAGGGGTTGAGAATAAAACAGCCAATATTATCATGCCATTGTACAAATCGATAGTAAGGCCGCACCTGGAATATTGTGTCCATTTCTGGTTGCCGCACCTCAAAAAGGACATAGTGGAGCGGGAAAAGGTGCAGAAGAGAGCGACAAAAATGATTACGGGGCTGGGGCACCTCCCAAACGTTGCAGAAGAAAGACTGCAGCGTTTGGGGCTCTTCAGCCTAGAAAAAAGGCGCCTGAGGGGGGACATGATTGAGACATACAAAATTATGCATGGAAGGGATAGAGTCGATAGAGGGATGTTCTTTTCCCTCTCTCAAAACACCAGAACCAGGGGACATCTGCTAAAACTGAGGGTTGGGAGAGTTAAAACAGATAAAAGGAAGTACTTTTTTACTCAGCGGGTAGTTAATCTGTGGAACTCTTTGCCACAGGAGGTGGTGATGTCATCTGGTCTTGATGCCTTTAAGAGGGGATTGGACGGATTTCTGGAGGAAAGGTCCATAGTGGGCTATAGGCAATGATGGATTGTGCAACCTCCTTACAAAGGTGGTGGGCTACTGGTACCAGGTGCAAGGGAGTGGCAACAGGATGCATCTTGTTGTCTCATGCCTCCCTGGGGCACCTGGTGGGCCGCTGTGAGATACAGGAAGCTGGACTAGATGGGCCTTTGGACTGATCCAGCATGGCTCTTCTTATGTTCTTATGTTCTTAGGTGCCACAATACGCCTGTTTTGGAAAAGGCAGGAGCTACCCAAGGAGTGAGGGAATGGTATCAGCAATGGCCCCTTGTCCAGGTAAACCAGGGATTATGGGGTTAATCGCAGAACTCCTGCAGCAGGAACACAGCTGCAGGCTGATAAGGGCTCTGGCTCTGAAGGGAGGTTAGCACAGGTGCAGATGGGTGTGGCTGATGAATTAAAGCCTGCCCACTGATTGGCTGGCCTCAGTATAAAGCTGGAGAAAAGGAGCTGGAGAAAAGGGGCTGGATAGGTGCTGGAGGATGGTGCCTTGGGCTGGACCAGCGGTGTTATGCTGCCGGAACGCTGGGCAGGACATCTGGGTGATCGACAGCCCGCCCGTCGCATTCCGCAGCATTACGCCGTTTGCGTAACATACGCAAGCGGCGTAATTGGTTACGCAAATGGTGTAATGCTCCGGAACGTGACGGGCGGGCTGTCGATCATCCGGATGTCCCGCCCAGCGTTCCGGCAGCATAACACCGCTGGGCTGGACCGATAGCATGCTGACTGGACTGACTGCTTGAAGGACGGACTGAGGAACTGGCTGAAGGACTAGATACGGCAAGGTTGTTTTGGGAGACTATTGTTGGGAATTGTTTTATGTCTGCCATGCCCCTGGAGCCACCAAGTGGAGGAGGCAGTTGTGGCTTGGGCAAGCTGACTGCCTATTGTTTGGTGGTGGGGTTTGTTGGTGCTAGGGTAGTTTGGAGCTAAGCCAGTGGAGCTAAGCCAGTCTGGAGGAGGCTGACCAGCCGGTGATCCCAAGCAAAGCTGCTGGAAAAGAGGAGGCCCAGTGGGTGAATGAACCTCCTCCTTCTTGCCTATCTCTGAGGCTGCTCTGGAGGGGAAACTAGTTAGCCTAGTGTGGGCATTAGGGCCCTTGGGCAGGCCCAGCAGGGAATTTGGCAGAACAGCGCCATGTAAATGACCCCTCCCACTTGTCATCAGAGCTGTTTCAGGCAGCGATGGCAATGCATAGGCACTCACTAAACCTAACAGCATCTTCTATGTGTTGCTGGTGCTCCAACAGTGAATGGGAGTTTGCTGCTTACATGGCACATTGCGGTGCCTGCAATAATTACTGCATTCCCCCCCCTCTGACTATGCTTCTAGCCTGTAAAGCAGAGCCTTAAGGCAGATGATCCTTATTTTAAGGACCATGTCCATGTGAATTGAAGAGAGTTGGGTGTTTGGAGAGCTGGGTGTTTGAATTCCCCATATTGGGGGAATTTAACAAGTTAATGAAATGCCTTCATTCTTCCTGCACTTCCTGTCATTTCTGATCCAATGTGGTAGCACAATAAGAAGGGGTAGCACTTTCTCTTGCCATTGTTTTCATGCTGAAATTTTTCCTCCCTAGTAACTGCCACCAAAGCAGTTCTTTGTGCAATTAGCCACTTGGGGGGCGGGGGGGAGGGTGATTGGGGCACAAGAGCAATGGAGTTGAAGAATGTTTGGGGTCTCAAGATTTTGCCAATACATCAACATGTTTTTGATCTTCTGGATTTTGCATTTGAAGGTAGATTTTATATTGACAGAGCATCTCTGCTGGAATGCTTTCAAAAACTTCTCATGATATTTGAAGAACTAGCAAAAATGTATTATTTTAATGATTTTTGTTGCTGTTTTCAGGGAAGGAATATTGTGACACCTTAGCAGAATTTTGAAATTGAAAATTGGGTAAGGAAATTGGGTGTGTCTTTAGTGCAAGAGGAGAAAGAGTGACCTACCTTGAGTATTGAGAGTGGTGGGAATTTTTCCTGTTTGCTTCAGGATAAGCAGAGTATTTTGCAAGGGTAGACCAGAGACATGAGGGATGGTAAGATGTGTTTCCTTCTTTTGGTTTCTCTTTGTCTGCTCTTATGCACATCCAGATAGGCACCTTCCAACCATATATGCAGGGCAGCAGCATTCCTACAAGGAAATGCTAAGTTTTGCAGGAGCCTGAGCCACTGTGTAACTTGGCCCCTCTCCCTCACTGTCACAACCATTAGTGGCTTGGAGAGCAAAACCTTCTTTACTGGGGGTAGGGTGGGGAAACCAGCAAATGGACATGCTTTGGCAAATTCTGTGATTTGTTTTCTACAGGACTTAAAGAAAGCTGGTCTTATTTATAAAGTGCAGTTCACATTGAGATAGGAATATATTAATATTTTTGAATTTGACATTTCATGACTAGCTAAGCATGGCACCTACACAGTTGTTTGAAATAAGAGTGTCTGTCTTGGGAATTGTTTTATGATATCAGAGAAAGCAATCATCTTTTAGGCAGACATGGCCAAAACCCAAAACCAATTATTTTTATTAATTTGATTGTAAGGACACATTTCTGCAATATGAACAAAAAGAGTTCCATACTTATTTTTCCACTTTTCCACCACATAAAGGAATATTTTCATTTGAATGACTTTTAATCCAATCCTACACTTACTACAAGGAATCAGTTGATGCTGGTACCCCACTTGCGATGGTGCTGACTGATGTACATTAGTCAGCACCTGTCACAAAAGGTGCTTAGACTGCGCACTATTTAGCACACTGCCAGGAGTGCCAGTGGGAAAGCATGCACCTTCCTGCCACCAGCATTGCATGCTTCCCTCTCACTGGAGCAGGAAAGATTATGGGAGAGGCAGGCAGGCAGGGTGGTTGGAGGGTGGAACAGAGGCAGGGAGGGGCAGGGGAGGGGTGGATCAGATGGAGGAGGAGATGGGCGGCACCAAATGCTACCAATATACTAACTCCCTTCCTGGGCCTGATCTTGTGGCACAGGTCAACATGGACCAATTCCAGCTAGGTAGCTGCTATCAGTCTGAGTAGACCCACCCATGCCGTGGAGGCTTACCTCTGGGTAATTGGAATGATTGTTCCCTTACCTAGAGGATATCTCCTGGACACCCCATCACCACTACCATGGGATGCAGTGATCACCATTTTGGCATTGTTGCATCAATGGGTGGTGGAAGGGATCGGGTTGGGCCCTGTGCCTAATTATGATATAAATCGGATACATACGCTCTGTGTTCCTATAATGTGGGTCAGGAGGGCTTTGGATTTTCTACATTGTGGTTGGCGTGTACATATTCAATACTGAATGGGTGCAGCATCAAATGGCAACTAAGTTGTGTGAGTGGGTTATCACAGATTATGAACAGATGGAACATTCATATCTCTCTATACAATCTCAGATGGTGCTTGTCAATGGACACATGATCAACTGAGAATTACCAAGTGTGGAATAAATGGGATATCATGCTTACACACCGTTGTGCGAAGCATAGTACAGAACAAGAAAAATTTTCTCTGTTGACCTGTGCAGTGGAAATTACATTTTAGTACAAGCCATATCAAGGATTTCCAAGATCTGTTGTTCACCTTTCAATGCCAGGTATGCATTTGTTTGTAACTTTCATCCTTCAGAGATCTTTAATCGGAATCCCATTTCCCATCTTGCAACTTCAGTATGTATAATGTTGCTTCATTATTTTATGACATTTTGCTTTTCAGTGAGCAGGTGTAACACGAAAATGACATATAAAAGCAATTTCTAATGCAGTTTTCAACTCCTGAAAAGTAATCTCTTTTTCAGTGAGTCATTGCAATGAATTTTGAGGCAGACTCTGAAGAAGTTTAAAAGCAAAGCACTATTGCAACGTTGTAACAACAACAACAAAAATGTTTGGCACATAAAGCTCAAGAAATCTTTTGGATTGCTTTAGGGCCGGGGCTGAAATTAAGCCTTGCACTTCAATTTCCCTGTGCAACATTTTCCATTCCAATTTGTAAAAATGGTAATGACAATCTTCTCTGCAGCCAGAGAAAAGTTAATTAGTTGATTAAATATTTTCTTTTCATTAGCCATACAAACCTCTTTTTAAAAAAGGAAATAGAAAGAGCACTCTTCAAGTAGCAGTTGTCATGATATTTACAGACTGGGTTAGTGATGGAATTGGAGATGTGGTGGGAAAGACTTCAAGGAGAATGCTTGAATGTGGGTGTCTCATTGTAATTTGTCAGTGCTACAGTATTTTTTTTTATTTTTTATTTATTTTGCTTGAAGAATTTATACCCCGCCTTTCCCATGCCGAAGCAAATGCCCAAAGTGGCTTACATGGGCCAGCTAGTCTAAACCACAATTTTTCAATGGGGTTTTTACAAATATACAGTATTCTGTGATTCACCGAATCCTCAGTACCAGATGTAGCCTTCACAGTGTGGTTCTCTCCTCTGGCTGTGTGACAGTGAGCTTCAGCAGCTTCATTAGTATTGTGCCAATAAATATGCACTTAGAACAAAGGATTGTTTGTATTTCTCAGCGTAGTAGACAATCCACCAGAGGTCATTGACCTTTTTACCATGCAGCCCCATTGCACCAGCATAGGATAGGATAGGGCTGTCCAGCTCCAGTGTGAAATCTGGTTGTCCTAGGATTGCTTGCAAATGTAAAAGCCACTTCATGGTAGTGCCAAATATTCACCTAGAACAGGTCCTGAATCCATTGCCAAGATTAAAAGTCATGAAACCTTCCCTGGACTTTTGCAAGGATGAATGAGATACTGAAATGGTATGCCCCAGTCTGTATCTTAGAGAGGAGATTGGAAAGATGTGGGAAGGAAAAGGAAGAGCTGATGTATGCCATGCTCTTCAAATGACGGAAATGCCCCTGCTGCTAGAAAATGTGATGCCAATGACAGAACTGGCGCAGGTAGGAATAATCCCATAATGAACAATGGGGAAGCAGCATGGATGATGGGAGGGTTACTAAAAAGGGCTGTACCATAGCTGCTTTGCCAGACCAGGCTTGGCATATGGCCTTTGTTGTGCCATTGTCTGTGCATCGTTGGCACAGTGTCTGAATAGGATCGGGCTGTTAGATACTCATCTGTGATCTCAAAGGCAAGATCAATTAAATATCTAGGAATGATCCACCACTTTACAAAAATAACACATCCAGACCTACTCACCATAGCTAGTTACAATGTGATTTTTGAAATCTAAATATGCTGGAAGAATAAGAACTTTGGTGTAATCATATGCAGCTGGAAGATTACTAATTATTGATTTTGATTTTTTTTATTCTCTTCCCACCCACATTTTCACTGGGTAATGTAATGATGCACGATTCCCAGAAATTGCTTTTATGTTTCTAATTTAACTGGCATCACATATCTTTAAACCACATTTAGTTGCCTCTTGAAGCATTTAAATCCACATTTTAAAGGCATATAAAAGCATTGAAAATGTTCTGTTTTTGTCTCCAGAGAGAGAGAGAGAGAGAGAGAGAGAGAGAGAGAGAGAGAGAGAGAGAGAGAGAGAGAGAGAGAGA
>JAJKFI010000003.1:6420867-6446644 GCA_029204185.1 Lerista edwardsae | reverse complement strand
AGAGAGAGAGAGAGAGAGAGAGAGAGAGAGAGAGAGAGAGAGAGAGAAGAGGTGCCACCACAATCTATTTGTGAGCCAGCAGCACTGGCAGGAAGGTCTGCGCTGCCCTGAACCTAAGGTGCTGGTGGAGGTAAGTAAAGCATCAAGTGGTGCTGGGAGAGAGCAGTGGGAAGGCATTCTGTAGGTGGGGAGTGGATGTAACAAAATGAAATTGGGGTGGGACACACTCAAGAGGAGCCACGATTGGTGGAGGAGGCCTCTGCAGTATCCTAAACCTCCTTCCCAGGCCTGCCAGCCTTACTGTGGCTTCTCAGTTTTGCAACATGATATTGCTGGTACAGATCTGAGAAGTCCCATTAGACAGACTGGGGCTTTACCCTTCGTAAGGAGGATGAACTGACTTCCATCCTCCTCCTAACTGGTGCTGGATATAGCTACAGGCTATTCAGCCCAGCTGTACCAGTGTGGGTTAGGATTACACTGCCAATGTGTGCATGCGTGTGTGTGTGTGCATGAACACATGTAGGTAACATGAACTTGCACCAGCTATTTAGCCTGCACAGGTCTGAGTTGCCCCATTGAATGTCCCCTTACATTGCGGAGACTTCCAGCATGCAAAATTCCCCCTTGGGATACAGAGCCAGCACTGCTACAAAGTGCAATCCTAAACTGGAGTTAGGCCGGTGTAAGCTAAGCCAGCAAAGTTTGGCCGGCACAAAGGCCACCATAAAACATGTTTGGACTACTCTCAGAGCATGGCTTATGTCTGTGTGCTGGTCTCTCTGACTCTGACAGTGGTTCAAACATACTTTACGGTTGCTCTTGTGCTGGCCAAACTTTGCTGGCTTAGCTTATGCCAGCCTAACTTGGTTTAGGATTGTGCTCGCATTCATGTTGGGGAACTTGGATAAGATTGGGCTGCCCAAGTATCCCAGTTTTGTAGATGTTGTACTGAAGCTGCAAGAGATTGGCTTGCCCAAGACCACCTGGGGTGCAATTCTAACCTGGAGTTAGGCCGGCACAAATGCTGGCCCAGGAGTGTTGCAAACACACTATAAAGGGCACAATCCTAACCAAATTTCCAGCACCAGGGTAAGGGCAATGCAGCTCTGGGGTAAAGGAACAAACATTCCCTTCCCTTGAGGGGGCCTCCGTGACTAATACTCCACTGCAGGATGCAGCGCATGCCCCATTGGCAACGCTATGTCAGTGCTGGAAATTTGATTAGGATTGCACCCTCAGAGTCAGGGAAGACAGCACACATCTGTGTGCCAGCCTCCCTGACTCTGAGAGTGTTCCAAACGTGCTTTACGGCATGTTTGCGACACTTCTGGGCCGGCACAAGAACTTGTGCTGGCCTAACTCCAAGTTAGGATCGCAGCCCTAGTTAGTTCACATTAGAGTTGAGTTTGCTCATGAAACCTTCCGAGGCACAACTCCATGTTGTAGCGATGAAACTACCCCAGTTGCAAGAAGGGCTGAAACACTTTTGTATGATGTTACTTCTTGTTAGAATCTCAAATCTGTCTACTTTTTAAGTCAAATGGCAGAACTACATGCTATAAAGAACGTGAAGCTATGGGGTCCCCTCCCTACCATAACACATTGTAATGGTTCCTTCTGACATGAAGACAGTATATATTTCTCATTGGCAGCAAATAATGTGGAGAAGGGAGCAGACATGATTATCATGACATGATTTTTGACAGGGCACAAGGGAGCAGATCTCAACACAGGGATGCCATTGTCAGCAGCAGTTAAATTTCTCCTTAAATGTAAATGCTAGGAAATTTAGAGATGTTTTAAAGAGTTTAAAAAAGAAAAAAAATCTGGCGATCCCAGTGTTGAGCTGTAACTTATCCTGGGTTAAGCACTCACTGCCACCCTGTTCCAGCACTCTACTTTTCTTCTTCCAGCCGTCAGTGCAGGAGGACAGACAAAGGAAACAGGAGCCAGTTTGAAAGTAGGGCACCAATCATTATCACAAAAATAAATGCTGCCTCTCTGAAGTTCCACTGCCTGCGTTCGAAAACATTTTTGACAGCTTTAATGCAGCAGATCTAAACTATTGAAACAGTTCTAAGATGATTAACCTGCGAATAAACTGTATCTTGGCTTCAAGGGGATTGCTTTGATCAAAGAATTGCTTTGTTGGTTCCATTTTCACCTCACCCGCTTCAACACCAGCTATCTCACAGGCATCGAGTGGGGCAGTTTGCCTTTCGATGGGTGCAAAGTAAACTCAGGGTGCACACAGCCAAACGTGGCTGGGTGTTTTTCAATTACATTGACTCTTTTTGCATTAGCTTAGCGTGGAAACCCCCGGAGGACTGAAGGGAAATTAACACACGCATATCCTTCAACTATTTAGGATGATTTACAAAATTGAAACATCCGTCATTTTTTTGAAAAAAGAAAACAATCAGTTTGAACATTCCAGTTTGCAGAGAAAATGCACGGCTCAGTACAAGCTGGCCTCTTGCCAAAATAGCTTTTTCGAAAGTACAGACGGCCTCACGGCTTTCCAAAGTCAAAGCAAAGCAAACAAATACGCTATTCAAGCTTATGAAGAAAATAGCCACAAAAAACGAGTGCACAAGTGACATTAAATCAGAGTGACAAAATAAAGGAACAGAGACTGTGTTTGATTAGGGCAAAGGGGATGACTCATCAATGACAAAGCATGAATTTCTCCTCCATTCCATTTGTATTAGCAGTACCATGCCAGCAGTTGGAGACCAAGAAAAATATGTGCAGGGGCAGCCTGTGGCTCAAAGAGAGCTTGAATGACTGGGAGGGGGCAGTTGTGTCCATGGCCAGCCCCAGGAGCAGTGGGGCCCAATTCAGGGCATTCCCAGGGGGAAGAACAGAAGAGCACTTATGGTACCATGCGCAAAGTGTGGCACCTGGAAACAATTGGCGGCTATGTGATGATTTCAGTGCCAACTACTTCTGGGAGGCCCATTTCAGGTCATTTGGAGGCAGGGGCAGGTGGGACAGCCCAATGAGCAGCCCGCTCCCCTCTTCCCCACTGGCTTACAGCCCACAGAGATCCTGGCTGCAGCAGCAAGGAATCTGCGCCCCACATCAGTACAGCCCGGCAAAGTGCAGGGCCCAATGTGAAAGCATAAGCCACATTGGCTTAAGGCCGGCCAGGGGTGCCAACTTGCCCCGAACGTTGGGGGGGGGCTGAGTGGCCACGCCCCCTGACATAGCCATGTTGGATGTGGCCATGCTCCCTGTGTAGCCATGCCGGACATGGCCACACCCCCATGTTCAGCACTGGACCGGGAGCGCACCTGTTGGAGCAGTCAGGCCGCTTCAGCCTGATCGCTCTGACGAACAGGCACGCTCTAGCCCAGCGCCGAACATAGAGGTGCCGCAATGACAGGCAGCCCCTTCCAAGCCCGGACCATGGCGAGTGAGCTAACCTCGATCGCCGCAGTCCGGGCTCGGAAGGGGCTGCCTGTCAACGCGGCACCCCCATGTTTGGGTGCGTGTGGTTTCCCCCCGTGGTCACTTAGGCAAAACTGCCCGATCTGCGGCGGGGGGGGAACACACGTGCCTTCCCTGCTCCATGAGCCAGAAAAGCGCGTGGTTTCCCCCCGCCACCACTCAGGCAAAACTGCCCGAACAAGCGGCAACATGAGCATGCGCAGTGGATGCCTTGCGTCGCGACCACTGCGCATGCTTGCGTCACCACTGTTTGCAGGGGGGCTGATATTGGGGTGGCACAGCCACACCCGAGAAATATTGGGAGGGCTGCTGGCCCACGTGCCACACCCAACCCGGTGCTACTGAGGCCGGCCCTTGTTGTGATGGCAAATGAGAGTATTCTGGAGGTCAACATAGGAAAGGGGCTGCAATGGAGTGGGTTTCGAAGCTGCAGGTGATGCTCAGAGCCTTGACCACTGGGGGAAATGAAATAACATCAGGGATTTGGGCATGTAAGGCTGACATATGGAAATTGGGGGCCCAATCCTATCCAATTTTCCAGTGTCAATGCAGCCATGCTAACAGGGCATTCACTCCGGGCCAAACTCAGGAGCTGCAGGGACCAATGCGGAACATGTATGTGAGCCCCCATCCCTCCTGCTCCTCAAGCAGCAGTGGCAAGGCACCCAGCAGCAGCAGCAGCACCAGCAGGTGCTTGGCCAATTGGATCCAGGGGCGAGAGGGAATGGCAATACTGCACTTGCTGCGCTTCCTTCGCTACACCTCGGCATGGAAGACTCCATGCCACAGCATCAGCTACAGGGTGAGGTGCCTGCTGCGGTTGCCCTGCTCGCTGCCCCAGTGCAGCTCCCCTTCAGATGCAGGGCCCAATTTGGCCAAATTGCCCTAAGGCTGGCCCTGAATGCATTGTATCTTTTGGTGGGAGGCGGTTATGGAGGCCTCCTCAAGGTAAAGGAACATTTGTTCCCCTGTCTTGGGGCGTTATTGCAGCTGCATCAGCACTGGGAAGTTGGATAGGATTGGGCCCTAGGTGGCAGTGTGTTGGTTTTGAAAAGTCAGCCATGGGTCATATTACTGCTCCTTCATCCTATTACTGCCTCATCGTGATTTTGGTTTAATGAATAATAATAGCAGAATACTTCCTTACAACAACAACAACAACAGCAGCAGCAGCAGCAGGTCAGTCAACTAGCACTTGACCCACAAGAGTCCACTTCTGTGGGAATTCTTGTCTTCTTAAAAGCATCAGCAAGTCATAAGGGCAGGAACAATCAAGCCATCAGGCTAATTAGTGACATTCAATCTCATTTGAAGTCCTGCGCCTGACAGCTTGTAATCACTCACAAGTGCATTATTGTAAAATGGAAAAATCAAAGGAAGCAATTGATGGAATGATCTGGAAATAAAGCAAGAGTGACAGAGTGGTGCACACATCAAAATGTGAGGCCTCAGGGGGCTCTAGAGATTGAGCAGTGCCTTAAGGCTCTTTTCCATGTTACAACAAGCAGCAAAAGAAGATGAAATTACTCATCTGTCCTCTATTCTTTTTCCCCTCTGTAACAGGGACTGTTGGGTTGCATAGTCTGGGGGCACTTTTTGAACCAACTTTTGGTTGAGGGAATGGAGCACCATCATTGAGTTGTCACTAGTGAGAAGGCTGTATCAGGAATCAAGTGGGATGCAGAATAGATATGCAGATGGAATAAACTCACACACGTTATATGCATAGACAGTTGCATAAAGAACAGTTAGGAGAAACATTTTAAGAGACTGGACCCACTCCATTCATATCAAATTAGATGTTCATTTTTAGTAGTCGATTCAAATAAATTAGCAGAAAACACCTTGAGCACCCAAAAGTATCAATGAAGTACACCTCGTATATCATTTCCCCCAAAGACAAAAGAATCTTTCCCCAACTATTTCCCCAATAGTTCCCCAAAGCCTTTTATTTCAGGATCACCTGAATTCCAAAACTTATCCCTTTTTCTGAAACTAAAAAATAAAAATAAAAATCTTTCCACTCATTGTTATTGACCCTTGGAGCTATAGCAAATATTCTCTCATTTCAATTTCTGAACCAAAAGTAGTAATTTCAGAGGTGGATCTGTAAATAAATATTTATAGCACCCAGATTGGGGCCAGAATGTGATAATCCATAAAAGGAAGAGAGAGTAGCTTTTTGTCCCCTCAAGGAAGGAAGTGAACTCACAAAACTGGATCCAGCAGCTTCAAAGAGCAATGGAGATGATTCATTCACTTATTCATTCACTTATTCATTTCACTTCACTCATTCATTCATTCACTTAAGGCTAGAAAAGGAGTCCTATTAGGAAAAGTTGAGGGAACTTGCTATGTTTAGCCTTGGAAGAGAAGGCTGAGAGGTTATATGATAGCACCCTTCAAATACCTTGAAGGGATGTCATATGGAAGAAGGGACAAATTGGTTCTCATCTGCCTCTGACAGTAGAACTAGGTTCAATGGGTATGAACTGTAAGAGAGGAGATTCCAGTTGGACTCCTGACTGTAGAAATTCCTGACTGTAAGGGTGGTTTGACAGTGGAACCGATTGCTAAGGTAGGGGTGGATTCTCCCTCACTGGAGATCTTCAAGCGGAGGCTCAACAGGCACCTGCTGGAGGTGCTCTGGGAGAATTTCCTGCAACAGGAAGGGGGGGCGAACTAGGTCACTTTCAACTCTATGCAGTGGTGTTATTCTGCTGGAACGCTGGGTGGGACATCCAGGTGATCGACAGCCCGCCCATCCCATTCTGCAGCGTTACGCCGTTAGCGTAACCAATTACGCCGCTTGCATATGTTACGCAAATGGCGTAACGCTGTGTAACGCAAAGGGCGGGCTGTCGATCACCCAGATGTCCCGCCCAGCGTTCTGGCAGAATAACACCACTGACTCTATGATTCTGTGAAACGGGGGTGGGTTTTAGTTTTATAGGACTGCTGCAAATCTTTGTATTTGATCAATAACTTGTTGCTCTTTTCAACTCAATATCATTTGTCTTGTGCTGTGCTAAGGGCTGCGGAGGCAATAACATATTCTGTGAGTCAGAGATGGAATGATCATCATCATTGTCTGTGTGATTTATACCGTTAAAAAAAGGCTAGTTGTCATTTCTGGTTAGATTAGTAGGTTTTTGAAACACTACGTCTGTTTGACTGGAGACGACAGTGGGGCAGAAAAAATGAGGACACATACCATGAGCACTGATGGTTCCTATCTCTTAAACACATCTTCCATTTCCAGCCTTGTCAAAATCAGGGTCCCTGGACTGCATGTAGCATGCCCAATGGGTTCTCAAGTGCTTGGAAGTTGATAGTATAAGACATGGCTGGTGTTCAGCATATGGTCTGAATGCTACAGTTTGGCAGGCCTGATTTAGATAGATAGATAGATAGAAATTTATTTGTCATTGTACTCAAGGTATGAGAACAACGAAATGAGGTGCTCTTCACATCATACAACTGGACAACACCAAATAACATATACAAATAACAATTAAAACAACACTAAAAAAATATGGATATAGGTACCATACAACCATGAGGTATACATTTGTTAAGACCACCAGATTCCAAACTCTGCATTTAGCCTGATCACCGCACTTGGGTAAAAACTATATTTAAATCTACTTGTCCTAGCTTTCAACACTCTATATCTTTTTCCTGACGGTAAGATCTCAAACATCGAATGACCTGGATGTGAAGAATCTCTCAAGATTTTTTGTATCTTCCTACTACATCCCATATTATACAAATCCTCCAGTGAGGGAAGAGGACATCCAATGATCTTTTGTGCCCTCTTTATCACTCTTCGGAGTGCCTTTTTCTCCACCCCTATACAACTCATAAACCTCACACAGAGGCAATAAGATAAGATGCTCTCTTATAGAGCTTTGATAAAAGGCAACTAACAGACTCTCTGACAGTTGTTGTAATCTTAAAAATCTCAGAAAGTACAATCGTTGTTGGGCCTTTTTTACTAGGGAAATATATTCTACAATTCCCCCAAATGATCTACTGTGGTCAGCATCAAAGAGACAGGATAATGCAGTATGTGGACTCTTGATCTAATTAGGCATGGAGAATCCTGTGCTTTCTGCAGAGCACTTCTTCCCAAATGCTGTGAATTTAATACATGATGACTGGACAGCTGGAAATTCATCTCGAGCCGTGGATATTATGGCCACCAACAAAGTGAGCTTGAGAGTCTGTTTTGCTTCAGACAGGGCAGCAATTTGAAAAGCCTAATTACACTAATTACTGTAAGTGGTTTGTAAATGTTTCATCAAAAACACTGACCTGCACTGCATTGCAGGTGCTCATTAAATCTTGAAGATTTGCTATTAATAGTCATTTACCCCCTTCTGAAATCGCCACACTCCGTGTAATAAAGACAGAAATTAAACTTCCCCGGCAAGCTAACCAACCACACAACCGTCTTCTAAGCTTTTCATCATTGCTCCAACCTGCTGCATTTGAGAGAGAATAAATTGTAGGTTTTACATACAATTAGGTTTGAGGTTGATCTTTCATACTCAAAATATTGATTCGCAGTGAAAGCCTTTTACAGGGAAGAAGGTTAAATACTTCAGTGGTTCTGCAGATGGATCTGGGCGGTTTGAAAAATTCATCAATAACCAGAAATGACCTTGGATGTTTGTTGTAGCAGCTTGAAAATTCCTATTCAAATATGACATTGTTGATCATTTCATGAAAATTTGCAGCTTATTACTAAGATTAACCTCTTCACCAGTGCATTGGAAAAAAATGTAAACAAGATCCAGTGAGGAGCTGGGACAAAACTGACTACCTACTGTCAAAAATAATACATACATACATACATACATAAGGACAAGGAATAGCATGGGGAAAGCAGCATTGCTTCGGGAATAGCAAGTCAAGGCCTCACCAAAGTTTTAGAATTCCTTAGGGCAGTGATGGCGAACCTATGACACGCGTGTCAAAGGTGACACACCACAACATTTGGGGTGACACCAGTGTTCACCAACATCTGACAAAATTTGAGTGTCTTTTACTCAATTTTACTCAAAAAATAATGTTTTGCAATTATTTGATGTTTCTTTATAGAATACATAGCACCACACATGATTTGACTGTATTTTTTGTTTAAATAAATGAATATTAAAAACTGTTTCTCTTTTGTTTCAGAGGGCGATTGACACACCAGCAGAGTCAAGTTAAGTGTTTTTCAAAATTTTGACACACCAAGCCCAAAAGGTTTTCCATCACTGCCTTAGGGTGTCTTACAGCACAATCCTAAGTATATCTACTTGGAAATAAGTCCATATAGTATTGCACTGTTTAAAAAGAAATATGAGGAATTATCAGGAAACGAGATGAAAAATAAAACAAAGCAGAGATAATTTGCAATGCAGTGTTTAGTTCTGGTCAATGTTTCTAAAGATGAATATCACAGATCTTAAAAAAGAACAGAAAAGGACAACCAACCATGCAATCCTATAGATATTTATTTAGAAGGAAAGCCAACTGAATTGAATGGGACTTATAAGTAAGTAATTGAAATGATGGCCAATTTGAACAAGGAAAGCCAAAGGCAGTGACATAGCTACGGCGGTGCAGGAGGTAGTAATTGCACCATACCAGGCAAAAAGCTTGGGGGAAGGGCAACAAGCTGAGCTTGACACTAGTAGCCAAAATTGTGAAAACCGTGGTATATATGTATAATACCATTGTTGTGGGACAGATCAAGTGTCTATTTTTGGAACCTGTCTTGTTTGATGGACTGTATGAGCTTCTGAAGCTGAAAGCTTTAAGCAAGAACACCACCCTTGTAGTGTAGCACAGTAACCAGCAAACAATAGAGGTTCTGGCAACAGTAGAAGCAGCAACTCTTGGTGGGAAAACACTTTTTGGCTAAAGTCAAACTGTTGAGAGCCTCCTTAACATAGCTCTGTACCCCATTGTGGTTATTTTGGCCTATAGGTAATACTTGTGATTGCTATGCTCATGATGGTCAGATGGAGGTGTAACCAGATGCACATAATACAGGATCTGGAGAGGTGAAGGGGTAAGACCAGGATGTGATGGGAAAAGGTATGGAACCCATCGAGGGGAGGGCAGTGCTGAGAACACCCTCTCCTTCCCTTAAACGGGAAGGTCTGTACAGGTCTGAATCCGTTTTGGATTTCCTCCTGGGAGTTCTGAGCTGCTATCCTGCAAGGAGGTCACAGAGGTGATCCTCGGGAGATAGCACAAGATAATGCAGACAATGCAGGCCATTAAAAATTGGTGCCAAGGGACATTCGAAGGTCTCCCTTCCCTCAGGGTCTTGTAATGTAAATCTGGATAACTAGAAAAAAAAGCATGGTGAGGACAACTTCTGCCTAAATCTATTCTAATCTTCCCAGGAGCTAAAGTAACCTGGAAAGTCTTTTTTGGACTAAGCCAAAAGGTTTCCCCACCAAAGTTTAACGCAGCAACGGAAAAGGCTGGAGCATTAGAGTGATTTTATAAAAGAAACAAAATGTGGTGTTTAGGAAAAGGAACAAGGTTTTGGCTGGATAAACAGAAATAGTGCTTTCCCAACAGAAGGAGAAAAGGGGGGAAGTGTTGAAAAAGACTATACCTGCCTTTATCCATTGTCAATCTTATCACCACTACTGTACAATTCAAATGCAGACTCCCTTCCTGCCAGAGTAGCCTTTTATCAAGATGATTGGGTCAGGTGGGGAGGGGAAGATTCTAAGGTTTGCATCTTCCTGTGTAAGTACTTACCACATTGATAACTGTTGTATCAAGCAATCAAATGTGTCAAGCACTTGTGGCTAAATCTGTCTGGTTTAAATGTCTCCTTTCTGCTCTTGTGTAAATACCTCCTTCCTGTTTAAATGTGCCAACCCTATTGTAATCTTGTCTTAATATTGGTGCCATTGTTGCTGCTAAATGTATTTGACCACCCTTTGTAATCACTCTCCTTCCCCTTCCTTGACCCTTGGTTGGGGTCACACTGGAGGGGAGGGGGAGCAGCAGCAAAGAAAGACCACCAATCAGATGTCTCACATCACCAAAATTGCCAATAGCAAGTTGCCAATGTTTTTATTTGTTGTTGCCAATTCCATATTTGCATGTTCAAATGTATAACTGATCAAGTCCAGATGTACAAATTGCACAAGTTCTGTGGTCTCCTTGGAGGCGTATTGCATTTGTGTCCGTTTTACTGATGTCCTACACATGAGTAAAATGTATTTCTCTTTCTGCAACTTCAAAGTCCAGCTGGCATTCTTTCTGTCGACATTAAACTTTTGGGTAAGCTATAGCAGGGGTCCCGTGGAGGGGATCGGTGGGCTTGGAGGTTTTGCGGACTTCAGCAGGAACGGGGAACGCACGCCAGAAAAAACGAACATCTCAGTCTTTGGAGCCCAGTCTCGCTGCTTAAAGAGGCAGGGCTTGGAGAAATCACCTCCTTGGCTTGATTTCCTCCCATTTCACCATCATGTTATGTATCATTGGAAAGGTAATTTAGTGCTGAATGCAATGAAACAAACCACACTGGAACATTTGTATTCTATCAAACATTATGACCAATTAACCAAAACCACTTTTATTTATTTACTTAAGTTTGATTTTGTCACACAAAAACTTCTTTGCCCCGGTAGCAGATGCCACTGGCCTAAACCGGCACGTTTATAGTTTAGAGAAAGGATGACTGGGATGAAACGTGACATTGATTTACTAATTTATGAACAGTATGGATAATAGCAATAGAGAGGTTTCTTTCTCATACACACTATACTGTATAAAACCTCACCCAGTGAAGCGCAAGGTGAAGCGCAAAGTGAAGCGCAAATATGGAATTGGCAACAACAAATAAAAACATTGGCAACTTGCTATTGGCAATTTTGGTGATGTGAGACATCTGATTGGTGGTCTTTCTTCACACATTGTCTCATTAATTCTTTCATTCCTGCAAGACAGTAGCTCAGATGGCTTTAAAAAAAAAGGATTAGGCAAATTACCAGAGGAAGGTCTATAAATATCTAGTTCAAGGTGGCCAAACTTTCAAGTTTAGGGTTCCTAGACCTTTAATAATTGTGTGGAAGAGAAATTCCCTGGGATGCATAATGCCTTATGAGACAAAAAAAACATCATTGCTGAAAACTGGAAGTCACTTTTTTTGGCCTGTTTTGTGCATTCTGTGGCCCACAGAGGCCATGTATGAGAGCCTCAGAAAACCTCCTCCCCTCCCCCAGAGGATGGGAGGAGCAAAAACTGAAGATTTGAGCATCCGCCATTTTCCTCATCTGCAGGGGTTCCTGGAAACCATATATATATAGCTCTGGAGAAGAGAGGGAGGAGCCACTTTACACAGGAACCAGGCTCCTGCAAAACAGTGTTTTGCCCCCCTATAGGCATGCCACTGGAGCTCCCTGGAGGAAGGAAGTTATCGACATGTAAAAAAATAAAAGGAAATAGACAAATGCTGGGAACTAACCACAGGGCACCACTATTGCCATCATGCCTGATTGTGACTCTTCCAGAGCCCTCTGTTACTCATTGTTGGAAAAGGCATCCTGGTTATCAAGGCATTCCTATTCTCAACCCCAGGTCAAGCCTCTCTCTGTTCCTTGCTTGCATCTTTTAGCCAGCATCAGGAGCCACCTTGTTTCCTAGCATGTATTTTGTACTTATCCTTGCTTCTGCTTTCCCTTCCTCCAAAGACTTTCCCAGCGAGAGGCCATCTGTGGGTGAGATCGGCTGCTGCAGGAATGGGAAGAGCTGCTGCATGGTAGATTTGATCTGCAAATCTGTAAATCAGCTTTTCCCACACGTCACACATCAGCACAATTTATTGGGCTGCCTCTCAATACAAAGGAGAGAAGGGACTCCTCAAAAGGGCTCTAATCTACGTTCTTGTGGCCTGCATGCATTTCAGGTTAACCGTGCATTGCGCCTGTTGCGCTGGAGCAGATAACGACCAGGGAACCTTCAGGGGCGCCGAGAGCTCTTCTCCTAATTGCCAGGAGCTTGGGCAGCTTACAACCAATTGTCTTGTGCCTTGGCTCTTTAATGGCTGTTCAAGTACCTGTGGCTAAAATGTGATTGCTGTCATGACTGATATATCAAAGCATTCCCCCCCCCATCTGCAGACATTCGCCACAGGTTGGCTGAACGTTTTTGAGTCATTTTGCCTTCTCAATCCAGAATCACTGAAGTCATGTCAGTGCATGTTAGCATAATAAGGCTGCCTGGCCCACTCAGCCTCTGCTCTTTGATACTGTCTCAGGCTTTTTGTCTTTCCCAGCCTGTCATCAGAAAGCAGCTCAATGTTTTTGGTGGCTGCAGAGAAGACAGGAGCAAACGCTTTCCATCTGCTGCAGGCTTTTGGAGAACAGATGTCAATTAGACATTAAAACAGTTGACTGAACTGGGTTTACCTTACGCAAGGCATCCCAGGGCTGTTCAATAAATACCTTTTTTCCATCTACTAGATTTAAGGCCCAATCCTATTCAATTTTCTAGTGCTGGTGCAGCCGCAATGAAGCCCTGAGGAAAGGGAACAAATGTTCCCTTACCTAGAGGAGGTCTCCATGACTGCCTCCACCCTGTAGGATGCAATGCATGTCCCGTTGGCCCAGCTGCACCGGCACTCGAAAACTGGAAGGGATGTAGCCCTTAGGCTGCAATCCGATGCACACGTTTCAGGGAGTAGGGCCTCTTGAAATCAGTGGGGCTTCCTTCTCAGTAGACCTGACTCAAGCATGAGCTATAAGATTTGAAGGACTAATTCATGGTTGATGTCATTTCACGGGCAGCGCAATCCTATGGACTGCGCAGCGTTGGTGCAACGGGGTTGCGCCAATGCTGCACACTTAGTGTTGATGCGGGAGCACCAATCTGCACCCCCGCGTCAGTGCTCGAGCAACAGGACCGGCGCTAGAGGCAGCGCCGGCCCTGCTGCACCCACACTGAGCCTCTGTTGCACCGACCAAAGCCGGTTGATATGAAGGAGGCTTCGTGCTGAGGCGGCACAGGAATTGGAGGGAGGGAGGGAGGGAGGGAGGGAGGGGGCGGAACTTGGGCGGGACATGGGCGGACTTGGGAGGTGTCCATACAGCCGCATCCTAAACCCATCTGCAAGGCCACGCGGCCCCAATTCAGGCCACACGGTCTCCTCGAATCTGCGCCGGCACTTTAGCAGGTGAAGGTCCGAGGAGCACATAGGGGAGGCTGGAGCCTCACCTATGTTAAGGGAGCGCATGCTCTCTTGCCGTGGGAGGCTCCAGCCTCACCTATACTGCACTAGGATATGGTGTTGGCTGGCCGGCCTCGCCATTCCAGCACAGTATAGGATTGCGCCCTGAATTTAATAAACATTACCTAAGATATGTATATTTAAGGGAGCAATCCTAATCAACTTTCCAGCACTGATATAGCTGTGCCAATAGGGCATGTGCTGCATCCTGCCGTGGGGGGGGGCAGTCACAGAGGTCTCCTCAAGGTAAGAGAATGTTTGTTCCCTTACTTAAGAGCTGTGTGATCTTACTCTGGTGCTAGAAGGTTGGTTAGGATTGCATCCTAAGAGACGTGTACTCTATTCCAGAGGTTCTCAAACCTTTTAGCACCAGTACCCACTTTTTAGAGTGACAATCTGTCTGGGACTCACCGGAAGTGATGTCATGGCCAGAAGTGCCGTCATTGTGACGCCAGATGCTGCTGCTTTCCTGAGAATGCAGCAATAAATTGAGTTATTTATCAGGCATTTCCCAATAACAAAGTGAATCAGAAAGAAAAAAAACCTATTTACAACCTTGACACAAGCAAAACAACTACACAGCACCGTCCCCTTTCTAGCATCCCATCTTTCAATATGGCTGCTCTAGGTCCCTTGCGACCCACCTTAAAATGGCTCACAAACCACTGGCGGGTCGGAACCCACAGTTTGGGAACCAGTGCTCTATTCTAAGATAGAATTAGAATTGCAAGTGGGAGGGGCCATTTGCACAGCACGTTGGGATGCCTATAGAACTTACCACACACACACCCTCTAACTATGCTACTGCATCAAACTTTACCTGAATTGAAGTGTCAAGGTGATCTTGGAGAGGCCTTTAGAAGTGAAACCCACAGGAATTTAAAAGAAAGCAAAAAAGATAAGACTAGTGACATTTTCCAGGGCTTTCTTTTGCCTAAAGGGAAAAGGAAAAGCACATTTCAGGGCTCTGTGTTCAGATGAGTATTTCAATGGAGGGTTCTGTGGAACCATATTTGAGGCGAAAGTACCCATCACACTGCAGCCTCTTGCCAAGTCAGCCTTACATTGGGCCAGGGTGAGAAAGCAGCCAATATAGATTAACAACACACTTTTTGTTATTCCTGCCCATGGCAAAGTTCATGGATGATTAAACCAGCCATTTTCTTAATAAAAGCTGCTGAGCATTCGATGGAAAGAGAAGCCATTTAGGCATTTAGGAGTAGTCCTTGGAAGAAGAGAACAGAGCCAGTATGTCTGACGAAATGGATTGCAATGGAGGAATAACTGAGATGTCTGATGAAATGTTAATGACTTTCCAGCATGATGCACCCATCCCTGGTGCACGTCTTTCCATGGATAGCTTTCCCGTCAGTTGAAAGTTGGCCCCACAAAGAATATGTCATCCATTTGATTCAAAAATCCCATCAATATTCTGCAATCTGTCATTGCTGACAACCCCACCATCCTCCCTTGGGCCTGCAGCTGACAGATCTTATTTCACAGAACTATCTCTGAGCTCATCCCTCCTTTCCAAACAGCCAATACGGATGCCATCCTTCTTGTCATCTTTCTGTTGCTCCCAACTATGGCAGTCTTTTGAGCACATAGGTGCTAGCAAGATGTCAACTTCATTCCCTTAGCACATGAAATGGACCCAAATGCCCTTACTTTTATTCCAAAGAGCAGTGGCATAGCTAAGAGGGGGAAGGGTGGTATATTGCCCTGGGTTCTACGTCTTGAGGGTGTGCCAAACCCCACCCTCAACGGTGGACCCTATGTACAAAAATGGGCTTTCTGAAGCTTTGTTGAAAACTGGAAGTACCTTTCTAAGGTCCCAGAGGGTGTTAAAAAAAATTGTGCCCCCCCCAGGTACCAGATACCACAGGTACGCCAAATGTGCTTTAATACCCAACCATCTTAAATACCCAACACACAGAGTCAAATCTTTCAGATGAGCTTCTGCATCCAAAGTCATAAACTGCATGGTACAAACCCTACTATGAGGCTCTTTTCAATGTTGCTTGCAAAATTCACTCAACAACTGAATTTCAGGTGTTTTTTTTTTTTAAGATAAACACTACACATTCAGAGTATGAGGAAGCTGCCCAGAGGTCTGATCCCATTGTAAACGATGTCCTTACCAGCATTACAAAGATACTGAGATGGTAATCTATTACAGTGATGGTGTTCCTGCAAGCCTAGTGAAGGGAAACATACAAACAGTGAACCAAGGAAGAGAATTGGAGGAGAGCCAAAGGATGACTGGAATGAGTAAGAGTTAGATCCAGGGCCAGCTCATTCATGAGGCCACCTGAGACAGTAGCCTCAGATAGCAGATTGGAGGAGATGCCCATTTCTGTTCACCTACTTTCTCCACTGCCTCACTCCCTGGATTAGAAAAAGAGGAAGAAGAGATGTGGAGGGGATGGGAGGACTGAGGAAGAGCACTGGAGAATGGGATGAGCAGAGGCTGGCCTATCATTGGGCAAGGGGCCTTTGACATACTACCTCAGGAAACAAGAGGTAATGGGCCCACCCTGATTGGCCCAATCAAATGGTTATGAGCAGAGACTCAATAGACTAATACAGTGGTCCTCAGAGTACTACTTGGACATTGAGACTGATGTAAATGTATGTGGGGCTGGGGACTGGGGCCGGGGGGGGTGTTCGGACAGCATGGAAACCAAAAGTGTACTCTAATTACAATTTGGGGCAATTCGGAGCAGAGGCGGATCTACAGGGAGGGCAAAGCTCTAAGTGTTGCAAGAAGCCTTACCCTGTCATGTAAATCCCTCCTCTCCCTTGCTGCTGTAGCCATAAGCAACGCCAAGATGTTGCTTTTCCCTGTGAGGATTGGCTAAAACGGTGCAGGAGAGGAGTGATTTCCACTGCAAGGTAAGGCTTCTTGCAAAACTTAGAGCTTTGCCCTCCCTTAGATCTGCCTCTGATTCGGAGCATCAGGGAGGCTTACAGCCCACTCTGTAGGCCTTTCCAACTTTGCAGGAGACCAGCACGACCCCCCAGGTAGGCTAAAAAGCCCCTGGGTGCCTGCAACACCCAGAACTGGGTCACTCCCCTTAAGGAGAAATGGCTTCGTTTTAGACCTCAATGATGGGTTGTGACCCACCACTTTGAGTGACAAAGTGCTGTAGCCGTAATCGTGATGCGGACAGGAGGCACACAGACGCTGGAGTGAGGTTTCAAAAGGAAATTTACTCAAGTTGAGGACCCTTCACCTCCAACAAGGCGAAGTGGCCCAGAACAAAATTACAGAAAGGCTTTTATAGTCTTCCTGGGGCATTGCCCCATGTACAGCTGCGCAAACGTAGATGTCATTGCATCAAGTACAGAAGCAGGACAGTACAGAAACGGAACAGTACAGAAACAGAACAGTACGCATGTACTTAAGCTGCTACATTCCTTACGCATGTACTTTAAGCTCTTATCTATTAACACGTATGCTCTTATCTACAGTACGCATGCTTTGATTCATTTCCTTTCTCTCAGACGTAGCCTTTGACCTAGTTACAAGCAGGTACGCTCCTGGTCAGCTTCCTTATTTTGTCACAGCAATTGGAAATTCCTGACCTTTTCCTTTACACTAACAATCCTCCCTTAATTTCCAATTCTAATTTTATCTTGCAGGTGTCAGCACACACTATGCACTAAAGCACAAACTTTTTCTTTTTAAAGATGCGCATAAAACATGTGAGAATGAGTTACAGAAAGTTATAAAGTCTTAGAATGACAACGCCATATCTTAGTAATACAGTACAGTTAAATACACATTTAGAAAATACATTATACACAAAAACAAATTACAATATCCATGTTGCTTGCAGTTCTCCTCAAGCTTCAGCGTTTGCGCAGGGACACCAGTGTTTTGGAGTGGTGCCAGCAAAGCTTTACTTCAACCTAGGTAACTGACCAGTCGATCCCTCAGGTGTGGTCAGTGCTTAGGCCATGTTGTGGTTCGGATTTCTTGAACACCATGCGCAGCTGAGATGTTCTTTAGTGCTTGTAGGCCTTGCAGTTTGAGATGATTTTTTTTTGCTGAGGGGGTTACCTGTTACTTTTGTTTTACATATTTTAGACAGATAAGAAACAACTACCAGACACTTCCTCGCGGCCATCGCTTCCATGTTTTGGATTCATGTTGCTTTTAATTACCTGTGGGGTGGCAGCTGTTAACCCTTCAACGTTCATTGTGAACTTCCAGGCAACAGACTGACGCCACACCTATCTAATTAAAAAATTGGGACCATCACTTATGACTGTTTATATTACTTTTCTACAACACTAGCAGCTAAACAACTTAACATTGTTGACAATTTAAAGCATCCTTCACATTTATAAAAAACTGTTTTCCCAAAACAGTCCTGTTATGCTTATGCGTCCAATCGGGCACCAGGGGCTCTCCCTCGACTTCCTGATCTTTGGTTGTCCTCTCTTCTGAAACTGCGCTCGGTGGTTTCTCTGGGATTTTCTCCTTGGTCAGTCCTTTTGGAGCTCTTTGTTTGGTTAATTTTATGCACAGGTCTCCTGTGGGCTCTGCCGTCCACTGGTCGTCTTTTGCACCGTCTTCAGCTGGTGGCGTCGCAGGGGGTTTGCCTTCTTTACGTTGCTACAGTGTAACCCCCCTTATGGAGGTGTTTTAGGTGACTTACTGTATTCTATGGAGATCTGCATTTTTGAAGCACTCCCCAATCCAAAAACTTCTTTATGGTTGGCCATAGTCCTTGCTTCTTTTCTTCTGGGATATAATATTGACGCTGGGATATTGGGGTTGCTCCAGCCTTCAAGGCTATGACTACTGGAGCACAGTTGTGGGCTTTCCCGAGGCCCCCCTTCTCTGCCCAAACCCCTTCTGGGATCTCACGTTCCTTTTCAGCTGAAAGCATCATCAACTGGGTTGCCATCGGCTCGGACTGCTCCCATACAGTCTTGTACTTCCAGGCATTGGTTACAGGCAGTTCCACTTCGCAAGCCTCTTCTTCAGGCACCTCAAGTTTAAACTGCCCTTCCCTGCTGAAAGTTAGTCGAGCCTGCAACTTGCACAGGAGGTCTCTTCCCATCAGGTTTAGAGGGCAATCTGGGGTCCACACAAAGGTGTGCTTGAAAGTTTTCCCTGCAACTGTGCATTGGTCCAAGTTTAACAGTCTTTGTTTCTTTGATTTCCCTGTAGCCCCAATTACTGTTAAGGATTTCCCAGTGTCTTTTTCCAGTTTCTTATTTAACGCTGACACAGTGGCTCTACTATCTACTAGAAAGGGTACAGTCTTTTGCCCCACTTTTATTTCCACCATTGGCTCCGGCGTTTGGTGGGGGCTGGTCACGGAGCCGGTGCTCCGTCAATCTGTCTCAGCCTGATGCATGATCGTAGTCTTCGGCTCCTCTTCCTCTGTTTCGTCCCTTGCCGAACGGGTCTTCTCCACGGATGATGGCCGCCATTTGCTTTATGTTCCTTTCCTGCCTCTCATCTTCGGTGTCTTGGCTCCCATACACCTTCTGTGTTACCTCTACCAGCTGGGCAGTGGACATCTCGAGGAAACCAGGCAGCTTCTGGAGTTTCTTTCTTATGTCCTTGTAGGCATTTTGGACGTACTGTTGGTTAATCAGGCGCTGATTCAGGACATCATTCGGATCCACTTCAGTGTGCATTGAGTAAGCAGCCTTCAGTCTTTCCAAGTAGTCTCCAGGGCTCTTGGTTGGCCCTTGAATAATTGCTCCCACCTTGCTGTAGTTCACTACCTTTTTCCCTGCTGCTTGAACTCCTTCAATAAAGAGGGTGCGGTAGTTCACCATCAGGGTCCGCTGATCCGCATTGTTGAAGTCCCAACTTGGATCTTGCAGGGGGGCTTGCCATCTCTGGTTGTCGTTTCGTCTTGCTGCTCCTGCCGTCATAGCTGTCTGGATCTTTTGTCTGTCTCCGCTCTGGAATAAGGCGTCCATCAGCGTCTGAATGTCTGCCCAAGTGGGTTGGTGGGTCACCATGATGGATTGCAGCAAGGAGGTGAGCGGGGTGGGATTTTCTCCGAATGGGGAACACTGTAATTTCCAATTATGTAAATCGACAGTGCTGAACGGAATGTAAGAAATGGTGATTCTGGTTTGTGTTCGATTTCGGCCATCCTGATAGGTTTCAGTTTGGGTCCGCAGTGGATATTGGCCAACCCCTGTCATGTCATCTGGGTCTGAGACTTTTCTCCCTCCGTCCCGGCAGGCTTCCCACAATTCTCTTTGCTCCTTAGGCGTAGTCAGCTGTGCTACTTTCTGGTCCCAATCCCTCTCTGTTTCCTCCCTCCATTTGGAGTATAGCCGCGTTGCTCCTGCCGGTCCCTGTCGGAGGAACCGTGCCTCATTTAAGAGAGGGTCAAACTTGACTGTCGTGACCGCAGCTTTAATTGGTTGAGGCTGAAATTCGGGGGCCTCTGCCCAGTTTGAAGGTTGCTCGGGGGGAGCGGATGTGGCAAGTCCTGGGGCAACTGGCGCTGGCTGTTGAGGAGGAGGTGGGGGCAGCGGAATTGGTGGCAGCTGTGGCTGTAATTGGGGATAGACTGGATTGTAGGCAGGTGGGAGCGGGAAGAGGGCTTCTTCTTCCTGGATATTCTGGAACTGCTGTGGGGTGGCCACCTTCTGGGATTCTGTTATTCTACGCTCTTCCTCCTGTCTCTTTTGCCGTTTTTTTAACTGTTGTAAACGTTCTTTCTTTTTTGGGGTTTCAGTTTCGGCTTGCTCTACTGCGGCAACCATCATTTGCTTGACTCCATCTGCTTGTTTCTTCCACTTTTTCATGCACTTCTGTGCCCACGCTGGGGGCTTCTGGCAGTATTCCAGCCAGCAAGAAATATAAGGAAAATCCCCTACATGGGGTACGGCGGTGACTGCTTGATAGACCCTATTCACTATCACTACATCCCATGTACCCTGGCTATTCCATTCGGGGGCTAGTTCTGGCCATCGTTTGGTGCATAAAGTCTCAAGGGTTCCTGCATCTAAGGTGACTCCGAAGTCCTCTTTAGCGGAAGAGATGTCAAAGTTGTTTAACATACATTTCAGAGGGGAGCAAGCTTGTTTCTTTGAACCTCCCACTCCCATGACGAACAACAGGCAGGAACACAATAGGGAACGGGGGAAAGAGCGGGCTGGTGAGGGGTCCAGCCGTACACGAAACACAAAGGGGTAACGGTCGCTTCCTCTGTTTCCTGGCCGTTCCGGTCGCCCGGAAAATGGAACCGCAGTAAGTCCAGAGTCCACACTCAGGTAACTGGTTTGGGCTTCACCCGCCCCAGATTCCTTTCACACACACAATTACTCACAGGTGCGCACCTCCCAGGTTCTGACGCACGGAGGGTTTAGGCTGAGCCACAGCCCCACTCCGTCGTTTCCCTGAGGGGGTCTGGCGAGGACTCCCTCTGACCTATGCCCCGGGGCTTACCTTAGCCGGCTTCCTCCAAGGTTCCTCAGTCTCGTGCACCCAGACGGGATCCTCCGACGGCGTACTGCGCCGGGTGGCGACGGCGAGAACCCTCCCTTAAAGCAAAGGGTGCGGCCGCTGAGTGGTCAACGTCACCACCTCACGTTCCCCGCTGCGCAAACATAGATGTCATTGCATCAAGTACAGAAGCAGGACAGTACAGAAACGGAACAGTACAGAAACAGAACAGTACGCATGTACTTAAGCTGCTACATTCCTTACGCATGTACTTTAAGCTCTTATCTATTAACACGTATGCTCTTATCTACAGTACGCATGCTTTGATTCATTTCCTTTCTCTCAGACGTAGCCTTTGACCTAGTTACAAGCACGTATGCTCCTGGTCAGCTTCCTTATTTTGTCACAGCAATTGGAAATTCCTGACCTTTTCCTTTACACTAACAGTGCTGATAGATATAAAAAGAGAGCATTACAGCTGAGCTGAGTTGGACAGCAGGAGGGTAGGAAACCTGAGTGATACCTTTACTGTGCCTTGCCGCGTTATTTGAGTAAGTCCGCATTGGTGTTTAGCACTTTGCAGATCACAAGCATAAATGCTCTGGCCTGAGATGCTTACATTCTAATGGTTGACTGCTGTGGGGGGTGGCAACCGAAGGTGACAGGAGAGGAAGAAGCAAAGGATTCAGAAGGAGGAGCAGAAATGAGGTGGATGGGAGAAAATGCAATTAATTTCAAGCTGGCAGGGCTTGCGAGGTGTTGAAATTCTGCTTCTCGCTGAAGGGCCTGCATCAGCAAGAAGGGCAGGGCCTAGAGAGACCTGCTGTCCAGGAAGGTGGAAGGAGCAGCAGTCTGACTGCAAGCATTCAAGACAGGGCCCATGAGAGGAGGCTGCAGGAGGTACATCGTACCTTGGCCTGGGGTCAAAAAGGGGGAGGGGTGACCCCTCCTGGGCCCAATCCACCCACTTTGCCCCAGTCCCTGTCCTCCCCAGCCTACTTCATCCCTACCCCTTCCCCTGCTCTGTTTTGCCCCTCCCCCTATGGGGCCCAAAGGAAATCCCTCTTGAAGCCTTGATCGAAGCATCCTGCCCCCTGCCACAGTTTCACCCCATTTCAAGTTTCTCCCACAACATTATTAAAAGAATAAAATAAAAGACCAGGCCACAGTACACATTATGCAGGAAACACAAAATTCGGCCCTTCAAAGCCTCCCAGTCAATGACGTCTTGCTTAGGTGTCCTGACGGTGAACTGCCCATTTTGACAACACGCGCTCTGAGTCAAATGGGCTCTGAAATTCCTCCCTCTTTGCGGAGGAAACTGAAGCTCTTTCTTTTCATAAGTCCTCATCCACTGATAGGGACTGAGCTGGTCCATTTAATCATGACCTAAATCTTTTTAGCGTCTTAGCTCTGGTTCGAGAGCATATTAGCATTACCAAGGAGACCAGGGAAAGAAGAGAAACGAAGGCAGGGGATTATGAAAAAAAAGTATATGATGGCATTAGAGAGCTCTTCCTGGATGCAAATGAAGCTGGTGAATACACCTCCAGTGGTTCCTCCTTTCTTTTCAGCGCTCCTCATTCCGAATGACTATTGTAGCTGATTTGGGGGAGGGCAATCTCAGTTCTTTGTTCCGTAAGTGATTCCTTTAGAGGCAATGAAAGTTCTGCTCCAGAGGATTAGACTGATTTAAATGGTGTTTTTGCAAACAGACTCTTGAAAAACAGAGCAACTGCTCAATGCCTCCAAGCAGGACATAGGAATCCATCACCGGGTTTCCAGTCTTGCTCCATTTGTTTGAAAGCAGTGTTTTGTTTTGTTTTGGCCACACACGATTGTGAGAGCCAATTTCTTGACTTTTGAAGAAGGAAGTGAATCGACCCTTATTCTCAAGCAGTGGCGGTCCTACCGTTATGTTGGGGGGCAACGTATGCTGGTGAAGCTGGGCAGGGTGCGCAGAGGCAGCTCGCCTCTCACAGAGGCAAGCAGTTTGGCCTGCTCGCCAATGTGCTCTGATGCTCCAAAATGGAGAATGGCATGGGCATGAGGCGAGGGAAGCACAGGGAGTGGAGAGGCAGCATTGGAGGCAGGGATCTGCAGACGCGTATCTGACCTGTAGCCTGGGGTGGCACAAGCAATGGGCGCCGGACAGTGGCGGGGCGCCATTGTGTGCAGTCCTTGGAGGAAACTGTGTGCCAGTCGGCCCGCCTGCCCTCCCTGGTCTCCATTACGCTCCAAAATGGAGCATTTCCGGGTGCAGGGAGGTGTGTCGGAGCAACACACGGGGGAGGGGCGATGTCCTGGGGGCGTGGTTTCGGCGCCAGCCATGGGCGCACTCGTGCCTCCGTTCGGGCCTAGGGATCTGTGGGCCTTGCCCCAGGGCGAAGCATTGGCCAGGTCCACAACTGCTCTCAAGTTCCAGTCCTGTTGTGGCCTTCCACTGTCTGAACCTAAAAGCCACCAGGAGGTCAACACAAAAGTAAGTAATATATAAAACATATAAAGGTCCTGCCTCTGTACCTGTGGTTTTCACTACCTGCAAGTTCTGAGCCCATGTTGGAGGCTAGAAACTGAGGCCCGGATATGACTGGAGTGTTCTCCATAAAGCACATTTGTAATGATTTGGGAGTTGGCTGGGCTGGAGTGGAAGCCCATGTCAACTCACGAGGGCTGTCTCCAGCTCCTGTGGTGGCCAGGAAAGGTACGTTTGCACCAGGCAGTGCAGGAGGTGGCAGTGGGGGCAGGAGGGCATTCCGGGGGTGGGAAGCGGGTATTTCTGGGCAGAACAGGGCCCAGGAGGGGGGCAGGATCAACAGCAGCAGTGCACACTGTCTCCTAAATCCCATCCCTGGCCAGAGTAGCCTTACATGGGCTGCTTGGATTTGCACCAGGAAAAAAGCTAGTGCAGATTCAAGTAGTCCCATAGGGCAGGCTAGAGCTCACTATGGGGTAAGGGGAAAAATATCATGAGGTGGCCTCCAGCCTTCTGCTAACCTGTGCTGGATAAAGTGCAGGCCACTGTGGTCTGGCTGTACCAGCGCAGGTTAGAATTGCACCCTTAGCCCACTGTTTGAAACCCTTCTGCACATGTTGAGGTCTTTTGCTTACAAGACCACCCCTTTAACATTGATGGAAGGGCAGATGCCATCAACTTTATGCAAGGCATGTGAAGAGGCACCTCTTCCACCCATGACTCTTCCCTTGTAGTCTGTTCAAGTAGTAACTGTATGCAGTCAATGCGGTGCCAAACTCTATGGGAATTTTGCTACTTTTCCTACATCCGCAGGAAGTGAATCCAACCCAGGATTTAAGTCAGAGTTTGGAGAAAACTGATGAACTAGTTGCCATATGGTTCAGTATCTCTGAACAAAACCATAACCAACCAAAGAGATATAACGCATTGTCGGAAAGTAATTCATTTGCAAAGAAACAGAAACTATAAGTAGATGAAGTAATTCCATGAGTCAGCTGTATTCTTATTCATCATGTGCAGCTATTGTTTCAAGAGCTTATTAGTGATAAACTTTTACAGACTCTGTAGTGTCCATCTACAACTTTCCATATGGAGCTATTAAAATTCTATAGCCTTGATATTACCTTTGGTATTCCTTCGGAGCCCTGCTTTATAGCTGACTGCAAAAAATTCAATCTCCATTTGTAGATATTTCTGTGGAAGTGAGCCCGCTTCTGCAGTATGCTAATTGCGAGGAACGAAACTTCCCAAAGTAGAGATTGTATTTGCAACTTTATGGGCCACATAGAAAATCCATCTGCAAATATTCATTTTTTAATTGTTCAAGGTTTTCTTTTCTGCTTAGATCCAAGGTAGGATTAAGAACACGAGAGGATTTCCGGATCTTGATTAAGCTGTAAGCAGACAAGTAGCCAATACTTGTATCCCCCTGGCTCATTATTTTATTACAAAAAAAATCTGATGAAGATCAATTTAAAAACTCCATATAATAGGAAAAAACTCCAGTGAGAGGCATGTGGGAATCCATAGATGTAGCTCTTATTAGTCTTTCCTTCAAAAATTGCTTGATGGCAAAAAAGAATAGCCAATTTATTAGACACATTTTGGGGACTGTGCAGCTAATCATCTCCATCAGAGAGCAGCCATAAACTAACTTTGAACATGATCCAGAAAGTGAGACACATCTCTATTTCTCCCATTGAAATAAATGGTGCTTAAGTGGACCCTCCACATCTGCAGGTCCTGTATCCACAGATTTAACGATCCACGGATACAGAGGGTCCACGAGGGTGCCTCTGGAGGCCCCACAATGACTTACCTAGAACCTCCAAAGGGCTCTCCATTGGTCGTGCCAGGCCAGCAACCTACTCTATTGGCCTCTGTGGGCCTCAGGATCCCCATAGTAACTTCTGGAGGCTTCTATGGGCCATTCTAACTCATGTGGAAGCCAATAGAGTGGGTCACTGGCCTGGCCAGGAGATGTATCCAGAGGGTTCAGGTAAGCAATGGTGTGAGGTTCGGATGTGGACCATAGCATCCACGGAATTCCTTATCCGTGGCAGGATCTGGAACCAAACCCCAGTGGATATGGAGAGGCCACTGTACTCAATGTTTTGGATTATGCTGGATTGTACTCATACTATGTATTATGCTCATT
>JAJKFI010000003.1:6365827-6412889 GCA_029204185.1 Lerista edwardsae | reverse complement strand
GCTCGCTACTTGAGGCTTGGAGCATATCTGTTGTTTTGCGGACCCCTTAACAGTCATGACCAGAAGACGCTTGCGGTTGTGTCCAAATGTATTATTGGACCCAGCCCACAGATTACATTATCCATGGGTTTCGATATCCATGGGGAATCTGGGAACAGATCCCCTGAGGATGCTGAGGTCCAACCTGTAAATATATCTTCCTCCTCTCTTCAGCACATCATGGAAGATGCAGGGCAGGTTCATCCAGAAGCCTAATTTTTCTTGAGGGGCAGAGAGAATAGCACACATTGGATCTCTACAGTTTCTGCATGAGCTGCCTCTGCTTAACTATATAATTAAACGTAATGGTAGATATTAAAGGCTTACTAATAACAAAGATTTTCTGAATTGGGTCTCTGAGTTCAGTATTATCTCTTATGTAAGAGGGTAACGCAAGATAATAACAGAGAGAAATTCAAAAATACTTTGTTGTCAGGCAAAATCCTGCTGCATGTCAGTCATTATTGGCCAGAACTTTAAACAGTGGGTAAAGTTTAATGGGAAATAAAATGAGAGTCTGAAACTAAGTTTGACATGGTCAAGAGCATTAAAGATCACCAGCAGAGAAGATGGAATAAAAAAACCTGATGTCAAAGACAGAAAAAGTTTTTCAGTATCAAGGCATTTTAAAAGGTCATTTAACATAACACTGAGCAGCAATTTCACCCAAAATGCTTTCCTAAACACAAATTAATACTCCAGGGGACATGTATTAATCAAAGGTGAAAGCTTTGACAACCCAACAAGTTCACAATTTGGAGATGAATGGAAGAGACATACTAAGTTTGTTGATGCTTTTTATTGGACCCGCTTCTGTTCAATGATAAATGGCTCTTAAAAAAAGAAATATGCCTTTGAAATGGGATGGCACATTGGCATCGGTAGACAGATTTTCCAGGTAATAGATTTGGTGTTGTCAAAGGATTGTCATGGTTCTTACTAGATAAGAGCAAACAACAAGGATGGGGTTCTGCTTTCATGCCCTGCTCGTGGGCTTCCTGGAAACATCTTGTGGGGTTGCCATTAGAGATGTATGTTGGACAAGACAGCAATTCAGGGTGCAATCCTAACCAACTTTCCAGCACTGGTATAGCAGTGCCAATGGGGCATGTGCTGCATTCTGCAATTGGGGGGGGGGACAATCAGGGAGGTCTCAACAAGGTAAGGGAATGTTTGTTCCCTTACCTTTGAGCTGCATTGCCCTTACCCTGGTGCTGGAAAGTTGGTTAGGATTGCACCCTCTGTTTGATTCAGCAAGGCTATTTTCTAATAAAAGCAATGATGTATTCAAGGCAGTGGTGTCATCTACAAACAAGGAACGGGAACGCTGGGCGGGACTTGGGCGGGACTTCCGTGTGATTGGCAGCCTGCCCGTTTTGTTCCACGGCTGCCCTGGCCTCGGGGGAGGGCTGCCCCCGGTTTGCGTGCCCCACCGCTGCTCGCCCAGGCTCCAGCGCGCCCCCCACCCATCTCCCCTGGCGAGCAGGCACCCCCCCCCCGAGGCCAGGGCAGCCGTGGAACGGGACGGGCGGGCAGCCAATCATGTGGAAGTCCCACGTAAGTCCCGCCCAGCGTTCCCGTTCCTTGTTTGTAAATGACACCACTGATTCAAGGTCTTGAGTTAAGTCTTTACTCTCATGTATCAAGTCAAGTCTTGCTCAACTTCTTGAGTCAAGTCTCGAGTCTAAAGGCTCCCAAGTCTCAAGTCAAATCTCAGAGCCAAATGCAAAGAAAAAAGGGAGGTGGTGATGGGGTGGTGTGTGGGGAGTTGTAGACACTCCCTGATGACAATCTTGCACTGGACCACCACTATCGCAAATGAGCCATAGGGCGTGTCTGCACTGTGGATTTGGTTGGGGTCGACACAAGCAGCAGTCAGGCGTGTACCAGGCATGCACCAGGCATGCACCAGGCATGCACCAGGCACACTGAGACAGGGCTGCACCAAGGGTGTGTTGGAGGCGGGCAGGGAAGGCGTAATGGGGCCTGGGTTAGTCGTGGGTGGAATCTGCATTGGAATGCACATTTCACTGGAAATAATTCAAAGCTGGCAGATGTATATCTGTATGTGCATTACCATAGGCTTTAAGACTCCATGTTCTCCCTTCTCTGCCTAGTTTGCACAAGAGCTAGGGTAGCAGCCACCATTTTTTTTCCTGATGAAAGTAAATGTGTGACACCATCATGAATAAGTAGGGGCCATCTATAACCATTAAAACGACTTATCATGAAATAACACCGACATGGGCTTATAAAACAATAAAATGCACTGCTCAATTAATGAAATAATGTTGACCTGCTAAAGTGGCTGCAGAACATCTGCAGCTCTGAGTGCTTCTGACTGTGTTTCTAAGCCTTTAACTCCACACGCAGCTCTGCTGCTTTCTCCTAAATGGCTGTAAGGTCTTCGGAGCATGCCCAGAAGCTATCAAGGAAAATGCATGGAGCCCTGTGGACAGTGAAACTGAGCCACACTTGGCATTTTCTCACAGGTAGGCAATTGTGGCTCAGTCCATTTTGAAGGGCAGGCCACCAGAATGACCCCAATCCTGAACGCAGACTCAAAAAGACACTTGAGAACTTCCTATCCTCCAAACCGATGCATGTATTGAGCTACATGGTCACGTTTACTCATGAGTAAGCAAACATTCCTTGGCTCCAATCAGAGGCCAAGCGAAAGGGAATGCAAAGCCATCCTAATGGTCCTGATCCAGTGAGCATAGAACTCAACATGGGATCAGCCATGCTCCAGAAGACATGCCCATCCACCCACCCCACCATAGTTGAAAGTAAAAAAAAAGATAAAGCCTGTTTTATGCCTGTGGCTATGTCTGCTAACAGTCACAGGCATAAAAGACATACAGACCAACTATATGACAGTGATTACACTTGATAAAAATGCTTTAAATGATTAAAATGTTAATTGGGAATAAAAACACATAACACTACTTTCAGCCTATTTTCATTTTGTTTAGGATAACATCACCATGAAACAATAAAATCATTTAAGACTGCCTCTGTGCAAAAGAAAGATTAGGCATAATTGTTCAGACTTGTGGAACAATATCAACATTGTAAATTGAACCAGGCTGGATACTTGTAGATATGCCTACATAAAATCACAGAAGTATGATTTTCTAAGCTCTCTCTCTCTCTCTCTCTCTCTCTCTCTCTCTCTCTCTCACACACACACACACACACACACACACACACACACACACACACACACACACGGAGAAAAACAGACGACAGGTAGAGTTCAGGAATATATATATATATAATCTTTTGTGCTGTGTTTGTGAAGCAAACTGTCAATGTAGGCAAAGCCTTTTTTCTCCCCTAAAGAAATCTAAGGAACAGACACAAAATAGAATGTTGATGCTGTTGTCAGACTTCAAAGACTTCCAAGAAGATAAAGGCTTCCATGACATTAATGAGTTAGTGTTCCCCAAACCCGACAGTTGAAAAAAAAATCAACTAAAATATGCATGAATAAATATTTAGGGCAGTTCTTGTTGCTTGCTTCTTTTTAAATATATTACTATCAGAACACACATATTTGAAGTGCTGCAAGGAATCAGTGCTTCTGTTGGCACCTTCATTTACTGAGCAGGTTGATTATGAATTCAACCTCTTGAACTCCTGAAAGTGGTTCTCGCTGCAGGCTGGGGTTAATGTGCACATCAGGGTTTTTTGGTGTGGCTTTTTCAAAAATGAAATTGCAAAATTGGATTTTAATGAGCATCAAGTCATGAATGTATTTAGCTCTTTTTCACACTGGCGCTAGCTTCCAAATCCAATCTAGAGCAAAAAAAGATGAGAAAATGTAGCATTTACAAAGCCTGCAGCATAAAGATAAAAGGTAGAGGATGAGAAGTTGAAGCCTTTATTTATCCCACGGTAGAGATTTCCAGGTAATGAGAGCAAATGTATCCAAACCATCTGCAGATCATGGCGACTCTGTTTTTAACAGATTAGGCATGTACTGTAAATGACACATTTCTACCACCACTATCAGAAAGTTCTTACCATTGCATATTGAATAGAGATGGACCAGGGGATTGAATTTTCTGAGATGAGCTGGGAGCCTAAGGGTGCTGCGAAAGGCATGGGCTTCTGGGGTCATCCCATTGCTCTCTGAAGTGCTATTTCTAGCTAGAATAGTAGGTTCAGGGGCATAGTTAAAGAAGAGCAGGGTAGGCAACAAGTTTTAGGGCAATGAGCTGAGCTTGATACTAGTGGCCAAAATTGTGAAAACCTTGGTATGTATGAATAATACCATCATGTTATGTACCATGTGATGTGGAATTTAATGCAGAATGCAATGAAACAAATCAGAGTGTAATATCTTCATTCTGTCAAAAGTTATGGCCAAAAAACCATAGAAAATGAAAATACAACTGTGATGTCACTTTCTGTTGTGACATCACTTCTGGGGCATCATATTGCCTTATGCACCGGGCTACACTTTCATTAGCTATGCCAGTGGGTGGGTTGACCAGTTGGTTTTTGTTTTTTTTTAATTAAGCATCAAGAAAAATCTTTCCTTCCATGAATATTTAAAGATATGGAGGTGAGTTCCCTGCAGTTTTGCTTTCTCCATACCAGACACAGGATGCAACAATTCCATTAATCAGAAGCCATTACAGATTACTTCCATATGCCAATAAATGGGCAGGAGAGTGGGTGCCAGTGCAGAACCAAGAGAGTTTTGAATGGATACTCTTGAGACAATAGAGAAGGCACTTTTGCACTCTGTGCAAGGTGGGCTTAACAATAGCTGACATTTCTAGTGCTCCTTGGAGGTTTCCTTTCCAGCTGCCTCTACTCTGCCAATTTGCAGCAGAAAAGCAATGACCCTGGTTCCTAGATAAGACTGTTGCTGGCTGTTGCTTGCTGCCACCCATGTACGTCTACAACAGAAAATCCAGCAGCTGTGAAATGTGCAATCCTAGCCAATACTCACAGTTTTCACCACATTGCGTAACTGTGTATAGCTGAATCGCTTCCTTTTCTAACCAATACTATTATTATTATTATTATTATTATTATTATTATTATTTATTCAATTTCTATCCTGCCTTTCTCCCGAAGGCACCCAAGGCGGCTTACAACATTAAAAGGCAGTACAGCAACCACTATATGTACAATTAAAAATATTAAAAACAATATTAAAAACAACATTAAAAACAGTTAAAATTTAAAATTAGCATATGCAAATTACCACAAACCGCAATTTTAAACCACAAATTATTTTTCCATGTATTTTTTCCAATTTGAGTTGAAGTATTTGCTTTCCAGGCCTGCTTTGAAGTTTCTAATGATGTTACTCTTAATCTGGGGGAAATATCATGGGGGGGGGGGCATGGGGAGGATGTCATTGGGCAACGTCCTTGCTCTGCATAAAAGCAGTTTGATATTTGGAGATTCAAAATGCTGTAGAAGATCTAAGTAGTATTATGAAACACACAGCACACCACATGAAGAAGGGATTAATGTGTCTCTCATTAGCAAAGACACGTGGTAGCAAAGGGACGTGGTGGCGCAGCGAGTTAATCCGCTGTCGCTGGGCTTTCAACCGCAAGGTTGGGAGTTCGAGACTGCGTGACGGAGTGAGCTCCCGTTGCTTGTCCCAGCTCCTGCCAACCTAGCAGTTCGAAAGCACCTAAAATGCAAGTAGATAAATAGGGACCACTTTGGTGGGAAGGTAACGGCGTTCCGTGCGCTACAGCGTAGAATCATGCTGGCCACCATGATCGGACAAAAACGCCGGCTCACAGGCTTTGAAACGGAGATGAGCACCGCCCCCTACAGTCGGTCACGACTAGACCATTCGGTCGTGGGGAAACCTTTACCTTTACCTTTACCTTACATTAGCAAAGGGATATAAATAGGTACCACTGAAATGACAAAATGGAAGTTATCAGTGAAGAGGATCCAGATAAAAATCAGAATGTGACCAATGAATGAATGAATGGATCCTTTCTTAATTTCTCAAATAATACTTTGTAAAGTGTGAATAATTTACTAGTGTTTAAGGGCCCGATACTATTGAGCCCCATGTGGGCGGTATGAGCATACTGCCCGTGACTCTGTCGCAAACGACGCACTGGGGTGTCATCATGGCAGTGCCACTTGCACATGCCCTAGAGAGGGCACTGGTCGCCGGCAAACAGTGAGTTAGTTGCTTGCCAGCGATGCAACTTTCAGGGCAGGGCAGGAGGGCATTCTGGGGCAGGAGGGAGGGGTGGAGCGGGGGCGGGACTGGCCTTACTCAGTGTGGCCTTACTCAGAGATTGCTTCTGCGCCAGCTATATAGCTGGGGCAGGAGTGAGTAGACCCATCACCCGTCCTGCGCCCTTACCAGCTACCACAGCGGCAAGGCAGTTCTGGATTGGACTCTAACAGCGCAATCCTGTAAAGGATGTAGCGCTGAGGTAACGTCATTGCACCATCATTAGCGCTGACGCGTGGGCGCTAAACAGCATCCCCGTGTAGGCACTAACGCTCTGAAGCCGACACTACTCAAAGCGTTGGCTTCAGAGCGACAACGGGGAAGCTTCCTCGCACCGACCAAAGCCAGTTGGCGCGAGGAAGGAACTGTCCCATTCCGGGATGGGATCTGGTGGAGGGGAGGGAGGTTGGGGCGGGACATGGGCGGGCTCAGGAGGCAGCTGATTCAGGCCACATGGTCTCCTCGGATCTGTGCCCGCTATTTAGCAGGCACAGATCCGAGGAGTGCATAAGGGAGGCTGTAGCCTCCCCTATGGTAAGGGAGCGAACGCTCCCTTGCCGTGGGGAGGCTCCAGCCTCTCCTATACTGCACTGGATATGGCGTTGGCCGGCCTGCCTCGCCATTCCAGCGCAGTATAGGATTGCGCCCTAAATCAGTGATTAGGAGCCCAATTCTAGGCATGTCTACTCAGAAGTAGAGTCCAGTATAGTCTATGGGGCTTACTCCCAGGTAAGTGTGGCTAGGCTTTCAGTGTTAATAGACGCTAAAGTATAGCCAGAGACAAAGATTGTTAATCATCATGTGACATCACTCTAAGCTTTTGTTATACCAGTGGTTCTCAAACCTTTTAGCACTGGGACCCCCCAGACCCCCCTTCTGTCATGGTCAGAAGTGGCATCATCAAGTTGTGCCCATAGGGAGCGGTGTAGTGGCTGCCATAGGCATCGGTGAGGGAGCAGGGCGCGCCGCGGAAGAAAGCGGTGTGGAGCTGGGTCCTCTCACCCACCCTTGCCTCCATGACGTTCTGGAATGGAGCAATTCTGGAAGCAGGGGGTGTGGCGAGGGTGTGCGGAGGGCACAGTGACGTCTTTCATCACCGCCCCGCCCCAGGCAGAATCAGAGCCTGCTCTGGCTCTGTGGATTAATGTTGCAACTCGATCTTCTTGTTCTTGTTCTTCTTGAGCCATAAGAGAGTGTTGCATGATACGTTACAATCAAAAACAAGATACCCAAGGGGGACAACAGAAGAAGGGGAGAGGAGGGCTGCCAGAGACGTTTTGGAAGAATGTGTGATTATTTTGTGTACAGTACATAAAAGTAGGCCTGGTTGCAGTAAGCACAACGGATTATGGGGTAGTGCCAAAGCGTTCACCAAATCTGTCCTTCTGCAAATTTTATTTTGCTAGTACTAGTTGGGGTTCTTTTGCAATTTGATCTTAGCTATATAGCCTTTGAGAGATCTCCCTGCCATTGAAAACTCCTCTACTCACCACTGCTGCCATGGAAATCTGAAATGGAGCCCCTGCATGACAGCAGCAGACAATGGCTTAGCCTGGCATGTAGCTTGCCATATAATAAATAATAAGGAAGATCATCTGTTGAATCATCATCCATTTGACTTGATCTACAAAGATAACACGCAGACAGGATTTATGGCTAATTCGTGTCTACATTTCAATTCCAAATGAACTCATACAGTCGCAAAAGAGCATCTTAGTGGACCATCATTAACAGTGGGTTCATTTTGCATACTCTGTGCTAAGAAAAATTCAAATATTATGAAAAGGTAACCCTAATTTCTGCACCAGGATAAGCTGGAATTCCACAATTTATTGAAAGATTGACAGTAAGGTCAATTTGTACATCTTTGCTTATCTGGAATAATTGATTCTATTTCTACTCGTCAGAAAGAGAGGCAGCCAGGAGACCTAATAATGTGCACAGCCACAGGTGCGATTGTTATGGGAAGGCTGTTTCTATCTCCCCAGTAAGCTCACTAGGTCTATACATGCAGTGCCTTTAGTTGTAAAGCGCTTCAAGGTCTAGGAATGATAATCAAAAGCTCTGATTAAAACAATGGCTTCTATTTTGGTATTGATAGGACTCTCCAATTATTAAACTGTATTAAAAATAATTAAGAAAAATCAAAACAAATGGCCTTGACATGCTGCATTTTAATTTCCCTTTGAATTTATCCAAGGGCAAGGGCCTGCAAATTTCTGAATTCACCACCACCACTGACATCACTCTGATCCTCTCCTGAGATCAGAAATGGTACCTTTGTCATAAAGGTTGATCTATGGCAGATTGGATGGTCTAGCTTTTTAATTTTTAATTGAATGAAGCAGCCTGGCTTAGTTTTAGGTCTATGCTTCTAAGCTTCTGTTCCTTTTAGGTCTATGCCTCTATGATCAAAGAAACCACAGATGGGGTGGTAAAACAGCCTTGCTTCATTTCAGCCTGGGCATCATCAATATGATTGACTGCTGTGCTGTTCCATGTAGAAACTCCCTGCACACAGAACCCTCACTTTCAGGGAGAAAATTTGTGCCTTTTCTCTGAAATGCTAGTTTTCTATGTGCAGGGAATTTTCCCATACGGTAATGTTTAGCCATGTGGTACCCTAATTTGAAGTACAAATTCATACAAGCCAAGAACAGTTTTATTTGTTTGATGCAAGCTGGGCCTCTGCTTTGGTATCTCTGAATCATTTGTCAATACCAGCAAGAACATTTTTGCTCTTGATCTGGCTAGCATGTGTAACTAGGCAGGGCGGTCAGTTGAACTTCCCAAACTGTTCAGCACACTTTCTTTTTATGGTCTTAATTGCTTTGACTTGCTTTTAATCATCCTGTGGATCAAAGCTCTTGGTCTAACATCTTTAATCATAGTCATAATGCTGCGGACAAAATGTTGAAACCGTTCCATCTTTTATGCATTACTTGGCTTTTTTCGTTTCCCTGCTGAGTTCCGTCTTTCATCAGACTGCCTAATCATGAATGGTAACTCTTGAGATGGTTCAGATCTCACCTCCGACCATCCCAACTAATTTCCCACGTGACGATGCAGCAGCTCAGGCACAGGCTATGCTGCATCCTGCAGAGGAATTTTCAGCTAATGGAAATCTCCTTGAGGTCAGGGTACATTTGTCCCCTTGCAGCGGGGTAAGCCTGAGCAGACACACTGGATCAACACAGACCTGCAGCAGCAATATCACTGGCTTCAGGAGCGTAGCTAATAATTGTGTAGCCCAGGGCTGAGCTCAAAATGATGCCCCAGAATCAATCAATCAATCAATCAATCACTAGTATTTATGTACCGCTTTTCAACACAAAGTTCACAAAGCAGTTTACAGGCAAATAATAACATTCAAGTTAAATGGCTCCCTGTCCCAAAAGGGCTCACAATCTAGAAGAATGGAGAACACCACCAGCAACAGCCACAAGAAAGACACTGTGCTGGGGTGAAGAGGGACAATTGCTCTCCCCCTGCTAAATATAAGAGGACGCCTCTTGCCCAGTTAGCAGGGGTTGAACTGACAGAACTTCTGATTGTGACATCATGCCTGGGCTTTTTTGAAAGTGCAAAGGGACGAAAGCTGCCTCCTCCCCCCAGCAGCTCACCACCCACTTGCTCTGCCACCTCCCCCAACCCCCCTCCTGCTTGCCCCAATGTTCATCTGTTCTTTCAACACAGGACTCCTTACAAGAGGTGGCAGCAGCAGCAAACAAAGCTACTCATTGCCTCTTGCTCCGCCTCCTCTCCCAGCCCCGTGCTACTGCCTGCCAAACCCCAGTCTTGTCCCCGGAGTGGCTTTGTTCACCACTGCCACCTCTTGCAAAGAGTCCAGGGTTTTTTTTTCCTTAAAGAGGATGTGGCGGCGGCGAGCATAGCAATTCATTGCCTCTTGCTTCGGGGGCAGGGTTGGGGTAAGACAGGCTGCAAGACTGGGGGTTAGGGCAACATCGGGGGTGGGGTGGGGCTAGGAGAAGGTGGCCAAGCAAATGGCAATGAGCGATTGCTTTTGCTGCGTCTGCCTCTTTAAGAGACAGAAACCCACTGGACTCTGCAAGAGGCAGCAGTGGTAAACAAAGACTCTTGGTCCGCCACCTCCTGCTCAGCCCCAGCCCCAGGCCCCCTGCAGCCCCAAACTCCCGGTCTTCCCCCTGTCTTACCAATGCCCCTGGAGCAAGAGGCAACGAGAGCAGATTGCAAGGAGCCTAGGTTTTTTTTCCTTAAGGAAGCAAAGGCAATGAACAGAAACTCTTTCTACTGCTGCTGCTTGCTCTGCCGCCTTCCCCCAGCCTAGTCCTCTTCCTGCCCCCACCCGGTTTTCCCCCAGTCTGAACACCAAGCTCCTGAACACCAAGCCAGTCTGGCTGCAGTGAGTGTAAGTCGCAAGTATGCAGCAGCAGACCAGACTGTTGCCCCCCCCCGTGTAATCTAGTGCAGCTGCTATTTGCTGCACTTCTTTATTTATTATTTATTTATTTATTTAAAAGATTTTTACCCCGCCTTTATGCCCGAAGGCACTCAAGGCGGCATTACATAAAACTATAAAATTTAACATTAAAAAACACTATAAAAGAACATTAAAACAACATATTCAAACAAAATTAAAAACATAACAATAAAATTTAAAAAACCAAACCCAGTGGATCATAAAAATATAACACCCCAGCCAGTCAACCTGTCAACAATTAAAAGCTTTTTTAAAAGCTTTAGGAATGACACTGGTATCAAGCCCAGCTTGTTTCCCCCCTAAAGCTTGCTGCCTGGTACAATTGCACCCCTCTGCACTTCTTTAGCTACGCTTCTGGCTGGCACAGGTCTGTGTTGATCCATGTCAAAGGATGAGACCCAAGAAGGGGGATGTGATAGCATGCACTGGGGCTGCTGATCCCACCCCTCCCTGGCCCAATCCGCCCACCCTGCCTTCATTCCACCCCTTCCTGCCCACACAATACTCTTAGAAATGGCTCCTTCCCCAGATTGTTCTATGGAGACCACAATGTTGACCCACTATACAGGGATGTTGTTGTTCCGACACATCCACGGCTCCTGCCAGGGGCTGCAGGTTCTTTTGGGTAGAGGAAGGAATAAATGCTTTTCAAGGCTTTTTCCATATAAATGACAGGACTTTTTACACATAAACAACTATAAACATAGAACACAGGAGCACCTCTGAATTTCAAAGGTGTCTCCAGGCACCCATACTTACAACCAATCATCCTGCCCCAAGCAACACAGCCTCCTGCAGGATGTGGGAGAGAATCTCAGGTGACGCCCCGGACTTTGTGCAAACATTAGCAGGCTGTGTTGTCCGGAGGCTTTCCACATTTGAAAGAACCACAGCATTGCTAAGCATTATTATAACAATTCTTTCAATTGTTTTATACAAGCTGGGGAGTTAGTCTATATTCTCACTACAAAATGTAGCTTGGGGCTCTGCAAAAACTTATTCATTAGTACAATCCGCATTCACTTAATTAAACTGGCTTTAAAAAAAAACACTGTACAATCCTTATTAAAGGGCTATTTAAGTATGGAATATCATTTAAGCATTTCAAAATCGCAGTTCTTGGGCAGCCCAGTCCTAACCAACTGGCCCGCACTATATCCAGCCCTGGTTAGGAGGCAGCTGTGGCACAACTCGGAACAAGGGGACATTTGTTTCTTTATCCTGGGTAAAGCCCAGGGTATATCCAGCCACCCTTATGGTGCTACTCAGATCTGTGCCAGAGCGCAATCCTAAACTGGAGTTAGGCCGTCATAAGCTAAACCAGCAAAGTTTGGCCAGCACAAGGGCCACCTTAAAGGGTGTTTGGACCACTCTCGGAGTCAGGGAGATTGGCGCACATCTGTGGGCTGGTCCAAACATACTTTATGATGTCCCTCGTGCTGGCCAAACTTTGCTGGCTTAGCTTATGCCGGCCTACCTCGGTTTAGGATTGCGTCCCCAGTGAAATCAGCCAACCAAACGAGGGATGGGGATTAGGATCTGGCCTAAATGCTGGATTCTGTCTCCATCCCCCTTCTTGGGCCAGCCCACCCACAGGCTCGCCTTCCCCCTGCTCCAATCTGCCTTGCCTCCACCCTCCCCTGCCCTCCCCAACACCCAATTGTGGTCCTACCATTTTGCGGGGTGGGGGGGGAATGCCCCGAATGGCATGCTGCTCAAGCGGAAGGAAGGTGGACACAAGGCGGCTCCCTTCGCTGAGAGGCAAGCACTGTTTGATCCGCCTGCCCTCGCTTGGTCCCTTATGGCTCCGAAATGGAGCCTGGCATGGTGGGAGTGGGCGGTGAAGAAACGGGGGGGGGGCTGGTGCAGGGGGCGCCAAGTATTGACCCGGACCCTAGGGCAGAGTGTAGGCTGGGTGTGACACTGCCAACACCCTGTGCCAGCCTTCCTTGTCCTGGAAGCAATGCTGGGGGGGGGGGGCGAGCTCCGTATTCTCTTTCTCCACTCACAGAAAGGACACTACTGTACCCTTATGCAGAAAAAGAGGCTTGGAGGTTGAGCTGGTGCCTTGCCTGAAAAAGCTAAGCAGGATCATCTCAGGTCTCACCTTGGATGGCTGACCAGAAGCTGCTGGCTGGAGATGAAGGAATGTAGTCTGGCAAGCAATGGCTAACATTCTTAGAATCTGCCTGAGGTGTGTTTGCAGCTGTCAGTGGAAGATTGAAAAACGTAAGAGCTGTGCAGCCAGGTTGAGAATTGTACCATGAAGAGAAAAATCTGAAGAAGCGGAGGATTCTATGAAATTTCTGTCATAGAATTACACTTGTAAAAACTCCATTTGAAATAAATGGGGTTTATGGTCAGCTTGTCTATGTAAACCACCTTGAGTCTGTAAGACTCAAGTCTACAAGTCTATGAGAAAGGTGGTATATAAATACTGTAGCAACAATAACAAACATATTAAACACAGCAACCCCTATCTCATGGAAACAGACCTGGGCAAACAAGTCACAAAACTAACCTGCATGTTGATTCAATTAAATCAAGTTCTAAACTTGCCAAGTCTCTGGCCTAGTAATGCCTTTCAGCCGCCTGGGCCAAGCCTAGACTAAGGCTCAAAACCTCTGCATCAACTGGCTTTGTGCCACTGCTCACTAGCTGCCACCAGTGGTGTAGCTACCTATGGGGTGGGGGGTGCAACGCCCCAGGTGCCATCTTCAGGGGGGGTGTCACCACTGAACCCCAAATTCCGAAAACCGCAAGGTTACGGAATAATATGCTATATACTGATTAGATGTGGAATTTCCTCTGGAATCCAATGGAAAAAAACCAGACAGTGATATCTCTATTCTATCAAAGGTTATGGCCAAAAATGTAAAAAACAAAAATAAAACTTTTTGAACAAATCGCGATTTTCAAAATCGCGGTTTTAATGAATAATACCATCATGCTGTATACCGTTGGATGCAGAATTTCACCAGGAATTCAAGGAAAACCTTGATTAATATATTATTAATAGCATTAATATCTTAATGCTAGCAAAAGTTATGGTCATAAAAACAAAAACAAAAAAACCATCCCAAAACACACATTTCTTATACAGGGGTGTCAAACACACAGCCTGTGGGCCTGCATGGTGAGTCCACGGATGAGGCCCACAGTACCTTTTATCTGCCACTCCCGCCCCCGTGTCGCTTGCCTTGTCTCCTGACCCTTTGCAGCAAACAAGCAACTCCAGTGCAATTAATCATCTGAGCCTGCAGGGGGTGCTGAGAGTAGAAAATGAAGTGGAGGAATGCAGAGCAGGCAAAACCTAGCAAGAACCTCCTAGTGTATGTGTTGCTCCTAACCAAGAAGGTTTAATAACAAGGAGGTGCCCTCCCTTAAGTGCTAATGCTCCTGAGGTGAAGCCAGTGGGCGGGCTTAGCCGCCATGTTAGGTTACTCAAAACAATCCTCATTCCAAGCATTTCAGATTGCTTTGCTCATACTGTTTAGGATTTAATAGTTTATTCCTTAAATAAATACTTATGAAAATAAAAACATGTGATCATGTAGACACATTATTGGTAACCTTATTATGATTTATATGCAATTACAAGGTTAAATTCCTCATAATAATATTACTGAACATACCTGACGAAATGCTACTTGCTGTCTATTTAAACTCAGATTGCACTATTTATTGAATAGTGCAATCTGAATTTATTGAATAGTGCAATAGACTTTATTGAAATCTACACAAGCAAAAATAAAACGGTCATGCCCCATAAAAAACAATTCTGTAAATGTTCAGAATTTCATAAATATTACAGTAGAAAATGAAAGAAGGAAAAATAAAGTGTGAACGGGAAGGAAAGAAAAAAAGGGGAGGGTGGGCAAAAATTAGATAAATATATAGGAAAATTACATTAAAATCTCTTCATAACATAAGTAGTTGTCAATATGAGAGTAATTCTTTTTTACTTCTAGACTATTAAGAGTATTTTTTTAAACTTCTACACTCCCCCCCAAAAAACAAATTCTGTTAATGTTCAGAATTTCGAAAATATTACAGTAGAAAATGGAAGGTGGGAAAAAAAGTGTAAACGGGAAGGGGGGAAAAAGGAGGGGGGAAAATATATATTTTTTTTACCTTCTAGACCATTAACAGTGGGTGTCAGAAAATGGTGAATAAGATTGCTAGGAACAACAAGAAATTACACCGCTTCAAAAACAATGCACTCACTATTTCAGTGCATTGTAGTTTTATTGAACTGATGTAATATGAATACATGAATCGTTCAGTGGAAACTAAACATTCAAAAATGCCAGTCTCTGACAACTTAAAAAATAAATGAAGATAGAGTTCTTTAATGTAATAACTTGATAAGTAATCCCATTTTTCTGACAGCGATTCGCACACCCATATGCAGAACACGCAGGCATGATTAAAAAGGTTGATATTAACTTTTACACACATAAGAACATAAGAAGAGCCCTGCTGGATCAGGCCAAAGGCCCATCTAGTCCAGCTTCCTGTATCTCACAGCGGCCCACCAGGTGCCCCAGGAAGGCATGAGACTACAAGATGCTTGCATCCTGTTGCCACTCCCTTGCACCCAGTACCAGTAGCCCATCACCTTTGTAAGGAGGTTGCACAATCCATCATTGCCTATAGCCCAGGATGGACCTTTCCTCCAGATATCTGTCCAATCCCCTCTTGAAGGCATCAAGACCAGATGCCATCACCACCTCCTGTGGCAAGGAGTTCCACAGATTAACTACCCGGTGGGTAAAAAAGTACTTCCTTTTATCTGTTTTAACTCTCCCAACCCTCAGTTTTAGTGGATGCCCCCTGGTTCTGGTGTTTTGAGAGAGGGAAAAGAACATCCCTCTATCGACTCTATCCCTTCCGTGCATAATTTTGTATGTCTCAATCATGTCCCCCCTCAGGCGCCTTTTTTCTAGACTGAAGAGCCCCAAACGCTGCAGTCTTTCTTCATAAGGGAGGTGCCCCAGCCCCGTAATCATTTTTGTCGCTCTCTTCTGCACCTTTTCCAACTCCACTATGTCCTTTTTAAGATGCGGCGACCAGAACTGGACACAATATTCCAGGTGTGGCCTTACCATTGATTTGTACAATGGCATGATAATATTGGCTGTTTTATTCTCTACCCCTTTTTTAATGACCCCAAGCATGGAATTGGCCTTCTTAATTGCTGCTGCACACTGGGTCGATACCTTCATTGAATTGTCCACCAGCACCCCAAGATCTCTCTCCTGAGCTGTCACAGACAGCTCAGAACCCATTAGCCTATAGGTAAAGTTTTGGTTTTTGGCCCCAACGTGCATCACTTTACATTTGTCTACGTTAAAACGCATCTGCCATTTGGCTGCCCATTCCTCCAACTTGGAGAGATCATTCTGGAGCTCTTCACAATCCTTTCTGGTTTTTACCACCCGGAAAAGTTTTGTGTCATCTGCAAACTTAGCCACCTCGCTGCTTATCCCTGTCTCCAGGTCATTTATGAATAAGTTGAAAAGCACGGGCCCCAAGACAGATCCCTGGGGCACTCCACTTTTCACCTCTCTCCATTGTGAAAATTGCCCATTGACCCCCACTCTCTGTTTCCTGGCCCTCAACCAATTCTGGATCCATAAGAGGACCTGCCCTCTTATTCCCTGAGTGTGAAGTTTCTTCAGCAGTCTTTGGTGGGGGACCTTGTCTCCCTGCACACGTGCAGGGAGATTTTCATTCGTGAATTCACAGCAATCCTCCTTGGCGGCAATGATCTGACTGAGTGAACAAATATGGCCGCAGGTGCCCCGATGTGGCTTCAAGAAAATGACGTCATGCTGCCTCCTTGTTATTAAACCTCCTTGCTCTTAACCCACTCAGGCCTCCTTCCTGGCTCTCCCTGGCAGCCATGCCCAGCTCAGTCCTTCTTCCTGGAAGAAGTGGTGCTGCTGAAAGGCAGTTTGTGTGATAATTGGTCTTTCCATATCTAAAGCGTTTCTAGGTAAGAACAAAGTGCTTATTTTCTTGTCACTTCCTGTTTAATGATGTCACTTCCTGCTCATTGATGTAGCTTCCAGCCCTCAGCAGCCACAATGGATGCTAACTGGCCCTTTGCACAAAATGATTTTGACACCCCTGGTTTTATGTAACAAAACGTAGATTTTCTTAACTCAAAAGGTGTTTGTGACACCTTCAGGTGTGTGTGTGTGTGTGTGTGTGTGTGTGTGTGTGTGTGTGTGTGTGAGAGAGAGAGAGAGAGAGAGAGAGAGAGAGAGAGAGAGAGACAGACCAACTGACCACTAATGAGCAAAATTGTGGCTTTTAGGAATAATACGCTATATATCATTCAGTGTGTAACTTAAGGCAGAATGTAATGAAAGAAATCTTATTGAATTATTTGTATCTTATCAAATGTTTAAGCCCAGCAATTTTCAAGCAATGTGCCATGGCATACTGGCATGCCACAAAAATAGTCTGCAGGTATGCCACAGGATTTGGGAGGAGGGTAATTTATTAATAGGGCCATTGGAGATATGAGCCCCCCACTGGTAATGTGGTGTACCTTGACAATTTTAGTGCCTTGCCAGTGTGCCCATGAGATGAAAATGGTTGAAAATAGTTATTATAGCCAAACACATAAAACCTGACCTTTGTAACAAAAAATAGATTTCCTTAACTCAAAACTGACCAATGAGAACATAAGAAAAGCCTTGCTGGATCAGGCCAAAGGCCCATCTAGTCCAGCTTCCTGTATCTGACAGTGGCCCACCAGATGCCTCAGGGACCACGCAAGGCAACCAGATATTTGTATCTCACAGCCACTCCCCTGCATCTGGCATTCTAAAGTAGCCTGTTACCCTTGTACCACCCCCAAGGGAGACACCAGAATGAGGTTGGGGTTCTCTCTGCCTCTAGTGATTCCTCCTGCCCACAATATCCTTTTCTGTGAGTGGGTGCAGATGGTATACTATCTGACTGCCTAAGCATAACTGGTGACTCAAATTATAGGTCACTTATCTGTCAGCCCCCCCCCCCCCAATTTCAATTCGAGCTAATTCCAGCTAGCATTATGTATGAACTGGTGTTAAGCCCAACCATAGTTGGACACTAAACCATAGTTTATAACCATGGCTAGAAGTACATTTGCTCTACCCTGTTCAGTTGTAAACTCTCATGAAAATTTTACAGGCTCTTAGAATAATGAAGGACATTTGCAATACTCAATAATAGAAGTTACCATTATTTGTGTCTCTGGGGGTTTCATTGTAAGTACCAGTGCTTTAAGATGAGTATATCTCCGATTTTATAGCTAAAATCTTTTGGCTCACATTTCTCTCTTCACTACACTGCTTATAAAAAAACCAAGAGAAATACTGTATGCTGAATTCCTATCCTTGTTATAAGCACTGAAACATAAGTATAGTACTCTCTATTAGGGGGAGCACATATCACTGAATTTCCTCTTTGTGAAGTGTTTCAAAATTTAGTAAAAACATGTAAATCTTTATTAGATTGAAGTGATTTTTTTTTTTAAAAAAGGAAAAAGCACACTCATTTCCATATCACACCATTAATGAAACTTATATACTGCCTTAAAATCACCTTTTCCCCTGCAGTATTTGTGCCTTAATGGCTAAGCACTTAAACTGTGGGTTGCATGCATCATTAGTACAGTTGTCTAACTCTGAAAAGCAGCATTGGTATAGTGTAAACCCCATGAGGAAAAGAATGAAGTACTTTTCTGTTTACAAGGAGATGCACTGAAGGAAGTTCAATTCTGGTTTCATTCCACCACATGAACTGGTATAATTTTTGCAGTTAAAATACCTTCTGGTAATATTATGCACATACAGAAAATTTCACTTGGTCCTGAGGTTTTTATGTTTTTATTACATTTATTGCTGTTAAGAAGGCTCTTCCCTCAGACTCCCAAGTCAGCCACTTTCTGTGTTACTCAGTTCTTTGATGACCCTGGTGAATGTAGATTTGGATGTAATGACCACTGATAGTTACTTTCCTTTGCGTTTTCCCATTTCATGTGTGTCACAGCCAAAATGTAACTATCTTGGCTATACAAATCCCAAATCTTTTACCGTAATGGTAAAACCATCCCATTGATCATTTTCCTAACAGCTGTTTGATTACCTATGTTCAAGAAAGTAATTGAAATTGTCCTTTATTTTGCCTGAAAAGGGAGTGGCACGTGTCACTCAAAAGCTTACACAGTACCAAAAAAAAATGCAGGCATGCCCTTGTATCAGTAGGGAATCCATTCCATAGACCTCTGAAGCTATGAATGAGCCAATATAGGCAGAACCCCTGGCTATATGGAGAGCCCCTGTCTCCATGGAACTTCAAAAGACAGGATCAAAATTAACAGGAAGTGGAATTAAGCAGATAATTGAAACTACAGATATGGGATCTGTGGATACTGTGGTCCTGCCTTGGCCTCTGGTCCCGAGGACCAAGGCAAGCATTAACATTTGGAATTTGTTTTTGATGCCTTTCTGATCAGGGGGTAGGCCTTTTTTTCAAGATGCTCATCTTTTATTTCACTTATCAATCAATCAATCAATCAACAGGTACTTATATATCGCTTTTCAGCACCAAGTTCACAAAGTGTAAATAGTACACTTTACAGGTAACAGGTACAGTTTACAGGTAAATAGTACAGTTTACAGGTAAATAGTAATAATAATACAATTAAATGGCTCCCTGTCCCAAAGGGCTCACAATCTAAAAACAAAAAGGCAGACCACCAGCAACAGCCACTAGAAAGACTGCACAGGGGTGAAGAGGAACAATTACTCTCCTCCTGCTAAATATAAGAGGAACACCACTTGAAAAAGTGCCTCTTGCCCAGATAGAAGGGCTTTTCAAAACAATCCAACAGATCAATTAAGCATTGGGTGGGGCTGCTTGCTTTATGCCATCCATTTCCCCTGCTAACCGGGCAAGAGGCACTTTTTCAAGTGGTGTCCTCTTATATTTAGCAGGGGGAGAGCAATTGTCCCTCTTCACCCCAGCACAGTGTCTTTCTCGTGGCTGTTGCTGGTGGTGTTCTCCATTCTTTTAGATTGTGAGCCCTTTTGGGACAGGGAGCCATTTAACTTGAATGTTATTATTTGCCTGTAAACCGCTTTGTGAACTTTGTGTTGAAAAGTGGTATATAAATACTAGTGATTGATTGATTGATTGATTTCAGCAGAGGGGCTGTCTGAAAAGGGGTCCTATGGATTGGAGAGTCAAATCCTTTGCCTTTCATTCATCCACATCTGGCCTGCAATCCTTGCTGTACTCTTTTTTTTTTTTTTCATTAAGTCATAGGGATTTGCATGTTCAAACTAGCAGCAGGGGACTTCTTAAATGTTTGCTGAATTGGCAGGAAACATAATGACCAAAAAAAAACTATTTTAAAAAAGGTTCATTTTGAATTAATTAAAAATCCACAGAGCCCTCACTTCTTTTTTCCTCCCTTGGTTTGTATCAAGATAAAATGGACATGCCGCTGCCTCAGACATAATAAGGGGCTTTTTGGTTATCACACACAGCTGGTGCTCCTTGTATGCACTTCTTAAATGGCAACATGGCCCATGGCTCTCACTCATCCCTTTTGCAATATAAGGAAGCAAGTGGAAAAATTCCCATTTTGCCTGGGTGAAAGTGATTGTCAGAGTTAGGAATCTGCCAATAGCAGTCTCTTGGCCAGATCTGCCCCATCCCATTCGTCAGGATAGAGGTGCATACAAATTATAGTTGTGGCCATGGGACTTACCAACTGGCTACTCTGGATGGTGGTTGTAGGACTTCTACTCATTAACTTCCATCTTCTCAAACTAGCTGCCCAGTAAAATTGATATTTGACAACGGGTCTGTGGGCTGTGGCTGGTGGAGGCCCTATGACTTGCCACAACAGGGTGCAGTTTCCATGTGTCTCACCTGGCCTTGCAAGATGTCGGTGCAAACCTTGTAGGTGCAAACTGGCAATGCAGCTGGCTGGAATGACAGAGGTGGAGACCAGGAAAGGAGAGTGGGAGGCTTTAACCAGCCACGGGGAGGTTTTTTGAGAAGCCCAGGCCCTTAACAAAACTTTTGTTAATTGCCTGACTTCTGATTCTTCCGTGGCCAGCCGTGAGTACTGGCAAAATAGATGCTAATAGGGAAACCTGCTAAAAACGTGACCAGCTCCAATAACTGCTGACTCAAGCCTCGGTGGAGCAGCTCAGGTTTGAGTTAACCAGCAAACAAAGCAATTCCCACTACCTCTCAGCCCCAATTAACCTAGAGGCGGCAGTCTGGGAGGAAGCCTTAAACAAAAAGAAATCCTTTTGCAGTTCCTATTGCAATGGTGTTGCATGGTATTCCTATTGCATGGTTATCCTATGGTAACGGGCAAAGACCAGGTTGGTTTAGCCAGCACCCTAAACCTTCCCCCCCTACAGAACGTACTCCCACTCAAGCAATTAAGCTTGACAACTTTTTATTAAAACAAAGACTCAGTTGGTTACACGGCCCAAGGGCAAACATAAATGAGTAACAACGCATAACAAATAAAAATAAGAAATTCTAACTTTCTATTCTTACTGAGAGTAACATTGCTTAACGCTAAGTTCCTAGCCAGATATTACCCAGGTTGTATTGTAGGAAGCAAGCGTGCTGAACTTGTCGTCTTCTTCTCTGCAACTGATCAAGCCATGTCTGGAACAGCCAGAGAAAAGCTAAACCTCACACACAAGCCAAAGGGGATTTTTATAGCCCCTCATACCCTGCTTGCAATCAAGGCTGATTGCCTTTCTGCCTAGTAACAGAGTAACAGGGAGGCAATCACCATCATGAATTACAGCTGTGAGGGAATGTGGGGAGGAGGTGGATGGCCCCACTGTGTCCTTGAGTCGCTCATTCCATGAAGCCTCCCAAAAAATTCCCTAGGCCAACTGATAAGGGCTGAGGCACCAACGCTGTCAAATTGATTTCCCACTAGGGCCTGTTTTAACTCACTACCTACCCTCAGAGAGGCCCGACAGCTTAAAGATGGAATTAGGCCTGCTAAGATGGCGTTAGGCCTGCATTTGAGTTGTCTGTCCTTTACAGGGGGACAAAACAAGAAGGAAGGAGATGAGACAGGGATGTCAGAGAAAGAGAGTGCCACACAAAAGGGATAGAGACAAGAGACAAGGAAGAATTACCTGTGGGAGGAATGGAGATTAAAAAAAGAGGGCAGAGATTACAGATACAGGGGAAGAAACAGAGTGGATGGAGAGAAGGAGAAGTTGGAAAAGGAGGCACGACACAAGGAGGGAAGAGGGGGAGTGAAGGAGATAAAGAGGGTGGTGGCAAATCAAAAGCAGGTCAGGGATGGGGATTTCTAGGGTGAGGAAGACAATCTGTGCAGATGGAGAAGACTGGCTACTTCAGGGCAGAGAAACTGTTGGGTGAGAAAGGCAGCCAGGGACTGAAGAAAGGCCCACTGCTACAGGCAGGCCCAAAGCTGAGAGGAGTATGCCTGGAATACCTCCCTATACCAACTCTCCCCCTTGTGTAGATTAATCTGGATGAATGGCTGCAGGCACCCAACCTGATATCTTTGACAGATCATGCCAATATCCAGCAGGGATTGATGTGATTGAGTTTAGACCCCCCTGTTTTTCCTTGGCACTTGCAGTGGTCTGTAACACATGCCTTGGTGTGGTGGAGGACAAATCCTTAAATAAATGGAGTAGCATCCATTTGACTTTGCCTTCCTTTCCACCAACCTTCACCCTGGCCAGGTCTTTGCTTTCCCCCTTCAGTGTGGAGCTACCTCCCTGGGATAGCGCATGGGCAAGAGCTCTTTATGGCTCAACTCAGAAAAGGAGGGAACAGTTAGGTCAGAAGAATCAGCTGCCTGGATCCTTAACTTGAGCCAGGAATCCGGAACTCCCTGAAGTCAGACACACTGTTGGCAGGGACCCCAGAACAGGAGACCACAGAACCAGCATATTTTGTGCCAGAACTTGAGGAACTAGCCTCACCACCAACAAAGGTTCTGTTCCTCTGAGCTTCTACCTCAGCACAGGCCAGGAGTAGTGCAATGTAGGGGAGTGAGAGACTCCAAACCAGAGGACTGCCTTCTTCAGGTCTCTCCACTCTCCAGGCAGGACAGGAGGTTCTCCAAGGTTCTGCAATTCCAACTAGCCTTGTGGAGATCACAGTTCAGGACACCTTTCTTTATGCACCTTTCTATGGCTGTCTGGCTGTAAAGTCTTCAGACTAGACTTTAGGTGGGCTCTGGGAATATGGAATCACTGCTGTCCTACATCATTCTCTAAAGGTATTGTCTACCTCCAGTTCAGTGTGAGTTGTTGAAGGCCCTGTACACAACATACCCTACATACCCAACATAGCTGATTATTGTGGCAATTACTTCATGGTATCATCCATTGCACATCCATTGTACAGTTGTGCATCCATGGCAATTAATGGAGTCGTCTCCTTATCTCCAGTGCCAGTACCAGGTTGCTGGGGGCCGTGGGACAAGCCCTGCACTGGGCCCCCAAAGCACCTCCAACCTGTCAGGGTTGATGCAGTGGGTCCTACCATCACCCAATGCTGTGGGTTCAGGGGTTGGCCCAACCACATGGACTCTCTGATGGGCCTTCCTCAAGTCGACCCCTGAAACTCCAGCCGTCCCTTGACACTGCCCCAGCCGATGTCACTGAGTTCCGCCAGAGTAAGCCGCTTGAGTGAGAACGTTGTCTCATCTTTGCAAATATTCATGACACGGACAAACTTTCCAGTATTTATGATGAGAAGTAGAACAGCATCCCTTGTGCTGACGTGCCACATTTTTTTATTGTTTGCAATGCTCTCTTTGCAGCATCATTATTTTGTATCTGATGTTTCTGCTGATGCCATTCACCTGGCCTGAGTCATTATACGTTTGATCTCCTCGTTTTCCTCCTTCATTATCCGCTTCTAGAAAGCTTTCATTGGCTCTGATTCAGGTGCCTGGTGGCACTGCTGAAATCCTTTAATGTTGTGTCCATTGTGTTTCCCCAGGTTAGCAAAATTCAATTTGGCTTTCTGTCAAGAACTCTGATGGAAGAAAGAAATGGTCCACATCAGCCCAGCTCCCCATGGCCCTCTTAAGCATTGCAAGCCTAAGAAATGTTGTGGAGGCTGCCGTTCCCCCTATAAGTGCCGTATTACTATTAGAGTGTTACAATGCTCTGAACAAAAGACAAAAAGCTCCAGTGACCCTCAAAGGAAGAAAAAAAAATGTGCACCATCCACAATTTTTCAGTAATTCACATGCTGACCACTGTGAAAGCTTCTTGGAGAATAAGCATTATTTTTGCAATGTTCACAGTGTGCCACTACGTCAAAAGATCATTGCTAATAACAAAAGGAATGCTCCATTTGGTCACAACTGATTACAGTGGAGATGCAATGCTGTTTTGGATACTTACAGTCATCCTGATGCCCAGTAATTTCTATATTTCCATAGTCAGAAGTGCATGCATTCAACCTTAAAAGCTCAATTGACTAACAATGGATGTGGTGGGAGTTTAGACAAGGAAAGGTAAATGGGTTTGTCTCACAATGAGTTCCTTTTGGACTCTACACTGCAGACCCACTTACATTTCATGCTACTTTTAACTGTCGTGGCTTCCCTCCAAGAAACCAGGAATTCTAATTTGGTCACATGTTGAGAATTCTCTGTTACAAATCTTGAGCATGTAGAACTCTGGCTCTCAGCATTCTCTGGGAAGAAGGAATGGCGGCTTGAGCAATGTTAAGTCTGTCCTGCAGATATCATCTCAGCTTCTGTGGGAATGCGTGATGAGACCAAGGGCGCAATCCTTACCTAGAGTTAGCCTGGCACAGTTAGGCCAGCAAAGTTTGGCTGGTACCATGGCCACCATAAAGCATGTTTGGACCACTCTCAGAGACAGGGAGGATGGCGCATGTCTGTGTGCAGACCTCTCTGACTCCGAGAGTGGTCCAAATATACTTTATGGTGTCCCTTGAGCTGGCCAAACGTTGCTGGCCTAACTGTGCCAGCCTAACTCCAGGTTAGGATTGCGCCCTAAATATATCTTTATAGATGTTTTTGTGTTGTTTTGATGGCCAGTACAACACCAGAGTCTCTAATGATGTGAAAGCAGTCATTTATTTACTGAAACAATTTATATTCCACTTTTCCTATGCCCCTGCAAATTCCCAAGGCGACTTACAATTTCAGGCTAAAATATACCATGTATAAAACAATAAATAAAAATAATAAGAACAATAAACCCGAAAAGAACAATGCAGCCCAATCTTGAGCTGCCCAGCTCCTGGAGGAGCACTAGTACAAAAAGGTCTACTTCTGCATCATGCCACAGCCACAGCAGCCATGAAAGTCTCCTTGGGGGAAAGCCCCAGCCCTTGAACCTCAAGTTTCTACCAGCTATTTTGCCAACGGAGACTGGAGCTGACCTGTGTCGGTCATCCCACGCAGGATTCAGGATACGACAGAGAGGGCCACAGTCAGTTCCTCCCCCTCCTGGGGCCACTCCTACCCTTCCCCCTCCCAGTTCTACCCTCCCCCCCACACCCTCCCCTGCCCCAAACGTTGCTCTGCTGGCCCACAGTCTCACTTACTGCAGTCGGTGGAACAGTGGTCACTCCACAGAGCTCCTTAGGCACAGGCCCAACACCAGCATTGAGGCCTTCAGCGGTGCTGCAAATGAGCTTTACGGAATGTTCGCCACATTGGAGCCAGCGGTAACAGCTTACTGCCAGCTTCAGGATTGGGTGCTGGTGTTGGGGCATGTATTGGGCAGGGAGGGGAAAGGCAGGGGCAGGGGACGGGAGGGGAGGGACAGGGTGGAGCCCAGGGGCATTGGCAGGCACTGGATTTTAATCCTTTTTGAAACCTCCCTGCCCCTTTTCTCTCCTTGGACATATGCCAGCAAAATGGTTGACATGTGTCCAAGGAGGCACATGGGCGATAAGACAGCCTACTAGGGTGTAAGTAAAAAATACCCCCCTGCAGGTTGTCTGATCATCCTCCCCACCGCAGCATGCAGAGGACACTCGATTGACACAGCTTCATGCTATAACACGGCAGGGGGGAGGATTGGGCAGTAATGAGATGTGCTTGCGCTGTACCAAGGAGATTATTTCCTTGTAGATCTTTTTTTTCTGCATTATATGATAAGAGTCCATATTTGAAAAAAATATATCTATAATTGTCCTTAGCATGACTATTTTTTTTGTACAAAGTTAATAGCATTATCATTTACCTAGGCTAAATCCTGCCGCTAAAATCCTACAGTAATGTAGATTACATTCATTTGCTACAAATTACTGCCCTGTAACTGCTCAAATTCTTCAATAATCTCTGCTGTTTATTGTTAATAAAAGCTATTACTACATAAAAGAAAGCAATTCATTTCAATTCCTTTATGTTTGCCATGAAAAAAGTGATTAATTGGTATTAGGGACAATGAATCAACATTATTTGAAGTAATCCAATGTTTTCTAGGCATTTAACATTAAGTAATTTTCACTTCACTGCTTCATATTTCAACTCCTCTAGGGGTTTGTTCTTTCATTAGTTTGAACACACATAACTCCAAAGAACATAACTCCCCTTAATGTTAACAGTGGCTAAAGGAGTAATATATTAATAACCAAGCTGCCTCTTTGTAAGCTGGTTATTCATCTTTTCTATTCAGGTCTTAATGCAAAATATCAGTAGTTTCTGTATGAATTGTATTTCTGCTTCTGTTGAGTGCAAAATTCAGATAATTTTCCTGGTGTTTGCTTATGTTGCTATATACGTATACTATAAACCCCTGCTAACTGGACAAGAGGCACTTTTTCCAGTGGTGTTCCTCTTATATTATAGCAGGGGGAGAGTAACTGTCCCTCTTCACCCCTGCGCAGTCTTTCTAGTGGCTGTTGCTGGCGGTCTGCCTTTTTTTAGATTGTGAGCCCTTTTGGGACAGGGAGCCATTTAACTTTATTATTACTATTTGCCTGTAAACCGCTTTGTGAACTTCGTGTTGAAAAGCGGTATATAAGTACCTGTTGATTGATTGATTGATATACTCAGAAATATCAAACTTTTGCTTCACCCAATGTTTTTCTTTCTCAGTGTTATTAACATGCCAATCCTATGGGCCTCTGTGTCAATGGATCTTGTGGTCCACTGAGACGAAGGGCCCACAATGGCAGAAACATTGTGTCAACGTTGTGCATGACAGAGCTGCTGGCAGACACAACCAGCAGATCCATGTGTGCACCAGACTTGGCTGGACTCTCCACTGGTGCTGGTAAGTTGATGGACTGTATAGTGCACTGGCTATGAGCATCACCTGGGAAGCTTCCCATTGAAATCTCACCTTAGCCACAAACTCATTAGGTAGTCTTAGGCAAGCCACCATCTTGCAGTCCTTAGCCCTTCATACGCAATATGAGTTTAATATGGACACCCTACAGAACTATTGTACTGAGATAATACATGTGAACAGGGACAGCCCAAATCTCCAGGTGTCTCACACAGTGTGTGCCAAATGCTTCCCCTGCCCTCACCAGGTAATGCACCAGCCTTTGTACCTCCTGCTCCTCAGATTGGGAATGGAAGAGGGAGCCAGAGTGGAAGAAGTGCCAATGAGAAGAGAGCGACTGGCTAGATCATCTCAACACTCTGGCCCACTGCACTTGTCTCCTCTGCACTTCCCCTTCTGCTCCATCCTCCTTTTCCAATCCAAGCAGGAGATGGAAGTGAGTGAGAAGATGGTGATTGCCAACCTGTTCCCTGGGGCAATTCCATCAGTTAGCCTCATGAATGGGCCATCCTAGCATGTGAAGCTCTCTGAACACTTCAAATACATTGCAATAAGAGTTGTTGTAGTATTCAAAGGTGCCATGGCCACACACAATGGATTTCTTTTGAAGTACCTCACCACATAGACTGCACTTTTTAAATGTGGCTTTACCAATTTTCTTGAGAGTGAACTTGTATGCCCCAATATCCACTGGGGTTCCCTTCCAGACCCCACAGTAGATGCCTGAAATTGCAGGTACTGGAGATGCTTTTTTAAAGATAGGAAAGCATCAGTGGCTTGTGCTGCAACAAGGTAAAAAAAGAGAGATTTGTTTAATGTTCCTGGGTTAAACCGTGGAGCTGCGAGCTTGTTGACTGGAAGGTTGGCAGTTTGAGACCACGTGACGGAGTGAGCTCCTGTCGCTTATCCCAGCTCCTGCCAACCTAGCAATTCAAAAGTACGTAAAAATGCAAGTAGATAAATAGGGACCACTTCGGTGGGAAGGTAATGACGTTCCGTGTGCCTCAACATATAGTCATGCCAGCCACATGATCACAGAAGCTTGTCCTTGGACAAACACCAGCTCTTCGGCTTAGAAACGGAGATGAGCACTGCCCCCTACAGTCGGTCACGACTAGACCATTTGGTCATGGGGAAACCTTGTTTATTTTTTTTAATGGGCATCCCAGTATCCATGGTATCTGAGGGTAAGTGAAACCATGGATACTGAATCAGTGGATACTGGGACTCTCATGTACATCTTTCAATGTATTACTACTGGTCAGTATTTGACATTTCATGTGTGGTTATTAGTCCCAACAGGTATACTTTTTCTTCAGTCATTGGCAGCAGTTTGGGGCCTAGTCCAGACTGGGCTTTGAGCTGTAATCTTTTACCCCACTGCAATCCTGATCCAGATTGGCCTCTCCCACCGTTGCAATTGACTGAAGAACTATCAGAGCTCAGGATACAGCATGTGTAATTCAGTCTGAGCACCCATTCCTCAATGAATAATATTTCCTGCTGAAAATGTACCTGTTCTACAGCTCTCCCGTTTACCCTTCAAAGCCATTTCATTTGCTACTGGGAAAATGGTATGCTTTCTATTACAGGAATAAGCATGAGGTTGCATGAATGGGATGTAACATTTTTGTGAATCAGGCCCACAAAAGTATGACTCTTGACATTGAATAATGGTGCTCCGTGGCCAAAACTAAAACAAAACCCCAAGACCCCAAATACGCTGCAAGCCAGGGATGGCTGACCAGATGGTAAATGACAATGTGCATTTTATCAGCAACCTGCCATTCCTTGACTGGAGGCCAATAAAATGTACTTGGACTCTTCTAGGTGTAATGGGAAAAGGCAGGCATTGTGCCAGTGAAAAAGTGCCAAGGCAAGCATCATCCCAGCTGGGAAGGTGGCAAGCAAAGAACACAAGAAACCACACACAGCAGTAAAGTGTGTTGCTGCTGAACTCTTTGTTTTTGGAAATCTGTCATATTTTGATATTACACTTCTAGATCAGCAGCTCCTGCAGATCAGATGAATGGGAAGGTTATTGTATAAGTGCAGTGGTTGTGCTTTCAGTATATTTTTAGTCCTACAATGGTTTTCCGTGTTCTAAGGAAAGGTTTTGGAGATCCCCATGGAAGTGGGAAATGGACATGTGCAAATGCAAGTGAAGTCTCTAATTTCCACTGACCCCCCCCCACTTGTGAACCCACCAGGAATGTCGAACATAAGGTCCAGGGGCCGGATGCAACCTGCTGAAGCTCTTTATCCAGTTCTCAGGCTCTCCCAGCATCACCATCAGTGGCTCTTAGCTGCTGAGCTGTGCTGAGGTATCACTGCTGAAAGGGCAGCCTGCGTGATTATTGGGCTCTCCCACATCTTGAAGATATGATCAAGATTTGCATATTTTCTCTTCTATTTCCAGCTAATGAGTTCCTAAGTTAGAAAAAAGGTCTTCTTTCTAGACATGAGCTGCTTAATGACATGACTTCCTGCTTAATGACATCATTTCCTGTTTAATGACATCACTTCTGGCCCACAGCATGCTATTTTGGCCCACTGTATGAAATGAGTTTGACACCCTTGTTCTGTGCCATTCTGGAGGATCCTCTGACCATCAGGAATAGCTTCTGGAGGGCACAAAGGCCGTCAGCAGGAAGGAGTAGGCCAGGAAAGTACTGTTGTGCAAGTAGGATTCCATTCATTGTTCTCTAGTTCCTGCCTTAAGCGATTAAGGCCCACTGGGATTATTTGAACCATGTGTATGTGTGTCCAGCAACCAAGTAATAATGGCATTACTATTGCCCCTTAGAGTGATCAAAGTTCTTCATGTTATCTCAGTCATCTTTACAACTCTGAATTTTCATAAATAACGACATGTGCTTCTTCAGCAGCCTGCTGTTAATTGGCTGGTCATTATTATTACCAGTATTTCAGATGGGTCACAGGGGTTGAGAGGTAGTGGATTGAGCTGGTGGTAGACGCGAGGCAGGAACCAGATACTTTGTGACTCTCCAATTCTGCAGTTCAATAAGGCTCATATACAAGCTAAAGGAGGAGGGAGAGATGATTAAAAAATACATGTCATCGAATACATGTCTGGTGAGCAGGCTGTCAAGATATCTTGTGGGTGGGAAAATTAGATCAGTGGACTTTTACTTCAATACAGCAATTCCCAAGGAATGTACCATAGTGCCCAGGGGTTCTGTGGCATACTCACAAGGGTGCCATAAGGCTTTTATGGAAGTTCTGGCCATGGGCAGGCCCTACAGCAAAAGAATCACTGTGATGCCAAGGGTGCTGTGACCAGGGTATGGGAACTGCTGGCTTAGGGCCCAATCCCAAGGCCCATATTGCTGGCAGTATGTGTGTACCGCCAGCTAAAAGTGTCATGAACGTGCCATAAAGCATGTTCCCAACATCGCACTACTTGGGCTGGCCCGGGGCTAGTTAGCTGGTGCTCTAGCAGCACCAGCCACTGATAAGCCGGTACAGGATGGGGGAACTGGGCAGAGGAGAGGGTAGAGCAGGCTTCCAGCTTCTGCTACCTCATTCCAAACCCCCTCTGGAGCCAGGTGGACCAACACGGGTCTTCTCGGCTCTGCACCTACTCAAATAGAGTTGAGGGTGCAGAGTTAAGGAGACCCATGGCTGCTGGTGGCAGACTCCCTGGGGGAAGGGAGCAAACCCCGAGGAGACCTCCAGTAGTAACCTGGAAGAGCCAAGATCCAGTGGACGCCATCTTGGTGCTGCTAGAGCCCTGGACACTGCCAGGCTCAAGATTGGGCTGCCTAACACTAGAGCATACAAAAGCGCAATGGTGTACATGAAATGTGCACGTAGGAGCAGTGGATCGCTCATCTTCCTGTAGACATCTCCACATCTTCAACCACCTTCTTAGCCAATGCAGAGAAATGCCTCAGTCTGCTTCTCCATTACACATTTATCCTGCTCTGTCTCAGAGGCTCAGACCAGTTTGCACAAATCTGAATAAACACAATAGCAGTGAATCAAAATTTAAACAACCAAAACCCCAGTCCTCTGGATTAGACAGTTCACGTCAGTCTGAGCCATACTATACGGCCAGCTTATCACAATGCCTGCAACATTTTAGTTCGACTGAGCAGGTTTGATGGAGGAATTGCTCTTTAAAAGCCCTTAAAGGTCAACAATGTCAACCCTGTCCACCCAGACATCTATTATTGTCACTTGTTATTAGCAATGCTGTCACAAATGGTGAAAAATGAGGAGAAAGGCAAGAAAGGATGAAGAGTAGCTCCCAAGCTCATTTAATGTGGCCATTGGACACACAATATCCAAGATGGAGAAAATTTGATGGAAATTCGCCATGATGAAGGGCAAAACCTTTATTGAAAAATTCACCCAATCCACTTGCCTAAGCTAAGTTTTTTGATCTCCCTTCTCTTTCCTTCATCAGGGACCTCTGTCTACAGGTCTGCTTATTAGCCATCTTTTTCTACCTTACTGTCAGGTCCACAAAGGATGCAATCTTCAGTCGATAAATGGATGTAGGTCAGGGTGTCAAGCAGAAGGCCCACAAGCCAGTGTGGCCAGAGGAAGCTTTTTATCTGGCCCTTCCAGCACCACCATCAGCTGGTCGCGGTAGCTGAGTTACGTTGGTTAATGCTGAAGGGGTGGCCTGTATGATGATTGGGCTATCCCATATCTTGAAAATATGGCTAAGATGTGCACATTTTTGCATCTGTCATGTGCAGCTAATGAGTTCCTAAGTGAGGAAACGTGCTTATCTCTGGTCATGACCAGCTGAACCGCTTCCTGCTTTATGACATCACTTCCAGCCCTCAGCCGGCATCATGAATGCTATTCGGCCCACTGTGTGAAATGGATCTGACACCCCTGATATAGGCTGTCTCCCATTCATTCACTGTCTAGGCTGCTGCTTTGCCATGACTCCTCCTCTCCCACTATGTGGGATGTGACACAAGCCACTGTCATATTTACTGGTGCTCTGAGAGGAGTGATAGATGGCAGCCACAGCAGGACCAGAGAGTCTTGTCTCTGCCACGATAATGCTTGTACAGTACATGGCAGTTGGCAGCTCTTTGTGCCCCACTTGCTCATCCAGAGCAAGGCAGGGCAGGGCTGGCAGGGCAAGTGGCTGGTTGGAGTGGCTCCATCTGCCCGCTCACCTGCCTGTCCATCCAACGCCACAAATTGATTCAAGGGGTCAGACAGGCGGGCGGGCGGGTGGAGCCACTCCAGCCAGCCAGCCACCTCTTAAATGTGAGCTGCTAGAGTGGCTCCGCCTACCTGCCCCCCAAACAAAGCCGGGGGCCGGCTTTAAGGGACAGGCTGGAGCAATGTGTGCCATGCTCACCTCTCCCTCCAGCGCTTACCACCCCCACCCCTTCTCTATCCCCAGTTGCCAGCAAACAGTGGGGGTGTACTGCCATTTTGCCCTGTTTGCCCCCCCCCTCAGGTTCGCTACTGGTCCTGGAAGGCCCTCCCCGTGGATTTCACTATTTGCTGAAATCAGTAGCCACAGGGGGGTTCTGGAACAGATCCAAGGGCCCACTGTACAATGTTACAAACTAGCAATCTACCCAGTAACTAATGAGGGAACTAGAATTTGGACTGGTATTCGACTCAGACAGTCAAATTGTTTCATAGTTTAGCAACAGATTTGGCCTTAATATCAGATCAGGATTGGACCTAAGGCCACAACCCCCAGCTTACCATAGGAAGAAGAAATTGCCCCCTCAGAGGACAGCCAATTTTTCCTGGTTCACCGTCCACTAGGAACACAAGCCTGGAACACAGTGGCTTATGGCTTCTACTGGCCCATTGTAGGTAGGCATTTTTTCTATGTGCCACTTCATTAATACCATCCTTCCTTTCCACAAATTAAAAACTGGAGCTCCAGCATGATGGATGCATGACGCAGTGCTCAAGCTAATAGCCTGTGAGGTAGCTGGCCCCAGATCAACCTCTAAATCATTTCAGGGAATTTAAGCTGCTTCTCTGAGTCATGTGTATATGTCCTTCTGTCAGGGAACTTGGCTTTCTTTAGGCTGGCAATCAGGCTTTTTGCTGGTTCAGCATCTCATTCAGGGAGTATTCACTTAGAAGAACAGACTATTCTGAACCCCTCAGCAAATGAGCTTGTATATCTGTAGTGAAACGTTTGCCTGCCCCTCTTCACCCACAAATCATTTAAACTCCAATTTCCATGATTTTTCATCCTTCATTTCTTGTAAACCCCCTCCCCAATCCCTTCCGTAAACTTGAAAAGATCTTACACTCTGGTTTGTTTCATTGCTTTCGGCATTCAATTACTATACCTTTCTGAAGATATATAACATGGTGGTATTATTCATAATTTCCAACGTTTTCACAATTTTGGCCACTAGTGTCAAACTCAGCTTGTTGCCCCCTTTAAGCTTGTTCCTGGTCTATTGTACCCCCTTGCACTTCTTTAGCTATGCCCCTTGGAGTGCCACTTCCTCTACCATCTGTTTCCAAGGGCGAAAGAAAATGCAAAATTGGCAATGATTCTCTGTTTGAAATGTGAATACCTGCTCAGCTTCTTCCCCTCTTTTCAAGGAGATTCATGTAATGTTTTGTAATGTGATATCTGCCCTGAAGATGGAGACCTAAAGGTTGCAAACCAGCTTTGACCTCTGCTTCCATTATCAAAGGTACCTGGGAAGATGCATTAAAACTTGCGGCAGCGCACTCTTTCCTGTGAGTAGTGAGAGATCACTATGATGCTTGCTATGTCACTAGTTCTGTCATTCTTGGTTTGAAATTGGAACATCTCTGAATGAATTTTAAAGAGGAAACGTGCAAAATACATAGGCTCTGGATCAAATCCAGATCAGATCTGCAGTACAGGAGGATGGGTTTAACTCTTTCATCTCATGTCCTTTTCCCATTGAAAATCACACACCAGAAGCTGCTTGTTTGTTGTTTTTTAAAGCGCTTCAGGGGTGATTCTCAGCAAGAACATATCATGGGAGGATGGGGTTAAAAACCCTTTCCCCTCTCTGTCACGTCTTAGGGCAAAATCCTAACCAACTTTCCAGCACCGGGAGGTGCACTGGGGGATGTAAAGGCAGTGCAGTGTCGAGTTAAGGATATAAACTTACCTTAAGGAGGCCTCCATGACTGCCCCCCCAACTGCAGGTTGCAGTGCATTCCCCATTGCCACAGCTATGTCAATGCTGGAAAGTTGGTTAGGATTTCTCCCTCAGTTTGGATCAGGCCCCTTTGCAGATGCTTTTGGTTAAAAGTGTGGAATCCAACAGACAGGATTCACCCAGACCCTAAACTGGGTAGGCAGTGTGGTATAGCGGTCTGAGTCGAGGGCTGGGAGTGGGGAGACCTGAGTTCATGAAGTTTCCTGGGTGACTTTGAGCCAGTCACCACCTCTCAGCCTAACAGTTACCTATCAAGGTTCTAAGAACCTAACAAGGTGCTAAGAACATGAAACAAAGCGGGAGGATCTCCACCATCCTGCCCTTCTTGGTGGTCCATCAATGTGAAACGCAGTCAAAAGAAATAACAGTTCTTAAGAGTAACGCATCAATTGGCATGCAAGACGTAGATTTCTAAGACCTTCAGCTTCAATCTAGCTGATTGCTGCATTTGCCACAATGGTTTATGTTACATGACCTATACTATAACAGCTGCCTCCATTGCTCTAATGAGGCTCTGCAAAGTGCTCCGTTTCATGCACACTGTATTGTGCCTTCAGAAAGCGCATGTGTTTATAATTCAGAAGCTGACTCATAGGGGCTTATTATTAATTTAGAGAGTAGGGGGGGAAACCGAGTGGGGGTGTCAATTTATTCTGAGCAGTTTGGAGGCTTTTTCTTTCTTCCTGTTGTAAGAATGCGCTGATAAACACTAGAACAACTTCCTTTGTAAAATAAACACAGCAGAGTCCGTATTCCAGAGACTGTCTGCTTGCCAGATTGTCAAATTCAGCTGAGGCCCCAATCCTACTGTTCCGACAGCGCAAGGCCCTTTATGGAAGTCAGACTGCGGTCCAGCATGTCCAGGCCCTGCAAATGGACTGCGGTATGGCAAGCGCAGCAGCAGCAGCTCCCAACAAGTTGGCAGTAGGAGCATGTCATGGGTCGGAAGGGCAGGGGAAGTTTCATGAAGGATCAGGGACGGCAGGGGATGGGGAGGGAGGGGTGGATCTTGGTAGCACCAACATGCACCAGATCCAATCCCCTCTTTTCCTGGCTGCCCCGCCCCTTTTATCACTTTGGATTTAGGTTATCAAAATGGCTGGCAGAGGTCCTAGGACACTCATAGCAAATTGGCAGCCTACCAAGCATAAGTAAAATAGTAAAATAGTTTTAATTAAAAAAAAAAACTTACTTCCTACAGTCTCCACTTCCGGATTCTAACCTCCATGTTGGGCCATGGAGAACATCGCCCATGTTCTCCTGCAGGTTAGGCTTTTGGCGCACTTCTCCTGGCTTCAGTTAAAGCTTGGAGAGGTACACAGGAGCTGGCAGCATCCTGACCTGCAGGAGAACACTAGCAGCATTCTTCTTGGAGGTAGGGTGCTGCCTGCTCCTGTGCACTTCTCCCAGGCTACTTCTTTTGCACCCCTAAGTGCTGCCTGCTCCTGTGCACTTCTCCCAGGCTACTTCTTTTGCACCCCTAAGAATTTTGCACCAGGGGCGACCACCCCCATGGCCCCACCATACCATGCCTCTGCATGAGGAATCTCTTCTGAATCAAATGTTCTTCCTGTCATTGAAAAGGTGGGATCTCCCTGATCAATTTCTGCAGCTAGCAAAGTGGCTGATCTTGCAGAGAATATCTAGGCATGGCACGGTACAGTGTATAGTGTCTCCATATCTGGCTATGCAGTGAATGTAACAATCCCATTTTGTGAAAGGGCAGAGACTGAGGGCGCAATCCTAACCAACTTTCTAACACTGACACAGCTGTGCCAATGGGCATGTGCTGCATCCTGCACTGGAGGGACAGTCATGGAGGCCTCCTCAAGGTAAGGGAATGTTTGTTCCCTCACCTTGAAGCTGCATTGCCCTTACATTGCTGGACAGTTGGTTAGGATTGTGCCCTGAGGCACTTAGAGTACACCTCCCTAAACAACAAGCAATGCATTGTGGGATATGTTAAAGCAAATGAGGAGGGAACTGCCCCCTAGGATATCTTTTTTAAATCACTCATTAATGATGTGTGTTAAGAACAACAAAAGCAATAAATGAGGCTATGTCTCATCTTGTTCATCACATCAGTAGACTGTAATTTAGAACTTGTGAGGTGGCCCCTGGTTAGTGCTTTGACCAACCAGGAGTTTGAGACCCCTGTCCCTCAGTTCTGCAGACACAGAGCAAGTTACTGTACCTTTATGGAAAAGTTGTAGCTCGCTGGAAGAGCAGCTACTCTGCATGTATGAGACCCAGGCTCAATCCCTGCCATTTCCAGATTGTCCTGAGAAAAATCCTGTTGAAATCCTGGAGCTATTACCACTCTGTGATGACAGTACAGACCTAGGTGGACCAATGGTCTGAGTGAGTCCACGTAATGTAGCTTCCTATGAATGTCTGCATTTGCTTCAAGAGATGGGGCAGGGCGAAGGGAGGATGTTCCAGCAAGTAGAGTAGCCAGGAGAGGAAGTAGAGCAATCATGCCGGATCTAACCAATGGTGTCATCTAAATGATTTAAGAACAGGTACTCACTTTTGATTGGCACGTGTTGGGACCCGCCCACCGGCAGTGACGTCATAAGCCAGAAGTGATGTCGCGGCAGGAAGTGACATGAAAAAAGCCCTTTTTGAGGCCTCAGATGATTTTAAACTGACCCAACAGTTGCAACAGTATTCCACAGCACCCCCAGAACATGTTAAGGAGGCCTGGCATCATGTTAAAACCCCAGAGCAACTCATTTTTCAGTGGCAAGGAAAGGAAAGGCTCCGCTCGCTGCCTGCCTGCCTGCCTGCCTGCCTGGCTCTGAGAACATGCAGGCAACTCAAACATGCAGGCAATTCAAATGTTGCAGGGGGCGGAGTCGACGAGTGGGTGGGTGAATGGGCGGGGCCAGCTGTAATCCTAGAAACCGGTACTCGCGTACCCCTGCGTACCCCCTGCATGACATCACTGGATCTAACCCTCCTGTCCCTCGGCCAAGCGGCCCTGTTTCAGGCCACTGCAGCCCATTCACACTTGCACCTGCTATTTAGCAGGCACAGGACCGAGCAGCCGTATTGGGGACATTCTGCCTCCTACTTAGGTTGGGATGCAGCACAGGCCAGCCGGCCGGCCTGCTCCAGGTTAGGACTGGGCTGAGAGTTTCTCAGTGGCAACAATGTAGAGAACAAAAACAGCAGCAAGCTGGACTTTGCAGGTTTTCCTTTTTCCCTCTTTCAAAAGAAAATGAGAGAGATAGACATGATAGAAAGGAATTAGCATTCCTCAATGGGAAGAAATCATATAATTAATTAAGAGCTCTTTTAATCCAATTAAGAGCTCTTGTACCTAATTTAATCATAATTTACTTCCCAAGAAAACCACTTCAATCAAGAGGCTGGAGGGATTATGTGGACAGACTATACCTTCAAAAATGCTTCCAAGGGCAAAGAGGTTGTAGTGACACATTTTCAATGATAACTAAAATATTGGTTTGAAGATGTATATTCCATCCCAAAGACACAGAGGGAAGACACAGAGACACCTGAGCTTTCTGACCGGAAGGTTTCTGACCGGGAGTTCAAGACCACGTGACAGAATGAGCTCCTGTTACTTGTCCCAGCTCCTGCCAACCTAGCAGTTTGAAAGCATGTAAAAATGCAAGTAGATAAATAGGGACCACTTCAGTGGGAAGGTAATGGCATTCTGTGTGCTTCGGCGTATAGTCATGCTGGTCACATGACCACGGAAGCTTGTCCTTGGACAAACGCTGGCTCTACAGGCTTAGAAACGGAGATGAGCACTGCCCCCTACAGTCAGTCACGACTAGACCATTTGGTCATGGGGAAACCTTTACCTTACTGCCAGTGGTGTCATCTAAATGATTTAAGAACAGGTACTCACTTTTGATTGGCATGTGTTGGGACCCACCCACCGGAAGTGACATCATAAGCCGGAAGTGAGGTCGTGGCAGGAAGTGACATGAAAAAAGCCCCTTTTGAGGCCTCAGACAATTTTAAACTGACCCAACAGTTGCAACAGTATTCCACAGCACGCCCAGAACATGTTAAGGAGGCCTAGCATCATGTTAAAGTGACCCAACAGTTCCAAAACCCCCGAGCAGCTCATTTTTCAGTGGCAAGGCAAGGCAAGGCTCCGCTCACTGCCTGCCTGCCTGCCTGGCTCTGAGAACGTGCAGGCAACTCAAACGTGCAGGAAATTCAAACGTTGCAGGGGGCAGAGTCGACGAGTGGGCGGGCGAATGGGTGGGGCCAGCCGTAATCCTAGAAACCGGTACTCGTGTACCCCCGTGTACCCCCTGCATGACATCACTGCTTACTGCACGTTTTTCAAAGGAATAAAATTAATATTTTTGAATACACATATGTTGGTTCCAACAGTGTCATAGACTGGCTTTATCTATTTGGAACCCGACAAATTTCAAAGTCAAAATAGAAATGTTACAATAGGGTCCAATTTATGCAGGGGGAGTTGCATGCCTTGCCAGTGCCAGGGGAGGGCAAGGTACGTATTGCCAACAGCATCCCGTCTCTGAGGAGCTTCCCAAAGCCAACAGCACCCCATCTCTGAGGAAAATGGTGGCCACGTTCTCCTGGGAGGAGGAATTCAGTGCATTTCTTCCCTGAGCTGGGGGAGGTGTGCTGAAATTGGTGGAGTGTCACCTCTAAAGAGAATGCCAGCTGTGTTCTTCTGGGAGGTGGGCTTTGGCACGTCTCTCTCCAGAGCTGGGGGAGGCAGACCAAAGTGAGTAGAGCCCAGCTTGCCAGCATTTTCCATGGGGGTGAGGCACTGCCGGCTTCAATTGAATTCTTAGGGGTGCAAAATTTTGTACCCCTAAGAATTTTGCATCCGGGGCAACTGCCCCCTTGGCCCCCACACTACGCCTCTGAATGTATGTTTAGTCTCTTTTATAAATAGCAAATGTGGGGTCATAAAAATCATAAAATTGTATTGGGGATTACTTTGCCCCATTGTGGCTTTGATCCGTACCACAGCCCTGTGTAATCTTTTGAGTTGGGGAGGGGGGGAAGCTTCAGTCGAAAACCAATGAAAGTTTTCTTCCCCAACTAAAAATAGTAGGACACCAGCGTGATCAAGACTCCGGCAGAGCAAAGCACAAAAGCCACAGTACCCTATCACCATTGTGGCTTAGTGGCATAGCTAGAGGGGGCGGCACAGTAAGTATGGAAGGCATCTCAATACGCCATGTAAGCAGCCCCTCCCACTTGGGCAGCCAAGGCAAATCGCAAGCACTCACCAAAAGAGGAGCCGTGGAGGCAGGTGGATGGCCAGCACTGCTTGGCTGTGATCCTTCAATCCGAAGTGCTGGAACTTGAGCTCAGTCATTTGCATGCAAAGCCAGTAAGCCAAAGGTTCTCCCTTCCCATGCTGTGTCTGTTTCCATCTTAACTACCTCATTGAAATGAGACTTTTTTTCCGCTCAATATACTGGCTCCTCTAAATAAAATGTATGCATCTTTCAGTGGCTTCTGCGATTACTACAATAACAACATTATGAAACTATTGATATTTGCAGAACAATGTAAATTTTATTTATCCTCTATCGATTACAGGATGACTGCAAATAGCTTTGGGATGGTTCTCCAGATCACAGCAACATTTTTTCTATTAACTTTTAACCTATAAGGGGCCAGTCCGAACACCTTAAGTCAAATTCAAGGACTTTAAATCATAGAGTTGGAAAGGACCTACAAGGTCATCTAGTCCAACCCCCTGATAACCTTTGGTGTATAACTACAGCCGGTCCTCCTTACCTGCGGGGCGGGCTTCTGTGGATGTGAATATCTGCAGATGCTGAGCCCAAGTCTGGAGGGCTTCCGAGGACCTCCTGCCTGTGAATAGAAATGCCTTTCAGTCGTGTCCTAGAGCACTGATGGCGAACCTTTTGGGCTCAGTGTGTCAAAACATAGGAAAATGCTTAACTTGACTCTGCTGGTGTGTCAACCCCCCTCCCAAACAAAAGAGAAACAATTATTTAGATCCATTTATTTAAACAAAAAATACAGTCCAATCATGTGTGATGTTACAGTATGTATTATATAAACATCAAATAATTACGAAAATGAATAAAACAAACTCAGTTTTTGTCAGGTGTTGGAGATCGCAGGTGTGTCACCCCAAACATCGTGATGTGTCACCTTTGACACGTGTGTCATAGGTTCGCCATCACTGTCCTAGAGGCTTCTGAGAAGGCATGCGTGACGGGCACTGCAGTGCTGTGTGGGGTCTCTGCCTGCCCGATCCAGAAGGCCCTATCGCCGGTTGTACATGTGTTCTGCCGGTGAAAATGTTGTGAATGTGCTGTAAAGCATGCCCACGACAATGTACTACCTGCAGTGGGCTGGCACTCAGCATCAGGTCCCAATGCGGGTGGGCGGGGCGGCCGGTGGTCCAGCTGTGCCGGCCACCAGTAAACCCATTTGGAGTGGGGGGGGGAGGCAGGAGGGGGAGGAAATGGACAGGGGAGGGGCACAGCAGCCCTGTGAAAGGGGTGGGACCTGGCAGTGGCTTCCAACACCAGGTCTTATTCCCGGCGTGGCCTGGGAAGCCCAACATGGGGCTGCTTGATTCATTGCTGACAAAATAGCCAGTGGGGAGCCGAGAATCCCATTGCAGGTGGATATCCCCTTCTCCTAAGGAGCCTCCAGTGGTTGCCTGGCTCCTGTGGGATGCAGCAGTCCCTTTTTGGTACCGCTGCTCTCTGGGATACGGGCAGTAGTGTCATTCATTAACAAGGAGACGGAACGCGTGGCGGGACTTACCCCTTGATTGACAGGGAGCCCGTGACGCGTCGCCGCCTGCCGTTCTGCCGCGGGGGCTCCTTCTGGGTGGCGCGCCCCTCCGCGGCTCTCCTAAGCACCCAGCGTGCCACCCAGGCAAGCGGGCACCCCCTCCGAGGCCAGGGGTGCCCGCGCGGCGCTCAGCAAGGCAGCGACGCGTCAGAACCAGGCAGCCAATCAGGCGGTAAGTCCCGCCTCGCGTTCCGTCTGCTCATTACTGAATGACACTACTGGATACGGGAAGTTCTGGATTGGGCTGCCTGGGCAAAATCCTAACCAACTTTCCAGCAATGGGACAGGTGCAATGCAGCTTCAAACATTCCCTTACCTTGAGGAGGCCTCTGTGATTGCCCGCCAACTGCAGGATACAGTACAAGCCCAATTGGCACAACTATGTCAGTAATGGAAAGTTGGTTAGGACTGTGCCCTTAATTATCCACAGAATAATCTTGGAACAGATACCCAGCAGATCTAAGGATCCACTGGATATAAAAAATTGTCCTGAAAAACCTTGTAGCATTATTTTACATATGCGTTTGCATATAATAAACAATCAGTGCATACATTTTATTTCAGGAGTATACACCTGAGTTGTTTCAGAAACCAATGATGGAGTCAAATGAATTGAGTTCAGAACTTCTTAATTGAATGCTGCTCAGCAAAAAAAAAAAAAAAAAGACCTTTCCCTTTGCTTCTAAATCTTCCGCCTGGGAATGTATCCTGGCAGGTCTGATCTGCCAGGAGACTTAATTAGGAGGTTTGCTGGTTTGAGTGTTAACAAAGACCCCAATCCAGAGAGAGTAGTATTCCACTGGGAATGTGGATGCATTCATGTATTCATTAGATAATATTTCACTCCAGTTTAAGCAAAGTGATACAATAAGCAACAACACAACAAAACAAATATGTGCATCATCTGTACTGTAAAAATGTGTGGAAGAATTTATGGGAGATCCTGCAGTGTAGCTGCGACTCTCATCGGATGATTCATTTTGGAATGTGCTTTGCACTGTGTTTGGGTTCTATTCTTTCTGAAAATAAATGTCCTCTTCCATAGGATTGGGCGTATACTTCCTCTTTCAATGCATAGGGATAAGCCCCAAAACTTCCTCTATAATCAAAACCAAATTGACTGATGGCCCAAGCCTAAATGGCAGCAGCAGGTTTTGTGATCCACTGCCATAGGCTCCCTTTGCAGTGGGGGAAAAGATTTTATTTGTGCTTTGGAGTTACCAGTGCAAATGACCAATGGCTCTACATGCATGTCATAACCACTATGACACTCTTGAATGGAAGGTGGTAGGGATGGCAGTTTGTGGGAAGATTGAGCTGGGCTAAGGCATGTAGAAGGCAATCCAAGGTTGGATCTTCGGGGCACTGTCAGCACTGATATCCAAACTCCCAGGTCCAGGCCTAACATGCCCCATTGGACCTACTCAAATTTACACCAGCAAAAGAACTGATATGAATCCAGGTATGCCCATTGGGGACCAGGGACACCGTAGGGACATGGTGGCACTGTGTCAACAAGGGACACCATAAAGTATATTTGGACCACTCTCGGAGTCAGAGAAACCAGTACACAGACGTACGCCATCCTCCCTGACTCCAAGAGTAGTCCAAATGCACTTTACAGTGGTTCTTATGCCGGTCAAATTTTGCTGGCCTAACTCCAGGTTAGGATTGTGCTCACTGTCTTTGTACGCTTCTTGAGGCATCTGGTGGGCCACTGTGAGATACCAGAAGCTCGACTAGATGGGCCTTTGGCCTGATTCAGCAGGGCTCTTCTTATATTCTTAGGTGTAACAGTTTCCAAGTCTAGATAAGGTAAATTCTTTCATTGCCATTGAAACCAGAACTGAAAATGAAACCAGGAGACTCTTTTTTTTTTCTTTTTTTGCAACAGTGAAATGTCACTAGCTAATTCAAACAACCTAATTCTCAAAGAATCCACCACACACATGTCAGTATATATTTTCATCCTGAAACAATACAAATGTTCCATTGCTTGGAGGAAAAAAAGAAAAAAAAAAGGTTGGGGATATATTTAAGTTGGAAGTGAATAACAAGCAGAAGATTTAGATAGTGACAATGCTATGAATATTTAAGTTCTATTTGAACGTAAGTGCTTTTGGCTGCCCGTCTTTGTTTTGCTATCTTTACTATGCAAAGATGAACTGGTACCAATTTGTCTTTATTAACTTTGGAGTGAGTTGGCTTGTTTTTCATTTGGTTGCCGCCGGGGGGGTTGGCTGTGGAATGGCGCGTTCCTGGCATGGACTGAGGTTATTGTATTCCCTGCCCTATAAGAATATGAGCCATAGTGGTGATCAGATCAAGCCTACAGATTACGGAGCTGTGTTACCAGGGCCAATGTACATGACTGGCATTCTGCCCTGCAGTGATGTGTACCAAGGTACTAAGCAATGTGCCAACTCCATGGACAGAGCTTCTAAATAGAAGGCACTGAGCTACTTGACTGGAGACTTCTCCCATGTGTGGCTTCCTCGTGCCTGGAGAGGCCAATGAAAGAGGATGCTGTTCTCTGTCCTGGCTAATACTAAACTTAGAACAAAGCTTTTTTTCTCCTTGGCTGCTGTTGGGTTACAAAAGAAGAAGAAGAGGAGCCTTCAAAGATATGTTTAAAGTTATTTCTATACCCAGCGTGTAATGAATCTGTGGAACTCATTGCCACAAGATGTGGTGATGGCATCTGGCCAGCTGCTTTTAAAAGGGGATTGATGGAGGAAAAGTCCATCACAGGTTACATGCCATGATGGGTGTATGCAACCTCCTGGTTTAAAACGTAGGCTGTTTGTCACAGATTTTCCATGGTATCATTTTGCCCTTGGCCCCGGGCTACACTTTCATTAGCTACACCACTGACTTAGCATTGTCATGCCAGTTCTGCACTTCACACTGCTCATCTAAGCAAGTGCTGTCGCACTGTTATTTATTTTGGAATGGGCATTCTTCTTGCGAGGTATGTAAGACAGCCAGTCATGTATAATGTAGGCAGTACATGACATGGCACCACGTAGCCAATTAAATTTGGCTATGTGATAAAGTTGTAAAGCCAAATCAGAGTGAGGGCACGGTCTCCTGCCCTCACTCTAAATCAGCATTTCTGTTCCATTTTGGAGATCTCCTCACCAGTTATTAAAATGGGGTGGCACTTGTGCTAGAGGATTTTAAAAAAAACCTCACAGCCCCCATTTTGACTCAGCCCTCATAAATAAGTCATCTAATGTGGCGGAGAAAGCATTTGTGTTGATTACATACTCCATAGTGTTTTGAAGCCCCACCGCCTTGCAGTTTAACGCTGCAAGGTTTTAAAATATTAATAATAATTCTTTGACTACAGCCAGGAAATGAGGTGCTCCTGACATGGTGTATGTTAAAGATGATCCTTACAATTTATGTAAAAAAATAAATCCATAAATAAATTATTTAAATGGGGTCCGCTCCATGAATAATTCAAAGTGGAATGGCAGACTTCGGCAATTCCATGACAGCTGTTTTAAAGGGGAAAATAAAAATTGGTCATTGCTTAAAGATCTTTGTAGACACATTAAAATCCAAACTGGCAGCTCGTGTTTTTTTATTTTCACAGACACTTTTGCACATGTGGACGTTTCCAGCTGGAAAACAGCTGCTGACGATACTCAAGAGACAGAAGCAATTGCGGGGACGTGTACAGAGTTCAGCACAAAGGGGACCATGTTCTACTAACCCTTAGCAGGATCCAGCATTTTTGCATCACTGCAGATCCCCTAAAAAAGGTGAGAATTAAAAAATAAACACTTGCTTAATATTCTCCTGGGAAGTAAGCAGAAAAAGAACAAAGACAATGATGGGGGCTTGCAGGACTCATTATTAATGGAGACATATCCACTACCTTCCACTTCCATTACCAATATACCTCCAGTAATGTCATCTGAAGAGGAAGGGGTTCAAATGGGGAAAATCAGGGGCGGGGGGAAAGCTTGGTTTCCCAAATCCAATTCCAAATTTAACTGCAGTGCTGTTCTCATCACTACTTCCCTTCCTTTCCAGCTTTAGGGTTTTCTTCTTCTGGCAGGATTGGAATCATGTAGCATAATGCATCACCAACACTGCTCTTTAAGTATGTGTCTATTTGTTTTAGAAAAAGTTCCATACCTCTTTTCCCTTCTAAAGGGAGGTGCACAAAATTAACAGCCCAATCCAGAGCTGCCTGACTGCCCGGGGGCACAAGGTCAGCCAGGTGGCTCCTGCTGCACCCCTGCAGTAAGGGCGCAGGGCAGGCAGGCGAGCGGTCTACGTGCTTCTGTGCATGGACTCACATGGAGGTTGGGAACCAGAAATGGGACTTGCTGCCCGGCCCACCCCGGAACGTCCTCCCACCCCGCCCGGAAAGGCCACATTACCTATGAGCGGTGCTCTGGGGCACCCATGGCTGGTGTTGCCATGGTGCCACCCTAGCGCCTGCGGTAACAGCTTACTGCCGGCTTTGGCGCCACTTTACTGCGCCTTGTGCAACACCAGCACAAGCAGTCTGCTCATACCACTCAAGCTGAAGGGCTCTGGGTGGGGCCCTAAAACAGTAAAGCCACATTTAAACCCAATAAATGGTGGCAGTTATTTTATTTATTGTTTATATTTATTTACCATATTTCTCCCCCACTTACTACATGACTCCTCTTGGATGCTAGGGCAAGGAGAGGTAAGGACTTTCCAAAGGGTAAGAACATAACCCTGTAGGATCAGGCCAAAGGCCCATCTTGTGCAGCTTCCTATACCTCACAGTCAGTGGTGTCATTCAAATGATTTAGGAACAGGAACTCACTATTGAGTTCAAATTCAAATGCTGGAAAAAAAAAAAAACCCGGAAGCAGCCACGAAGCCTGTTAGGATCTGGAATGCCCGTTCTGGTCCGTTCCCCCTGAATGACTTCACTGCCTTCTCCCCAGTGGGCTGCAGGTTCACCAGAGCAGCTGCTGACTCCACGTGTGTGGCTGGAGGGAGCGAGGAAGGGGGCTGTGCAGGACGGGACTTCCCCATTGCAGCCCTTCCCCCTTCACCCCCCTAGGAATCCGGAGTAGCTCCCTTTAACCCTCTGAGTGCCAGCCAACCAAGAAGAAAAGCTCTTTGCAGAGGAATTGGGAGGGGGGAGGAGGGAGAGTGAAGTGGGCGGAGTCAGCCCTAATTTTAACTAGTGGAACTGAGTTCCCCCGCATTCCCCCTACATGACATCATTGCTCACAGTGGCCCACCAGGTGCCTCAGGAAGCACACAAAACAGCAAGAAACTTGCATCTTGTTGCCACTCCTCTGCATCTGGCATTGTGAGGTAGCCTGCTTCTAAAACAAGGAGGTTGCACCACCCATCATGGTCTGTAGGCTGTGATGGACTTTTTCTCCAGAAATCTGTCCAAAGCAGGCTCCAAATTTTAGTGGACCCTCAGCAAAGTACCCTTGTGCCCCTCTGACCAGGGGGCCCCAGAATTTGCAAGGGGCTTCCCCTGGCATTCTTTGGGAGCTGGTATGTTTTGGGGATGCTCCATCACTGCCTTCAAGAGCTCCCATCCATAAATGGGAGTGAGGCGGCAATGACCGAATGATTTCCTTCACCAAGGGAGTCATTCTTTTAGCATGGAAGAACTGAACTGGGTTTCTAGCATATTAGTATGGTGCAAGAAGGGGAGATTTAGTTTTAGGTACTATTAGAAGGGGTGCAGAATCTATCAACGAACCTCATGTGTGCTCAGTAGGTGGCTGAAAGAGCAGTGCAAGTCAATAAAGGCTCAATCCTGTTGGGCCTCGGAACCAGAAGAATGTACCGTATTTCCCCAAGTATAAGACGCACCTTTTTTCAAACAATTGGGGCGCTAAAAACTAGGTGCGTCTTATACAAGGCACGTGCACCCTCGCCGGCTCTTTGAGACAAGCAGGAGCTCGGTTCTCCGTGCTCCCGCTTGTCTTAAAGGGCCGGGGGCAGCACTGCCGCCGGGTCTTTCAGGGGATCGAATGCACGTGCATCCGATCCCCTGAAA
>JAJKFI010000003.1:6294607-6358811 GCA_029204185.1 Lerista edwardsae | reverse complement strand
AGAGAGAGAGAGAGAGAGAGAGAGAGAGAGAGAGAGAGAGAGAGAGATGCATTTTCCTGATTTTGGTTTTATTTGATGCCCTATTGTGACAGCGACTGCAACAAAAAGAAAATGTTTTGTATTCAGTGAAATTAGTGAATGAACAGTACCTACAGTTCTCTTATAGCTCAGTTTTCCAGACTTCCACTCCCCCTTTTCCCATGGCTTAGAAAAAACTTTGCTGCAGGTCAGTATTATGAGCTTTCCCAGGGAACTGTATAGAATTCTGTATATCTTATAACTCTGTGCACTACAGCTATTAGTTACCAAAACCTGTGTAGACCCTGTATGCAGGAATCCAGTGGCTTAGCTAATGAACCTGCTACTTAGGGTCAAATAGAATTTTGTAGCCCCCCATCAAAATCAAATTTAATTAAGTAAATGAATAACATATTTTCTGGTTAATTGGCCACAACTTTTGAAAAATACAGATATTCCACTGTGGTTTGTTTCATTGCATTCTCCGGAAAGGTATATATACCTTGGTGGTATATAATAATATGGTGGTATAGAAAATATAGAAATATAGAAAATATGCAGCCATGAAATTAAAAGACGTTTACTTCTTGGGAGGAAAGCTATGGCGAACCTAGACAACTTAATCAAAAGCCAAGACATCACCCTGCCAACACAGGTTCGCATAGTCAAAGCGATGGTTTTCCCAGTAGCAATGTATGGCTGTGAGAGCTGGACCATAAGAAAGGCAGAGCGCCGAAGAATAGATGCTTTCGAATTATGGTGCTGGAGAAGACTCTTGAGAGTCCCCTGGACTGCAAGGAGGTCCAATCGGTCCATCCTCCAGGAAGTCAAGCCTGATTGCTCCCTGGAAGGACAAATCCTGAAGCTGAAGCTCCAATACTTTGGCCACCTCATGAGAAGAGAGGAGACTTTAGAAAAGACCCTCATCCTGGGAAAGATTGAAGGCAAAAGGAGAAGGGGGTGGCAGAGGATGAGATGGTTAGATAGTGTCACTGAAGCGATGAACATGAAATTGGGCGAACTCAGGAAGCTAGTGGAGGACAGGGAGGTGCTGTGGTCCATGGGGCCGCAAAGAGTCGCACACGACTTAGCGACTGAACAACAACAACAACATAGAAAATATGGTGGTATTATTTGTGCTTACCAGGTTTTCACAAATTTGGCCACTAGTGTCAAGCTCAGTTTGTTGCCCACCCTAAACCTTGTTGCCCAGTGAAAGCCCCCCCTGCACCCTCCTTAGCTACACCACTGCAGGAATCAACACAGCAATAAAAAGAAATGGTCCTGAATGCAACACAGGCAGGCCTGGTCCAGCATGAGGTGAGTTGGGACCTTTGCCTCAGGACCTCAGGCAGCAGGCTGGGGGAGGTGGGAAGTCAGTAAGAAGTGCTCCATGCCCTGTGCCTTCTGCCACCTCCCCCAGCCCACTGCCTGCCAGCTGCAAGGGGATGGGACGGGCTTATCTCCTTCTTGTACTCTGTCCAGCTCTGCTAGCAGAAGAAATACTGGGAGTAAAGCTAGACTAGTTTCTCAAGACAAGAAACAGCATCATGACAAAAGATTAGAGAAGTGGAGGAGAAAAGTGGGCGTGGCTTTCCTCCTCCGCCAATGTCCAGCTTGGCTGCTTCTTCTATCAGCTGATGGAGGGAATGCTGGGCACATTCCCAGCATTCCCTCTGCTGAACGCTAGAAGTGTGGCTAGAATGGTGGCACAGCAGCAACCTCATTGGACATTGGGGGAGGAAATAAGCTCTCTTCATCCTCCTCATGTATTCTCTATTCCACCACTGCTTCCAATTGGCCTGAAATTGGGCCACTCTGAAAGCAGTAGGCGATGCTGATGTCGTGCCTTTCTTGGGCCATTTGCTGCAGGTAAGTGGCGGGGGGCATAGCATGAACACCCCACAAGGACCTTGCGGAGAGGGGAGCTCAGCAAGGATAATGCAGAATTGGGCCACACACCTCCTAAGACTGGCTTTGTTCCTGTGCATATACACAGCAACTGTCCTTATAGAGAAGCACAGGGAATCCCACATGTGCAGGAGAACCATGTGCACTGCCTGTCTGGACAGGAGTCTAGACTGGAGCAGGTGTTCGCATCATCAGCACCATGCAAGGTACATACTTTTTTTAAAAGAGCAAACCTGCAAAGAAATTAACAATTTCAATCAAACTGATTGGATGCATAATCAGTTACAAGCACAGAGTCTTATTCAATCAGGTAACAGTTTCCTAATCACCGGCAACACGCCACACTATTTTTTTTTATTTTTTTTTTGCCCAGACATTGAATTAATTATTCAAATGCTAGCAATTAAAACATACCAGTTGCAGGCGCAATTCATTTGAAAAACAAAATAATTATGCAAGCTTGCCACAGGTCTATAGATCTATAAATAGGAGCCCGAATGTGTTCTGCATAGTGAACAGAACACATCTTAATTGCTCAGTGACATTAGCCAGGTAGGCACACTGTTCTGCATGCAAAAGACGCCTCCTAAATAGACTTGTGGGAACCTCGTTTTTATGGCTAGAAGGGCTAACCCGTGCCTGTGAATTTCTCCACGTTCATTGAAGTCCTTGAAACACATAAACGGAGCCTTAGGAAGAACTCGGTGCTTCCGGATGCCTTAGATAGTCCCTTTAGTAAGTTCCTGCTGCCTGCCACACTTTTGCAGGGAAAAATAAAAAGTTTTGAGATGGCTCTTTCCATCTCAATTTTTCAGACAGTGGCTGTTACAAGACTATTAAACGAAGGTAGCTTCCAGTTTGCTGTTGAAGAGACAGTTCATCAGCAGCATGTTTGATGCCAGCTCAGGCAGTCCTACCAGTTAAGGTGCAGCAACATCTGAAAGTTCGAAACGTCCCCCTAAAATAATGCATCCACTGAGTTGATTGTTCTCATCAATTTTCCCGGTGTGATGGAGCAATTCGCACTGGTATCTTGGAAAGAGAGGAATGTATGAGGGTGGCGGGGAAGCTTCCAAATGCCATTTTTCTTTCTGAGATTGCCACCTTGTTTCAGCCCAGCAACAAATTACTTCTGTTATTCCTCCCACTTTTCAGGTGGGCTGGATTTGATCCAAGCCTCCAGATGTTGAGAAATGCAGAGGAAAGCACTCTGCAACTGCTCAGGTGTCCTTTTATCCAATCTTTATATGTTCCAAGTAAAGGTCGAGTGATAAGAACATAAGATGAGTCCTGCTGGCCAAAGACCCATCTTTATTCTTTTATCTCATAGTGGCCAACCAGATGCCACAGGGGCACACAAGACAACAAGATACTTGCATCTCGTTGCCACTCCCCTGTATCCAGCACTCCGAGATAGCCTACCGCTAAAATAAGGAGGTTGCACCACCCATCATGGCCTGTAGCCCGTGATGGACGTTTCCCCCAGAAATCTGTCCCAATCCACTTTTAAAGACACCTAGGCCAGATACCATCACCACCTCCTGTGGCAAGGAGTTCCACAGATTAATTACCCGCTGTGTTAAAGAAGTATTTTCTTTTATTGTTTTATCTCCCAACACTTAATTTTAGTGGACGTCTCCTGGTTCTGGTGTTGTGCAAGAGAGAAAAGAACATCCCTCTATCTACTCTATCCAACTCATGCATAATTTTGTATGTCTCAATCATGTCCCACCTCAGGCACCTTTATCACAGCCTGAAGAACCCCCAATGTTACAGTCTTTCCTCATAAGTGGGGTGCCCCTACCCACTAATCATTCTGGCTGCTCTAATGAAATCAGTGGTTGAGCCTTAGAAAGGCCAGCAAGTCCTCCTGATGCCTAAAGCAGCATGCCAAATGCTGCTTACCCAATGGTGTGCTAGCCTCTGCTGCTCCCATTCTCCAATGTTCAAGCTCAGTATTCCCTCCCCTCCACACTTCCTCTTCCTCTCTGTCCCCATCTTCCTTTTCCAGCCCAGGGAGTGGAGGACAGGAGCAGCAGTGGAGGCAGGTTGATGGACAGAGGTGGCAACCACTGCTGCCTGATGTGACCAGTTGGCCTCATGTGTAGGCTGGCCCTGAGCCTTGGCACAAGATCAGCTCTGCCACTACTTCAAGATCTCTCAGAGACTGCTTTGTATCATCACCAAACTTCAATTCCCAGCATTCTGTGTGTGTACGCGTGTGTGTGCGTGTGTGTGTGTGTGTGTGTAATGACAAGTCATGTCATTGAAAGTATGAAAATCATGTATTACGGAAAAAACCCAAGGAGAGCTTTCTTTTATGTCCCCCCTCTTATGATTGCACAGGGGCAGAACAACATTTGTGAATAGCTACTACAGATTTCGGTCCTTCCATTGAAGCTTTGTCCGTGACATGAGAGATTCTATTTTCTTCCTAAACTGGAGAGGAAAAATAGTCTATAGACATTTGGATTCCTTCCTATACATCACTTGTCTTTGCACATTATCTCCCAGTAACAGCTGGCGACAGAGAGATTGTGCCTCTAGGAAAGTTCTTTTCCCCCCTCTTTCATCTGTTTCAGTTCATTTACCTCCAAGATAAAAGACTGTTTTGGTTGGTCTGTTTGCAACATCTTCTCCAGATCGTAATTTTAATCCATTCGTCTGGGGATATAGATCATGCTTCCTCCCCACAACCGTCCCCAGCTCTTTAAAAATATTTCCTTTAAAAACTATGGATCCCGCAGAATAGTATCATTGTTTTTGCTTGCTGTAGAAAGATTCCTTGTATACCCATATCATACCTATACATATATGCACAATTTTGAGAGGCGCTGTTATCCTTTGGTAGACCCCCTGGGTTGGTTTTTTTAAAAAGGGATTTTCTTCTCTGGCTATATAATTCTGATGCTATGCCCTTTGCTAAATCTCACTGCATACCTATACAGCAAACAAGCTTTTTTAAATCAGTCCCTTAAGAACATTTGAATATATTATCCTAATAGCATCCTTTGATAGTGTCATAAAAAAGCACCTATTGAATATTTATGGTAAATAAATATTTCAGACTATGTGCCTCTTCTGAGTGTGGTGGCGGGGTTGGTAGGTTTATGCTACAATGGTAGAATAGACTTGCACCAGCAAAGTAGCTGGCATAGATCCAATGAGACCCAGAGTGCAATCCTACCCTGGAGCTAGACTGTTACCAGCAGTTTGGCTGGCACAAGGACCACCGTAAAGCACATTTGGACCACTCAGAGTCCTCGAGGATGGTGCACATCTGTGTGCTGGCCCCTCTAACTCCTAGAGTGGTCCACATCAGAGGACTCCGCATGGGTGCAATCCTAACCTGGAGTTAGGCCAGCACAGTTAGGCCAGTGAAGTTTGGCTGGCACAAGAGCCACTGTAAATTGTGTTTAGACCACTCTTGGAGTCAGAGAGGCCAAGGCACATCCTCCCTGACTCTGAGAGTGCTACAAACACACTCTATGATGTCCCTTGTGCCAGCTAAACTTGCTGGCCTAACTGTGCCGGCCTATCTCCAGGTTAGAATTGCACCCATAATCACATTAGTATGTTCAGTTCTATTTGCATGCAGAGAGTCCTCTGATGTGAACCAATCTAGGAGTTGGAGAGGCTGGAATCCTAATTCCAGGTTAGGATTGCGCTCTATGGATCATTTATATACTGGGCAATAGCGTATTGCCCAATTTAGGCTTCAAACACGAGGATACTGTGACAGGTACTCATTGGGTTGTGCTGATTTTTGGCTGCAACCCTGAATCCAGTTATTCACAAGCATACTCTACTCAACTGCTATATACAGGCGTGCCCCAGTACCCACTGATTTGGTATCAGTCCAAGGCAACTGGAGAATCATTTCCTTGTTTTATTAAAAAATGCTAGAACTTGTGGAAAGTGGGTGTCTGTGATCCTGCTCCCCTACGCAGAGTCCTTCTAGTATTGTAAGTTGACGCTATTTCCTGTAGGAATTTCTTAGGAGACAGCCTGGACTTTGCCCTGGGGGGAGGGGGGGATAAGGTTAGGCTAATTAAGAAGAAGGTTGTTGCTTTGCAGGGTCGCCATTTGTTCTCTTTTCTTTAAGGTCTTGCAAATTTGGGTGCTTTACTTGGACAAGGTTTCACTGCAACACAAGGCCTATTACATGATAAATTGCTCCAACTGCCCAGTGGTCAGGTCACCTGGGCAGTCTTTTCAGATTCCTTCACCAGGAGGCCTCTTCCAACAACCGAGCTTGGGTGCAGCATACAGCATATCCTTACCTTGAGGAGGCCTGCATGACTGCCCCTCCCCACAGGGATGCAGTGCACACTGGTACCCTGACCTCGGAGCTGGATTGCATCTGCCCTGAAAGGTTGGATACAATTGGACACCCTAAGTATTGCTCATTCCCGCACTTTGAGTCTATTTCTGGGCTGGACAGATCCAGATTGTGTGTGCAAGTACATGTGTGGGGATCGACACATCTGCATGTGAATGAACACTACCAAAACACTACCAAAAGCCATCATGGAGACTTTTTATCAGAGCCTTCAGGAATTCCCAGCATTGCATCAGGATGGAAAAAGCATCTCCTGGAACAGCTTCAGGCAGAATAGGCAACATTAGATGGAGGGCATGGGTTATTTTTCTCAAAGATGCCTTAGGGTATACCCAGTAGTGCTATCCAGCCGGTACGCTGGGCAGGACTTATGTTTGATTGGCAGTCCGCCCGTTGCGTCACGCTGCGTTCTGCCGTGTTCCCACCGGGAAAGCGGCGGAAGGTGGCGTGACGCAACGGGCGGACTGCCAATCAAACATAAGTCCCGCCCAGCGTACCGGCTGGATAGCACTACTGGGTATAACTGAGAAAGTTGGACCAATATCCAAAGAGGCCTTTGGAGTGGCTGGTTAGGACGGAGGAGGTTATAAAAAAGTATATGATGCTCTCACTTGTAGCCATTTTTTGATATGATAGAATTTATTGTGAAACACGCAGGAGGAAAAAGATGAGGTGGGGGGAGCAAAGTATTACCAACTCTGAAAGGCTCTACTCCTGTACCTTTTGCCAGTGGCACAGCCAGAGGGAGGGTGTGGTAAGAACTACAGGCGCCACAATATGCCGTATAAGCAGCCCCTCTCACTCACCATTGGAGCCATTCCAGGCAGCCTGCATATTACTGTCGCTGCCCAGAATGGCTTCAAGACAGCAAAGGCACATTGCAGAGCCTGCAGTATTTACTGCACTGTCCCCTCTGGCTGTGCTACTGCCTTTTGCCAGAGTGAACACATTTAGAGTGCAATCCTAACCCACTTTCTAGCCCCGACATAGCTGTGCCAATGGGGCATGTTCTGCATTCTGCAGTGGTGTAGCAGTCACAGAGGACTCCTCAAGGTAAGGAAATGTTTGTTCCCTTACCTTGGAGTTGCATTGCCCTTACCCCCACACTGGAATGTTGGTAAGGATCGTGCCCTTAAGCTTTTTCTAATGTCATGGACCACCAATAGTTACAGCAGATCTTCAATCTTCCAGCGCATCACCTTTTTATGACATATCCTAGTCTTCGGTGCATTGTATTTCTGCATGATGGCTTTTTTTTTATAGACAAACCAGGAGCTGAAAGGGAAAACAGACCTCTCCTTCCCTGACAAGAGCAAAAATCCTACCTCGAATATCTTGCCTTTATGACTAGAACAGTCGTATAATTGTTTAATATCTCACTCTGATAAAGATGCGGCATTTAGTGGGGTGTAGAAACAGCCACGGTGTGAAACAAATGTCTCTAATAATGCCATAGGTTTCATCTGAATAGATGATATAATAGTAAGATATTGATTTCAAATGGATAAGCGCTAGTAAAACCAGCACAAGGGGTCTATTGATCACTAGCAGCTAAATGACCGTGAGCTGTGATAAAAATTGCCGAGTGGGGGGGGCCAGTCCCCAAATGCTGGGCTCAGACCCTGAGAAAAATGGTGTTTGAAAGAGACTTTGTATGAGAACTGCATGGTTGTAATACACCTCTGCAGTGGTGGGGGTCATTTGCAAAGAAAAAAAAGGCACTCTCAGCTTATTCATCCACAGAAAACAAGTAATCGAAGTGACCAAAAGGCGCAAGCAACTCCAACCAAATTGCAACAGATAATTACAAAAATAAAGTAGCTTTCTGGATAAACAGCAAATAGATCCTTTTTGACACTTTAATTACAGAAACTTAGAACGGATGCTGCTGTTGCATATGATAAATAGGCAATCTTGGGTTTACATCTCTCTCTCTCTCTCTCTCTCTCTCTCTCTCTCTCTCTCTCTCTCTCCCTGTCTCTCCCCCCACCAGCTTTTTCCTAATAAAATGTTGGTCGGATTCTTTGGATGGGGACAGTTCATTATTTTTAGGCAGCAAATTTTCCATAGGATAGTTTTGAGATATAGAAACTATCTTCTAAGAAGGCTCCCAGCCTACTGCATAAAAGGAAAGTGTTCTTGGTTGGAATCCGTGTTGGGTGTAGAACTGTACATTAGGCCTCTGGGCTTCTCTGATGTGAACGTAATGCCAAGAACAGTCAGATGGGACGTGTTGATGATGTTCTACTGTGGAAGCTGAGCAGGTCTGGCTGCAAACTGCTTGGAGGGGAACCATATGTAAGCTCCCAGTGCTCGGCAGAAAGATCACAGTATGGATATGAAATAAATATGGCGCATTTCCTTCTTAGCCATGTCAATCTGAATAGCATCTTTTTTCATGTTTCAGCCATGATTCATGAATATGTAATTTTATCTGTGCCAAATCTGTGAACTGAAAGAGACTCAGGGCGCAATCCTAACCTGGAGTTAGACCAGCACAGTTAGGCCAGCGAAGTTTGGCTGGCACAGGGGCCACCGTAAAGTGCATTTGGACCACTCTCAGAGCCAGCACACAGACGTCGCCATCCTCCCTGACTCCAAGAGTGGTCCAAATGCGCTTTACAGTGGCCCTGTGCCAGCCAAACTTTGCTGGCCTAACTGTGCTGGCCTAACTCCAGGTTAGAATTGCGCCCCCAGGTAATTTTGTTGCCCTGTTCACAGACCTCACAAAGGAACCTCCTCTTGTTGCCTCCTCCCTTCCTGAGATGAACAGGAAATGATGAACAGCCTAAAGAGGGAAATTTTTATTCTTCTACCACAGTGTAAAAAAAACCCCTCCCATTCCCAGCAGTAGCATGATCCTGGGGATCACTTAGGTGCTGCAGCCCTGCTCCCAACAACGACTTAGGTGGGTCCTTCCTCCCACTCTATCAGAATCCTTTTCTCTCTGCCCTAATATGTGTTTTGCACAACAAAAGTGATATGCTGGCAGTAAGACAAAAGCTAAACCATGCAGTACTCTCGGATTTCCAGGCAAATCAGGGATACATTATAAAAAAGCTTATTAGAAAATAGCTCACATGCAAAATAATCAAAACCTGTTAAAATATATCTGTGTCTTGGTTGCAGAGAGCTGGCACATGTCGCTCGCTCAGAGTAGCAATATCAGTGAGAACATACTCATCAAGTTACACATCAAAGCGAAAGCCTCTTCAGAAAGCTTCTCTTTTTTTTGATGAGACACCCATGCCTGCTATTTACATGAGGGTAACAGAGACAGCAAAAGGAAAGGATTTTAGCTCGTCTTTTGAGTCATTGAGTTCCTGCCAGTTACTAGCAGAGTAAGCGTCTGCGTTAATTTGCCGTAATTGAAATGTAGTTTGCTGTTTGCTATAGTAGCAGTCAAGCTTGCCAATATCTATCTATAGTGATATGGCTTGCAAATGCTTATCTTTGTGATAGAATTGGAACTCGGCAGCTTCAATATTTAATGAGGGAGGTGCCCCTGGGGAGCAAAAGTGGTACATGGAAAAAGGATGCTTTTGCTGCGCTGGGATTTGTTTGCTGGAACCACTGCTGTGGATGATTGACTGTGAAGTCACCCTTGTGCCTTTGAGAAACCGAAAAGGAAGTTATTTTGTGGTATATTTAGTTTCAGTTAGCAAAGTGATGTGGAAGAGGACAATCTGGACTTGAGAACTGTTTTAGGGCCTGATCCTATGGGCCACACACACTTCCATAGAGCATTTTCAACAATAGGGATACCCTGCTAACCATTTGAGAACATCAAAATGCCAGAAACAGTTGTCTTTGCTGCTTTGGTGCATAAAATAGGGTAACTTTAGCACTCTGAAAAAAAACTTCAGAAATATAGGATCATAGGATCATACATGTACAGAAACATAGGATCAGAACATACTTCTCACAGAAAAATTTCAAAAACTCCGGTGTTGGCAGGTTCTTTTAAGCCCCCTACTTACCACTGGTTCACAAATGCTACAATGGTTAGAATATCTTTTCAGACCAGCAAAATATCTTGTTTGGACCAGCAAAATAGTTTACATAGATCCAATGAGACCTAAAGAGGATGAAGAGGTTTACCCCAAGATAAGGGAATGAATGTTCCCTTACCTTGAGTAGGCCTTCATGACTGCCCACCACCACCAAATGATGTCTTCGTTAGGTTTCAGAGATGTACTGTTATTGAGCCATAAATGACTTCCTAATCATGTCTCACCATTCACCGTCTCACATCAGAGGACGCACACAAATAGAACTGAACATACTAATGCAATTATGGATCATTTATATACTGGGCAAAAGTGTACAGGCATGCCCTGGTTTCCGCCGGGGTTCTGTTCCGGACTCCCTTGTGGTTACCTGAAACCGTGGATACTGGGGATGCCTTTTTAAAGATAGGGGAACATCAGTGGGTTTGCTGCAACAAGGTAAAACCAATCTTTGTCTAATGTTCCCCTATCTTTTTAATAGTAGTCTCAGAGCACAGTCCTAACCTGGAGTTAGGCTGGCACAGTTAGGTCAGCAAAGTTTGGCTGGCACAAGGGACCCCATAAAGTATGTTTGGATCACTCTGGGAGTCAGGAAAGATGGCTGTGTTCTGGCCTTTCTGGCTCTGAAAGTGCAATCCTAAACTGGAGTTAGGCCGGCATAAGCTAAGCCAGCAAAGTTTGGCGGGCACAAGGTCCACCATAAAGTGTTCTTAGACTACTCTCAGAGTCAGGGAGGATGGCTCACGTCTGTGGCTGGCCTCTCTGACTCCAAGAGTGGACCAAACATACTTTACGGTGACCCTTGTGCTGGCCAAACTTTGCTGGCTTAGCTTATGCCGGCCTAACTCAGTTTAGGATTGCACCCTGAGAGTGGTCCAAAATACTTTATGGTTACAATTACCAGATACAGACTGAGACAGAGTGCCTTTACCTTTAACCATTGTATAGAAGAGGGAATTTTGGCAGGTTCAGCTTTTGAAACCCGTCCATGATGAGCTCCACCTGCCCAGATTCCCTCTTCTAAACCATGGTTAAAGGTAGAGGCACCCTTCCCAGTTGGTATCTGGTAACCCTACATACAAAGGCTGACCATTGAGATCAGTGAAGTCTACTCTTCCTGCAAGGAACTCTCCGGACTCTCAGACAGGGGTTTCTCAAGCCTGGGTATGCAACCACAGATCTTCAGGTCTCTACTCATTGGGTAAATTGGGCCTAGTTCAGGGGTGTCAAACATGCCCATAGGCTGGGGGAGGAGCCAGAGACTTGAACATGGCAGTCGCTTTTTATGAGTGGCTGGGGCTTGTGTTCTTTCCTGAATCTCTGCAAGGGGTTCAGGCCCAACTCCAGTAGTAGAACTGGGTTGGGGGTAAGCATTAACATCTAGCCTCTGGATAGTGGCCAACTCCGGAGGTGAATGATGTTTGCTTGTGCCTGGGAGCAGAAGAGACTCTGCCTTCTGGCAGACCGTGTGGACGGTCTCTGACTTGGAGAGTGACAACACCGGAGAGAGAATGATGGATTACAGCCTGGAAGGTCTTCAGAAGTCCCCCTAATGAAGACAATCGTGTGGGAAGAAGAAGTGGCGTGTAGGCGTAAATGTTTAACATCTTGGCGTGAGGTGCACTGGAGAGTTGGCTGCGGGCCGGTGGGGTCGGTGGAATTAAACCTGCTTAATCTTCAACACAAGATATCCACTGAAGTGCATTGCTGTTTTTTTCTGCTTCTGTTTCTGTTTTCTTTTCTAAATGCTTTGATGTGGCGTGGGAAGCTGAAGTATGGAATAAAAAAGTACGCTGTTTTATGCTGAATTTTTTGCTGCGTAGCAGTCTAAACATGGCGTCGAGAGGCGGCAGAAGATTTATTATTGGAGCTCATTTATTTGAAAACGGACAGTCCTATTTGCAGATCAAGAGGATTTATTAATGAGATAAGAGAACACAAAAATAGGGAGTATTTTGATTTGTATGTTTAAAGAAAGCTTGAATTTTTTACTGCGTAATTGAGTCAACATGGCGTTAATGAGAAGGAAACCGACAGATCTACAATCAAGAGTTGAAAGATGTTTGAAGCATGTTCAAGGACTTGGAGAAATGAACTTTGTGGAAGGACAAGAGGAATGTATTTTTGAAGATGGACAGCCCTGTCTGAATTAACAAGATTTAAGAGAAAGAGACTATGAACAAGATATTTTTTTATGGTCTGCTGACAAATACAGTGAGAGTGTTTATTGTCAGCAGGCTCCCCTCTAGTGGCAGGAGAGGGGAAGGTTTTGACCAGATGTTAATTTTTAATGATTTGTATAATTTTTGGCTTTTTATAATAAATGGGCGGGGGGAATTTGAGTAATGAAATTTATGATTTAAAAATTGAATTAATGGTATAAATAGAAATGAGGATTAAAAGGTGACAATGTTCATTCCTTCCTGTGAGATTTGTGATAGAAAGAAATGGTTAGCATTGAGCCTTGATCTGAAAAGCGATAATTGTAGGCTTGTAATTTTGCGTCAGATTATATAACTAAGCGATTATTTTCTTTCTTTTTTTTAACAAAGGTACGTGATAACTCAAGCTTACATTAAGATATGATTTTAGAAAAAAAAATGTTATTAAGGCCTAATGATGATTATGAAGTGATGGATGTCATGTTATATCTTTATGCTCCTTATTTTTATGGCGTATTTTTCTTTTTCTTTTCTGAGATGGGCTGTTTTAATTCTAATAGAATAAGTTTTGTAACAAAGATTAATTAAAGATTAAGATTGAAAAATAATATAAGCAATATGAATAGAGATGAAGAGATTAACAGAGTGCTAGTTTAAATAGTTTGACTTTCCAGCTTCATCTATGTTTATTCCATTTCTGTGCTTTATATAGTAGGTTCTTCCCTTTTAGTTTATTATTTCATTGACTTTTACTGAAGATTTGAATGAATAACGAAAATTGACGTAGTTTTGTGAATCATAATGATTGTGTCCTTTCAGATGGAATATATGATAATGGAAATTACTAATTTTTGCATTTATATGTTACTCTCGTACTGCCTCACTTCCTATTGTTTGACCCTATGTATACCCATCCTATGTTACTGACTATCCTTTTCCTGTATCTTTATAATTATAAAATCAATAAAATCATCTTCAAAAAAAAAAAAAAACACATGCCCATAGGCTGAATGCAGCCCCCAGAAGCAATTTATCCAGCTTCCGTTATAATTGGGCCCAGGTCCGGCTCCAGGAGTGGTGGGGCCCAATGTGGGGCATTTCTGTGGGGGCCCCCACACTTCCCACAGGGTCCCCCACTCACCAAGAAGAGCACTTGTGGTGCCACACACAAAGTGTGGCACCTGGAAATAGTTCGTGGTGACAGGTTGATGTCACTGCCAATTGCTTCCGGGAGGCCCATTTTGGGCACTTCAGAAGCTGGGGCAGGTGAGAGGGCCCAAAGAAAAGCTGCTCTGCTTGCCCCACTGACCAACAATCCTGAGAGATCCTGACTGCAGCAGGAAGCAATATGCTTTCTGCACTGGTGGGGGTCCCGCCACAGGGCGGGGCCTGATGTGATGACATTGGTCACATTGGCTTAAGGCCAGCCCTGATTGGGCCGTTCCAGTTTGATAATTGTGCTCTCTCATATCTTGAAAATAAGTACAAGATTTGCATGTTTTCTGTCATTTAACACTGATGAGTTTCTATATGAGAACAAAGTGCTTATTTCTGGCCGTCTACTTAATGATATCACTTCTGGCCCTCAGCAGGCACCATGAGTGATAACTTCAGCATTCTGAATGAGTTTGACGTCCCTGGCCTAGTTTGTACATACAGCCAAATCAATTGCACATTTCTGTGTAGAGTAGCAAAGTATCCCTCTTGACATGCATTATATTACAATTTGGGAGCAATGTGTGATCAGCCAGAATAAAGTTTCATCAGAGGCAGGTGGATTTTTCCTGGACCAAAAGAAAAAAAATGCATGTATTTACTTCCAGCTCACTTTGATGCAAATATTAAATCACATCACTTGTGATTCAGTCCCTCGTCTCTGTTTTCAACAAGCACACATTATGTTTCGTTGAGCAGATTTGAATACCTATGCCTCATCGCAATCATAAACCATATTTTCCTGTCCTTAATTAGGCATCATTGGAAAGAAAATAACATGAGGGTAATAAAAACAAGTTCTTGGTTGTAAATTCAACCCAACTGTTTCCTGTCCTTCTGTCTCTCGTTGCATCTGAGAATGTCTGCAATCTTGTTTGAATATAAATATTGGTGATGAGTGAACTACATTTGGCTTGTCTCAGTTCTTGCTTTTTGCAGTATTTCCACTTGAGAACTTGGGGGCGGGGGGAAGAGCTAAAATTCTTTTTAGCACTTTCATAGCACTTTGGGCAAGTAAAAAGCAAGTGGATTGGACAATCCTCCTCCCCCAGCCCCCTTTGATCCCCACTTTCCCTTCTCTTTCTCCCAAATGAATCTAGCAGAAGAGAGGGCCAAGGAGTCCTTCCTGTCACCACTGCCCCTTTTACACCAGAAAGCTGGCAGAAGGAAGGAACAGATTAGCAGAGGAGGGAGGACTGAACTGCTGGTGGTAGTGATTGTGATTGGCAAATGTCAATAGGAGGCAAAGAGACTCAGGGCGCAATCCTAACCTGGAGTTAGGCCAGCAAAGTTTGGCTGGCACAAGGGACACCGTAAAAGATGTTTGGACCACTCTGGAAGTCAGAGAGGCCAGCACACATGTGTGCCATCCTCCCTGACTCCGAGAGTGGTCATAAACCATATTTTCACACTTTCCTGTGGCCCTTGTGTCAGCCAAACTTCTGTAATCCCTTAACTCAGTACTCAGCAATTCAAAGTGCCCACATCTAGGTATTTTAATCCAAGCAAGAGACTAACCACCCTTGTTCTATAGAACAGGGGGCTCTGAATTCATGCCTGCAGGCCAGATCTGGTGTCCTCCTGATTCTTCCCTAGCATGTGCAGCATTTTGTGTTCCTCCAGGGAAACCACAAAAGACCCCTACTACAGTTCCCAGGGGTCTTTGCAGCCAGCTGCTTCCAGGGTCTACCACCTCAGCATGCTGTGTGCTGAAGTTTCACTCAGAGGCAGTTGCTGCGACGACTCCTGGGAGCTGTACAGTACTAGGGTTCTTTCGCGGCTTCCCCAGCAGAATGCAAAGTGCCTTTCAAACCAGGGAAGATTTTCCACTCTGCAGCCGTGTCCACCTTGGAGACCGCTGCTATAGAGCACTGACAGCAGTGGTCTACTGCTGCCAGCATCGTAAAAGGCACGCTGTTGTCACACACTTCAGCGTGTCCGGTGCAAATGGCTGGAGGTCCAGGTGTTTAGCAGCAGCTCCCAGACACCAGGCTGAAGCAGGTAAGCAAGCAAGCAAGCAAGCAAGCAAGCAGTATTTATATACCGCTTTTCAACAAAAAGTTCACAAAGCGGTTTACAGGCAAAAAAATAAATTTAATTGGCTTTATTTTAAAAAAGTTAATAAAAAATAAAGTTAAAGGCAACGAATGGAGCAGTACATGATGGTTCAAGAGAGGTTTGGGGCAGGGGAGTGCTTCAGGGCCAGCTGGTGTGGATTTGGGCAGCAGCAGCACCCGCCAGGATACTGGCCCTGTTTTCTCTGCCCAACACACACACACCCCGCCCAGTGGTGTCATTCAAATGATTTAGGAACAGGAACTCACTTTTGATTGGCACTTGTTGGGAACCCGGAACCAGCCACGGAGCCCGTTAGGATCCGGAACGCCCGTTCTGGTCCGTTCCCCCTGAATGACATCACTGACCCCGCCTCTCCTCAGATCTATGCCAGCAAGATAGCTGACATAGGTCACAGGAGACCCTTTGACGGCATTGCAACTTATGAAAAGGTATGTTGATTTTACCTCTTCTAGGCTGTCTGTATGTCACACCCACACCCACTCTATTTGTTAAATTTCTTTTTTTAGGTGTTTAATAAAGTGGTTATATGTTGAATTCCTTGCCTGCCTCATCCATGTTCACTGATAACTCAGTGGATTGCCATGTCTAATCACTCACAGGTTCATTACAATGTGATTTTAAACAGGAACCATTGGTTCTGTATCGTCCTGAAAGGGGAGGTTCTTTTTCCCAGATGGTACCTCCCGTCCCCGTCCCCCCCCGCCCCCGCCAGGTCCCTGATTTCCTTAGCCTGGGATACTGGCAGTGGTAATATCTACCAATTCCCCCCCCCACTCATTCTGCCACTGACTGAGTGAATCAGTGAAGAGGAGAGCAGGAAGGGGGCACATTGAGCTCTAACCACTACACACTTCTACCCTTGATCAACCTCTGACTTCCCTAACAGCAGCGTTTTGCCCCAAGGCCTCCAGCAAGGCATGTTTGACACACGCAAAAATATTATATTGAAGAACTGTTGACGGGCAGCCATGTCAAACTTGGGATTGCCGCTGCCCAAGTTTCCTTTTGGACAATGGGAGGCGGTACAGGTAAGGCCCACAACTGTGCACAAACTTCCTTATAATGCTGCTTTCCCAAAGCTGAGAGCTGTTCAACCCACAATGTTGACTTAGGTTTGCCTTTGACATGTGTGAACTTCTTTTGGGGGGGGTAGGGGGTGGCTTGGTTTTTCATTGTGAATTATTGACAGCAAATTCCTGATCTGGCTGCTGCTCAGAAATAAGGATATTAAGGGCTGCTTTAAAGGCTCGAAGTTTAATTCTTCAAAAGGGGAAAGCTCCTTTGCTGCTTCAGTCAATCAGAATGATTAACTGCTTTAAAAGTGATCTCCTTTAAATGGGGAAAGAAAAGATTTTGAGTCTTCCATGATACCTGGCTCTCTTATCATGACTCTTGTAATTAACTGAAGTTCTCCAAACACCATAAGGATTCAAATGACTGATTTTATATATAAAGGTTATGTGAATTTTGAAGTTTTGTGGAGTTTTTAAACACATTGCATCTTTATATAACTTCGTTTTCCACCAACGGCTTAGTCCCATTGACAGCCATTGGACTCTGGTGTGCTGCAAGTTAGACTTCCAGCTCCCCATGAAAATAAATGGCAAAATACTAGTTAGGGCTCAATCCTATAACGGTGCTGCTGGGCCAACGCAAGTCACTTGCATGGGCCAGCGCAGTTGCAAATGTCCAGTGATGTCATTCAGGGGGAACGGACCAGAACGGGCGTTCCGGATCCTAACGGGCTCCGTGGCTGGTTCCGGGTTCCTGACAAGTGCCAATCAAAAGTGAGTTCCTGTTCCTAAATCATTTGAATGACACCACTGCAAGTGTCCCATAGGGTATGTCTGCAGCAAGGAAGAGGGTCCTGGGCCACCATGCAGAACGTCACTGGTCCAGGGACACTGGTAAGCCACCCACACACTGGTCAAGGCGGGGGGGAAGGTGGGAGGGAGACAATGGTTTTTTTTGCTGGCAGGCCTGTGGGTGTGCTGCTCTGGGGAGCAAGTATAGATCCAGCTATCAGGCTGGATCCTAACCCCCATCACTGGCTGTGCAGCCTGATCTGGTGCTCAGATTTGCACCAGCAATTTTGCTGGCGCAGATCTGAGCAGCCCCATAGGGCTGCCTGCGGCTTACCCCAGGGTAAGGGGCAAATGTCCCCTTCCCCCACTGTGAGCACCAGCTACTGCCTACCCTGCATAGGATGCAGCGCAGGCCAGGCAGCCTGCCTGCTCTAATGCAGGCTAGGATTTGGCTGCCTGTAGCTGCAGATTGTGTGCCCAATGCAGATTCATGAATGCAATATTACACTCTCATTTATTTTTAAATTTTATTGAGCAGCTAACGGATGCTCAATAAAATTAAAAAATAAACAAGTGTAATATTGCAATTGTAAATCTACATTGGGCGCAATCTGCAGACACTAAGGCTGCAATCCTATACACACGTTCCTGGGAGTAGATGCCATTGAATACAATGGGACTTACATCTGAGAAGACATGCATAGGCTTGTGCTCTTAATGAGTGCACACAAGTATACAAAGAATAGTTGCTTGCAAAAACTTCCAACGTCAAATAACTTTTGCTTATCAACAGTAGCGTGCCTAGAGCGGGGCAGGACACTAGGTTTTGCAAGGTGCCTTACCTTGTGGTGCAAACCACTCCTCTCCCTTGCTGTTGTAGCCATTACAGGCAGTTACGGACCCAGCCAATGGGCTGCCCAGGGACCAAGAAGGAGGAGCGCTGCCCCCTCCACCGATTCCCTGTACGCCACTCCGCCACACCCCCACGCCATGCCAGGCTCCATATCAGAGCTGTATGGGGGCAAGGGAGGGCAGGCCAGCCAAACACCGCTCTGAATATAAGAAGAGCCCTGCTGGATCAGGCCAAAGGCCCATCTAGTCCAGCTTCCTGTATCTCACAGCGGCCCACCAGGTGCCCCAGGGAGGCACAAGACAACAAGATACTTGCATCCTGTTCCACTCCCTTGCACCCGGTACTCTGAAGTAGCCCACCACCAATGTAAGGAGGTTGAACAATCCATCATTGCCTATAGCCCACGATGGACCTTTCCTCCAGAAATCCGTCCAATCCTCTCTTAAAGCATCACCACCTCCTGTGGCATCACCACCTCCTGTGGCAAAGAGTTCCACAGATTAACTACCCGCTGTGGAACTCTGAGAGTTGCCGCCTTCCTCCTGCTTCACGAGCGCTGCGCCCGGGGCATTTGTCCCCCACCCCCTCAATGGTAGGATCAAGACTGATTCCAGGCAGTGAAAGCAATGAGGAGGAGACAGTGCCACATTGCTTTCACAGCCTAGAATGGGTACAATGGTGAGGAAGAGGAGTGGTTTACATGGCAAGGGAAGGCGCCATGCAAAACCCCTCTAGGGACACTACTGCATTTCAGAATCAGACACCTGCATCCTCATAGTGTTAAACACTATGAAAGAAAGAAAACAGTAATGTTAAATTAATAATACAAAACTTATTAAAATATATTACATAGGTATTGGAAAGACAACTTGCTAAAGTCAATACTTTTCATTTTGTAATTAGAAAATTCGTTGTTGTTTTTCTGACCTTGAATTGGACAGTTTAATATTTGTCACAGTGCAACCTTACACACTGCTACTCAGAAGTATGTCCCATTATATACAATGGGACTTACTGCCATGTAATTCTTATATAACAAGGAATATTAAAGGATCCAATTCAAAGTCAGAAAAAGTCTAATTATGTAAAAGTATTGAATTTATCACACTGACAGTTAACACTCCTATTTAAAATCAATCAATGAGAATTAAGATTTATGTCATTTAATCATACCTCTCAAAGCCAAAGTACAGAAGAGAATTCCACAAGGCTCATATTATAATGTTCTATTTTCACAAGCTGAGTTCTGAAATCATGCCATCCATTTTGGGTGATGTTTAATTCCAATTTTAATGTCCATATTAATAACTTAAGGTAACAGCGTTCCGTGTGCCTTGGCATATAGACATGCTGGCCACATGACCACGGAAACTTGTCCTCGGACAAACGCCGGCTCTTCAGGCTTAGAAATGGAGATGAGCACCGTCCCCTACAGTCAGTCATGACTAGACCATTCGGTCGTGGGGAAACCATTACCCTTTACTTAAGAAATAGTTATCCTATGATCTGGCATCCCCATCTCCCTTCTCCGTCATGATTAGCATGGACCTTTCTGGTGTCGATGCATATCCCTTGGCCTGCCCTTTGGACCAAGGCAGATTTGCCTACTCATGAGTAAACACACAGACACTTCATTTTAGTTTCCATAGGGCTCAATGCCATTTCCTTGTCAGCTATCAGCTTGTCAGTTTCACAACCCACAAGCCATCAGGTCGCAACCAGTGGTGAAATTCAGCCAGTTCTCACCTATTCTGCAGAACCGGTTGCTAATTTTAGGTTGGGAAAAGGAAGAAAGGCAGCGGATGGCCCTGAAGACCGCCCTGAAGGACACAGAACTGGTTAATTTATTTGAATTCCACCACTGGTCGCAACCCATTCCCAGTTCGGAACCACTGGGCTACACTGTTTGCATGGAAATGTTTTCTTTCAGCAGCGGTGGTTCTCCAGGTCTCATCCAAGGATCTCTCCGATGCTTCTTGCTTGTGACCCTTCCGCTGGAGGGGCCCACGGTTGAACTTTGAAGCTTATACTCAGGGACAGCCCAAATGATATGCCAAGCAAACCACGGTGAATGGGCTGCAATTCCGCCACCCGCCAAACCAGTGTGCATGTGCAAGCACCTCCAACCCACACACAACTGAAAAATCCCCCTTCTTTGTTTATTGATGCGCTGCAGCTTTTTCAAAGCTGGGTGGGTCCCATCAACAAGGATCAGCAAGGAGGGGAAGGGGGCATGGCCAGATCCCTCACGGCTTGGGGGAGAGGCAGGGCCGTGGTGGCAACCCCAGCACTGACAACCTCCTTCCAGCCCCATTGTCAAGACCTTGGTGGTCTTGACAATGACAGGCAGGCCCACACCTGACCTCACCCACTTATTCTCCTTTCCTGTACCTCCATGGTAGTTGCTCTGTACTTTCAAATAGAGCAGTGAAATGGTCAGAAAAGAGATGCTGGGGGAAGCATCATCATACTCCCCGCTCCAAGGAAACCACTTCCTATTTTGAACAAGAGCAGAGCTTTTCCTGACTTCCTTTTGCCAGCCCCTCTGCTGGTGTCTTTGAAAACACAGAGCAGACAAGTAGACCATAGAGGTGACAGATGAGCAGAAGCAAGGAGAGCAGCTCTGGAGGTGGCCGATTAGCTCAGGGGGCTTCCTGTGCCTGTGCCGATACACTGCTCAAGGCAGTCCGTCTCACCCTGGCCAGCCCTGCATATCCTCTACTAGCAAGTTCTGGAGGGCACTTATGGAATCAAAGACATCTCTGTCCATCCAACAAACACTGAACACCAGACCTCTCCCTCTCATAAAATCACATTTTGTAGCAAGCTGCAACAGCATAGCTATAGTGGGCAGTGCAGTAAGTATTACAGATGCTGCAATGCACCGTGTAACCAGTTCCTCCCACTTACCATCAGAACCATTCTGGGCAGTGATGGCAATGGTGGCTTTGATGGTGAGTGAGAGGGGCTAGTTACATGGCACACTGCAGTGCCTGCAATACTTACCGTGCCAAGCCCCTCCCCATAGCTATGCTACTGTCAAGCTGATATATGCAATCGTTTGGCATTGTGTATAAGGCAGGAAATGGTCCAGTAACAGGAGGTAACAGAAGTACAAATTCCATTAATTTAGACTTCATAAAGCTGGGGAGGAGTGAGTCATGCTGTTTGGGAATTTCAAAGAAATGGAGGAGTCTTTTTCCTTGTGTGGCTGGAGAGGCTCCTCAAAATTGCCAGCCCTATTTCAGATGGAATATGAATGAATGATTAAAACTTGTCAAAAAAAAAAAGAAAAAAAAAAAGCAAAACTGCTGACATAATAAGCTGAGATTTATATGAAAAGGATTTTTTCCCTCCCCGTCTCCAGAGTATTGGAGTACTTCATCCATTTTCATAGACTGCATTTTCAACTCAAAAGTATGTAGTTCAAAAGACTCGAAAGCTTTTAAAATCACTGACAACTTATGCGAGGGGGTGGGGAGGAAGTGAAGAAACATTTTAATCTTCTTCCCACCTGCTTCCAAGGGGTATGCGCGGTGCTTCAGCTGCACAGCTGTTTTGCCTTGTAAGACATGTATAAATTAAAACTCAAAATGTTCAACATTCACAATTGGTTTGACCTCTCCCTCTCTGCAAGCATATGCCTGAGCAGCTACATGCCACATTTTTTTTCCGTTTCCAAATCAGTTATCTTTTCTCATTTATTCAAAGCTGCCTTTTCTGCAGTGTTCCAGTGGGGGGGGGGGAGAGAAGCATTTTAATTAACGTTTGAAAGTCGACAGTCGCATTCACCATTTTTTGTGACAGGGGCAGAGCTGTGTGGGTAGCCATTTCATCCCCTTTGGAAGCAAAGGCTTTAGGGGTATGCAGGGCTTTCCTTGAAGCAGAGGCATAACCTGGGTGGAGCCTGAGGGGCATGTGCCCTGGGCGCTACACTGGGGCATGACTGCACCCAGGTTTCACCCAGTTACCTTGAGGAGACTTATGGGTAAAAACAGGCAGCTGACAGACTCTGTATGGAATATAGCCATCAGTAGGTTTTTGTCCCTTTTTGTCCCCCAGCTTCTTGAAATTGCCAAAATGGCTTGCAAATTTTTTGGTGAAACTGGGACACATTTTGATGCAGCCCGACCAATAACCTTTTCCTGATTTTTGAACAGCTGCACAAATGCCAATTGCAAACTTCAAGGTGCTGCTGCCAGAGATGACACAAGAGCCCAATCCCAACCTGTGCTGGAACAGGGAGCCCAGCTGACCTGCCCCTTCCTTTGAGGTGGTGCAAGGGTAATAGGCTACCTTAGAATTCCAGATGCGGGGGAGTGGCAGTGAGACACAAGTATCTGGTTGTCTTGCCTGCTTCCTGAGTGGGCCACTGTCAGATACAGGAAGCTGGACTAGATGGGCCCTTGGCCTGATCCAGCAAGGCTTTTCTTATGTTCTCATATTCTTCTTAAGCCCCATATCCAGTGTGGGGTTGGGACTGGGTTTAGTGCAACTTGGAGTAAGGGGAATTAATTTCCCTTACCCCACGTTGCACAGCAGCCTCCTCAATAGGGCTATCTGGATCTGCGCCAGCGAAATCGCTAGCACAGATCTGAGTGGCTTGTATATGGTCGACCAGGTTGGAGACAGGGGTTATGATCCATAATAAGTGCAAGAGGCCCCACCGCCCCCCCCCCGCTGGGGGGGCCTCAAGGAGCCCCCCCCCTGCCTTCCCCCTACTCCGTTCCACCCCCCCCCCCCGCCCTGCCTTCCCTAACCCTCCATGCCAGCTTCTCTCAGCTGGCATAAAGTTATATTCCCAGGGCGGCACAGAGGCTGGATTTGTGCCCGCCCAGCCTGCTCCCAAGTCGGTGCAAACCTGCCTTATGGCACATTTGCAACACTCCTGGGCCAGCACAAAGCACTTGTTCCAGCCTACATAGTGCTTAGGATTGCACCCTGAGAGATATTCGCATTTTGTACAAGTCACATGTATTAATCTTTCCCTTTGTAGTACACCCTGTGTTTGGCACACATTGGGACATCGGACTTTTAAAATGCAACTTGTGACTCAATGTGAATTTAACGTTTTCTTGCTGTAGAGACCTACGGTGAGCAAGTCAGGAAAAAATGATCCAAACAGGTGTCCGTCCCCCCCGAAGAAAGTGAAGTGACTGCTAGCTGCCAAGATCAAGGATCTTTGGCTGTCTTTCTTCCAGAGTTGGCACTTTCATTCCCTCCATCATCTGGGTCATTTTGTTTTAGCTGTGTTATTCCAGGAGGCTGCAGCTGGCATGCCATTATCTTGCTTTTCAGCTTCAATGCCACTCAGAGCCTCTCTCTATTAAACACAGACTCTTCGGTTTAGGAAGAATCATCCTGGGTGAATGTAAGCACAAGTTCAACATGACTAACTGGCAGCTCTTGTGCCAAGCAGATACCAGGTGCAGCACTATCAACTTAGCAACTCAGTTTCTTAAATCTGCCTCTGGTCAGCTTTTTCTCCTTAGCTGTCCTTAGGATGTACCTACTCAAAACAGCTTTTCAGTTCGTAAGCAAGGCAAATCAATACTGGACTAGAGAGGTGGTGCCACATATGTCATCTTCTGGGGCCTGGGACCTGTGGTCCAAGTCTACATGTGATGGATGTGGTTCACTCAGCTGCTGTGACTTGGACAGCAGGTAATGGATCTGCTCTGAAGGCTTGGGTGGGGTCCTGGAAGCCAGGGGGTGTTCCAGGGGTCCTGGAAGCTAAGGAAGTGCAGGGGGGTGCAATTGCTCTGGGCAATGAGCAATAAGCTAAGATTAACATTAGTGGCCAAAATTGTAAAAAATCTTGGTATGTGTGAATAATACCATCATGTTATGTACCATTCGATGAGGAATTTAATGCTGAATGCAATGAAACAAATCGGGGTGCCATATCTTCATTCTATCAAATGTTATGGCCAAAAAAAACCCAAGAAAATGAAATAAAGCTATGGCATCGCTTCTTGTTGTGACATCACTTCTGGGGCATCCTTTTGCCCTCTGCACTGGGCTACACTTTCATTAGCTACGCCAGTGCTGTGATCAAGTTTGATTGGCTAGTAGGGAAGGAGTAAAGGAGGGTAGGCATGAATCCAGGCATCTTTCTCTCCCCCTTCCCACTGTCCAATTGCACTGATCATTGCAAGGGGGCATAGGAGGGGGAAGGCATTACATGCTCACTCTCTAGCCCACCTACCAGGGGGAGAGAAGCCACATCAGGTCCTCCAGTGTTCCAGGCCCAATAAGTTGGGAAGAAGCCATGTGGGGAGGGGGGAAACAGTATCATGGAGGGTCCATTTTCAGAGGATGAATTTGCTATTAAGGGAAAAAGGATAAACTGCAGCTCAATACTATGCATGTTAACTCAGAAATAAGCCCCATCATAGTCTGGAACTTCCTTGCAGATAAATGTGCATAGGAGCCTTAGATAATTTTCTGTAACTGGAAAATCGAATGAATAATTTCTTTGCAAAAGACTTGCAAGCATAGCACAAGCAACAAGCCAATTTTCTGGAAACTCCTTACTGTGACATCAAAAGAAAATCAGAGTGGCAAGAACAAAAAGGCTATTTTTTGATGATCAACTCAAAGTCTTGGTGCTCAAGTCATGTAGACAACAGCATGAGTCAACAGAAAGACAACAAAAGCACCTAGCAGAAGGCTTCTTCCTGGGACAATTTTTCATAACCAGAAGTAAATATAGGAAGCCAACTTTTTTTCTAGCCCATCAGCGGAATAAAAAAAACCTTCATTAGTTGAGACAAATAGGGATCTGCTGAATTCCCATGAATTTCAATTTTTGTGTCAAACTGGGCATTTAAAAATGTTTAAAAACAATTTTAAATAATGTTGCATCAGCAGAATAACAAATATAACATACTGTTGTATATGTTCATACATCTATCTTATTGCAGGAGAAGGAAATACAATTTCATCAGTTTGAAGTTACTTTGATCTTCAGATAATGATGACCAACAGCAATTCTAATGCTTGGTTATTACAAAATAGATACACAGATGGTTTAGTGCATTTCCTTTCTTTGAATCTGTGATAGTGATGAAGCAGATCAATTTGTTCAAAAATATATCTATATTTGGTATTCATATTGCATTTAATTTTAGAGTTGAAAGATCATCATGTAAGTGCCACTGTCCTTTTCAAGCCAATCTAATACAGATGAAACTTTGTTCATTTCCTTCTAAACATTACTAGGCTTTTAGCTACCACTAGAAAGAAAAGGCACTAGTTATTACAGATAGAACAAATTCTTTGTCAAACTGCAATCCTATGACTGTTTACTCAGAAGTAAATTCCATTGCATTCAATGAAACTTACTCCTAGATGTGGGTATAGGGTTTCTACCTACGGTTGCAATCCTGCGTACACTTACTTGCAGTAAGGTCGGATTCCTATCCAGCTTTCCAGCACTGACATAGCTGTGCCAATGTGCTGCATTCTGCGATGGAGTAGTAGTCACAGAGGTCTCCTCAAGGTAAGGGAATTTTGTTCCCTTACCTCTGAGCTTCATTGCCCTTGCACAGGTGCTGGAAAATTGGTTAGGATTGCACCCTAAGTCCCATTAAACACAGTGGGGCTAAGTAAACACATACAAGTTTTGTGCTGAAACATATTAAAAGAACTTCCTTTGGATCCAATTTAATAGTGAATCCAGTAACAGCCGGAATAAACTAATTGAGTTCAAAATTATTCAAGTTTTGATGTTTACATAATTTGTATATCTGTTTGACATGGGAGAATAATGATGTCCAGGACACTCAGCAAGAGGGGAGGCACTGACCTCCTCCGGCCCCATCCTGGACCCAACACTGCCATGCCCAGCAAGAGTCCTGCAGGGACAACACTCATGGGTGGCTAACAATACTAGCATAAATACAAAACTCTTCAGGAAGTACAATACAGGCATGTCCTGGTATCCGCAGGGGATAAGTTCCTGGGCCCTGTGTGGATACCTGAAACTGTGGATAAGAGGGAACCTATGTTAAATATAGGGACGTGGTGGCGCTGCAGCCTTAAACCGCTGAGCTGTTGACTGGAAGGTTGGCAGTTCGAGACCATGCAATGGATTGAGCTCCTGTCACTTGTCCCAGCTCCTGCCAACCTAGCAGTTCGAAAGCATGTAAAAATGCGAGCAGATAAATAGGTACCACTTCGGTGGGAAGGTAGCGGTGTTCCGTGTGCCTTGGTGTATAGTCATGCTGGTCACATGACTGCAGAAGCTTGTCCTCGGACAAACACTGGCTCTTCGGCTTAGAAATGGAGATGAGCACTGCCCCTACAGTCGGTCACGACTAGACCATTTGGTCGTGGGGGTTACCTTTATATTAAGTATAGGGTTCTCCTCTGCCCCCAAGCAAGAAGATTTTTTATCAACCCATAATAAGAATCAAGGAAAAATAAGCATAATAAAGGGGCACTGACCCATGGATAATTGAAACCTCGGATACGGAATCCAGGGTTATGGGGACCCACTGTATACAGAGATCAATGCACAAATAGGCATTATCCTCCATGTGATCTGCATGCTTCAATTCCTCTGAATGCACCAGGGTTTTTTTTTCTTCCCCTTTATGATTTTTAACCTGAGGTTGCTGATCTCAGAACAAGAGCAAGGAGTGCAATGCATGTTGCCTTTCTCAGGCTGGGATTTCCATCCATTTTCCCTGCACTGCCAAAGTATTCCGCAGCAATGTTTAGGTCAAGATACATCCAATTTGCCAACGAAAGCTCACTAATTCTATTGAGCGTCTCAACTTCCATTGAAATTCCTCACAAGCAGAATCTTCCAAATGCACATTAAAGATTTTGCTTTAGGTGAGGAGAAACCCAGGGGCAAGAAAGCTTTTCAGAGCTGGAACGGCCTCGATTAGAACCTTGTAGCCAAGCTTCCAGACCAAAGCAAAGCGAAGTTGCCCCAGTTGTCCGAATCAAAAGAACAAACCTTCAAGCCAATTTGTCATGAAATTCTGAGTGGCTTATTACCAGTGGTGAAATTCAGCCAGTTCTCACCTATTCTGCAGAACCGGTTGCTAATTTTAGGTTGGGAGAGGGAAGAAAGGCAGCGGATGGCCCTGAAGTCTGCCCTGAAGGAAATAGAACCGATTGTTAATTTATTTGAATCCCACCACTGCTTATAACACTATCCAGTAAACCCAGGAGTGTTAGTTGCCCTTACTCAAGGGAGATTGTTAATGGCCGTGAATTCCCAGTCTGCCAAGCAATTGACAGGAAACTCACACTTCCTTTAGTGCTAAACAGCAATCCCAAGGTTTCCCTGGGAACATTACACATATGCTTGGATTAGACAGCAAAACACTGCCAAAAGTGTTGCATCAGCATCAGTGCTAAGTGCATTGAGTTGCCATTGGGAACTCATTCCAAGTCACATTTTACTAGTGACCTGAAACCACGCTCCTTCGCGCTTCCTAATATCACAGCAAATTATTACTCTTGCTCAGCAGTGACTGGAGGCAAAGACAACTCAGATACATCTGCAGTAAGCCTGGCAGGGAGCTCTCTAGGGCTGCTGTTTTCAAACTGCGTACTGGGAAACCCTGGGGTTACCTGGAAGCTAATCAGGGTCCTCAGTGAGCAGATCAGTAATGATGATCTTCACAAAGAAAGACAGTGATCGGGGCCTTTTCAGCATAGAAAAATGAGAAGTAAAGGAGGGGGTGGAGGTTTTTGAAACGTGCATGATGTGGAAAGATTTTTTTTGCTCCCTATCTCATAATACTAGAACACAATGGCTGTCTTGAACACCCAATGAAATTGAGGGACAGTACAATTAGGACAGATGGTTGTGTTCTATATTAATTTGAATGTTTTTAATTGTTCTTTATTATTGCTTGCAATTATTCATTTTTCTTCCATTTCTTGTTCCCCCCCCCCTACATCTTGAACGCTCCATTGATTGCACTTTGTACTTGCTCCATTTATTCAAAGGGAAAGGCAGGATATACATCTTGTACATCTTCATTGCCACAAAACGTGGTTAGGGTCACTAGCAGCACAATCCTATGCAACTCTATTAAGAAGTAAGTCATACTGTGTTCAGTGGGACTTACTCCCAGGAAAGCATGTATAGGATTGCAGCCTAAGTTTAGATAATTTTAAAGGAAGGGGCTAATTAAATCCATGGAGAAGTGGGTCGTCAACAGCTTCCCATCATAAGGACTAAATGAAAACTTGCTGCTTAAACTGAACACAAGCAGCTGCAGCTGCAGCCCACAAGCTATCTGAGTCCAGGACCACAGAGTCTGTCTCCCGACTTCCTGCCGCTGCCACTGCCCCGACTCACCTGGAGCCTTGCATGACTTACATGTGCTTTGCAGACCCTCCAAAGACGTACAGAAGCCTTTGGGAGACCTTTAAGTGTTACTTCTGGTTTTTGGCAAAAACCAGAAGTAACACAAAGGCTGCTGTAAGCCTTTGGAAGTCCTGCAGATGCAGCATGTAGTATGCCCAGCCCTTCGGAGGGACCCAAAGTGCAGCTGGCAGTGGATCAGGGGGGGAAGGCTGGCAGCAGCACTCAGGTCCCTGTGACCCCCTGGACCCCCCCCAGTAGGTCTGCCCAGTACTGTAGGTCTGCCCCTACAAGTTGGGGAAGGGTCTGCTGCAGGGAAGGTTTATGCCCTACCTGGAGGCTTCTCAGAGTTACCTGCTTGGCCACTGCACAAGGGAGTATGGTGGACCAGATGGACTAGCATACTGGATTGAAGGGCTCTTTGGATGTATTTGCAGCTTGCCCACCATTAGTCTTTGTTTCCTAAAATCTGGAGAAGGACACCTGCATCAGATATGCTCTACATTTACAGCACAACCTGGTTAAATGCATGACTATGGTGAAATCCAACACGAACCTAGTAAGCCTCCTACTATAAGACCCAGAATCCTCAGAAGCAGACTGGGGATCCTAGCAGAAAGGCTGAAACACTCTGGAAATATAGAAAATATATATTTTTAAAGACCTTTGGTTGGAAATGTACCTGAGGAGGCCTCCCCTCCCCATTTTTTTTTGTGTAAGATATGACAATGTCTGTATTGCAGAAGATTGTGGGCAGATATTATGTGAAGAGAGGCATTACATCTGTAGGAGTCGTGAAGTTAAAGCGTTTGATAATTATCTGCTATTTTGTCTTTTTAACTTGCGAAAGGAGACCAAAATGGTTATCACTTTTTATTGACAGAGTGAGCCACTGGCATCCCCAGTCAAACACTAAATTTTTAATCAGTGGCAATGATATATCTGTTGCTTTAAATGAGTATCGTATGCATATCGGGCACCTAAGGCTGGCATCGATTTTATCAGAACAAATGCTGCCTGCTGTGGATATGATATTCCCAAAGGCATTTTGCCTCTATAGTTATGATCTTTTTTCACTGCTGGATGCTGGTTACTCTTTTAGGTTGGCTCTTATATTGCCTTTTTATGTGTCACGTATGTCGTCGGAGCAATTTTCCACGTCAACAGTAAACTTGACATGACTACTTAGACCTATGTTTTAAAAGGAATTCTTGAGTGCATGAATTCATGAGTGCAATGGCAGTCTCCAACCATTGGCATCGTGGAAAATGTGGATAGATATCCGAGAAAGATCAACAGTGCAAGCGCAATCCTTATTCTCACCTCCCTTCTTCTATCCTCTTTTCTTTTTGTAGAATAAGGCTTCACAGTGCTGGCCCCAATTTGGGCCACGACGTCTCCTCGAATCTGCACCTGCTGTTTAGCAGGCACAGATCCGAGGAGTCCATAGGGGAGGCTGGTGCCTCCCTTACAGCAAGGGCACAAACATGCCCTTGCGCCTGGGAGGCTTCAGCTTCCCAAAAGCAACCCTGGATATGGCGCTGGCCGGCCAGCCTCACCATTCCAGAGCTGCTTATTATTGCACTGTGGGTGTGCTTAGGGCAGAGGCGGAGGAAGGGTGTAGCCCGGGGTGGCACGAGCCATGGGCGCCAGCAGCAGCAGGGTGGCGGGGCGCCATTGCGCGGAGTCCACGGACTAATCTGCATGCTCTTTGCCCTCCCGCCTCCCTGGCATTCGTTCCACTCCAAAATGGAGCTATTCCGGGCGCAGGGAGGCGTGGCTGGGTGACGCATGGGGCGGGGCGACATGCTGGGGGTGCAGTTTCGTCGCCCTGCCATGGGCGCACTCGGGGCTCCATTCGTCCCTGGCTTAGGGTTGGCTGAAGAATAGGCCACTTCCAGATTAAGCCCACCTTCCAATGACAAATTAACATCCATGTGAACTCTGGCCCTTATTTCCAGCACAGACAACTAATATCTTGATATTTTTGCGTTCAAACACACAGAAAGGATGATGTGACAGAATGCTGCTTAGGTACCTAAACAACAAAATCTCTGATCACCTTTGGAGCATGGGGAATAGAGGATATTGAATTATTTATTCTTCCCTCCTGGTCTGGATTGAAGAAAATGCTTAAACTGAATAATCTGTGAAGCATCCCCAACATCCAGAAGAACCTCATTTATTTTATCAGGTTTACACCTAGCAAAATGATTTTCCCCAATATGCTCCTTTGTCCATGCTACGCCTCGTGTCAGTGTTAAGCAGGAAAAATGCATTTTCACTTTCTTAAATGGAAAATCATTATACAGCTCAACTCTTTTGGCCCTGAGATTCTACAAAACACTGAAATCCATATTCAATTCCCTTCATGTGATCCAATTTGATGCAGAAAGTAAATAAATTTACATTTCAAGCCAATCTTGCCAATTTTCGCAACTATTCAAAGGCAGACAAAGAATTATGGATGCCTTTTTAATGAATCTGCAGTTCGAATCAAACTCAGATGGTAAAGTCTGTACTTAAAAAGTTCTTGCACCAGCAAAACCAGCCTGTTTTAAATAAGGCTTACTGATTCCTTTGCCTGAGGAAGAGCAAACCTGATGCTTTCCAATGGCACCTTAGCCCCAGGAAATTCAATGATACAGTCCTTTATTCTGACCAAATTTAATAGGCTGTACGCCTCAGGCAAGGGTTGCATCAGCCCTTGTCTATCTAAGATTTCTATCCATATAAAAGCAGGGGATGAGGATTTAGAGGGATTAGGGGACAACTCTTGACTCGGGTACCCTTAGAAAAACTTACCTATACTAAAGATTTAAACTGGTTGAACAGTAACCCCAAAGGTCTGGGTTTGGTTTGTGCAGAGGGAGCATCATCCCTAAATTCACCATTGCCATGAGACATTTCCCATGACATCCCAAAACTGATATACAGTTTTGTGTATTCAGAGCACAGATAGAACTGTAGAGGCGGTTGTGGGGGAATGCCAGTCTCCCAGAAATTTCTCTTGGCAGTCTGTTTCCTGCTATTGGCTCTGTTTTCTACAGTCTCTCTGCTTCCCTAGAGCCGGAAGCAGTTTTTTCTCCACTTCCTGGCTGAGTCTAGAGTCATCTACATACTCCACAGGAACCTCCTCTGAAGGCATAGCGGCATTTTTTGAGTGGCATTTTGATTACAAGATGCTTAGAAGAAGAAGAAACAACTGAGGATGTGTATTTCAATCTTGCTCTACTTGCGATATTTGCTGCCACAAACATTACAAATTATAAACTTCGTAAACTAGATCAGGTGTCAAAAACTATGGCTCGGGGGCCAAATCCAGCCCACCACAAGGTTTTATCCAGCCTGCAGCAACTTATTTGACATTTTTACTCATTATATAGTATTTCTCAGTTTAAGCATGGCATTGTTTCTTGGTAAATGTCACATTTCTCTTTTGTTCTGAATCGTATCATGCTGATTGCAAAAAAGATCCAAGTAAAACTTGTTATTCGTTTAAATTTGATTCATCCATTTGTATAACTGATGTTTTTCGGCCCACCAAAATCTGTAAAATATATGATGTGGCCCTCATACTAAAAAGTCTGGGGACCCCTGAACTAGATAAATGAGAGAAGGAGACTCAACGGGCATCACAGGGATGTAAGACTTTGCAGCTCTGTAAACCAACACCTCAACAGAAAATGTGCTCTGTAAGCTAACACCAGAAGCAACACGGCTGAAAGGGCCATTTGAGGATATCCCATTTATAGGTGGGGGGGAGAGATAAAGAGCTTCCAGGGGCTGCATTCCAGGGGCCTTACGTTTGACACCCTGGCTTGGATTCCACTCTCAGGGCCAAACTTCATGTGAGGAGCTAAGTCAAAGAGCATGTGATTTCTTTTATTGGAGTGCGGAATTTTTTTCATGAAAGGGGCGAGGGAGTCACTTTACCTATTTTCTTTGATGCAGCATTGTTTGCTGGGCTGCTACTCTGGGCTGCCAGATTCCTTCAACCTTCAACATTACAGGACGCTCCTGCATACAAGCGCGTGGTACATGGGTTAGGGTTATGTCCTGGTAATGACACTAAGGGGCGCTTCCACACAATCTCTTCCGTTCTAACGTTACGGGCAATCCTATAGCATTTGCGCAACAGTGGGGGACTGATGTGCCCTGATGTGGGGGCACCAATGCACTGATGTGGGGGCACCAATCTGCACCTCCGCGTCAGTGCTCGAGCAACAGGACTGGCGCTGCAGGCAGTGCCGGCCATGCTGCACCCGCGCTGAGCCTCTCTCGCACCAACTGAAGCTGGAAAGCGCAAGGGAGGCGCCTTGCCAAGGTTGCACGGGGATTGGAGGGAGGGAGGGAGGCGGGGTGGGATTTGGGCAGGACATGGGCGGGCTTGGGAGGTGGCCATACGGCCACCTCCTAAGCCTGTCCGCGAGGCCGGGCGGCCCCGATTCAGGCCGTGTGGTCTCCTCGGATCTGCACCCACTCTTTAGCGGGCACAGATCCAAGGAGCACATAGGAGCACAGATCCAAGGAGCACATAGCACGCTCCCTTGCTGTGGGGAGGCTCCAGCCTCACCTATACTGTGCTAGGATATGGCATTGGCTAACTGGCCTCGCCATTCCAGCACAGTATAGGATGGCGCCCTAAGAGCGCAATCCTGAGCAGCACCGGACTGTCGAGACCGATGGGCCAGCACTGCATCCTGTCCTGCTCAGGAGAGGCTGGAGCCTCCCCACAGCAAGGGATAGTTTGCTGCTATCAGGAAAAAAAACCCCATGCAGGAGCAGAGACAGTTATGGTTCCAAAAGAAATACTTTGTCACAGTTTTACAGGTGTGCATATCTTCTGACAAATCAGAGGCTTCTACTCAGTGGTGTCATCTACTCTCGCGGAGACGGAACGCTGGGCAGAACTTACGTTTGGTTGGCTGCCTGCCCATTCGCTTCTACCGCCTTCCTGCTCACCCAGGCACCCAATGCGCCCCCCACCCATTCCCCCCCCGTGTCCATCACGGAGCTGGGCGAGCAGCGGTGGGGCGCGGCGACCAAGGGCAGCCCGCGGGGCAGGGGGAAGGCGGCGGAACCGCACGGACCAGGCTGCCAATCAAACGTAAATCCCGCCCAGCATTCCGTCTCCGCGAGAGTAGATGACACCACTGCTTCTACTACTTATGGAACAGAGAACCCTACAGTCATTCTCTTCGTGTAGGTGTAAAATCAGTAGTGACTGTCATTGAGAGGGAAGGTTCCCAAAGTTGCATCCTTCTGTGGTCAGGGAGGGATGAGGAAGAACGATGCATAAAGGAGTACACCTCCAACAAAGATGGCAGTAAAGAGGTCTCAGGTTCCTGGACAATATACTACCCCCAAAGTCCTGCAGACAGCATTGCACATTCCATATTAATGTTAAAGATTATTGTATAGATAAGTATTGTGAAAAGCCCTGATTTCACCTTTCTGCATGTTTTACCTATTTTTTATATTTTTGCATATTTTTACCTAGTTTGTCCCATCTGATAACCTGAGGAGGTTCCTATAGTCAGTGGATCAGCATTCTCCAGGTATGCCTTAGAGCACAATCCTAACCTGTAACTCACTTAGGCCAGCAAGGTTTGTAACCCCCTAACACAGTTAGGCCAGCAAAGTTTGGCCAGCACTAGGACCACCGTAAAGGGTTTGGACCATTCTCAGAGTCAGGGAGGATGGCACATATCTGTGTGCTGACCTCTCTGACTCCAAGGTGGTCCAAACATAAGAGGGCCCCTTGCGCCAACCAAACTTTGCTGGTCTAACTGTGCCAGCCTTACTCCAGGTTAGGATTGCGCCGAGTTATTCAGGTGCAGTCACCACTGTTCCGTTGTTGCTGCTGCTTCTGAAACTTTTTCTTTGGACCAGCAGGCAACTTCTGCTTTGAGCCAGCAGTGGATGGGTGCAGACTGCCAGTAGTGTTGCGGGGGGGGGGGATGGTAAGTACTGCAGGTGCTGCAATATACCGTGTAAGCCGCCCCTCCCACTTACCATCAAAGCCATTTGGTTTGGAGAGCTGGAAAATGTGCAGGAGACACCATTTGGTTTGGAGAGCACCTGTGCATTGCCGTTGCTGTCCAGAATGGCTCCAATGGCAAGTGGGAGGGAAATCCTACACGGAGCATTGTGGCATCTGCAGTACTTTCCATTTCCCCCCTCTAGCTACACTACTGGAAATCTGCACCCATCCATCCAACTACCACAATGAGTTTCCGAGCATGTTATACCTAGAAGATGTTCTCACATGCATAAAGAACCTCTGAATCCAACCTAGATCTCAATCCAATTTGGGTGGCTCTTCCTCTTCTCTGGTGGACTAGCCTTGCTTAAATTTCCATTGCCCTCGCTTTCTGCAAAATGAGTCGGAGGTACAAACATTTGCTGATATAAATTTCACTCTGATCAGTCAACTAGGATTCTCTCTCCGCAAGGGAGCCACAATTGATTCTGCATCACACAAACTGCAGGTTCCACTTATCGACCCATGGGCAGTGTAAATGAGAGCTAAGTTTCTCCACCAGGGTACATTTCTTTATTATTGAGCCTGCACGCTATAAAGAAAGTGATTAATTTTCTATCCCCACAGTCTCCTCTTGGGTTTCGATGCCACAGCAACAACACCTAGAGGGTGCCATGCTGAATGTCAGAGGCTGTCATTTTATCTTAACAATGAAATCTAAATTTTTTACAAGTCCCTTGACTTCCATTGACTTGCTATTAATAAGCAGTCATCAGTCCCAGCAGCTGGTATTCTTCATTCCCTTGCGATGGCGTTCAAGTGATAAATTGTTTAACCTTGATGGAACCTAGCATGCATCAGCGACACATGAAATAATAAATTAATGAGTTTCATTTCTTCAATTAATGTTGGTTATTGCTTCAGCGGTGTCCTTAGGTGCAGCTTTGGCTGTTCTTCCAGCCGTCGTGCCAGTTTTGCACTGAAATCCTGCGCGAGCTCAGAGTTGTGCATTAGACATTATGGCGAAAGAAAAACAGAGCCAAAAAAAAAATGAGAGGCTGGCAGCAGATCTAACCTAATTTACTTTAAAATGCCATTTAGCACAGGAGCTGTTCAAAGTCACATTCTACTGACACTGGCATTTTTGAAAAGTGCTACTTTTTAATCAGGTTAGGATTTTTTAAAAAGTTCTTTCCATGTGAACTGGGATTTTCTCCGTTCCGAAGCTGATATTCTTACTGTGAATTTACAAAAATCATTCAGACCAAGAAGCCTGTTCGTTCGGATACAGCGATCCCTGGTGATAAAATCCATGGAAAGGACAGGGAAGGGCAGACTGGGGGAGGTGTTGCGCTACATGTCAAAGAGGACATTGAGTCCAATAAACGAGAACCATTCAGATTAACACCTCCACATAATCACTGTGGGTGGAACCACCAGGCCTGAAAAGCAATTTAGTATGTACTATTCCCCCCCCCTCCAGAACTGAAATTCTGATAATGATCTTGAGACAGAGGAAGAAGTGAGAATGGCAGCCCAAGGAGAAATGCGTGACATGTGATGATTTCACAACCATCCTCAATCTGACTAAGTAAACGGACATTCAGATTGAAACAAAGAGAACCAACATCTAGATATGATCAATGACTGTATCTTGGAACAATGATTCTAGTAAAGCTAACTAGATAGAAGGTGACCCTTAACTTAATCCTGAGCGGCAGAGGCATATCTACAGATGTGCAAGTAGGATGTATGCCCTGGGCACCACTGGAAGGCGGTGCCGGATCACAGGGCTGCTGCCACTGCCTCCTCCTCATGTTTCAGCAGCCCTGTGGTCCATGGACACCCCATTCATTCTTCTCTTGAGGTTCTCGTTGAATCTAAATGGCTTCTTTGAGTCCACCTTCCCTGCAGAAGATCAACAATATCAGTTAAATGTAACATGAGATGATAGGTAACAAGGGATCAGGGCTCACTAATTAGCCAGGTCTGTTGCTCTGCTAACATGTAACTTGACAGTACAAGAGGAACATAAGCTGCCCCTTATGTTCCCCTTATGTGGGACGTGGTGGCGCAGCGGGTTAAACCACTGCTGCTGGGCTTTCTGACCGGAAGGTTGGGCATTCAAGACTGCGCAACGGAGTGATCTCCCGTTGCTTGTCCCAGCTCCTGCCAACCTAGTAGTTTGAAAGCACCTAAAAATGCAAGTAGATAAATATGGACCACTTCGGTGGGAAGGTAACGGCGTTCCGTGTGCTAAGGCGTATAGTCATGCTGGCCACATGACCACGGAAGCTTGTCCTCAGGACAAACACTGCCTCTACAGGCTTAGAAACGGAGATGAGCTCCACCCCCTTCAGTTGGTCACAACTAGACCATTCGGTCATGGGGAAACCATTACCTTTACCTTTATGTTTCCCTCATGCTGAGCTGGACCATTGGTCATGCACTGAGTGTACCCCAGGGCAGTGGCTCTCTTAAGATTTCAGACAGGAGTCCTTCCAATACAGGCTGCCAAAGTAAGACCTTAGGGACAGGTCCTACAAGACCTTAGGGACAGAAGGGCACTCCCTACGTAGGAGGGGAGCCAGGGTCTGCTGGGCTGGGCATTGGCTATGATTGCACAACTGTCCAGGAGCTCACGAAGCCCCATAGCTGGCAAGTAGCAGCATCACAAGTCACTCAAATGAGTTACTCCTGCAGGCACTGCTTTTGTCCACCCTGCCCTTCCACAGTTAGGCTTCCTCAGAGGTGCCTGTGATGGTGCAAGAGTCACTGACAATGCCTGGGGGTCGGAGGGTTGAAGCAGTATCTGCCACCATTGGATGTTCCTCCTTTTTGCACTGAAGTAGGACTGTGCACAATGCACTCCTTTGCTTTCCCAAGTGCCTGGGAAAGTAGAAGAGCAGACTCTGACAGAGGCTGACAGCACCCTGGCAACACTGACAGTAGAAGTGCCTGCCTGAGCATCTAGGGAAAGTACAATGGTGGGTTTGAGCCACTCTTCTTTCAGCACTGCTGGGGTGGTAAGACAGTGTAGAAGCCAGCAGATACACCCTTTGTATCTTCCCCAAACACCCAGGAAGGTGAAAAGGGGGCAGTTGTTGGCCACTCCTCTCCCAGAGGCCCAGTGGCCCAGGGTGTGGCCAAGCTGCTTGTGAGGAGGCAGTATGTATACGCACCCACCCACAAGCATACAAACACACGCACACCAGAGTGCCACGGCAGGTTTTTGCCGGCAGTCCCCTCAAAACCTGGCACTGGCATTGGGGCCCATGGGGGAATCTTTGCTGAAGGCTCCCTCAGGCCTAGCCCTGAGGATTGTGAGCTGAGCCCAGTTCTAATTAATTCCACCAGCACCAACACAGCCACATCTAACAGGGTGTGCACTGCATCTTGCAGTGGGAAGTCTGCCACACAGGCCTCCTCAAGGTTCCCTTACTGTAGGGTAAGCATTCACTTCCCCAACGGGTCTCTGCAGATCTATGTCAGATATTCTGCTGGCCCAAGTCCAAGGAGAGTAAGGAAGAAGAAAGGGGAGAAATAATGGGGGTAGGACCTGGAGCATGCTGGTGCCTCCAGGAACCTCCCCTCACTTCGTGTTACACCCCTCCTCCTCCCACCCACCCCAGACATTCCCCAGACACTCCCCCCCTCCCCACCCATTCCTCCTATGCCCCTGCATTGGTAGCCAGTAGCCACAGAGGGCTGCCAGTACCGCTGCCACATGCAGCAGCAACAATACTAAAATGGCTGCCACTAGCATGCACCACCACACCACTGTATGGCCATTACAACCGCAGCATCTCTGGTCTGCTGTCACATAAATGTTAGTTTGGATTGGGCTGACATTCTTTGAGGTCACTCATAGTGATTCTAGGTGTTTGTGTACATAGCACATTTTCTGGATGGTTGTTCTTTATTGCCTTTGATTAGCTACCTGGCACACAGCAATTTAGCACGTGATATTTTTCTATCAGGCTGTGGGTAATGCCACAGGAACAGTAAAAAAAAAAAATAGCACTTGGCAACCCTACCTGTCTTTTCCTGCCACATTACAGAACTAGTTGCTGCCTGATCTCATTTGTGACCTAATAGTGCTAGCACTGGTAAACAAATGTCGCTTTCCGCCTCTTGGGGCCAAAGCCACAGAACCCTCCTGATTATGGCATGCGCTTAACAAGAAGCATCATCAAGCCTGAAAATGAAATACAGGAAAGCTCAGGGAGTCATTGGGACTCGAGGGAGTTTATCCATCTCAGGGAGGCTGTGAAAAGGACAGCTGGATCCTGCTGGTGCCTGCATCGCGTTCGACAGCTGCATCTCATTTGCAATCAAGGCTCTTCCTTATAGGGAAAGGGCAGGCTGTCTGTCAAGGCAAAGTGGCAGGGAGTCCTCCAGGGAAGGAGAGTCACCTGGGCGGGAGAGACAGTGAGAGCAGCGATTGAAGGATTCAGGAAGCAGCACAAAGCAGAGGGGGCTTGATGCACCACCTTTGCTTACAAGCGATGAATGAATTGGGCCAGTGGTTCTCAAAAAGCACTGGGACCCACTTTTTAGAATGACAATCTGTCCAGGACCCACCGGAACTGATGTTATGGCCTGAGGTAATGTCTTTGTGATGCCAGAGCCTGCTGCTTTCCTGAGAATGCAGCAATAAGTTGGGTTATTTCTCAGCCATTTTCCAATAGCAAAGTGAACCAGAAAGGAAAAAGGCCTATTTACAACCTTGACACAAGCATAATAATCACACAGCCCTTCCCCTGTCCACTGTCCCATCTTCCCATATTTTCAGTATGGCTGCTCTAGCTGCTTTTTGACCCACCTGAAATTGGCTCATGCCCCATTGATGGGTCCCGACCCACAGTTAGGGTACCACTGGATTAGCCAAAGCAGAGGTTTCGAGGAGGTCCGGAAGTTCAGAGTGAACATCTTTCTATGTATTTGAACTTGTTGCAAAAAGCAAGACAGCTTCTATGAGGACAGATGCTCCTCTTTTATTGTTCCTGTAATAAGATGTAATGCAGCCAACCTCAAGCACCAGTGGCATAACTGCAGGGGGGGCATGGTAAGTACGGAAGGCACCGTAACATGCCATAAAAGCTGCCCCTCACACTCACCATCGGAGCCACTCCACACGAGAAAGTGGAATGGAAATTCCCTGCTCCTCCATGGAAAGTGAAACTGAGCTGCACATGCATGATTACTCATGAGTACATGAGCCTGCCTGTGTCCACTTAAAGGCAGGCTAAAAGGAACGCAAGGCCACCAGAATAGTCCCGATCCAATGAATGCAGTCCCACCGAAACACTTGAGAAGGACATCCCCACTCCATCAAACTGACAAGGAAAATGTATTGAGCCCCATGGAAAGTGAAACTGAGCCAATTATTCACGAGTAGGTGAACATGGCTTGGCTCATATCTAAGACCAGGGAAAGGGAAACACCAGAATGGTCCCGGTCTGATGAACCTGAACAAATACTCTAGAACACAGGTGTACTAGAGGGGGGTCACAGCACTAGGTTTTGCAAGCAGCCTCCATTTTGGTCTAGCTGCTGGGAATGGCTCCGAAGAGGAGCGGGGGTGACTGCTTGCAAAAACAAGGGCCACCGTAAAGCACGTTTGGACCACTCTGAGTCAGGGAGGATAGCGCACATCTGTATGCTGGCCTCTCTGACTCTGAAAGTGGTCCAAATATACTTTACAGTGGCCCTTGTGCCAGCCAAACTTTGATGGCCTAACTGTGCTGGCCTAACTCCAGGTTAGGGTTGTGCCCCAAATCTTGTCAGGCTAGGTGGGTCCCCACAGAATGTCATCTTAAAATATAGGGCCTGGTGCTAAAATGTTTTGGAACCATTGTACTGAGAAATGGCCTCTGAAACAGAATGTTACAACCTGCAGAGGGAAAAAGAGAGAGATCTGAGTTTTACCAGTGGCTGGCTGGACACCATGAACTTCCCTTTAAAGAAGAGTTTGAAAACCTGATTACATTTTGCATCCTTGCTGCTCTTTTCTTCCTCCCGCTCTATGAATAATACAACTCCGTAAACAGTCGAGAAAGACATTCCGAGCTTCTGTCTCCCTAATTTCTCTCCAAGGACACAAATAGCTTGCTCCAAATCCCTCATAATGCCGCTTTTCAGCAAAGCAGCAACCCCGTAATAGTCAACTTTCTCCATTTATTTTCTTATTTATGTCATTCACCTTCACAAGCAGCAGAACTGGAGTAAGAAAAGATGATTCTTCCGGGTTCCAAGATGAGCTTGCAAGCAGCTCATACATTCAAAATATGATTGCAATTCCCGAGCCAGAGAAATCTTTGCTTCTTGTTGCGGATAAAGCAGTGTCATAATTAAAGGGTATAGCTGACTCAATAGGCTGCCTAGTGCAGTGCAGAAAGTCAGCCACAAGCATTTGTTGAAATAACTAGGAGAAAGGTCTGGGTAGGGAGCTGATGGGGAACCAATGTGCAAAACGCAAGACTCCCAATGCCTACCTGCTTTGAACAAGGTTCCTTAGGTTTATCTCAGTTACCATGGCAATTTCGCAGAGGGAATCCAGAGGTTTTTGAAAGGCCAAACATAACAGTAAATTATTCCTTACTAGAGCACCTGAAACATCCATTTTCAGCATCCGGATGAATAAAAGTGTGTGTGTGTGTGTGTGTTGAACAGCAAAGAAAAGCATTTCAATGGCATTTCAAAGGATTATACATATTAAAAAATAATCAGCTTTTCAAATGCTTAGATATATTTAAAAATGAACAGCAAAGAAAAGCATTTCAATGGAATGGCTTGTGCAGCCTTCTATTTTTCAGGGAAGGTGGGAGGTTTTGAAATGACTATCTTAGTCATTGGAATGGCACTGTGAAACTTTTCAACTCAAGGTTGAAACAATCTTCTTTGCTTGGTTAGTTCTCTACTGGGCTCTGTGATAGATCTAGCAGGTAAAACCTGACTGTGATCCATTTTATGAACTCTGTGAAAGTTTGTGGTGTGTTGTCAACCAGTGGGGAGGTTGACAACCTTCAGAGCAATTCATGACAAAATTCAGAGCAAATTCAGAGCCATTCAGAGCAAAGCCTCTGAGCCATGAATGGCTCTGAGGTCAAGGGGAAGGGACCGTATTACACAGCAGCTCAGGCTCCTGCAAAACCAAGTATTCCCCCCCACAGGAAAGCCACTGGTTGACAAGACACCACAGACCTTCACAGCATTCATAAAACGGATCACAAGTCGAGTTTTCCTGCTAGATCTATCAACTGGGAAGGCAACTGGGAAAGCAAAACACCACAGAGGGCTGTGTTCTTCCTCAACAAGCCCACATTTGGCAAGAATGAATACTTCATTCTGTGGTTGCCTTCCAGGTCTCCTATAATTTGATTCTCTCTTTGAAAAATAGGGAGGTAAGAAAGAAGATGAAGAGCAGAGATAGCTGGAAGGACAGCATCTACATTCAAGGCTACCTGCAGGGCTGGGGAAAAGAAATGTAATATGGTAACCATATAGGTCAGATTGTGGAAAACTGCACTCTATTTTTCATTTAAAATGGTAATATGCAGTCTTTCTGTTCTACTTAAGGGACCACCGACAAGTCTGGCAATATAAAAAAGGATTTAAAACAAATTAAGCAACAATCGTGTCAACAAAAGAGGCAAAAACAAGCATTAAAAAATAAAATCAGGCGTGAAAAGAACAACATGTTCAAAGGGAAGACCTTTCAAATACTTCTGTTTGAACAAATGCGTTTTCGCTACAAAGCCGACTGAGTAGGAGCCAAGCAGTCTTCATGGGAGAGAGAGAAAACTAAGGATGAGCATAGTGTGCAAGTTAGGGCACAATCCTAACCTGGAGTTAGGCTGGCACAGTTAGACCAGCAAAGTTTGGCCAGCACAAGGGTCACTGTACTACTGGATCACTGTATATTTGGATCACTCTCAGAATCAGAGAGGCCAGCACACAGTTGTGCGTCATTCTCCTTGTCTCTGAGAGTGGTCCAGACGTGCTTTACGGTGGCCCTTGTGCCAGCCAAACTTAGCTGGCCTTACTGTGCCGGCCTAACTCCAGGTTAGGATTGTGCCATAAGTTCATGCAGGAGGAAATGCCCTATACCCACATCCAATGGGCAACTTCTCTCTTGTTCACGCTGGTAACTTAGAAAATAAGCCACGTTTCTTCCCACCAATTGGAACACGTTGTCCATCTGCCTCTGTCCTTAATGTGAAGTGCAATTGGAAATTCTAGAGTGCCTTTGACGTACCCAGTGATTGCTCAAGGAATCCGGTAATGTGGGGTTTTGACCTGTGGCATAACAGTGCATCAGAAGCAGAGACACTTGCTAAATACCTCTGTAGATGTGGGAAGAAATGCTGAAATGGTATTTAAAAAAAAAAACAGTATGCTGAAATGGGAAGAAAAAAACGAGGCCAGAAATGATAATAACATGAGAAAGAGAGAAAAATTGGATATTAAAAATCAAGCTAGACAAGTAAATTGCAGGACTCTGAAAGGCAGTGGTAAAAGATTGAAAGACAAGCTGTCCAAACACCTACTGACGATGTTCAGGGCCTTGTTTATTTATAACAGCAAATGGAAAAGAACTGCTCTTTTTAGAATGAGAAATGAATCATTCCAACTTCCATAGGTTGTATAAGGAACTTTTCAAACTATGAACATACATTACTAATGGGGCATCTGTGATATCATCCACATGGATGCCTGTTAAAATCCAGAGGCTCGTCCAGCCAAACTCTGCTTTTCCCAGGTTCAAAGGGCAGCAAAGGAGAGCCAGACCACAATCAGAAAGTATATGAGGTATGTCTATTTAATAACGAGACTGATTAAATAACTCACCTTTATTTATTGGTATTACAAATTTAATGTTTGTCCCCTTCAATATACTCCCCATTCTGGTTGAAGGCATGGAGCAAATCAATTTCTGTCAGTTGTCTCAACGTATCTGCCGTTTTCTTCTTTACAGCATCAACTGACTCAAAATGTGTCCCTTTAAGCACTGATTTAACTTTTTGGAAAAGATAAAAGTTGCAAGGTGCTAAATCGGGCAAATATGGAGAATGTTCAAGTGTAGTAATGTGATTGTTGGTCAAAAACTGCTTCACAGAAAGTGCTGTGTGAGCAGGCACATTGTCCTGGTGAAGAATGAGACCATTTTTCCACAGTTGCGGCCGTTTCTTTCTGACTCCTTCTCTCAGCTTTTTCAAAACTTCCTTACAATAATTCTGTTCAACTGTTGTGCCTTCTGGAACCCATTCTTCCAAAATTACACCCTTGATATCAAAAAAAACAATGAGCATTGCTTTGAATTTTGACTTGCTTTGACGAGCTTTTTTCATTCTTGGTGATGACTGTGTTTTCCAGTGCATTGACTGTCTTTTGGTTTCAGGATCGTACTGGAAGATTCAGGTCTCATCACAAGTGATTATGAAACAGGTTTAGATCTGCATCAAGTTGCTGCAGAATGTCAACACAACATTCCTTGCAACGTTCTTTTTGCTCTGGTGTGAACCTTTGGGACCATCTTTGTTCAACTTTTAAACTTAGCATTTTTCCAGCACTCTACAGAAAACACAACCAAACTAAATGGCGACTCACAATCAACTGAACGTCATAGAGTGTTGCTGCTTGACATGCAGGTTCAGACATGTTCAAGGTTACTACGTATGCAGTTATAACTGGTTCTGACTGCTTTGTTTACTAGGTGGAATCACAGTCTTGTTATTTTATAGACATACCTCGTAGAATTTCTGAGAGGTGGTGCATTGGTTTGGGTGTTGGACTTAGACCTGAAAGTAAAGTAGTCCCCTGTGCAAAGCACTGAGTCATTACTGACTCATGGGTGTGTGTGACCAGAGCTGGCTCTAGGAGCAGTGGGGCCCCCACTCACCAAGAAAAGCACTTGTTTTGCCGCATGTGGCACCTGCAAATTGTTGGTGGTGACATGACATCACCACGAACGTCTTCCAGGAAGCCAATTTTGGGCAGTTTACAGGCAGGGGCAGGTGGGAGGGCTCTAGGTAAAGATGCTCTGCTTGGCCCACTGACTTACAGTTCATAGGGACCCCGGCTGCAGCAGCAGGCGATATGCTCACTGTTCTGGTGGGGGAGGGGCAAAGTGCAGGGCCCAATGTGACTACATTTGTCACATTGGCTTAAGGCTGGCCCTATGGGTAATTAACATCATTTAATTGCAACATTTACTAGGCAGACGTTGTACAGGGTGGTTTGCCATTGCCTTCCCAGCAAGCTGGAACTATGGAAGGCTGAGTCAACCTTGAGCCAGCTACCTGAGAATCCAACTTCTGCTGGGATTGAACTCAGGTCGCGGGGAGAGCTTTTGATTGAATACTGCAGCCTACCACTCTGAGGGCGCAATCCTAAGCAGCACCAGACTGGCGAGGCCGATGGGCCATATCCAACGCTGTTTAGGAGAGGCTGGAGCCTCCCCGCAGCAAGGGAGGCTCCAGCCTCCCTTATGCGCTCCTCGGATCTGTGCCCGCTAAAGGGCGGGTGCAGTTCCAAGGAGACTGTGTGGCCTGAATCAGGGCCTCACGGCCTTGCTGAAGGGCTTTCTCCTCTTCCTTACCATCCCAGTTCTTTGCTTCATTTGCCCACACTAACTTTAAAGCCTAATTTTTTTGTCAATCACAATTTTGATCAATGATTGTGATCAATGATGTTACAATGCTGCATCTAATGAAATCATGTCACAGACATATAATACATAAACAGACTCATTGGCCACAACCAATTGGTGTTTCTACTCTCAACTCGATTCATATTATTTCAGATCTGTAATACTGTGGGAAGGCAGAGCTAGTGCAGTATTTCTTACCTTTCCTATTGAGTTAAGGCTCCATATAATGCCCTATCTATCTGCTGCCAAAGAGGAGGAACAACATATCATAATGCTGCATAGATATTGTGTTATTGGCTGTATGCGTATGAATAATATCCTGCTCATGTCCTCAAAAGCCCCCTTGTGGCCACCAGGAAGACTGCATGGAACTGCATCTGGGGACACTGGTTTGTATGGCTGGCCACCTACACAAAAACAGTATATGTTGCTTCTGTGATAAGTTCAGTTATGATTACCCTTTTCAAGCAGTTGTAATTGTGTAAATGGGCTAAATCAGTAGCCCTCAATGCAAGCCCAACTTCATAAAATTAGTAGCTTCATGCAATTCCTTCGAGGCCGTGAGACAACCAGAAGCCCTATACATTCAGCTGGGGCTCAGATACTATGACGGGTAAGCTGACCAACTCCCTTTGCCCAAGCATACAGGATATTTGCATAATGTAAATGGTCCATTTGTGAACAATACTGTATTAATTTGTGTCCGTTAGTCTTCATTTTGCTTCCTGATGCTGGACCAATCACGTTGCATAGAATTTTGATTTTTACTACTGTACATTAATTATAAATACTGGTCTTTCAGGGTCTTTCAGGCTGCATTCCCATCTATCATTCATATCAACCAAGACCTATGTTAGTCATATGCAGGAACTCTTTTTGTATTATCTTTTAGAAGCATTTTAATGACATAGTAAAAAGATCAGAAAGCATTCTATAATTAAATGGACTGGATGAAGGCATGACTCATTTCATTTCTTTTACAAGTATTGACTAGGAATACATTATTAAAACATGGCTGTCTTTTTCTTCTTCAGAACTTTGGTAAGTGAAGAATTGAGTGAACAGCATAGATAAGAAATTTCAATTACCTTGCCACCCAAGTCACCCCCAAACCAGTTCCTCTCCAGTTAACTCTTAAAGCACTGACTTCCCTGTACCCAGAAGCATAATGCTTAACAGCCCTCTGGAGGCTTCAGAATGTCTTTGGAGGGCTGGAGGATGCTGAGCACAGCCTGCTCAGCCCTCAGGGGGGCTCTGGAGGGTGAGCAGTGGCTCAGCAGCCACCGCTCCCACAAACCCCACAGGCCCCTCAGACCCTCCCCCAGAAGGGTCCGGTGCCCCTCAGGCTTTGCCCCAGCTGCAGCTCTGTACCCCCTTGTCTCCAGAAGAAAAATTCCTGTTTTGACTGACTTTATCTTCCTGCCCTGCCCATTAACACATAGCTCTGATTGAACTGGAAACAAGGGCTGATGTAGAAGAGCCACTGTAAGAGGCCACGTTTGCCTCAAGGACATGATGCTCCGATGTTTGTGCCATTGTCTTGCCAGCTCAATCAAGAGGGCAAAGCAAGGGGTGGTTGTTGTGGAGTGCTCTGATAGGCAAAATGAGCTGGGAGGGATATGTGTCAAGTCATAAGAAAAGGTTGCCTTTTATAAATGGCTTCTGAGACTGAGGCTGTCTTAGCAGCAACCAGATAGAATTAACTGAACCAAATTCCACGAACACACCCAGGGCTGGTCAAGACCTCCTGTCACCTGAGGCAGCACGCCAAGTGTGACCCCCTTCCCCGATGATGTGCCAGGCTCTGCTCCTCCCATAGCCCAGAATGTTCTATCTCAGCACACCCCTCCCATCCCATCATTTCCTCTTCTTTTCTGTCTCCTCTTTGTTTTCCAATTCAGGGAGTCAAGGGAGAAGGAGGAGCAGAGGAGGCAAGCAGGCAGACAGAGATGAGTGCCCCCCCGTCTGCCGCCTGAGGCAATCACTTCAGTTGGCCTCATGGATGGGCCGGCACAGGGCACACCTAAGTTTGGCAAGTTATACAGTGCTATGCCAAACTGCAATCTGCACTGCTAATAAATAGTGCTGTTTTGACTGGTTTACCATGGTTGGAGGCCAGACCTGCCATTGCCTTTTTCCCTAAAGCAACATTTTGAGATGGATATTGAGGCTACCACTGAGACAGAACATCCAAGGAACTTTGAGGAACAACGCATGTTTCTCAGAGGGCTTCTGAACATCCCTTACATGAGCTTTAAAAGCATGCTGGCCAACCTCACATACAGCGATTGTGAGAACAGGCCCTTCGGCAAACGTCAGGATTCCACAAAGGATTTTGCCTGAAACCAGAACTAGTTAGAATATGGAGGGAAAGGGAGGGATTTCTTTTCTTTCCCCAAGCTTTGTCATGCAAATTACCATCACGCTGGTACAGACTGAATGCAAAATGCATTTCTATGCATTTTCTCATGAGTTTGCAGTGGCCATGGAACTGAAACATTAATCCGCGTCATTTTTGCCATTGGAAATGTATTTAGAATTCAGCCAGTTCTCTGAACTTTTCCTTCCGATCACATTTGAAGGAAGAGGAGGGGACAGGGCTTTGCCTGATTTGATTTGGATTTGCCGATCTTCCCCATTGTCTCATGCCCCTTGCTGTGAGAGGATGATTGATAATGCTGGCATTAACCAAAAAAGATGAAGAGAGCTCTGACAGCTGCTAGATTTATTTGCAGCACTATATAAGAGGCAATGATAAAACAGAGCAAATAGGCATCAAAGCTGTAGCAGTTATAAAAGATCTCTATGGCAGATAATGATTTCTGTTCTGCATGAAAAGGAACTGTATCCCAATCCAAACTAAATCCCCCCACGCTGATGCAGCTACGCCAACAGACCATGAACTGTATCCTGCAGAGGTACAGTCCAGAAGCCTCCTTGAGATAAAGGACCTCTTGTTCCCTTACCTCAGGGACAAGCCTCTTCTCCCCAAATGAGTCTCCTCAGATCTGCTGTTCATCTGGATTCTCAAACCATGGTTTGATTTTTTCTTAACTATGGTTAATACAAATCATATTTGGTGTTGATGTCTTCATTCAAGCTTCTAAGGACCATTTCAATGTAGCTTCATGAAACACGGAGCTGATGGAGCATTTTGGGAGTTTCTCCCTGCCTCTAGTCAGCCAACTCACATTGGAACAATATCAAATAATTAAGTGTGCAATCTTAACCTGGAATTAGGCCGGCACAGTTAGGCCATCAAAGTTTGGCTGGGACACCATAGGGACACAAGGGACACCGTAAATTATGTTTGGACCACTCTGGGAGTCAGAGAGGCCAGCACACAGACGTGCACTATTATATCCTCCCTGACTCTGAGAGTGGTCCGAATGTGCTTTATGGTGGCCCTTGTGCTGGGCAAACTTTGCTGCCCTTACTGTGCTGGCCGAACTCCAGGATTGGATTGCGCTCTAAAATGTGGTTGCTGTTTTGGTCAACTAGAACCAAAACCAGGAATTAGCCTATCAATGGCCACTAACCGTAATGGTGTTATTCCATAATGGTGTTATTCCATAATGGAGATTCCATTTCCAAGTTCAGAGACAGTATACCACTGAATATTTCCAGTTGTTGGATAGCCATAGCAGTAGGATTATTGCAGTCATACCCAGGCTGTGAACTTCCATTCTGGGTGGTCATTGTTAGAAACAGAATGCTGGAAGATATGAATGCTGGATTTCTGTCTGATCCTGCTAGGCTCTTTTTATGTTTCCTATATTTGGTTTTTCATTTATAACAACAAAAAATGCATTGCTTCAACATGAAGTCCATGAGATAATTAGAAAAACCAATTAAGCTCTCCTAACACCTTGTTGTAATGAACGTTCTTCTCCTGGTCAGAGGCCACAGAATTAGATTAAGTATGATCTACCAGATTCAAAAGTTTAATTCAAGATGGTTAGTCCCTAGCATACAATCAAATTAAAAGATCAAAAGAATAATGAGAACCTGTGATGGTTTCAGTATTTTCCATTAAGAGGTTTTATTTCAGTCAGTGTATGGGATGGTGCTGTGAGTTAAGTGTCTTTGAATAATTGATTTTAAGTGATGAAAGGTACTAAGGGATTTCTTTCAAAGATACACTAGTTTATATTAAGCTTAAATAAATCTCTTTGTGCTAACTTGAAGTATGCATGGGCAAAATTGTAGCTGTCTCTGTAATAGAACCAGCTTGGAATAAGAACTTGACAAAGGTTCAGCTGAATTGACAAAATTCAGCAATAGAAAAACATACCATTATAAAGTGTTGTACTGTTGATGTCTAACCTCACATAAATCAAACAAAATCTGTACATTGCATAGGAAAGCTGGTGAAGAAGTAGTTTTTGTAAAGCTTCTTTCTTCATATCCCAACTCCCGATATACTCAGAAGGACAAAAGGGAAAAAAGCTAGTCCCAGCTGGTCATTCATTGAAACTTTTTTTCCCTCCCTCGTTTCACTGATTAAAATTAAATGGGTTTGGAGAGGAATATAATTGCTACATTGAATTGCATGGTATGCCTCTTCATGTATCATGGCCCCATGGAACACCATTGCATGAGAGTAATAAATGGAAGCATGATGGCTATCTTTGCATCATGCCACATTTCCAAAGGGGAGTGATTAAGCTACACCGAAACAGCTCCCTGTTAAGGAATCCTTCACTGGTTACAATCAGTGTTATTGATTATAGTAAATGTTGGTTACAACTCACTGAGGTTGAATCTAAGTTGAGTCACCTCTCTGCCCCCCCCCCCCATGACTCAACTTATGCACAAGTCTTAGGGCGCAATCCTAACCAGCTTTCCAGCACTGGCTTAGCTGTGCCAACGGGGCGTGTGCTACATCTTGCAGTGGAACAGTAGTCATGGAGGCCTCTTCAATTATTATTATTATTTCTTATTAATTTTTATCCCAACGTTCTGCCCCATGGGCAGATAGGGAATTCAAGATAAGGGAATGTTTGTTCCCTTGCCTCGGAGCTGCATTGCCCTTACCCCAGTACTGGAAAGTTGGATAGGATTGTACTCTTAGTGGGCGCCTCAACTCGAGGAAGTTCACAAGCCATTTTGACTCAAGTCTTTGTTGCAGTGAGCCGTGGTGCGGGTCAGGCACACACACACAACTCTACACACCAAAAAAAAGGGAGGTGCTGGGGGAGTGTTCTTGGAGCTCATCCTTCCACCCCATTCCACCCACTCCCAGCCTCCCCACCCCCAAAAGCCTTACCTCTATCCAGGGCTGGAGAAGCAATGGCCAGACTTCCACATGGCACTGAGGCCCAGCTGTGACTGGTGCTGACCCAGAGCCAACTCCCCCTCCTCCCGGGGTACAGAGAATTTGCTTTACAGCACTTTGACAGAGTCAAAGATAGAGCCCTCAGGTCCAGGTACTAAGGCCACAATCCTAGCCAGCTGCCGCGAGGGAGGCTCCGTGTTGGGCCAGGACTGGGATTGGCGGCAGGAGGGAGGTTCTGGGCGGGGGGAGGGCGGGACATGGGCAGGCTCTGCATTCAACCATAAGGCTGAATCCTAATCCCATCCAGGAGGCAGTGCGGCCCTGATTCGGAATATCAGGAATTTTTCAAACAATTATTTGAGGCAAATAAAGGATTCAAATTTTGTTGCCTCAATAAGCACAAAAACACTTTTAACACTCCAAAGATGCATACAGTTCCTCTCCTAAGTGGGTTCTCTGGTGATTCTCAAGATTACCACTTAGACTGAAACACTTTCCACACTCCTGGTTTCTCCCCTGTGTGGGTTCTCTCATGACCCTTAAGTTTACAACTCTGACTGAAGGTCTTTCCACACTCCTGGCATTGATATGGTTTCTCCCCTGTGTGGGTTCTGTGATGGACTATAAGGCTGCGGCTGACACTGAAGCTGGCCACCAACTCTTCTTGGCAATATTTATTGGAGCAGAAGTTCCTACCTGGGGCACCTATCATTTAAGAGCCAAAGCATCCTCCTTACCTACAAAGTTCACATTTTCATAATTCTCCATCATGACAGCCTCATACTGTAAAGTATGCTTGGACCACTGTTGAGAGCCTGCACACAGATGTGCACCAGCCTCCCTGACGCACTTCTGGTTCAAACGCACTTTTCAATGGCCCTTGTGCCAGCCAAACTATGCTGGCCTAACTGAGCCAGCCTAACTCCAGGTTAGGATTGCGCCCCAAATGTGCTTGCTTACTTTTTTTGCAATGTGAAAGACCTTGTGGAGCCATCTGAAAGCTGGCAGCTTCAGCCAGGAGACAGGGAAGGGTTTTGCATTGAGCAGGAGGCGGGCTGAAGGAGGTGGGAGCAAGCTCTCTTGTCCATCTCTGAAGGAACCAATGATCATTGGATGAAGGACGAGTGGTCTGGTTTTTTTCTTTGGGCGAGGGAGGGCAGAAGGAGGTGCCCAAGGGGTTTTTGCCTTAGGATTGGCTGGAGAAGCCCAGGGAAGAGGAAAAGGAGGAGGTGGGCAAGGCAAGAAGTGGTTCCTTTCTAGCGACCATGTAGGCTCTGTTGTTATCTGGGAGGCCTCATGAATTACCGGTGCGATGGGAATACTTCTGAGTAGAGCTGCAAAGGATTTGGTCATACTCATAACTTAAGCCTTCCAACTCCTGACCCTGCACCCAACCCTGCTCCCGCTTGCCATGCTGTCCCCTTACACTATCCGTCCCACCCCCAGTCCCTGTTTGTTCTTGCCCTGGCGTGCCTGACTTATGCCAAAAGAATTTCAGGAGGCAAGTCACCACGGGCACACGCTAGGACTCGTGCACAAGTTGAGTCTCGGGGTTGGAGACTCGAGTCTTGCTGCAGTCCCAAGTTCCTATCCCTAGATGAAAGTAAAGTTTTTGCAGTACAGGGAAGGGAACGTTAGAGGGGGTTAATAGGAAGGAAACCAGCGTGGTACAGATAGTCCAGTCTGAGGCAAAAAGGCTAGGAATGTTACAGGAGGAAAAATCTTGGCTGTTTCCTGCAAATCTCCCTTACCTGGTCTGGATGTGTGGCAGCCATTTCTGCTCCTCCACAAGGTTTGATTTATTTTGATTCTCTATTATCTGTTGGGGAGAGAAAGGAGAACTGTATGAGTACGAGAACTCTTTTTTAACCTTGCCTTATACATGCTTGTACAAGCTCGGCTTCAGCAGTATGTGAATCGAGAACTACCAGATGTACAAGCTGGTTTCCGAAGAGGCAGAGGAACTAGAGATCAAATTGCCAACCTTCGCTGGATCATGGAGAAAGCAAGAGAGTTCCAGAAAAACATCTACCTCTGCTTCATTGATTATGCTAAAGCCTTTGATTGTGTGGATCACAACAAACTGTGGCAAGTTCTTGAAGAGATGGGAGTTCCAGACCACCTGATCTGCCTTCTGAGAAACCTTTATGCGGGTCAGGAAGCAACAGTTAGAACTGGACATGGAACAACCGACTGGTTTAAAATTGGGAAAGGAGTACGACAAGGCTGTATATTGTCACCCTGCTTATTTAACTTATACGCAGAGTACATCATGAGGAAGGCAGGGCTGGATGACTCACAAGCTGGAATCAAGATTGCTGGGAGAAACATCAACAACCTCAGATATGCAGACGATACCACTCTACTGGCAGAAAGTGAGGAAGACCTAAAGAACCTTTTGATGAGGGTGAAAGAGGAAAGTGCCAAAATTGGTTTGAAGCTCAACATTAAAAAGACTAAGATCATGGCAACCACTCCCATCACTTCCTGGCAAATAGAAGGGGAAGAAATGGAAGCAGTGACAGACTTTATTTTCCTGGGCTCCAAGATCACCGCAGATGGTGACTGCAGCCATGAAATTAAAAGACGTTTACTTCTTGGGAAGAAAGCTATGGTGAACCTAGATAGCTTAATCAAAAGCCGAGACATCACCCTGCCAACAAAGGTTCGCATAGTCAAAGCGATGGTTTTCCCAGTAGCCATGTATGGCTGTGAGAGCTGGACCATAAGAAAGGCAGAGCGTCGAAGAATCGATGCTTTTGAATTATGGTGTTGGAGAAGACTCTTGAGAGTCCCCTGGACTGCAAAGAGATCCAATCGGTCAATTCTCCAGGAGGTCAAACCTGATTGCTCCCTGGAAGGACAAATGCTGAAGCTGAAGCTCCAATACTTTGGCCACCTGATGAGAAGAGAGGACTCTTTAGAAAAGACCCTCATGCTGGGAAAGATTGAAGGCAAAAGGAGAAGGGGGCGACAGAGGATGAGATGGTTAGATAGTGTCACCGAAGCAATGAATATGAAATTGGGCGAACTCAGGAAGCTGGTGGAGGACAGGGAGGCCTGGCGTGCTGTGGTCCATGGGGTCGCGAAGAGTCGGACACGACTTAGCGACTGAACAACAACAAATACATGCTTGAATTCCGTTTTACTCTTTGGGGTGTTGGCTGCAGAGGAGAGTGGCAGATTCATGGAGGTTCTTGCCCTGGACTATCTTCAAATGCAGACGCAGTCTTGGCTAGGAGGAGGGTTGGGAGAGGCGCTTTGCCTCTTAGACTAACACTGGGGGTTCCAGCAGTGACATCTGCATCATGAGGTTTAATTAGGATAGGCAAGGTCTGGGGGGGGCTGGCAAACACTGCGGGGAGAAGAAACAGGGCCATTAGAGGCCCTAAGCACTGAAAATATTGTGGTTCCCCCAGACATATGTAATTCAACATATAAACAATATTATCCAAAAGATAAAATTTTAACTCTGTGGTGCCCCTTTCCCTTGATGCTCTAAGCATGTGTTTCGTTTACTAATCCAGGGCTGGGAGCGCATAAGATCAAGATTCCCAAAGGGGGCTACATAGCAGAGGCGTACCTAGAAGGAGGTCACAGCGCTAAGTTTTGCAAGCAGCCACTCCCTCTCCTCTGCAGAGCTACTCCCAGCAGCTGGAGCAGTGGTTCCCAACATGGGGCACACGCCCCACAGGGGGGCAATTTGATTCTTAAGGGGGGCAATTCGAGAATGAGCTATTAACAGTGAATTTTTTGAAAGTTTTTTTGGGTGAATTTGAAAGCCCGCTAATTGTTCTTACATGTTATATCTTATTATTCATAAATTAAGCTAAGAATGTTTTTTTTAAAAAAAATTTCCCTCTTTCCGCACCATCTTTTGTTTTTTCTCTTTCATGGATGCCATGTTCTTTGGAACCTTGTTTAAACCAAGTTAATGGCCTTTCAGGGTTCCTCCACGTGAGCAGGAATTCTTTTTTTTTTTGAATAATAATCATATGTCACGCGCAGGGGGGCATCAGGATTTTAGAGATGCTCAGGTGGGGCGTGGCCAAAAAACGGTTGGGAGCCACTGAGCTACAGCTAAACAGAAGCTGCATTGGCTCCAGAGAGGAGGGGGAGGGGCTGCTTTCAAAGTGCTGTGATCCCTCTCCAGGTATGCCTCTGCCAAATAAGGTCCTTCACCAGGCACCTGTGCCTGTCTGTCCAAGATAGGAGAGTCCAGCAGGCCCTTTTTTCTGGGCTTCCCTGAATACAGCCTGTGCTGCCCCAGAGAGCCACAGCTCCCTTTCCCTGTCTGCAATCAAGAAAATGCCACTTCCATTCCTGACTGGGCCTGCTCCACCCACCTGCTCCAAGGCCTTCCCTCTCTCACTGGACTCAGGCCTTCAGATTCCCCACCTTTATCCAGCTCCTTTATCCAGTCCCAGATCACAGCAGGGCCTCTTGGGAAATGTAGTCCCTCTGCTCCGCAGACCCAGAGTCAGAGAGGCAGAGGCGTTTCTATAGGGATGGCAAAGCTCTAAGTTTTGCAAGAAGCCTTACCCTGTCATGTAAATCCCTCCTCTCCCTTGCTGCTGTAGCCAGTAAGCAACGCCAAGATTGGCTAAAACAGTGCAGGAGAGGAGTGATTTTCACTGCAAGGTAAGGCTTCTTGCAAAACTTAGAGCTTTGCCATCCCTGTAGAAACGCCACTGCAGAGAGGCCAGCACACAGACATGTACCATCCTCCCTGACTCTGAGAGTGGTCCAAACGCGCTTTATGGTGGCCCGTGGGCCGTCCAAACTTTGCTGGCCTAACTGTGCAGGCCTAACTCCAGGTTAGGATTGTGCTCCCATTGTCTGTTTTCAGACCACCAAGACCTGCCAATAAAAGTTCCCAAATTCTCTTTTCTTGCAGAATTTCTATCCTGATGCTAAGTCACCAAATAGCAAGTGTCAAGCATTGTCCTGCCACCGTTTCTTTCCTTTCCTTTGTTTTATCTTCTTCATTTAGACTTACCAAAGTCTCATTTTAATAGTATATTCATTAGTATTAAAAATAATTCAGGATATAATCGCTTGTGCCTTTGATGTAAGATGTGTCAGAGTGAGCTATTAGACAAGAAGAATGAGGGCTCCTTGCTGCTATTCTTCCCCACATCAGTCATCCCTGAATTTCAGTTGCGCTCAGACTATGAGATTCCTTTCATGGAACACTGTGAAATATGGGCCACTCGGTTTTTCCTTTTACTCTGGCATCATTTTTAGATGAAGTTTGCTCCCCCACCCCTTTTCAGAATTCGGGTGAGTGGGTGTGATTAATGCAAAGTACAATGCCAGCTTTCCTAAGCATATAATTATTTTGGATAATTATGATCGATGCTAGAATTGAAATGATCAGTGGCAGGTTTTGGATTTTAGATGGGAACAGATGAGCTATCGCTGCACTACTTCAGATCAGCATAACACAGTGTTGCAGAACTGGAGGTGGGGGTAGAAATCTCCGGTCGGTCTCCTGCTTAGAAGCAAGCAAGAAATAGAGAATCTGCAACTTCAGAACTTAAACAAAAGATGAGTAGACAAAAGTGGCTGGAGATGCGGGAACAATAGATAGCATAGTGAAACAATAGGAGAGATTAATATTTCTTTAGGCAATGAAGCCCTGTAATTTTTACATTTCATCTCATTATATTATATTTTTAAAAGCTTGTTGCCAAATTTCAGGGCTAGCATATGGGGCCAGCATCATTGGGCAGCTGCCAAGGACCTAGATCCTCAGAAGGACCAGCTACTGATTCCTGAGACCACCTCTCTGCCCAAGGCCTTCTTGTAATTTTAGTAGAGTGACTAAACTCTTTTAGCAGAGTGACAGCACAATCACTGTCAGCAAAGTTTAGCCAGCAAAGTTTAGCCAGCACAAGGGCTATCATAAAGTGTGTTTGGACTACTCTCGGAGTCAGGAAGGATGGCTCATGTCTGTGTGCTGGCCTCTCTGACTCCAACAGTGGTCCAAACATACTTTATGGTGTCCCTTGTGCTGGCCAAACTTTGCTGGTTTAGCTTATGACAGCCTAACTCAGTTTAGGATTGTGCCCTGATACTCTAGCAGAGTGGAGTCCAGCTAGGTAGGAAAAGATCCATGAAAGGCAGATTACAAAAGATCTTCTGAAAGCTGGAACTGGCCCCGGCAATAGTCATTCACTGAGAGCGCAATCCTAACCTGGATTTAGGCTGGCAAAATTAAGCCAGCAAAAGGAGGTTTTCCTTACCCGCCCGGGCCAGGAAAGGAGGTTTGGATCTGGGCCAAAGTCCTCCCTGTTCTGTTCTGCCTCCTTGTTCCACCGCCCACCCAAAGTTCCTGTGCCAGCCAGAAGAGGGAGCAATTTACCCTCTATGATACAATAGTTTAAGTTTCAAACCAACTGAAAGAGCAATGGCAATACTTAGTTCAGCTCACACAACTTCTTTCCTATGCTGTGCTCTGGAATCTTGGCTTTGCTGCATCTTGCAAATTCATATTCTGTGGACTTCTGGTTGTGAATCTTCATAAGCAACAGATTAGGATGTGATTTATTGCCCTTGAGCAGTACATCTACAATACAAATTGAATAAATATACATTAGGCACCATGATAATTGCTTGGCATGCCTCTGGGCTCACTCTTTGGCCTTCTGTTTTATGCAGTTCACACAATTCCACACAATTCCTATTAGACTCCTATGATGACACAATTGGTGTTACGGTATGCTAGATATACTGATTTGGCTGCCATCACCATTTTTCAACTTCTATCGGCAATGGTGTTCAATGCCCAACATAAATGTCTGCAAATCCATTAACCACCTGTGCTTTAAAGCAGTTAAGTGAAGCATTTTAATGGCTAGGATGTCCAATTACTAAAAAAAAAAAAAAACTAAAATGGGATTATTCAGAGGTTGAATGACAGGCATAGCATTAAAGATGCTATTTGTCCTTCATAAAACAGAAGTTACTTCTTTTGTCCCTGAAACAAAAGAGAAAAATAAATAAGAAGAGACGTGAATAAGGCAAGATGTTCTTTTAATGCATTCCCCCTCAAACATTGTTCTCTGTACATTTTTCCAAAAAAAATAACAAAAAGAATGCTAATTAGTCCTCGTGGATTTCTTGTATTTAAAAGTTATCTGTATCCCCCATGTTCGTAATTAAGAAGTCTTTACACTCTTCGAAAAGTTACTCTGTACATTGGGGAGTTGTATATTAAGAGTGGAATTCCATATGGAGCTTATAATTAAAGTAAGGAAAACCTCCAGACTCTCAGCCTAGCCTAGGAGGAGGAACCTAGCTGAACAATGTTTATCATATGCAGTTACCATTGGACAAATAAAGTGATTGAGAAAAGGTGTTACTAAAGGATAACAGAAACTGCTCCCAGATTGCCCTTGAATTGCTATGCTGTTTCTTAAAAGGATGTCTTATTTTAAAGGCCAGGTATGTTTTGTATTGTTTATTTGTATGGTTTTGTATTGTATTGTTTACCCCTGCTAACTGGGCAAGAGGCAGTTCCTCTTAAATATAGCAGGGGGAGAGCAATTGTCCCTCTTCACCCCTGCGCAGTGTCTTTTCTAGTGGCTGTTGCTGGTGGTGTTTTGCATATTTTTTAGCTTGTGAGCTCTTTTGGGACAGGGAGCCATTTAACTTTATTATTATCATTTGCTTGTAAACCGCTTTGTGAACTTTGTGTTGAAAAGTGGTATATAAGTACCTGTTTGTTTGTTTGTTTGTTTGTTTGTTTGTTTGTTTGTTTGTTTGTTTGTTTGATTGATTGATTGATTGATTGATTCTTACTATAGCACAATCCTAACCTCTTACATGGGCCGGCACAACTCTCTTGTGCCGGGCCATGCAGGTCACAAATGTGCCGAAAATGCATTTGCGGTATTCACAGAGGGGCTAGGCCAGTGCACGGACATGCACTGGTCTTGCTGCCCAGAGGCCTGAAGGTAAGGCCGGCCTACTTCGGTTGGCACAGGGGCTCCAGGAGCATGGTGGAAGGTATAACAGGGTGGGGGAAAGGGCTGAAGGAGACGGGGAACGGATGGGCCCATGGGCAACCTGGCACAGGAAGGGGGAGGAGCCAAGACCCCCAGCCTGGGCAGCACAGGGAGGGGGAGGAGCCAGGAGCCCCAGCCTGTGCGGCCTTGAATGGGGGTAGCGCAGCAGCACCTCCAAGCCCTGGGCTGGATATGGGGCAGGTGTGTCAGCCTGCCTATCCCAGCCTGGGGTTTGGACTGCACTGCTACTCAATTATGTTTGCCAGGTTTTTAAGATATGGAATGGTTGCTATTTACATCACTAGCTTTGTGTTATTTGTGCCAGCAAATTGTTTAATTTCACACCGTCATTTGGTAATCTTTCATTGGTAAGAGGTAACTGGTGTCATGTTGTAATACTGATTTTTTTACTAACATTAGAGTCAACCTTTCCTCATTTATTAATCATTTGTGTTGTACCCCATCAATCTGAGGTATCACCTAGCAACCTCCAAGATGGAGATGAAAGTCTCTGTCTAATTAATTACGGTATGTACAGCCCTTTGAAGATGTAAAGCAAGGTAGAAACTGCATTGGCAAGATGCTTAAATGGGTTTTGACACTGGTTAATTGAAGTGCTAAATTTCTAAGAAAAGAGATACCAGGGCTCACTTGAGTCTGGAAAAATTGCCTTCTGATCTGAAAGTCTTTCTCTCAATCACAGATATCTGGGGATATTAGTTATTCAATAGTATAGGCACACCCCGGTATCTGTACAGGATAGATTCCTGTGCCCCTTGTGGATACCTGAAACCACAGGTAAGAAGGAACCTTATGTTTATAGGGTTCTCCCCTTACCCTCTCCCCTGAGCAAGAAGGTTTTTAATGACCAAAGTAAGACTAAAAGAAGGTAAGTGGGGGGCCCAATCCATGTTTAACTGAAACTGTGGGTGCGGGATCCATGGATATGGGCATCCAAAAATGTACTCTGAAGCTTCTCAGGAAAATTTCAGTCTTATTGTTGGTCCTTCAGGGTTGAAAACTGGAATTGAAAACAGATGCTGGCATTCACCTGACACAAATTAAGCCCAACTTCCTTTGGTTATAAAGTGCTGTCATAATGAACAATCCAGGCAGGCTCAGTGTCTCCATAAGAACATAAGAAGCTCCCTGCTGGATCAGGCCATAGGCCCATATAGTCCAGATTCCTATATCTCACAGTGGCCCACCAGGTGCCTCAGGGAGCACATGAGACAACAAGATGCCTGCATCCTGTTGCCACTCCCTTGCACCTGCCATTCTGACGTAACCTACTTCTAATGTAAGGAGGTAGCACCACCCATCATGGCCTATAGCCCACCATGGATTCTTCCTCCAGAAATCAGTCCAATCCCCTTTTAAAGACACCCAGGCCAAATGCCATCACCACCTCCTGTGGCAAGGAGTTCCATAAATTAATTACCCACTGGGTAAAATAGTATTTCTTTTTATCTGGTCTAACTCACCCAAGACTCAATTTTAGTGGATGTCCCCTGGTTCTGGTGTTGTGAGAGAAGGAAAAGAACATCCCTCTGTCGACTCTATCCCTCCCATGCATAATTTTATATGTCTCAATCATGTCCCCCCCTTCAGGCGCCTTTTTTCGAGACTGAAGAGCCCCAAACAGTGCAGTCTTTCTTCATAAGGGAGGTTCCCTAGTCCAGTAATCATTTTCGTCACTCTCTTCTGTACTTTTTCCAGTTCCACTATGTCCTTTTTGAGGTGTGGTGACTAGAACTGTACGCAATACTCCAGATGTGGCCTTATCATAGATTTGTACAATGGCATAATAATATTGGCCATTTTGTTCTCAACCCCTTTTTTTAATTATTCCAAGCATGGAATTGGCATTCTTTACCGCTGCCGCACACTGGGTCAACACCTTCATCGAAGATCCCAAGATCTCTTGCCTGAGTTGTCACAGACAGCTCAGAACCCATTAGCCTATAGGTAAAGTTTTGATTTTTTTTTTCCCCAATGTGCATCACATTATCCTTGTCTACACTGAGACGCATCTGCCATTGTGCTGGCCATTCCCCCAATTTGGAGAGGTCCTTCTGGAGCTTTTCACAATCCCTTCTGGTTTTTACCACCCAGAAAAGTTTTGTATCATCGGCAAACTTGGCCGCCTCGCTGCTTAAGCCTGTCTCCAGGTCATTTATGAACAAGTTCATCTCATTCTCACATTCGGGTTCAGCAGTGATTCCCAAACTGTGAGCCGTGGCTCTCTGGGGAGTCCTCACCCAAAAAAAAAACCCCACTACTCTGGTGCTGCACAAGACCTGCTGGGGTGCTACCCAGTACTACCAGGTGTGCTGAGACAGCTGGCCACCACACTTGTGGCAGCCTTTGCTGCCTGTTTTCAAGATACAGGATGACTTTTGCTCCCCAACCGCCTTGGGAAACATGAGTAATATTTGTGACAAAAGCCATTTCTCTTGAAGTGCCCCTTTCCCCTATAAATCAGTTAAGTGTTAAGAACTGGCACTTGGGAGCTATATATTGTTATTGATCGTTTCACCGTACTGTACTCTCATTACTGCCAATGTGAATCCCACATATTCACTAATGACCTGTGAAGCTCCCATCTTCCTGTGCCTCTAATAAACTGTCTCTTTTAATTTGACACCTAATCCCTGGCCATTCACAAATCCTTCCATTAGTTATGACACCTCTGTTTTGGATCATATGTGCTTTGATAATGGTGAATTAGGCGAAGAGGAATAACGCTTTGTTGATTATTGCATCCGGCAAACACTGCAAAGTAGACTCTGTCTTGATTAAAAGTTGTAAAAAGTTTCAGCTTTTGGAGAAAACAGCTCCATTTTTCCTTCTTAATGCATATCTCCTTCTTTAATATCCCAGATGTTTATTAATCCAGGAAAATATACAAAAAAAAAATCTACATTACTAAAGTAAAATTTCTAGAGGCAAATTTTGAATGACATAATTAAACTGGGGGTGCGGAGACCATTTTAATTATATTAATTTTAATTATGCACAGTACATTTTAATTACATCGTCTGCAAATGAGTGTCTCCCATCTATTAAAAAATCTCTGTGATCATTTGCATAATGGACCCCCTTTTTATTTCTGTGTGCAGGGTTATGTTACTTGATGGCTTCATTAGTCAGGATGGTGGAATTTTAATTTCATTTTTGTTTGCCTTTCCAGCAATTTGGGGGGGGGATAGAAATGGGTTCATAATGCCCCCATGTAGAAAAATCAATTTCTCATTAAAAGTGGCCTCAAAATGATCAAGCAATTTACCCAGTCTTTTGGCTAGATGGAATAAATAGTATTAATAGGGGCAGTTCACTGACTTTGAAGAGACAATGGTGTGTGAGCTCACGCAAAGCTTCTTCCAAGGGAGGAGGGGGTTGATTGCTCCGGTGAGGAAGGCCACACTTGGCTGTGAGATCTGAGGCCTCTTGCCATCTGTCCAATTCTTAAGTAAGGTTTTGGCATAGGTTCTGCTCTCCTGGGAAACTCATCATACAGGATGCAGCAGTGTGATACCATTGCACCTTTACCAGCAGGGGGCAGTAGGGCCAAGTACATAGTGGTAGGGAGACAAGGTGTTCTTGCTCTCTGTCCTAATCTCAGGTCATGGATGCTTGTTGGTTACCCAAAGGAATATTCTTAGTCCTTATTTCTCTCTCTCTCTCTCGCTCGCTCGCTCGCTCGCTTGCTCGCTCGCTGTCATCCTCTGAAAACATTTAGCTAGACAGACAAGGTGCAGGGCCAACTTCCATCCTCTCTACCTGAGATCTATTTCCCTGAAATAAAGTTATCTTTGACTTTTGAACACCAGCCTCTTGCAAAGCTTGCTATCTGGACTTTCCTGAATAATATGCTTTTGGGGGCTTTATCTCTGCCAAGATGTTGAAGTAAATAAAAAAAATTGTCATCTTCTCTGTTTTTCTCAGCAATAACCTGCCTCCCCGAGTTACAGATGGCTACACTGGCCCTTTTGCACAGGTGCAGTATTACTGTGGTGGTGCTCAGTGGCATACCAGGATCATTTGGTACACAGGCCGATAAATTTTTGGTACCCCCTCTTGACAAAGTTATTGTCAGTAATAGTAATGATATGAAATGGATAATAATAATGACCGGAGAGGCTAACCGGTACATACATAAAGGACTTGAGTTATAAGCCTCTGCATGTCTACACAGAAGTAAGTCCCTTTGTGTTCACCTTTGTGTTCCCTTTGTGTATGTCTGCTTCCCTCTTCCCTTTGTGTATGTATGTTTCTTCTGCATGTCTACTCAGAAGTAAGTCCTTTGTGTTCCCTTTGTGTACAGATCAGAAAGTATGTTCCCAGAACTCTCACGGATGCTAAAACCCGCGGATAACTGTGGGTTGGGGCCTTCACCTGACCTCCAGATGTAGCCAGACGCACCTTTTGGTCACATCCAAAGGTCTTCTGTGGCCTGTAGAGGCTGTGCTTAGCCTCTCCGGGACATAGAAAACCTCCCATACGCTACCAGTAGGCACTTCTGGTCGCACCCAAGAGGTTCTCTGTGGGTCCTCCTGCGGATTGAGAACCTGCAATGGGTGAAAACCTGCAGATAAAGAAGATCCACTGTACAGGATTGCAGCCCTAGTGGAGGGGAGGGGAGGGAAGGAAGGGAAGCAGAGAGGAGTGCCAGCCACAGTATCATCTTTTACATTTGCAGCAGCGACTGAGCAAGTGAGTGGCAGGGCTGCCCTAAATTTGCTGCCCTACGCAGCATTGTTCAGGTTTCAGCATGAAGAGGCTCACCCTGGCAATGAGGCTTTGGAGCCAAGGCCTTTTCAGTTGGAAAGGCCTCTTTTTCCAGGCAAGGCTTCTGGGGCTCAGGTGTAATCAGGTCACTGCCATCTTCCTAACCAGTGGCACAGAGGAACTTTGTGATTCTCCTGGTTCCACTGATTGAGAAGGACATCGCATTCTCTCATCCCTGTACTCTCATCCCTGTCTCTCATCCCGAAACTGGATTTGAAAACAGGCACACAGCATGCAGAAGAGGCTGCAAGGTTTGAGGCGTCCCGTAAGGCGCCATCAGCTCTTCCACTTATCAGGGGCGTAGCTAATGAAAGTGTAGCCCAGTGCAGAGGGCAAAATGTTGCCTCAGAAGTGACCTCACAGCAGACAGTGACATCACAGTTGTATTTCCATTTTCAGGTTTTTTGGCCATAACCTTTGATAAAGATATCACACTCTGGTTTGTTTCATTGCATTCGGCATTAAATTACCTTTCCAATGATATATAATATAATGGTATTATTCATATATACCAAGATTTTCACCATTTTGGCTATTAGTGTCAAGCTCAACCTGTTGCCCCTCTAAAGTTTGTTGCCCGGTGCAATTGTACCCAACTGCACTTATTTAGCTATGGCCCTGCCCCTTATGGCCTTGACAGATGTTCTCCTATAATGTACTTTTGCTGTCTCTCTCCTTAATGTATTTCCTTCTGCCGTTCATTACAGAGAGAGAGAGAGAGAGAGAGAGAGAGAGAGAGAGAGAGAGAGAGA
>JAJKFI010000003.1:6271194-6294597 GCA_029204185.1 Lerista edwardsae | reverse complement strand
AGAGAGAGAGAGAGAGAGAGAGAGAGAGAGAGAGAGAGAGAGAGAGAGAGAGAGAGAGAGAGCATATTCTGTAAAATTCAAATATGAGGTTCAGAATGAAAGATGCTGATTTAGCAATCTCATTCCAAATCAGCATATACATTGTAGTATCTTGTAACTCCCCCCCCCCAACTTACAAGGTAGAATGTCAACTGTGGGGCAATACAAGACATTTTTTGCATCTGACCCCTGAACCTGGGGTGTGCTGACTTCAGCCTTGGGAGTCCTACTTAATTTTTGTATGTGGTCCACTGATGTGTTTCAAACATATAAAGTCAAAAAAATATATAATTGGGATTTGGTTATCCTTAAGACATAATTAATATATGTTAAGGGATCCTGATCATACCCTCTTGCTTAAGAACAAAAGATCTTAAAAATTACTTTACTACATCTGCCACCAGTGGTGCCGACTTACTTTTTTAATCAGGGGTGCCCGTGGCCATGCCCCTGATGTTCACATAGCCACACCCCCGACATTGACGTAGCCACACCCACCTTTAAACCTCCGGAGCCCAGGTCTACCTACTATATTTATAATGGGTAGACCTTGGCTCCGGAGCTCCCTCAGTCAGGGGAGCAGACATTGTGCATACATGCCAGGACTAAAAATGGCGTTGTGCACTTCACTCTTCCCCCAAACTCCATGCAGGTCAGATTTGGGGGGGTGCTTTGGAGCAGATTGGGGGGTGCTTTGGAGCGAATTGGGTGTGGGTGCTGGATGCGGACGGGGCAGGTGTGAATATGTGGGCTCTTTCCAAAAAAGAGAAAGGGAAAAACCACGGGAATAACCCGTGGGGGCTGAAAAAACCACAGCCCCCCCCCTAGATGGTGCCTATGTCTGCCACTCAAACATATCCTAGTTCTCCATGTCCAGTTCAGTTCAGGAAGCCTAAGTGGTTTCCAATGCAGAATATGTGCATTGGACACCACCTAGGCTTCCTGAACTACACTGGACATGGAGAACTAGGATATGTTTGGGTGGCAGATGTAGCATCACAGTCAAACACCTAGGGAGGGGGAAAGAAACACAGTTGTTTTCATACATTTTATGAGTCCCATAGATGTAAGCACACCGCAAGATCTGTAGAACTATCAAAATTATTTGATATACTATGATTTTAGTCATCACTGATGCAGTACACCTCTCAGTTCATTCACTTCATCTTGATTTTTCTGTCTTCAGCCTCCACCTGGGACCATATCCTTCCACACGGTTAATTCAAGGCGCAATCCTAACCTGGAGTTAGGCTGGCACGGTTAGACCTGCAAAGTTTGGCCGGGACAAGGGCAACCATAAAGTTCATTTGGACCACTGACTCTGACTCTGAGAGTGGTCCAAACATACTTTATGGTGTCCCTTGTGCTAGCCAAACCTTGCTGGCCTAACTGTGCCGGCCTAACTGAGATTAGGATTGCACCCTCAGTATTCTCTCTTTGATTTATGCCCCTTTTCTCCTGTAGGCATTGCCTGGTGCCAGAACCACAAGAAAATCCCCAGATTCAGACATCACACGGCGACTGTTCTTCGATTTACTCTCAGTGCACTCTCTCTTTCTTCCAACTGGTCCAACAACAGACTTGCAAGAGAATGATGAATGTGACATTTGCTCTTGGGAGATGCGCAGGGCCCAGAAACTGCCTGTCTGCCTCCCAGCAACCCCAAGTCCTTGCCAGTTCTGTTGGTGGGAGGCAGCAGAGACTTGACCACAACCCAAGGGACCTGTCTGCTGCTGATTGGACAAGGCCATTCTGGGCCTGCCACCTGTGGAGACAGTCCCATACTCCCTGGCAGTGGGAACATCCTTGTTTCCACCTGCTATCAGCCTACTCACCCCTGCAACAGCCCTGCTCCTCCACTATTTGTTGCATCCCCACCAATTAATCACATAATGTTCCACCCATAGGCTGGAACAGGAGTGGAGAAGATATTGTCATACAGACATAAAGGAGGGGCACACCTGTAATGTTCGGGAGCAGAATGTGAAGAGCAAGATGACCAAAAACAGAAAAAGTTGTGATGGGATACAGCACTGGTAGGCAAGGAGCAAGGGCAGGAGACTTACCTGAGTAAATCCATTATATATTCCATTATATTCACACCAACACTCAAGAAGAAGCAAGCTGTTCAGAGCCATGTATAATGCTTGAAATGTGTGTCCCACCTCCATTTTCCTCCCCCTTTCTCTCCCCTTCCTCAATTGTTTCCCTGGTCAAGAGTAGGATATAGAACAGAGATTTTCAACATTTTTCTTCTGATGGCACACTGAGCACTATGGTCTTCTCTATGGTCTTCACCTTTTATGATATCACTTCCAGCTTCTGGGAGACTCTCCCAGGTTCCGTTTCTAGGGCAATTGTTTCCTTAGAACTGGCAGAGGGACAGACAGTTCGTTACTACAGACAGTTTTCCTAAGAACAGAGCCACAAAAACCAGAAGAGGTTTTCAGCCATTTTCAGCTGCTGTGCACCAAACTCCTGCAGCATGTTCACGGACCTTTTGTGGCACAGGAAGTCTCCCGGCTTAGAACACCCCAGCACTTAGCCTGCTGGAGTGACAGAACCAAGTGGCTGGCCACAGCAACACTTTGAGGCTATATTGTGTAGCCTTACCATTCCATTGGAGAGCAAAATCACAACCATAACTGCAGAGTAAGCCCTTACCGCTGGCAGTGCAAGTGCCTTATTGCACTTTCGTGACACCAGCGCCACGGTAAGCCTTTACCGCCAGTGCTGGCCTGCATAGTATCGGGCCCTTAGTCTGAAATCCTATACATACTTACCTGGGAGTAAGTCCCATTGAACTGAATTTACCTTATTTCTGAGAGACATAAGACTGGGCTCAGAATCATATGCTTGGAGTGTCATCTTTAGTGGACAAATGTGTCTATATACAAGTTGCCAGAGGCGCAATCTGTGATGTTTCTTAGTAAAGCCTGAATGTATACAAGAATAGTGACAATTCACAACAGCAGCCAAGAGTGATAATTCTCTCTTGCTAGCTATGCTACACATTAACAGCTGTAGTGGGAAAGGAAACCATTGTCTTAATTTAAGCCTAAACAGAGAACATCAAACTTTATGATACATTCTAATCCAGCAGTTTGAAACTAGATTTCCTTTGTTAATAAAGAATGGGGGCTTACAGCTGCGGGGTCCCTTGGGAAATTGAAACCTTCTTCCACTAACAGACAACCAGAAGGGCATTGTTTGCAAGTGATAGTATGCAACACATGGGGAACTGAGCCGGTTAATTAGTGTCTGATGACATGGGTGGTATCATGACGTTCTAGATTCAAATCACATTGTCCGAGTGAAAAAGGGGGGCTCTGTTGTTCTGGGGTTCTTGAGAATAATCCATGTCTCACTCGTGCAGACGGAGCTATCTATATCCATCATCTCCTTTTAGGATGGCATCTCCAGAACCCATCTGTGACTCGATAAAACCTTGTGTTTACAGTACATTACTGCCTTTGGGTAGGACAGAAATGGCAGAGATAGATAAATAAAATGCACAGCCTTCCCTAGGAAAATGTGAGTGGACCTTTATCTTTCTCCTGGGTGAGGGCAGAAGCTGTAAAAGATGCTGTTGACTCATCCCAATTGATAAGCCTGTAGGATCCTCCCTAAAGGCCAGTGCCTCTTAATCTACTGCTGGCATTGGTAGATAATCTTTGGCTTAGCCACTTTGTTTTGGAAAAAGAGAAAAAAAAGGCTGGGGGTATTTTAAAGTTATATATAAAGAATAATTTTATGGTTCACTTGTCAGCTGCCCTGTTGAGCCAGCATCTACAGTCTTCTATCAAGAAATAGAAAGATCAAAAAATCAAGTTCCTATGCATTCCATTAAATGTGTCATTTGCTCCTGTGTATTTATTTATCTCCAGTGGTAAATAGCAACTATAGAGGGCTCCATCATGATTGGTGCTCCCGGGTTTAACGAATAGAGAGGGCAGGTTAACCCTTGTGCCTCCTATCATGGTCCGGATTAAAAAAAAAAATCACCCCTTGAAGCTGCTATGTGCTCCAGGAGTCAAAGCATTGAAGCACATTGCTATTGGAGCCAAAACATTGCTGTCACTGCCCTGAATGGCTCCAACGACAAGTGGGAGGGGCCGACTACATGGTGCGTTGCAACACCTGCAGTATTTACTGTACTGCCCCCTTCTGGCTGTGCTATTGGTGGGAGCAATAACCAGCAATGTGTGGTGCGGCTGTGGCAGGTGAAGCAGACCACCCCATAGATGTTCTTTGAAAAGTGCCGCCACTGCTGTTGTGATGGCTGTGATCCTGCAAACACAACCTGCAGGCTCCAGCTGCTCAGAGGCCATGGCTTGTAAGTGTTTGTATGGTCACAGGAGTGGCGGCCCTTTTCAATGAACTCAAGTGGGGTGGTTCTGCCTTACCTGCCACACCTGCACCACATGTTGCTGGCAATAATCCCCTCCACCCAGTGATGTCATCTAACGGGCGAACAATCAGAACGCTCCGTGGCCAGCCCCGCCCACCTGTCACCATTCGCCACCACTCCATGATGGACGCGCCCCCCACCCAGCGCGCCCCCCACCCATCCCTGCCAGCAAGCAGGTGCCCCCTCCGAGGCCGGGAGTGCCTCGCAGTGCCGTGTCCATCACAGAGCAGCGGCGAATGGCGACAGGTGGGCGGGGCTGCCCACGGAGCATTCCGGTTGTTCGCCCATTAGATGACATCACTGCCTCCACCCCTTCCTGTGGGTCCACTCCTTTTCATGGCCCTGGAGTGCTGTTTAACCAAAAAGAAAACAAGCACATGTTGGAGTCACATCTAGTTTGACTTTAAAGGCTCATTAACTCAGCAAAGCTGCCCCCCCCCCAATACTCTTTAGTTCTCTTGCTCAGGTTACATAGATACTATTTGTGCAGCAATGGGTCTCTCCAGGGTAGGTCAGACGGTAGTCTAAATCAGAAGACGGGGTGAGGTAAATGTGGGAGTCATAATAAACACTTAGAAATGAGCTTTTTTTAAAAAAAAAAAAGCACAACATTTCATCTGCTGCTCTCAAGCGTGCTTTAAAAATAGAAAAAGAGCTCCACAACACCTTGTAGGCACCAATGTTTTTATTCAAAATGGGATTCAGACTCATAAGTAACAGTAAAAGATTTTATTCCATGTTTGTGGAATTATTTTTACCACTTTAGAGTGGACTAATACTGAGGTCTGTGTTTTCCCATCAATCCAAAGTCTCAGTTGTGCGTCTTTCAGCAGACTTCCACTTATTTCACTTGAATTCTTTGCTGGATATATGTTAGTTTAATTGCAATGCCTAGTTTGAACCTTCTAGAACAGGTATTACCATTTCTATCCGGTATCAAAAGTGTTCAGAATTGCAAGAGTACAGTATTTCTTGGTTCTTGTGACTGGAGTTGCAGAAAGAAGGAGAAATAGGATCTTGAGATCAGCTGACCCGGAGATAGCGGAAACAGCCAGCAGCACTATGTGTGCACCAGATTCAGCTGGATCTTCCAGCGGTGCAAGTTCGTTGGTGGCAGGGTAGGCCATGGGTGAGTAAGGGGAGGATTGGGCATTTAGGGCTATGTTTGTAGAAGCAGTTGGTGATGCTTCTTCAGGTTATAAGCTCTTCCCCCTTTGAAGAAGAGGCAGAAGGATCCAGAGCTGTCACAGGCATGACAGCCTGACATGTCACCGTGCCCCCTGTGCAGTGATGTCATGCAGGGGGTACGCGGGGGTATACGAGTACCGGTTTCTAGGATTACAGCTGGCCCCGCCCATTCGCCTGCCCACTCGTCGACTCCGCCCTCTGCAACGTTTGAATTTCCTGCATGTTTGAGTTGCCTGCATGTTCTCAGAGCCAGGCAGGCAGCGAGCGGAGCCTTTCCTTTCCTTGCCACTGAAAAATGAGTTGCTCTGGGGTTTTAACATGATGCCAGGCCTCCTTAACATGTTCTGGGGGTGCTGTGGAATACTGTTGCAACTGTTGGGTCAGTTTAAAATAATCTGAGGCCTCAAAAAGGGCTTTTTCATGTCACTTCCTGCCACAACATCACTTCTGGCTTATGACATCACTTCCGGTGGGCGGGTCCCGACACGTGCCAATCAAAAGTGAGTACCTGTTCTTAAATCATTTAGATGACACCACTGCCCCTGTGCCTCCACTACAGCTCCTGTGCTGCCTCACCACACCCCCTACGTCCGGAACTGCTCCATTTTGGAGTGAAACAGAGGCAATGGCTGGTGGGAAGGTCAATCAGTGCTCTGACGCTTTTGTCTGCCCCTTCGCCCTCACCCTCCCCTTCGACAGCACCCATGGCAGATACAACACCACACCACATGGGTACTCTGGAAGGAAGATGTGTACCTAGGGGTTAGGTGATGGTACAGATGCCAAATCACAAAAACAGTCTATGTCACATAAAATAAATTTTGGCTTTGAATGAACTGAATCAACCCTAAGCTCTGCCCAAGACTTGAGAAAGTTATGAGCTCTCCCTGAAGACAATGTGTAAAGAAGCACCTACAGTATAAATACGTTAATTCCCTTTTTTATAGCCTAGGCTGTTGGGCTGGTTGACCTTCATTACGATTCTCATTTCAAAGTAAATTTCCCCGTACTTTGAAGGCCCATCTCAAGGTCAAGGGTTGATAAGGTATTGTTAGTGCCACAAAGCACCAGTTCCATACTTAAACTTCAATTCCTTTAGCATGTTTCAAATGTCTTCCTTTTCTATGTATATGTATACATATATAAAACTTCCTAATGGGTTTCTGAGGGATGCTGAATTTATTGTGTTTTGAGAAATGGATGTTTCAGAAATTCAAATAAATTACTGTTACGGCATCTAGACCTTATGAGACTGACTCGTAAAATAAGCTCATTTCCATACAGTGTATTTAAAATACAAACCACCAGTCTCTAGCGCTTTGAGTCTAGCCTACAAATAGCTAGAATCCATTTCCCTTGATGTATATATTTAATAAACAAAAGAGGGTAAGCAGAAATACAAATATTTGGTTAACCACAGTTGGGGAAATGATAATGCTATGGGCATGGAAGTATCTCATTTTTAGAAATCCATTTTGAAACTCCTAGCATTTTGTAAAGGGACGAATGTTTAACGACCAGGTGCGCTTGGCCTTTCCATCCCTACCTGTTACACTAGGCGTACACCATGGTTGTGATTGCACCATGAAGCAGCAGTGTAGCTGAGCTGGGGCAGGGAGGTACAGAGTGCCCCGCAGCAGGGTGGCGGTTTTCTGCTGAGGGGTTGACAGCCCCTATCTTTTGCGCCTTCCCGACTCCCGCCCATCCGGGCTCCCAGAGCCAAGTCCAAATGGAGCTGTTTCCACACGTGCTTGGGGGAGGGGGTGACTGCGCAGGGGTGTCATCATGTCACCTGGCCCCCCAGGAACTGTTCCCCAGATAAACTACTGCCAAGAAGTGCCCCTGTATGAAGGTCCAACAGCAGCTTAATAAACCTTATATTTTTGCTGCCCACCTAGACATACAAAAACTGAGAGCACAATCCTAAATTGCATTGGAATGGTGAGGCCGGTGGGCCTGCACCATGTCCAGTGCAGCTTAGGTGCACTGGGGAGCCTCCCGGGGCAAGGGCATGTTCGCACCCTTGCCCTAGGGGAGGCTCCGGCCTCCCCATAGGTTTTCTCAGATCTGTGCCTGCAAATTAGTCTAATTGGGGCCACACAGTCTGGGGATGGAGGCTTGGATGCAGCCGACCATCCGCATCCCAGCTCCCCCTTTCCCAGGCCGGCAAGCCCACCAGACCACCACCACCCCGCTCAGAACTGCCCTCCCACCCACCCTCCCTCCTCCCAGAACTCCCTTGTGCCAGCTGAGTTTGGTTGGTGCCCCCACGTCAGTGCTAGTGACATTGAGCCGAAACTAGCACACAGCATCATCCTAACGTGCCAAGTAGGATTGCCCAGTAAAGATCTCGGCAGAAGATTTAGCCGAGAGGGTTAATGCCTCCGTTTGCCCGAAGATAACAACTGAAGATCTCAAGGTCGTGAGCTCGAGACTCCCGGAAGTCTCTGTGAGCGGCAGACCTTGCAAACTGCGGCTGATTAAAAGCGGAGTTTCAGCTGCCTCGTGGGAGGAGGAGTGTGCTGAACGCAGCTGCGTCTCTGGTGAGAGCAGGGAAGCCTCATCAGCCAGCAGACGACAGACAGGTGGCTAAAGAAAGAAGGCTAAATCCAGAAAGAAAGATCTGTTTGAGTGTGGTTCTTGAAAGATAGAACATTCTGTAAATTGTAAAAACCTTTGGGTTTGTGAAAAGTCTGCCTATTATATGTAAACCGCCTTGAGTTGTAATCATTAGAGAAATCTAGTGACCTTAAGAAAGGCGGTATATAAATACATGTATTATTATTATTATTAATTATTATTGTCAACTATGGTTGATGAGTTGCATCTAGCCTGCTTGGTGGGTGTGATTTACATATGGATCAGTGAATTTATTGGCAGATTAATCAATATCAATCAATCAATAGTACTTATATACTGCTTTTCAACACAAAGTGCACAAAGTGGTTTACAGGCAAATAGTAATAATAAAGTTAAATGGTTCCCTGTCCCAAAGGGCTCGCAATCTAAAAAATGCAAACCACCCACAACAGCCACTAGAAAAGACACAGCACAGGGGTAAAGAGGGGCAATTACTCTCCTGCTGCTAAAATATAAGCTGCTAAATGCTGCTGCTAAATATAAGAGGAACACCACTTGAAATAGTGCCTCTTGCCCAGTTAGCAGGCAAGAGGCACTTAGTGCTTAGCCAAACATTCTCAAAAGCAATAGTTTCTCTCTACCTCTTTGTATGATGTGTTGAATAATCTGTCGTGGCTAGATGATGCCACCTTTTCCTGTTTTTCTGCCTTCAAATGTGTATGCGTGTCTACTCAGAAGTAAGTCCCACTGTGTTTACTTTCAGGAAAGCACTATAGGATTGCAACCCTACAGCCCAATTCTATGCAGGTTTGGATTGCCACATGTCGGGGTTTATGACAGTAGAACAGAGTTCCAATGTCATAAAATGGCTGCCTGACTGACCACACAAAGGTGGCAGCACCATAAACCTGCTGACAGATCCTGCTCCACCTGCCAGAAAAAGTAAGGAGGCATGGAGGCACAAAACTGGACAGGGAAGAGGAGGAACAGAGGCGAGGAAGCCACAGGAGGGGATGGATCTGATGGCAATGGCACGAGCTAGAGCCTATCCCCTCTTTTCCAATCCCCCACCACTTTCTTCTCTTTGAACTTGTGCCAGCTAAAGAGCTGGTGCAGGTCCAAGAAAACTCATTACCAAGCAAGAGGCTTATGGAGGGACAGGAAAAAATAATTCCCCTTTCCCCTCCAAAGCCTCCTGATCTGCCCTGCCCCACACCCGGTGGATACAGGTTGCACTTTTTGGACTTAGAGCACAATCCTAACCTGGGGTTAGGCCAGCAAAGTTTGCCCAGCACAAGGGACACGGTAAAGTGTATCTCGAAGTCTCTCGAAGTCAGGGAAGCCAGAACACAGACATGCGGCATCCTCCCTTACTCTGTGGTCCAAAAGTGTTTTACAGTGGCCCTTGTGCCAGCCCAACTTTGCTGGCCTAACTATGCTGGCCTAATTCCAAGTTAGGATTGCACCCTAGTTCCAAGTTAGGATTGCAGGGCTGGACTAAGTTAGTATGAGGCCTGTAGCATATATAATAAAGGGTCTCTAAATTTTATAAAATACACACATAAGCAAACTTGATACCATCACCCTAGCATAGAATAGTTGTGTGTCATCAAGTTGGCCATTGGTTTTTTGTTGGTTACTGATTTGTTGGGTGAGTAGTATTGTTATATATATGAAAACAAACAAATTAACTATTTGTTTCGTTAATAATAATTGAGAATGTTTTGCTTTTGCCTGCCTATGAGGAAGAAGACACTCGATTGGCTGGCTTATCCATTAACGGTAGATACTTCGTTTGCTCTTCCTCCTAACTCTTCCACGCCTGTAGAGATTATCCTACCATGGGGTCCTTGAAATTGCAGGGCCCGCAATTTTGCTACTACATTAATCTGGCCCTGATCAGGAGTGGGGGGGGGTTTGAGGAAGGATAGGATTGGACTCTTGGTCTAGTGAAAAACTTCGGAATACAGGATCTGCATGGTGACAATCCCACCACTGGAAACATGGAGATACTGGACAGAAGTTTTGAGATTGGCCAAAACTACTTGAAGTTGGCCTCATTGAAAGGGTGATAATTAGTACACTACAAAGAAATGAGTTTCACAGCACGTCTTCCCAGTACTGCAATGTACATGTAGTACATTGGTTTTGTTATAGGACTTTACTTGATGGGTGGCATTTTGCAGGACTTGCTGAGGCCAGAACTGGGAATCCATCGTGCTTCTGCCTCATGTAGAGGGCCAGTGGAATTGCAGTTGGATTGGTCCCTGGGCTCTTAGGCTCTTCAGTGACTCCGGGTGCCTAGGCTAGCCTCTAGTTCTGCTTGACCTGGGAGCTTTACGAAGTGCTCCAGTTGCGGATGGGACGTTACCAGGGCAACAACAGTATTTGTTGGCTTCCGGCTGAGATTCTTGGTTCCTGGCCCTCATTCAGCTGCCTGCGGCCCAGAACTGCCAACATTGAACTAGCTTCTCGGTTCATTTGCTCCCAGTCCATTCTTGAGCATTGCCAGTGTGAAATCTGGAAAGAAAATCGGCTAATGAGACATCTCTATTTTAGTCTCCTGTATTCTGCTGACAGCAGTTCTGTCAGGTGCTAAAGAAGGGTGGTTGTTCTCTGTCAGGATGCATGGTGGGAGCTGTCCCTCAAAGCCACAAAACTGTGACTAATGCCATGATGCCCCATGGCAATTCCAAGTGCAGAAAGACTGATCTAAGGACAAACGCAGGGTTCAAACCATTATATCATCAAACAGGATAGTAGCAGAACATCTCAAAGGTTAACCCACCTAGAGAATATGTTTTGATGAGGCCCGGAATCATTTTCAGTTGGCTTAGAACTCGTCTCTTATTTCTGTCCAACTGAATCAAACTTAAATGATGGTTGATGGAGCCCACCGCAGTGGTCCACCAGTGTCCGCCCAGAAACCATGTTGTTCTTGAATATTTGCACAGCATTTTCTATTATTAATGGCAATATGCAAAATACCTTTACATTAGCATGTAGAGCCCCTCTCCCTCACTTTCTCTCCTCCGCTTCTTTGGTTGGGATGAAATTTAGGTCAGCGTTTCTCAAACTATGGGTTGGGAGGGACCCAACTTAGTGGGACTAGGGAAATGACCCGTTTTCTGGTGGATCTGCAGAAGCTCCAATGAAAACATTTTAAAGTGTCATTTTAAACAGTGGGTCCACTGATTTAGACTGTAAGCTCCTTCAGGCAGAGAGCTGTCTTCTTAGAAACTGTGTCAATCTTGCTCTATTGTTTAGCTGAATAATTCAACTTAAACGGAGTCAAAATAAAAGCTCTGTAGACCTATTATACAGCTGGACCCCCATATCCACAGATTCTGTATCTGTGGTTTTATCTACCACAGGCCCCTTTACCTTTATCCTTACTTTGGGTTGCTAAAAAGTCTTCTTGCTCAAAGATCCAGGAGATTAACATAGAGTTCCCCCTTAACCATGGTTTCAGGTGTCCACAGGGTGCCCAAGAACCTATCTCCTGAAGATTTCTGGGCATGCCTGTATTCATACCAAGTTATGGTCAAGCACCAGCACATGGTGTGATTTTTTTCCTTACTTGGAGATTTTTTGTATAGGAAAAAAATGTCATGGTGAACGATGCCACAAATGGAACGTCTGCTCCAAACACATGGGTTGGAATCCAGAAGAAGTGATTATCTCTATGCAGACTGCTAGCGAATGAGATAGATCTTGTGCCTAATGAATTAAGTAGAACAAAAACTGGGAAAGAGACCATCCTTTGATTGTGTCATCTGCTGAAGTTGGCCTGGCCTGTGCCAGTTCATGCTGCAGTAAATCTGCCAGGCTTTAAGGGGCACAGGAGTCTTGTGTTTCTGCTGGGCTGGGAAATGCGCACAGGTCACAGGAACAGGAGCAGCATTGTGGGGCACAACTGAAAAGATATAGCTGCAGGTTGGGAACCTACAAAGCCAGCACCCTTGTGCCGACCAAACTTTGCTGGCCTAACTGTGCCGGCCTAACTCCAGGTTAGGATTGTGCCCTGATTGTACACATAAATCACTGCACTGTGATTTGGCAGCCACAAGGGGGGCAAGAGGGGTTGCAAAGGAAGGAAGACCCTTGAATGTCACCTCTGTTTGCCTACTAAAAAGGATGGGTTGTCTCCAGCATTGGATTTGGATGCAACAATCATGAATCTGGTCCCTGAAGAAACGCAATTAGCATCACTATAATGAAGCTTAAAAAAAAAAAAGATGATCTCACTTGGTGGGCTTTCTGAAATGTGTCTTCTCTCTTCGTTGTCCAGGCACTTTATTCTGTGACAATTTCAAAACTGTTCCTGTTAAGGGAGCTGCAAAGTGATGGCCAAGAATCTCCAGGTTTCATCAAGAGCACCCAGGCCAAGGAATAGCACGCCTTCCTGCGGAAGAAGTGTTGTACTGTTGCCCACTTGTTGGAGGGTGTTTGCTACATGTCACACACTATTTAAAACAGCAGGACGTGTGTCATTGCAGAGAGATGAGGCAAGAATAGTTGATGAGGACTATACATCAAAAAGAGATATACCATTACATGATGAAAAGGAATTTCAAAGGAAATTTCAGAGCGGCCCTTTTCCCATTAGACTGTAGCAGCCTTATGCCAAGACCATGCAATCGCTACGGATCTTAAATGATGATTAATTTGAGGAAAAAATGTTTGTAGACTTTATTGTACAGTATAACACAATCATATTAAGGGGTTGACTAACAACTTGATCCTGACTAGGAGTGGACTGGCACCCAGAGGGATTTACAACAGCAGAACAGAGTTCCACTGTTGTAAAATGGCTGCCAATGACACACACAGCATGCAAATGGCAGCCAGTTTCTGAGGAAGCAATCTTAACCTGGAGTTAGGCCGGCACAGTTAGGCCAGCAAAGTTTGGCCAGCACAAGGGATACCATAAAGTATGTTTGGACCACTCTTGGAGGATGGGCAGACAAAAAAAGTGCTGCTTTTTCACCTCCCTTTTTCGCCCTGCTGCAACCAGCACCTGCTATGGCACCATCAATATGCTTCTTCAGCCTAGGTAGGATTGGGCTGTCTGTGCTTGTTTGAAGCAATCAACACCATAGTCAGGGACAGATCAAATGTTGTTTTTGTGGGCAGTGAGGACAGGGCTTCAGAGGCGCATCAGTGCAGGGGAGGGCTTTCTGGAGCACTCTTCTTGCACATCGTTTTTATAATGGCTTCACAGAGATAGCTTTTCACCCATTCTTACTCCTCCAGGATCTTTGGTATACAGCACATATCACAATTTATAGGTGTGGCATTATCTATACGAAAACTGTACAGCAGGCAGTGTAAATATTAGGCAAGATTTTTTTTTCTTTTGCTGTGATTACGTGAGCTTGGGAGCAATGCATAATGTAGCGACAGCACACAGATGAAAGCCCAATATCCATTAGTCATTTGAGAACCCAAAATAATATGTAATGGGCACAGATGGTATCGGGCTACAGCCACTTTGCAATCACAAACATTCAAAATGCGTATGCATAAGGAAATCTCAATGATTTCCAAGAAAATACATTTAGGATCAAGCCAGAAGGTTTTTACTTTATTTATTTTGCAGTAATTATTTGCCTGCCCTTTGGAGGAAAAAAAGCAACCAGAGCGCATGGCAGGAGTTGTATTTCCTTTATAAAACCTCAGTCACAACCCTTCTCTCTAGGTCCACATTACCAAGGTGATAATTGATATTGATTGTCTCTAAGGTGAGTGCAGGAAGGTGTATAATAGTATCGCTATGGTCTACCTACCTTACATGCATTCCCTGTGAGAAAGTAAACCCAAGCAGCAGTGTTGTCACATTTATGCAGGTTTGAATCACGAGGACATAGTGTTAGACAGGAGCCTTTTAAATGGGCCTTAGCCTGGGCACCTAGTCTTGAAATTGCTACATGGAACCACATTTTATTCTCTTGTGCAGGGACGTGTAGCAGGAGCTGTAGCAATGGGATTGGGGGGGGGCGTCTTTGTACTGGAGCCTCCCTTCTTTCCACTGATCTGCCCCTATGCCAGGGCCAAAATGGGCAAACTCCCTGATTTTCCTGCTTGCCCAATGCCGCCCCTTGTCCAGTTCAACAATACCTTAAATCCTCATTATCTGTTAGGCTTAGGTTCCTGGAAATCCTCACTGATAGCGAATTCGCAGATAATGAATCATTGATCCTATGGAATCAAGGGGGTTAAGTGCAAGGGGTTCCCTATCTGCCGTCAGAAGAATCCAGCAGAGATCCTCAGGAAGCCAGCAGAGTGTGGCAGAAAGTGCCAAAAGATCTCTGAATGCTACAGAGACCTTCCAGAGGCTGCAGGGATCTTCAGAATGGCACCTGTGACCTGTATGGACCTCTTAAACTTGGTTGGCAGATGCTTCTGCCGGCCATTTTAAAGGGGTTAGCGCTGGTCGCAGGTGCCAGTCTGAAGGTCCCTGCAGCCTTTGGAAGTTCTCTGCATAGTGGATAACTAGGACAGAGGCTCAGATAACAAGGTAAGTAGCAATTCTGCCCCTCGCAGATAAGTGAATTTGCAGATCGCAAGTTCGTATATAGAGGACTGACTGTACTTGCTTTTGAGATGTAGTACACAGCTTTGGGCAATCATATGCTCCAGCTCTCTGGTTGAAGTTTATTTCTTGAAAGTGGGGGGCTTGAAATGGTTTATGATCAGGTGAGGGGGGGGGTGAGTTGGCATTTCTGGTGCTGATGTTTCCATAGGTATCTTTTGAAACCCAGCCCAATCTCTAGTTATGGAAGAACAAACAAGGCCTGTTTTACTGACCTCCAACATTTTCTGAATCCCCATGGCTTTCTGTTCACACCTCTTCCCTAAGGAGGATGAGCGTGTGTAGAGACTTAATTGAATGTCTGGACAAAATTTTCTTTATATTGATACAGGCATCCCAGTGGCCTAACGCTGACTTGGCCTGGAAGAATCCCCTATTTAGCAAAAGTGTAGAACAGCTCCCGGCTGTAATAATCCCTCCAGAGGAATTTAATTTTTAATTAAGTGGAGCTGTGTGTTTACTCTTGTTCTATAGCTGATTAATCAGGGCATTGCTATTCGTGCAGGCAAAAAGGGGTTGAGTGAAATAGACTGTACCTTTAATTAGATGAAGGAGAATTGGCCTTCACCGCCATCTAGAATAGAGGATAATGCAGAAATATCAGAGGGAGGACTTTACAGTGTAGACAAGGAACTGTAGAAAGCATTCATAAATGAATGCTAAGTAGGTAGGTATGAGAATATATGAGTTCTTTGAACAGTAATTTGTGAATTGTGTGCTGTGAAAGATCTTAAGAACATTGGATCAGGCCAAAGGGGGCCCACCTAGTCCAGCTTCCTGTATCTCACAGTGGCCCAGCAGATGCCTCAGGGAGCGCACAGGACAACAAGATATTTGCATCTCTTTGCCATTCTCTTGCATCTGGCCTTCTGAAGTACTCTACTTCTAGAACCAGGCGACTGCACATCATGGCTTGTACCCATCATGGCTTGTAACCTGTGTTGGACTTTTTTCCAGAATCTTCTAATTCAGTGCTCTAAATAATGAGTTGCATAGTTTATTTAAAGGCACCTGTGACTACCCACATACAGAGGAAGCTGTTGTGTCTCTGCAGGAGTTAGTGCTCTAGGCTTCCCTTCTTTCCCCTGCAGCCCAATTGCCCTTGGAAAGACAACTTTGAGGTCTTCACTAGTTGTTTCTATTCCTTGACTTTCACAGGTGAGTCCCACACTATACAGGGAGAAAATCTGCATTCAAGATTTAACAAGAATTCAGTCCTTTAGTAAAGTCACCACAGTCCACCCTGTGTTCTCCATCATAGATTTGAATTTTCTGAAACCATCATGTAATTGTTTCTCTTGACCCCCACCAGTTATGAGCCATTCATGGAAGCAAATTACGACAGTATGGAGGTCTAGACTGACATTCATGATCTTCAAAGTGTGGTACCACTTTGGGGCAGCTCACCTTTATAGGAGCCGCTGTAAAAGTGAACCAGCTCATAATCCACATCCATTCACACATCCAACTATGATTCTTCAAGTGGTGCACATGTATGTGTGAACCAGTCCTAAAAATGGGCCTGTTGAAAGTTATTCCCTTTTCTGAAGTATTTTCTTCTGGAGTGTCTTCTCCACGATAGTCTTCTTTTACCCCTGAGAATGGTAAAGGAGTACCTTCTGCATCTCTTTCAGATGGCAGTGTTTTTACGGTTCCCTAGACGCTACTCTAGGGATGCAGCCAGGAGCGAATTATTGACTCCATGGGGAAGAGACATTAATGAACTAGAAAGCAGTATTAGAACACGGCCTTTAGTAACTCATATATGCATTCCCAGTTCTATCAGGAAGTGACCTTGGGAACAAATGTGAGTCTGTTTTCACATGAGACACCTTCAACCGATATTGTGACAGCCTTGAAAAAGGAGACATAGACCCTTGAAAACAGATTCTCTGTTTTCCTCAGTATCAGAAGATGCAAATCACCTTATGATAAAGTTATGTGTATATCCCAGCATTTCAGTGACTGTGAAACAACACAGGATGCGGTTGTGCAAATAGGACTCAATTCTTAATGGCTAAGAGTACTAGGGATAGACTGCAGTTTTTCACCTGCCTCAGAGGTGTCTATTTTCACTCCTTTTCACTCCTTTTGCCTCCTTTTGTGCTCTTTGCCAAAGGACACCCACTATCAAGCCCCATGGTATCTGCACCACTTAACACCACTTAATATGTGAGGATGATGGGGGTTAGATCTGTAGTTCTTCAAATCAATGCTAGTTTCTGCCACTACATTTTACACTTCATTTCCCTCCCTCTCATTATACATTTATCGCCCCAATAAATATTGCAGGTGGGCCCTTGTACCCACAGATCCAGTATCCACGGTTCCAATTATCCAGTTTCCGTTTATTATTTTTATCATGCATTCAGGCTGCCGGCATCCTGCTGTCTTCGTGCAGTAAGCCTGAATGCTTATTGTGCTCTGTTGGAAGCAAGAAAAACTTGCCAGTAAACCTTTAAAGAACACGAACAGGGCACACATTGGGGCCACTATTAATGCAGGCACCCCCTGTATCTGCAGTTTCCATATCCATGGGGGTTGGTCTCTGGAACGGATCCCCCACAGATATTGGGGGAGGGGGTTCTATACTACCTATAGTGTTTGCACCCATAATGTTTTAATGCTGTTGTTTTTATGCTGATGTTTTAATATTGTTTTAAAAATTATTGTAAGCCACCTTGAATCCCCTTCATTGTGGGAGAAAGGCAGGGTAAAATATTTTAAATAAAAAAAAAAGCCCTCATTCCTCCTCCTGCCCACGTGAGTGGCACCCCCTTAGATGTGGCACCCTTCTGCACTGCACCACTTTCCAGGGCAGCCCAGTCGGACCCCATTTTGCAAGCCCCTCCAGCATAATTTTCCCCCAAAGCGTCTGTTGCGTTCTCAAGCATTCTGTTTGATCACTTGCCCAAAGCCCAGTCAGTGTGGATGGAACTAGCTCTGGGTTCTGAGGATCTGAATTGGCAGCAATGTAAGTGAAGAAAAGAAATGGAGAAACACACTTGGATCATTCTCATGCAAGGCAGCAGCCTTCTGTCAAAGCTCCTCCATGTATCACACCTTGACATCAGTTTCGTACACAGCTTTTCTGTGTTTGTCCGTGGAAAATACAAAGACATCCATCACTTCACAAGGCATGGCCAACTTGAAAGTGTCATGTTTGTACTTTTCCAATGGGTAATTTATAATGTCCCTCTGTTTGGGGCTTTCAAGGCTTCATCCTTAATCCCTTATCTTTAATTTCGACAACTAATTGCTGCAGACAAATTGCACCATTGACTTTCATATTTCCCTATATGCTAAACACTGATAAGTAACTTCCATTTATCAATGATATTCAGCTCCACATTAATTACATTTGCTTGGGACACAGAATTTCTTCTGCTCTGGAGCATCTTTGGTGCTGCACAAATGAGCCACATATTTTACGGCAACTTGATATAAAGAATTCAGCCAAAGCCAACTTGAAATATTGACTACTTAGCCACAGTAATAAGAAGACATTCAAATGTCGTTTTTCAAAATAGTAACTTGGACTCAACGTTGCTTGATCTGCAGCAACCAAGATTAAGAATTAGAATTTGAGGTCTACCTGAAGCCTCTAAATAGCCACCCAATAAATATTACAGGTGGGGCCCCCGTACCTGCTGATCCAGTATCCACGGTTCCAATTATCCACTTTATGTTTAGCATTTTTATCCGGCATTCAGGCTTTCAGCATCCTGCTGTCTTCGTGCAGTAAGCCTGAATGCTTATTGTGCTCTGTTGAAAGCAAGAAAAACTTGCCGGTAAGCATTTTTATCATTTATAAAGCTGCCTCCATTATAAGAATGACCTATAAATAGGCGAGTTGTTTTGTTAAAAAAAACCACATAAGAACACAAAATCCACCTTTTCGCAGTTAAAATAGCTGAATAAAAACACAAAACACCACCTCTTGGTGTTTAGGATATTTTCCAGAAATTAAAATAGATTACTTTTCCAATTAGAAATAATGCTGTGGCTGCATCTGCTGACACTATATGACCTACCTAGTACATTTTTTAAAAAGCATTTAAAATTAATAAAAATGAGAACTTGAAATGAGGAGGTAGAATAAAAACACATAACGCTGAAATTTGCTATTTTAATCAAGAAATTTTTTTGGGGGGGGGGAAATCACCAAAAACCCCACACCCAGCGATGGGATCCGCATGAGAAGGGGAACGCTGGGCGGGACTTAGGCGGGATTTCTGCAGCGTTCCGCGGCTGCCCTGGTCTTGGGGGGGGCTGCCCCTGGTTGGCGCGCCCCACCGCTGCTCGCCCAGGCACCCAGCACACCCCCACCCGTCCTCCGCGGCAAGCAGGAGCCCCCCCCAAGGCCAGGGCAGCCGCAGAACGCTGCGGATGGGCTGCCAAGCATGTGTAAGTCCCGCCTAAGTCCCGCCCAGCGTTCCCCTTCTCAATTTGCGGATCCCATCGCTCCCCACACCCCTACCTATAAAGGATACAATCAAAGGTTGATCTAGTCCAGTCATTTTCAATGGGAGCCATACGGCACCCTGGGGTGCCCTGGCACATTTGAAGGGGGGCACAGACTGAAATGAAGAGAAAGCTGGTTGGCCCTCTGATGGGTATGGATGCTTGACCACTGGACCCTTAGCTTCTAAGGGGTTGTAGAAAAAAAGGTCCATTAACCTGTCTCCAATCAGGACCTGTCCAGCCAATCAGGGCCAGATGACACATCACACTAAATACATGATTGGCCTTTATGCATTATCTTTTGTTTATATAATAGCAGCCATGGGGGGGGGGGGACTGGATTGGAACTGCCATGGTGAAAAGGGGGGCTTTTCCCCTCCCCCCCCCCACTGTGGTCACACCCATACATGATATGGCTGTAATTTAGTAAACAACAGTTCAGTACATCAAGAGACACTAACATAATGTGTAGCTTGGCTGTCAGTTGCCCCAGGGAAGCTCATCAAAATGTTGATGGCGATTCCATGGCTTGTTAGCAGAGGTGTGCTTCTTCTGAAGAGAGAGCTTGCCACCTCTCATTTAGCTCTCATCTATATATATATAAAGAAGAGCGTGTGTGTGTATGTGTGTGTGTATGTATGTATGTATCGCATAGGCTCCGCAATGCCTGGAGCAATCGGCACGAAACTCGGCACGCATACTATACACCTTGCGGCCTGGCGACAAACACTGCGGGGGTCAGGCCCCCCTAGCGCCCCTGGGGGTGGGGGTATGTGGGGGTCCCCGCGTGAAAACGGTCAAAAACGGCCAAAATCGGCGTCAAATCCACAGTTTCCGGGGTCGCCGAGATGAGCGGCGACACTCCCGATGCCGTTGGAGTCCGGGTTCAGCCCCCCCTCGACGTGGGGGGCGAGAAGGGGTGCAAAACAAAACGTCCGCCATGCCCTGCTGGAATACCTGGACCGATTGGCACCAAACTTGGCATGCGGAAGCCTAGCGGCCTGGCCACAAACACTGCGGGGGTCGGGGGGCCCTAGCACCTTCAGGGGCAGGGGTGCACGAGGGCCCCCACGTGAAGACGGCCGAAAACGGCCGAAATCGGCGTAAAGTCCATAGTTTCCCGGGTCACCGAGACGACTGGCAACACTCCCGATGCCGGTGGAGTCCGGGTTCAGCCCCCCTCAGCACGGGGGGCCAGAAGGGATGCAAAACAAAACATCTGCCATGCCGTGCTGGAACGATCGACACGAAACTTGGCACGCACCTTGCGGCCTTGCGACAAACACTGCGGGGGTCAGACCCCCCTAGCGCTCCTGGGGGTGGGGGTGTGCAGGGGTCCCCACATGAAAATGGTTGAAAACGGATGAAATTGTCCTCGGTTCTGTAGTTTCTGGGGTCACTGAGGCGAGCAGTGATGCTCCCGACACTGTGGGAGTTCGGGTTCGCCCCCCCCCTCAACGTGGGGGATGGGGAAGCGGTGTGAAACGAGACATCCGCCATGCCCCACTGCAACGCCTGGAGCGATTGGCGCCAGACTTGGCATATGTATGACTTTCAGCCTGGCGACAAACACTGTGGGGGTCAGGCCCCCCCAGCGCCCCCGGAGGTGGGGGTCTGCAGAGGGCCCCATGTGAAAATGGTCGAAAACAGCTGAAATCGGCATAGGGTCCATAGTTTCCGGGGTCGCCAAGATGAGCGGTGATGCTCCTGATGCCGGTGGAGTCCATGTTCGGACCCCCCTCGGCACGGGGGGACAGAAGGGGTATGAAACAAAACATCCGCCATGCCGTGCTGGAACGCCTGGAGCGATGCGCACCAAACCCGGCACGCACGTGCCTTGCGGCCTGGCGACAATCACTACGGGGGTCCGGCGCCCCCAGGGGTGGGGGTGCGCGGGGCCCCCATGTGAGAATGGTCTAAAACGGACGAAATCGGCGTTGGATCCGTAGTTTACGGTGTCGCCGAGGTGAGCGTTGACGCTCCCAACGCCGTGGGAGTTTGGGTTCGGCCCTCCTCAACGTGGGGGGTGGGAAGGGGTGCAAAACAAGACGCCTGCCATGTCCCGCTGTGACGCCTGGAGCGATTGGTGCCAGACTCAGCATGCGCATGCCTTGCAGCCTGGCGACAAACACTGCGGGGGTCAGCCCCCCCAGCGCCCCCAGGGGTGGGGGTGCACAGGGGGCCCCATGTGAAAATGGTCGAAAACGGCTGAAATCGGCATAGGGTCCATAGTTTCCGGCGTCGCTGAGGCGAGTGGCAATGCTCCTGACACGGTTGGAGTCCGGGTTCGGCCCCCGTCAGCATGGGGGGCGAGAAGGAGTGCAAAACTCATAAACGCTGGAAGATCATTTTGTTACCCAGGCAACGCCGGGTAACAAAAAGCTAGTAGCTAATAACCACCAACTGACTAAATTTCAATGAATTTACATCACTATTTTTAAGAGCCATATAAACTAGAAGTTATCATCACCTTGTCAAGTCCTTATGTTAATGGATCCATTGTGTGGAGCAGTATTTTTTTGTGTGTGTGTTAATCCTTAATCTACAACACTTGAGAAAAAGAGAGAGCACTATCATTCAAATCTGGTGTTAAAAAAAGAGCTTCAAAACACTATCGGTTGTAGAAAGAGTAAAATACCACCAAGAGGTAAGTTGGATGCTTCTGTTGTCAGAACAAATATGCAAAGTCTGTAGCAATGTTGCACCCAAGAGCACAACAAATATCCTTTGAAATCTACACTAGTCTAAAATCCAAGGCAATAACTCCTTGACTTGGACTTCCATTGCCTACCAAGCCTTCCCACTGGGCTACCAGACTCCACCCCCTAAACCCACCCACACCTGTGAGATGTTGCGAGACATTTAAACCAGTGATGTCATGCATCCACTACGCACCACTACGCGAGTACTGGTTCCTAGAAGTTGAGCTGGCCCCGCCCACTTGAAGCTGGCCCCATCAGCTGGTTGGCTCAGCAGCTGCGCATGCGTACTGCATGCCTGCAGCCATTGCCTGCACTTTCTGTGAGGAGGCAAGCAGGCAGGCAGCATGGTGGTGGTGGCAGCAGCGGCAACAGTGGAGTGAGAGGACCGGAGGCAGCGGCAGCAGCGGCAGCAGCGATGGAGACCCGGGAATAAGGCAGCAAGCATGAGAAGGTAGGCTGCCTGGGGCTCCCGCTCCCTCCAGCCACACAGATCCAGCATCCCGGTTCCTCCTGCAGCCTCCCCCCAGCCCCAGCCGCCACTCGGTCTTTTTTTGGTCGCCCATTCCCCCTCCTGCTCCTTGCCAGCTCCTTGCATTTAACATTAAATTAAATGGCTCCCTGTCCCAAAAGGGCTCACCATCTAGTACAGTCTAGCTTGCTATTTAACCAGGGAACAGTTGAAGCAAAATATGTATATACACATCTCTAGAAAGCAAAGCAATGGAAATCAACACTAACCACAAGCTGAAGTTATTACAAACATGATCACATCCCTGGCAATCATCATGACCTCACTTCCGGCTATGACCTCACTTCCTGCCACGACATCACTTCTGGCTTATGATGTCACTTCCGGTGGGCGGACCCCGACAAGTGCCAATCAAAAGTGAGTACCTGTTCCTAAATCATTTGGATGACACCACTGATTTAAACCCCCTCCTCCCTCTCGCCCCACCTTTTATCCAAGCCCTCCTTTCTCATAGCTTTTAACCCTGATTCCCTTCTGCCCTGTTCTTAATGCATCCCTTATGGATAGTCTCTCTGCAAGTCATCATCTATTTAAGCAGGGAAGTGTACTGGTGTATGAAGAGGGCAGCTGGAGGGGGCAGTCCTGGGTGCCAGGCTGCCTGGGGGTCTCCAAGTGGCCATCCTAAGATGGTGGCGGCAACTGGCTGGCTGCTGACTGCAGCCACCCACAAGAGAAGCTTGTTGCTTGGTATGATAATATATACAGTACAAATTTATATGTAAATATCAATATACAAAGTTAGTATACATGACAAAATTATTTTCAGTAAATGTGTGTGCATGCACACACAAAGTTCAATAAAAGAAAATGTTCACAGTCTGTGCTTCTTCTCTGGCTGCTATTATTATTATTATTATTATTATTATTATTATTATTATTATTATTATTATTATTA
>JAJKFI010000003.1:6239871-6262169 GCA_029204185.1 Lerista edwardsae | reverse complement strand
ACACACACACACACACACACACACACACACACACACACACACACACAGAGAGAGAGAGAGAGAGTGTACTGGCGTTCTTTGCTCAAGTACAGATATACCTCCAATCAGAGCATGCCTATCTGCATGATTCCATAGTTGGATACAGCTGTGTCTTTGCTCCAGCTGGTGCTGTGGACGGCTCCGGAAACTCAGAAACAAATGCTTGGTTTGCCTAACCACGACAACTTATGCATCCCCTCCAACCTTCCCCAGGTGACAATAGGGACACTCTTGGACATGTGATCTAACTAACTGTTAGACAGAGTGGCCATTTGGCATTACAGTTAATAACCATTTTGTTTTACCATGCAACTTGTGGCAGAGGATCTTGGCAATATTGGTACCAAGTTGCCGAGAACCCCAGTTCAAAGCCCTTACTGAACTCCCCGCCCCCCATGCTGCCCCCAATTGCCTCTGGTGCAGCATTGGGTGATACTGCTACCATCAATATTGAGGATTTAGGGATTTTCAACAGTGCGGGACTACACAACCAGGGCTCAACCTGACTAACCCCCTCAATGCCAATCCAGGTTGTTTATAAAGAATGGCTGCTGCCACTAGTAACATTTTTACAGAATTCTTTTTACAGAATATTCAAGGGATATTACAGGATATTCTGGAAATGTTGTCCCTTTTAAGTATTTGACAGCAGATAGGTGAACTGCAGGAAACACAAGTAGGACACTAGTTGCAGCAATCATTGTTGCTGTGGAAGATGAAGAGCCGCATTGTGGGAGCCCAGGAAAGTTGTGTTGCTCTCTCTTTTACAAGACTAAGCAGGACTCTAACTACAAGTGGATTAACAACATATGGGTCAAGATATTTGCAGATAGGCAATTACAATGGACCTCTCAGTTGTAAAGTAGTGATTCCAGTGGGAATGAGGAAGCGGAAAGCTGGGCGGGACTTACGCGTGATTGGCTGCCCGTCCGTTCGTTCCACGGCTGCCCTGGCCTCGTTGGGGCGCCTGCTTGCCAGGGGGGATGGGGGGGCACCAGGTGCCTGGGCGAGCAGCGGTGGGGCGCGCCAACCGGGGGCAGCCCCCCCCCCCGAGGCCAGGGCAGGCGGCAGAACGGAACGGACGGGCTGCCAATCACGCATAAGTCCCGCCCAGCATTCCGCTTCCTCATTCCCAGATCCCATCACTGCTGCCCACCCTGGCCTCCTTACCACTATTTTTGGGCTCTGTTTGGCCATGTAACCCAGAAGGAAGTGGCCAGTGACATCATCATGTGACATGTTTCACATCATTGCCTTTTACTTTCAGATTCCAGCACTTGGGAAGGACATTGCTGGCCAAGTATGTTCAGGAAGTACTTGTTGTAAAGCATCAACTTTACATGTTGGCATGAGGGGGGAAAAGGGGGAAAGCCCCAGGTGTTGGGCTACCCTGAGCTTGGGGGCGATGATGTGAAACATGCCCCTCACCTGTGCACTGTTCGGGGTGAGGGGAAGGGGGTGGTGAGCGCAGAGGCAGTGTGCGCCCCACACGTTGCTCCAGCCAGCCATCCGCCCCCTAAGGGATGAGCGGTTGGCTGGAGGGGCTCTGCTCCCCCACCCACCTGCCCGGCCCCACAAATCATGAGGTCAGGCAGATGGCAGGAGACACCAGCCGCCGGCCTGAACCCATGATTTGTGGGGTTGGGCAGGCAGGTGGGCGGGCAAAGAAGCGGGCGGGCAGAGCCGCTCCAGCCAGCCGCCTGCCCCTTAAATGTGAGCGACTTTGCTTGCATTGCTCACTATGTTCGGCCCCCTGCCCCCAAACGAAGCCGGAGCTGGCTTAAAGTGGGGCTGGCTGGAGCAACGCACAGGGGCACATACTGCCTTTGTGTTCCCTGCCCCCTTCCCCTGCCCCGAACAGCATGTGGGTGGGGGAGCTTCCAGCTTCCTTCGTATTTTTAAAAAAGCAGGGGCAGAAGTAATTGTGATGATGTGAAGATTACGTCGCGGGGGGCGGGCTGACCTCCTGCATTATTTAACGTTAGAAATAATTGAAGTGGAGATGGAAGGCCTCCTCCATTGTCCCACTGATAGCACCGTCTGTAGCAAATCTGGCTGAAATTGCAAGTGTGCAAGTTGAAGCTGGCAGCACACCCAGCATCCATTCTCAGTGCTGCAGAAGGTAAAAATAAGTGCACCATTTTACCATCCCATTGGACCTTGTGGAGACTGCTTGACTCTGCTCCATTTGGAAGCTGTCAATATGGATCAGTTCACATGAGGCAGTTCCCAGAAGATTAACTCAGACGCGCACAAGGATGATCCAGGCCTATAGCCCTGCTGGCTGACATCGTGTGGCTTCATCACCCTGAGTAGCATACAGTATATGCTGTTCTGAACAAAAGCATTGCATGGTGCGTAGCCCAGCCTGCTCATCACATGACATAGGAATGTTGGCAAGTTGCTGAGGTCCCCTTCAGTGAGGACTCCATTAGTGGGGAAAGCTCCTAGATGTCAGGCCTTATGACCAGTGGTGGAATCTACCTGCGCTAACAACCGGAACGCAGGAAGTAGCTACCGGGACGCACGGTTGACGACTGCAGTGGGCAGAGCCAGCCCTTCACGGAACAACCGGAACGACATTCCGGAGCATCCTAGCTACATGACATCACTGCATATGACACTACCAGCTTGTGAACTAGGAAAAATGCCTTGTAATATGGCAAACACCTATTGAAGTAGGTATCAGAATTTGGACTTTAGTGGTTATCTTTGCAGCCATAGAATAAGCAATGAAGGATGCAGTGACCTTGCTTTAATATCTTTAATATCCAGACTTCCTTGATTTCAAAAAGATCAAATTTTACAAATTGGTGTTGACATTACTATAATTACTTTAATTCTAACATATAAAAGGCCCTCCAATTTCATTACAGAATTATGCTTAAGATATAATTCAGTGCAGAGCTAAGCATGGGAAAGCCCTCTAGAATTTAACTACAGTCGTCGTCTTGAAATCTTTAACTTTTCTCAAAATTTTCACAGATGTTTTGCCTAAATAGAACCTTCCAGATGACTCTACGTTTCATGGTATTTCCAACAGTTATGGGAACACACTCTGGGTGGGATGAGTGGAGTCAGCTCCATATATTCAGGAGCAGTTGAAACACTGTTTAAAGAACCTCTGTAGACCCAAGCAAATGCCCTTTGACGTCAGTGCATTCGGGTTTCAGACATTCATCCATAAATATTAATGCAAATGTATTAAGCAAGTGGGAGATTTGCATTGTCTCTCTGGATGTTTAATATATGGTTATTGAAACTAAAAGCCCTTTCATAATTCCCTCATAAATTCACCCTCGCTCCCAGACAGACGTCACACTTCACAAAACTTCTTGAAATGACTTGATGTGTTTTAATAAGACTAATAGAAAATAAGACCTTCAGGTATTTCCTCTGTGAATTAAAATACTTTCCTTGTAGTAGCTGGAATAGCTATTTCTAAGATCAGTCATACAGTACTCATACAGTATTAGCAAACAGTAATGCCCGGCAGCCATTTTCCTTGCCGGGAAGCCATCTTTTGTGCCTATCTTCTGTGTGTTCCCCACTGGACTGTTCCCATCAGAAGCAGGGAATATGGGCTCAAAACAATGACCTCATCAGCTGCACCTGCCTGGGGTGATAGAAATGCATTCCTGTGTGTGTACCTCAAAAGGTCAAGGCTATGTGTATGCTTCACAGGTAGAAAATTAGCATCACCTGCTTGATAGCTCTTCTCCTAAGTGATGGGAACATACCCTGTTGTGCCACTGTAGGAATACACACATCTACTGTATATAAGCCCCTCTATTCAGCCATTTTGTTGCTCTCGGACATTGCTGGACGCTAGTAGACTGCATTGACCATTGAGTTGCCTGGGAACATGTAAGTCTATGCCTGGAGGTCTTATGTCTGGAAATGCTGTCTTATGCCTGGACGAGGTGCTCCTGCAAGTTGATGCTCTTAGATTTTAGACCAATAAAGCTCTTTTATGATAATCTTGGATTAGGTTTGCTTATAGGTAAACTCTATTCTAAGTTTCTCTTATCTAAACTATTGGCTTGGGCTTCTTCTATAAATCTCCCTGGGAAGGAACAGATAGGCTTCTGTACTGGAGCCTCGACCTTGGACCATGTTTTGCTTTTGTCCCATCTCGCCGAAAAATACTCAATTTTTCACAAAGCTAGGCTTTTTGCCGCCTTCGTTGATTTATGAGGAGCTTTCGATTCGGTTAATAGGAATTTACTTTGGGACAAACTTTACAATTGGGGTATTGGGCCCCGTTTGCTCTTTTTGCTTAGGCATCTCCACTCCTCCAATGTATGCCAGATTCGCCTGCCAAATTCTCAGGATCTTTCGGATAGATTATCAGTTGACAAAGGCGTCCGGCAGGGATGTGTCTTAGCCCCATTACTTTTCAATTTATTTTTAGCAGATTTGCCCTCTTTTCTCTCTGCTTCTACCAATTCTGCACCCTCTCTTAATGGTTCCCCTCTCTCTGTGCTTTTATACGCGGACGACGCAGTCCTACTATCTCTAACAAAGGCAGGCCTCCGTCGCACCTTATCCAATTTTCAAACCTTCTGCTCAGCTAATGATTTGGTTATAAATTCTAAAATAGTAAATTTCTCCAACTCTACAATACTATCCTCCTGGACAATTGGCTCACAATCTTTTCAACAAGTCTTATCCTTTAAATACCTAGGAATCACTCTGCATCATAGACTCAGTTGGCGTCCCTGCAAAAAAACTGGTTTTATCCTCCTCTACTCAAGCTCTCATCTTAATGCAATTTCAAAATTTCATTACTCATCTGGCAACCAATTTGTTCCTGCAGCTTTGCTTATTTTTCAGACCAAATTACTTTCTCATCTATTGTATGGAGCTCCTATTTGGATAGAGGCCATAGACCATGACCTGGATGCATTGGCAGCTGCCTTTTTGAGGAAAATTTTAGGAGTTCCCAACATGATCCATCTTTCAACTCTAGTATTGGAATTGGGTACTCATCTCCCATCCACCCTTGCATGGTCCATTACATTCAAATACTGGCTTCGCTTACATTTAAACCCCAATCCCAACTCTCTGTTATATGACCTACTCAGAGATAACTTTTCTTCCAAGTGGCTTAAACTGATCGAGACCAAACTTTTGTCTCTTGACTTGAATCTTGAATCCCTAAGCGATCTAGGAATTCAGCAGGCTCATGCCCTTATTAACTCTAAACTCTGGCAGCATGAGTTTGAGGTTCTTGCAGCCAATCTGAACCCTACTTGTTCCCCGCTTTTCTTTGGTCATTCCCCTACTCTTGGGTGTCATCCGGATTATTTTTCTCTATTAATTAACCCCAGGTTGAGAAGAGTATTTATGTTATCCTGATTTAACATTTTTCCTTCAACGAATCATGCCGGCCGTTTTGCAAATATCCCCAAAGAGGATCGATTATGTCTTTTTTGCCATTTGGTTCCAGATACCCTCGATCACACACTTTTTCTCCGCCCAGCACATTCTTCTATTCGTAAAGTTTTTTTAGAACCCTGGTTATCTTCCCTGCCGAACACCCCTGAGACCTTTCTGAGTGATTCCTTCCCTCTTATCACAGAAGCTGTGGCTAGTTTTCTGTTAGAGATGCTCAAACTAACCCTCAAGCTATAATTTGTATGTGTATTTTTAGTGTTAGTATTGTTACCTGTTATACTTATGCCAATAAAGGTTTGGGAAAAGAAAGATTAGGTTTGCTTCTTCCTCAGAACCCAAAGACCCAGAGCTGGGGCCTGGAACACAAACATGATATGGCCAAACTTTACATCTGTTAAATGCATAGTTAGAGCTGAAGTTAGTTGGGAGTTTTAAAGACTAAACAGGAGCCAGGAAGGACTGTGGCAGTGTGGTGGGAGCTTAACGCTTTACCCCATAACAATTTCCCCCCGTAACAATCCCTCCAATTGGATAAACCCCCTTTGTAGTAAAGCTATTCTCGTTGCTAGGCTGTTGCTATGCACTGACCTCCAGCCCGAGAGACTGAGGTGGCACACCGCCTCCCCCCCTCTGCTACAGAGCACACTCAGTAGACCGACCTGGGGGGGGGGGGTTGGGCTGGCAGGCAGACTGGCATTCCAGCCTGGTGAGAGAAACGCTAAAATTCTCATGGGAACACAGCTTTGCACAAGCAGCAACAAGGGGATGGACTTCAGGTGTGAGGAAGAACCATTAACCAATCAAATGCCTTTCCAGCTGTTCTGTATACGTAGTGAACTTGCTCATGCATATGCTAATGATGTGAAACTCGATATTCAATAAAACCCTGAGGGAGGAAACTGGAACTCAGTCAGTCTGGCAGAGTGAAGCCAAGACAGAGTTCAGTCAAGTCCATCAGAGTGATCACTACAAATCAAGCTTGAGTCTTTCATTCCCCCCTGGGGGGGGGAGTCCCTTCATCCCAGCCTCTGGGATCCCTACACCCCTTCCCCCACTACTATTTCAAGAAAGCAGTCCCGCATGGCAAGTTCATAAGTGCTTAACAGAGGAAGTTTAGTCATTGTGCCATTTTCATGTGAAGATCAGTTGAAAACCAAGCAATGCCTATGTGAGCCGTGTGATACAGACATCATCTCTATTTCTTTCAGGTTCCTGTTTGTGCCCTTTGCAAAACATAGCGTGGACAATGAGGAGTGGGAACTGGCCAGCAGCTCCATGGTAGATTTTTTGCCAAGGGGAAGGGGAGAAAATCGATGGAGGCATCTATGCCACAGCTTGATATAGTAGCAAGGGCAACATGGGGACACATTGCTCCAACTCTTCACCACCCCACAGCCCCATCCCACCCAGCCTGCAATACAAAAGATATTTTTAGTTAAATTTTGTCCTTTAGGGCAGGCAGTTGCAGGGGAGAGGAGAGAAATTGATGGATTTTTGCGAGTAGGGGGAGTGATTACAATGATGGATTTTTGCTGCGGGGGAAAAGGGAAGATCAATTTTTTTTGCTGAAGAAAAAAAGAAAATGGGTGGATTTTTGCTGCAGGGGGGAAGAGAGAAAATTGATGGAGTGAATGTTCCTATAACTTTTACAACTGAAATGTAGCATGTATGAGTTTGTGCCTTCTTCATGCCTTTTGTAACTGATTGCAGGGAACCTAGGTGAATTGCGAATTAAGAAAGAGGACCTGGCATTGGAATGGTTGATTTGATGGTTAAAGTTGATTTTTTTCCCCCATATTATCAAAGGGAGGTATTTGTGAGGCAACATGAATAGCTTTTGCATTTTAACATGTAGCACTACATCCCTGCCAGAAAAACTGGCCCTCCTGTTTATCCCTGGTCAACCACTCTCTCTTTTGGCTATTTTGTCGTTTGTGATTGTGTGTGCACCTTTTTCAAACAAATGGTTGTGAAAAGGTGATTTGAAGGCAAGTGTTGAAGGCAGATCAGGATGAGCAGCCTCTGTGCTAAACCCTGGTGCATTCCAGAAGCCTCACTGCGGGCGTAATCCTATACTGAGTTAGGCCGGCATAAGCTAAGACAACAAAGTTTGGCCAGCACAAGGGACGCTGTAAAGTATGGTTGGACCCCTCTCGGAGTCAGAGAGGCCAGCACACAGATGTGAGCCATCCTCGCCGACTCCGAAAGTAGTCCAAAAACGCTTTATGGTGGTCCTTATGCTGGCCAAACTTTGCTGGCTTAGTTTATGCCGGCCTAACTCCAGTTTAGGATTGCGCTCTGACACTTGGCCAAGTAGTAACCAACAGCTTAAGTGTGAAGGAAGGATTGAAATCTTCTAGGGCAGGGCACTGGGACCCACTAGAATGGCAATCGTGTCTTGACCCACCAGAAGGGATGGCATGGTTAGAAGTGACATTATCAAGCAAGAAGTGCTGTCATTAAACAAATTGAGATTAAACAAATTACACTCCTGGAATGCAAACTGGGATTCTTGGACTGCATCAATTGCACAACCATGAAACATCCCAGAAAGCAAGATTAGGACAAAATATTATGTAAACTAACTAAAAACAAAATTAACAAAAAAACCCACCGTTGAAAATTCAAACTGTTCACTCTCACAAAAGGAATATAGCAAGAGTAAGGCCTGAAGCTTCCAAGGTGGTTGCTCCCAGCTTTCCGCGACCCACCTGACATCAGGTCATGACCCACCAAGTTTGAGAAATTCTGTTCCAGGGGTTGGATACAAGAGAAAGATCAAAAGGGGAAATAAATGGGCTTTCTCAGTGCTGCCGATTTAGCAGCAGCGTAACTAGAAGCCGCAGTGTTCAAGGACATTATGTCATGACATCATGTGATATCAATGTCATTTCTGGGTTCTTCTAAGAACGTCCCTTCTGCATTCTAGCCTGAAGATGCGCTTGCAGCAGCTGATTTGTGATCCGCTACCTTTCTCTGGATCCTCCTCATGTCTCAGTGACTTCACAGTCTGTCAGTCGCCCCCTGTTAAGGCTCAATGGAAGTCTCCATTTGCTCTACTTCAATAGAAACTGTTCAGTGGCGCCCCCGTTCAAGTAGAGCTCAGGGCACTAGCCCTGCCAGCCACACCGTAGATATGCCACTGAGATGTAATAGCAGTCCTCACAGCTCAGCCTAGGCCGGACCAGTTCCAAGTCTAGCTCTGCTCCTTCCATCTTTTCCTTCAACACCCAGGCTCTTACCAGGCCATTGCCAGGCCTCTGCAGACCCCAACCCAGTTGCAATCCTCAGCCTCTCTGCGTGTAGCTCCAATTCTCTCTTGCCTCCCACAATAAGGCTCCTCTGCCCCCTACAAGAACAACCCTCTCCAGGTCAGAACAGGGGGTTACTGGGAAGTGTACTCTCATTATAAAACAAAAAGCATTAATGCAAACTGAGAATCTGCAGGTATTGGAAATGACAAAAATTGGAAATGATTGCAATCTTGATTCTTTTTTTTTCTCCCACCCATCCTCCAAAATGCCCAGAGGAGAGCACACTGCTCCCCACCACCATTTTATTCTCACAATACCCCTGAGAGCAATTCAGGCTGAGAGATTATGACTGAACCAAGGTGAACCAGTGAGCTTCATGGCTGAACAGGCATTTGAACCTGGGTTTCTCTGGTTGATGTCAGCTGTGCTAACCACTATACCACATTGCTTCCCAATCCCAGCAGTCGGAGCTGATTAAGAAAAGCCATGGGTTTTATATTTGTCATTAACTCTTATACCGTACCTAGGTATCAGTAGCCCTCCTACACATTGGTGTATGACATAATCTTGGTGATTTCTGTGTTTAATGGAGAACAATGCCACATTCTCTCTTTACAGTATTCCAATGGTAGTAATATTTCTTCTAATAGCTTCCCAGACCAGAGATTAGAAGCACACTGGCGCCATCTGCTGACAGCATCTGAGCAAAGCGTTGTCTAATCTAATTTGTACTGAAATTAAATTGAAATGACTTGCGCTGTTAAATTAATAACCCAAAGATCCCATCATGCTGACAAGTTCTCTTTGAGATATGCTAGAGAAGAGATTTGGAAGCCAACTATAAGATGCTTTTGGGGCCATTATTAATTTATTTGGTATCTAATTGATGTGCGCTGTAATTGGCTAACAAATATATCATTTGTTTAATGCCTCTTCAGTAGCAGTGAATTGAATCCTTGTGAATTACATCCTTGGGATTTTGTTAATTTTTTTTTCTCTTGTCGACATAATACTGATTTTTGCAAAGAGAAGTTAAATTGCGCATGAAAACATGAATGTGTGTTAACTCACAATGCATTAAGCGAATCCAATGAAACCCGAGCCAGGAATTGCAAATAGACCTGTTCTTAATTCTCAAGAAAAATTCAACAAATCACCCATTCTTTTCAGGCTAATATATAGAGCACATCAAATTAAATTGTTTAGGGCTGCAATCCTAGACACGTCCATCCTGCATATCCACAGATTTGGGACCTGCAGATTTGACCCAATGTGGGTCAAGTCTATGGGTCCTGACCAACATCAGGAGGGCCAACCAGCAGGGTTTGAGACCTGGAGAGAGCACACACGGCCTCCCTGGGCTTCAGAAGGCCTTTGAAAGCCCCCAGAAGGCCTTAGAAATGAACTTCTAAGACCTTCTGGCTGCTTCCTGAGACCTTCTGAGTTCTCAGATCACCCTCCAAGACAAAGCTGCTGGCCACCACTATGGATTCAATTATCTGCCGTTTTCAGCATCCATGGGGATTATGGGAATGGAACCCCCACAGATGCAGAGGTTGGACTGTTTCTTAGCTCCATTGAACACAGTGGTAGAGCAGAAATATATAGGCTTGGGCTGTAAGGGTTTTTTTTTTTCATAGCATGGATTTAAAGTCATTGTTTAGGAATGGAAAAATGTACCAATAGGTGTTATCTAGTAAATGTTATCTAGATCACTGTTGCATTAGATGCAAATATTTGCATCGAAAACACATTTCAGTCCAAATCTTTCCATTCTTTGAGCACTCCCCGTATAGATAATGTGCCCAAAATGCTATTTGGAGAGGGCAGTTAGAAGAACCCTCCCTTAATACTATGGGCATAATTAAAACTCCATGCTCGGTATTTTTGTTTTCTTTCTTTTTTTCTGTAAGTAGCAGCTGTGGTGGGACCAATTTGGATCCGGGTCTTGGTGTAGGGAGAGGGGAGGGTCTAACGTTTTGCCCCAGTCACGATCTGGATCATGTCTCACAACTATCAGGTCAAGAAAGCAATCCTCAATGACCAATTCAAGAATAGAGAAAGTAAGATCATTGTGCAAGGGCTGTACTATAGTTTTCCTGTTTCACTAATCAGAACTCAATCCCCACAAGGTGATGCAGCAGCACTGGCATGGCTACTACTGTTTCCGGTGGGGGATTCTGGGCTGCTGGTAGTCTCCTCAGGATAAGAGCACATTTGTCCCCCTTGCCCTGGAGTCAGCCCCAGCCCCTAGTGGGTCAATGCTGGTGCAAGTCCACATTGACCTGGGAAGGTGGCTCAACCCTGGGTCTCCACTTCTCTCCAGCACTCTGCATGGGCCTACCGGTGGGTCAGTGGGACAAAGTTGTCTCACAGAGGAATCCCTATTCTTACCACAGATTTTTTTTTTTCTTTAAGAAATGGTTAGAGTGTCCTTGAGCAGTGGCGTGAGTCATGTCCGTGCCACTCCAGAAAGCATCTGGGCCAGTGAAGGCAGTTGCACCAACCTGCAGAGGCAAAATCCGACCCCTGCACCAGCTCAGGAAGCAAGGCTGGCGCCAGCTAAGTTCAACCAGTGCAGGGGGTTGGGGAGGGCAGAGGGAAGAGGGGAGGGAGGTGTTTCGGGGTGTGGGGAAATCAGAGAGAGGGTGGGCCCATGGGCAGGGGTGGAGACAGCCTAGGCAGCCTAGGTCATATCCTAAGCCCCGTCCCCAGCCCAGTTGGCCCTACATGGTGGGTCACTGTGTGCCAGTGATTTCACTGGCACAGCTCCAAGTAGCCCTATTGGGGAATATCCCCTTACTCTGAGGCGGCCTCCAACTGCCTCCTAACATGCACTGGATACAGCCCAGGCCTTCTAGCCTGTCTATTCCAGCACAGTACTATTCCCATCCAATATTTATTACTGCTATAGCTGCATCTATAAGTCTCAAAGGCCACATTCTGACTCCTGTTTCAATAAGTATTTGTCAAGTTGCAAGCCATTTTTGCTCACTTCTTGGTCACAAGCTAACACAGTAGCCCTGCCTGATATGTGGGCATTTCCCCCTCAGTGCCAACCAGTGATGGAGGGGAGAGAGGAAAATGCTCTATGTTGTGTTTCTGATCACAGTTGTGTCTATCAGCGCTCCTCACACAAATGAAGCCACAGTGTAAACCCAGTTAAGCCAGAAGCCCCCTTCCTATTTGTAAGTTTCAAGACAATCATGGGTAGGGGTGTGTGTGTTTTTGGAGATGTTTTTTCCAAAATGTCTTGATTAAAATAGCAAATTGTTGTATGTGTTTTTATTCTACATCCTCAATCCAAGGGCTCATTTTTATTAATTTTAAAAGCTTTTAATCTATTTTAATAAATAAATTTATTTTAATTTCTGGAAAATATCTTAAACATCAGAATGAGGTGTTTTTATTCAGATATTTTAACCACCAAAAGGTGGCTGTTTTAACCACCAAAAGGTGGCTGTTAACGCCCAAAAAGCGGTTTTCACCCCTAATCATGGGGGACACCCAAACTAACCCATCTCCTAAATGGATTGGTTTAAATGGCCTTCTATACAGTAGTGGTAAGGTGTGCACCCTGATTTTTCCCTACTACAGCATTCATAATACAAGTCCAGGCTTTGCTTCATCAGATTTCTTATCCGTGGATTTGAATCAAAATGGGTCCCCCTTTCTTTATTCGTATCAGAAGCACCTGCATTAATATAATTTTATACATACATCAAATATATATTTTTAGAATAAAATACAAGGTTAAAACTAGATATCATTCGCCCAGTTCTGGGCCACTTCAACAGCGTTCTCCCTTGCCAACATAAGATCTTCCATTGTGCATGTAGAGGGGCACCATGTGCACTGTAGCATATGTGAGATGGTTTGTTCTTCTCCACATTCACATAGAATGTCATTTATGGGGAAACCCCATTTCCTCAGATTGTTCTTCCTACCCCAGCACGCAGTCGATTTAAGGATTTCCATACAGGCTACGATTGCAGGCATACATATGTTTGTGCCCATTCACTCAGCAGCTCCTTGCTCCCTTTCCATAGTTCGAAAGCAGTCTGTGGCAACTGGTTATTGGGGGGGGGCAGTTCTGAAGAAGCTATTCCATGATCTCAATCTTGACGGTGGAAGTCAATGGCCATACAGTGGGTGTGTGGGTCCCCCGACTCACGTTGAGGCCGACCTGAGGTGTCCTCCAGTCACATCCAGAGGTCACACAAGAGAGGCCACACAAGGCCTATCTGGCCCTCAAAAAGTCTTCTAAGGTCTCTGGAAGGCCTTAGAAAAGTACTTCTAGGTGTTTTGTTTTTAATGGAAGTCCCTTTTTACGACCTTCCGGAGATATTGGAAGGCCTTCTGAGGCCTGGTGAGTGGGAGGGGATGCTTACATGGCACGTTGCAGATCCTGCAATACTTTTCGCGCCGTCCCCCCTATAGCTACGCTCCTGGCTCCAGCCTGCAAGTCCCACCAATTTCAGCTGGCTAAGCCACCCACCATTCTTAAGAGAGAGAGAGAGAGAGAGAGAGAGAGAGAGAGAGAGAGAGAGAGAGAGAGAGAGAGGTCCTCCGTCTCCGCATTTTCTGCAGTTAGCATTTAATAATGCAATAGGCATTATTCACAGCTACAGTAAGCCGCGAGTACACTTCTATTCCTGAGTGCCTCAGCAGCTTAGTTTCCTTTTTCCTTTAATTACGTTTCAGATAGATAAAACACACCAGCAGGAAATGTATACAAGGGCAAGGAGCGTTGCTGGAATATGACCAGCTATCCTGGAGTTCTGTTTTCCTCCAAAACCTTGCCCAGGCAGATTAAATTCTGTACAACCAGATGGCCTCACTGTGGCTTCACACTGGCAAGGAAGCGTTAGAGCAAATGCCTTCTCCCCTTCGGCAGGGTGGTGATGAAAACTAATCTTCCTTTCTTTCCTGCTTGGATTTGTGATTTTGGATTTTTTTTTTAGTTTACTTGTTTAGTGTTATTTATTATTTATTTCTGCAAGCCCATGACAATTCTATTATTTTGGCTATGATTTTATTAGCGCACACATGCGCCACCAGAGCATTGCAGTAAGCTGTAAAGAAAAAAGCACAAAGTGAAAAACGAAGCACATGCCTGTATTCTGAAATTCTGAACGTTCTCCAAGCTAAATCAGACGACAAAAGGAGTGGAATGTGAGATAAAGTAGACTCACAACTGAATCAGAAGAATCCCTATTCTTACCACAGATTTTTTTTTCTTTAAAAAATTGCTGGAGTATCCTTTGCTGGAGGGAAGTAATTTGCCTTTTGCATTAACTGGCTCATGAGAACTCTCTAATGCGGTGTTTCCCAAACTGTGGGTCACGAGCCAATTTGGGAGAAGGGGGTTGCAAAATGCTTTGGAAACATTTTTTAAAAAACTTTGCAAGCACCCTTGTCTGGTTTGCAGAAGAAAATCTTTACCTAGTATGAGGTAATCATCGGTTGCAATATAGTGTCATTTTAAAAAGTCGATCCCAGTGATAAAAAGTTTGGGAGGCACTGCTCTAAGAGTCATGAGGGTGGTCCACATCTTTCACAAATACTTATGAGAAGAACTACTGAGCACTAAGGGACCAATCTTAGGGGCCTGAGCTCCTGTGTAAAGTGGCCCCTAACCCTCACTTTCAAAGCCATTTGCAGCTCAGAGGCTTTGCTCTCTGAGGGCGCAATCCTACCCAGCGCCGGAATAGTATGGCCAGCGCCATATCCAACGCTGGGGGGAGGGGGCTGGAGCCTCCAGCGGCAAGGGAGCATGCGCTCCCTTACCGTAGGGGAGTCTCCAGCCTCCCCTATGCGGTCCTCCAATCTGTGCCCGCTTTCTTTTTCTTTTGAAAGAAACTATTTCTGCTCTCCTTTAGGAAATGATAATCTTTGTCTTTATTTTAAGAGAATAGTGGTTCTCTCTCTCTCTCTCTCTCTCTCTCTCTCTCTCTCTCTCTCTATCTATCTATCTATCTATCTATCTATCTATCTATCTAATCTTGCCATGTCTTTGCTGTGTTTGTGATTAATTTGGGTGAGAAATTACTCTGATCCACTAAGAAACTGGAATCAATTAAGCTACATCAAACAGCATTGTAAATGTGCTGCTAATAGATATTTCCATCTGGCGGGTTTAATCCATAGGCTCTGCCTCTATTCACATTTCAAAAATTTATCTCTAATTGCTTAGGCTTTGGGATCAATTTCTCCATGCAACTGAACAGCATCATAAAATAATCCTATAATGTGTAAATAGGAGGGTGTGAAACCCCCTCAGGAAACTTCACTCATCTGATTGAACATTTTTATGTTCCTTCAAAATTCCCCAGGTATTTTGTCTGAGGAGGAACTTTCAAAAACAGCATTGAATTAAACGTTAGGTGAAATTATGTGACAACATAGTAAGGATGCCCCCTGAGAAATTTCAGAAGTGGCATTTTGGGCGCAATCCAGCTGTGCCTTGGGCTGGCCTAAGTCTCTTGTGCCGGCCCAGTGATGTCGCTGATGCTGCATAAAGCGTATTTGGGACTACTTCCAAGGAGTGTTGGCCAGCACACGGATGTGCATTGGCCTCCTCATAACGATTACCTGGCAGTACCCAGAGGAGGCCAGCTGAAATCAAATGGTGGTGGGAGTTGGGAGGGTCCTAACCAGCCTGGAATAGGCAAGCCGGCTGGCCTTTGCCATATCTAGCCCCAGTTAGGATGTGGTTGTGGCACAACTCGGATATCCCATTACCCCAAGTAACACCCCAGCCACCACAATGGGGCTACTCAGATCTGTGCCAGGTGGCACAGGGACAGATCTGAGTAGGCTGGTGTAAGCCCCCACCTTATCCCTGCCCGATCTGCCTTTCCCCGCACTCCCAATCCCTCCACACACACACACCCCCGCGCCAGCTGAATTCAGCCAACGCTAACTCAGCTTACAGGGGTGGCGTGGAGGTTGGATCTGGCCTCCTTGGGCCGGCACATGTCCTTGTGCTGGCCCAGCCAACTCTTTGCTGTTGTTCAGTCGCTAAGTCATGTCCGACTCTTTGCGACCCCATGGACCACAGCACGCCAGGCCTCCCTGTCCTCCACTAGCTTCCGGAGTTCACCCAATTTCATGCTCATTCATGCTCATGCGAAGGTGACACTATCTAACCATCTCATTCTCTGCCGCCCCCTTCTCCTTTTGCCTTCAATCTTTCCCAGCATGAGAGTCTTTTCTAAAGAGTCCTCTCCTCTCATGAAGTGGCCAAAGTATTTGAGCTTCAGCTTCAGTTTTTGTCCTTCCAGGGAGCAATCAGGCTTAACTTCCTGTAGGATTGACCAATTGGATCTTCTTGCAGTGCAGGGGACTCTCAAGAGTCTTCTCCAACACCATAATTCAAAAGCATTATGAACCATATTCTTCGGTTAACATTCTTCGGAACCATATTCTTTGGCACTCCGCTTTCCTTATGGTCCAGCTCTCACAGCCAAAAATTACTACTCGGAAAACCATTTCCTAGCCAACTCCTAAGGAGGTGTAAACATGCTGTTTACATTTTAGGATGGCGCTTTCCATGAAAGTACCTCTAGATACTGCAGAAGGAATACAAGCAGGGTATTTTTCAACCTGATGCAGAGGAAAGTTCTTCAGCCTCCTTTAGTAGGTTTTCAAGCCTGCTGAAAGAGCAGCTTAGTTTCATTGCCTAGACTAACTGGTGCCAGGCGATGAGAAGCCAGCCAAATGTCTGATGCCCTTGCATGCTCACATTTTTGTACTAGATGCATGCAAGCAGTGCCAAGATAACTTCCTTCTTGTAATAAGATTTGTAGGCTCTATTCACTTTCTCTTCCTCCTCATTTCCATCAGTTGGGCTCAAACCCTACAAGCATTATATTGCTCAGGGGTAACATACTTTTCTGGTTGTGTGACTCCTTATTTAAAAACAGAGGGTTGCATAATACAGGATTGCCCGCTATAGTTCCAGCTTTAACATAGCACATCACTGAATGTTCAAAAGGTAAACAGACACTGTTTTCTCTCAGATCGGGTCTCCTCGACCAACAATGGTGCCATCTAATTGGCTTGATTATATATAGTAGAGTGGGGTTTTCGGTGGTAACAAAATAAAAACACATAACACCACTTTCTGCACTTCTAACCTTAGAAAACCTTGAAATCTGCGGAAAAATAACACCGTTTCCATCCACCTCTGCACATCGGGTATCAAGGGTCTGTTTTGCTGTCGGTTTCGATTGCACAGGAAAATCAAGTGTTGTGTCAATAGAGGCAAAAGAATAATAATCACTAGGCTAACAAACTACTCATTAATTTGTGTGTTTTTGTGCATGGGATGAAGGAAGTTGATAAAGGTGACTCAAGAAGAAGGTATTAGAAGACGTCTCCCCCACCCAATGGTAGAGAGCTGGCTGTGCATGCAGAAAGCCCCACCAAGAGGAGCATCTCCAGTTCAAGGATCTCAGATGCATACCTGCCTGGCAGCAATACCTGTGCAGCCAGTGGTGTCATTCTATAATGAAGTGCCGGAACGCAGGCGGGACTTACCCCTTGATTGACAGGGGCCCGCGACGCGTCGCCGCCTGCTGTTCCGCCACGGATGGCTTCTTCCGGGTGGCGCGCCCCTCCGCGGCTCTCCGCAGCACCCAGCGCGCCACCCAGGCAAGCGGGCACCCCCTCCGAAGCCAGGGGTGCCCGCGCGGGGCTCGGAACGGTGGCGACGCGTCAGAACCACGCAGCCAATCACGCGGTAAGTCCCGCCCACCGTTCCGGCACTTCATTATAGAATGACACCACTGTGTGCAGCCCACTGGCATTAGCACCCTGTGCCCACACAGGACACTGCTGGCCAGTCAGCAGCTGGGCACCTGCAGAATACTGACACGGGCCCAGTCTAAATGATACACTCACTTTATTTGTTATTGATCACATTTCTTTTCACTGTAAAAATACTGTAAAAATTACAGCCAGGACAAAGAATACCAGAACAAAACACTTTCAAATATTTTTGGCCAATTGCAGACCTACCATTATGTCTGCGAGAGCAAAAGCCCCAGACACAGCACTCCTGGGGCAGGAGGAGGGAAGCAGTGAGGAGCCTCGCCTTGCTGAGAGGCGAGTAGTTTTGGTCCTCCCACCCCCAACCCCCTGTTGAAATGGAGCCTGGCATGGCATGGGAGCGGAACAGAGTGGCGTGCAGGGGTGGGGAAAGAGCAGAGGGGGAAGACTGCCTCCATCTCTGTCCCTGGGCAGCCCATTGGCTGGGTTCGCATCTAATTTTGGCTTGCAAGTGCTGCTGGGATATGCACAGACACAGGATGTCAGTCTCCCTCCTAACTGGGCAAGAGGCACTTTTTCAAGTGGTATTCCTCTTATATTTAGCAGGGGGAGAGTAACTGTCCTGTTTCCCCCCCCCCAGCACCGTGTCTTTTCTATTTTTAGACTGTGAGCCCTTTAGAGACAGTGAGCCATTTACCTTTATTATTTTTGGCCTGTAAACTTTTTGTTGAAAAGTGCTATATAAATACTGATGGAGGGATGGATAGATGGAGGGATGGCAGCACCAGAGGAGGGAATTGTGCAGCTTTTGCCCTGGGCTGCAGAAAAAGTGTGGTTGCAAAATCCCACATGAGTTGAAACTCACGGATGCACTTTCCCATGGAATAGCTACACTTTTGGTTTGGGTCTCAGTGGCTCATATGCGCAAAATGGTTGCACAAGGTAACTGGGAAGAAAGTCATTTAGCAGTGGATCTGTTTGGGGCACAGCTACAGGTCATGTTAATTATTTCTTTATTGCCTGTTTCTCCTTTTTCAAATTAAGTTGATGCATCAGCCACAGGGCAAAATTAAGCAGAGGTCCTAATGAACAAGGTAAGTATCTTAGAGCGCAATCCTAACCTGGAGTTAGGCCGGCACAGTTAAGCTAGCAAAGTTTGGCCAGCACAAGGGACACTGTAACGTATGTTTGGACTACTCTCGGGGTCAGAGAGGCCAGCACAACAGACATGCACCATCCTCCCTGACTCTGTGGTCATGTGGTCCAAACATGCTTTACGGTGGACTTTGTGCTGGCCGAACTTTGCTGGCTTAACTGTGCCGGCCTAACTACAGGTTAGGATTGAGCTCTTAAAGATTTAAAACACTTTGAAATGTTTCACAGCTATGGTTCTCTGTTTGTGCATTGCTGGGAACTGTTTGTTAGCGATTGCTAGTCCATTCCTTGGTAATAATTTGGCAGAAGTCATGAGAAGGAAGTGTTTAAATGGGTAAGTTGCCCACAGCCATTCTATTCCTAACTGCATTGCTAGAGTACATATATTATGTTGTCCCTGCAAAGGGAAATTCCTGATGACTCTGTTTCTCAAAGACGATTTCTCTTGTGGCCCTTCTAACAGAGAGGTAGTTTCTCGATGACAGTTCCAAGACCCTTGCTTGCTACCTTCTTTGTCTTTTAATTTATATTGAATCCCACTGTAGGGACATAACTCTTTTTTATGCTGCCTTTCCTCACAGTTGTAGGTATAGTGCAGTACCATTTGTCATGGTATCTCTCAGGGTCCTGTGACCTTTTCCCAGTGCCATAAAAATAGCACTGTGACTTGATGACTCCCAGATCAAATATCTCCAGAGTCATCAGGCCACGTTCTCTCCCCCCCCACACACACACACACAGAGCTAGTTTTGATCTTAGGCCATTGCTGCAGCCCTTGAAGTAAGATATCATAAATTCTTCAAAAGAAAAATGATAGGCATCACCTGATCCAATCCTCATTCTTTTGAAAATGTTGGAGCATCTCAAGACTGGAGGGTTTGACCAATATTTTTGTGATAAGGTGCTGTAAATTATGAGTAAATTTCCATTAGCACTGTAGCAAATTGTTGTTTGGCTGTTAATGAAAAATCTGTTGGTTTGATGGGTACAAAAAGCCTGCAGGGAAAAAAAAACCCTTTTCTTCACTTTTGCGGTTTGTACCACGTCTGCTCACATGCCGCCATTGTTCCACTGTCTGCCGCAGAGTCTGTCATTTTTTAAACACTTGAAAGGATGTTCTCTGCATGCTAATTCCAGCCCTGTTGCTGTAAGCCGATACGCATGTAATGCACATTAAAAGGCTCTTTTTTAAAAAAAAAGCTGTGCATTTATGTGCATGCTGATGCCCGTTACAAGAGTTTTTTTAAGCCCATTTCTGTATGCTAGTGAGCATTAAAGGATCTTTTAAGCTCTGTAGTTGTGCATTCATGTACATAAATGCCTAGATTTATTTAAAAATAAATAAAATCTAGAAATGCTCCTATATACATTTTCATATGAAATGTGGCCCTTTGGATTAGCTTGTTGTTGTTCTTGCTGCTGCTAACTTAGCACTCATGTTAATATAATCAGTTTAATAATTGAACTGACTAGTTCGAAACAATTCTGACACAGTGCACTATTGCTGGATAGGGAACCATTCTTATTTAATTTTTTAAAAATTGTACAAATGTATTCAACGGCATAGCTGCGTTAGAAAGTATTGATTAGGAGGAATGGAGAGCCGAATTCTATTTAGGAGTGGAATTTTTAAAACAACAACAACTATTTTTTATTTAATTTTATGTAATGCAGAAATGTATTCAAAGGCATAGCTTTATTAGAAGGTATTGATTAGGTCCACAGTGGTTCCCAAACATTTTAGTGGCACTAGAGGCTGCTGCCTAATTTATAAATGCCAAGGAGTGTGATTGGGTAGAATTGTCGTCCCCCCCCAAAGGACCCATGATGCATATAGCCTAACCTGCCTGTCAATGTCACGACCCGCTGGTGGTTCCCAGGCACACACTTGTGCTGGATTAGGAGTAATGGAGATCCGAATTCTGATCATGAGTAGAATAAGCTTGAAGCATTTCAGCCTTAGAAATGCTGGATTTCTGCTAGCCCAATCCTAACCCATGTCAGTGTGCAGGATGCAAAGCTTCAGCCAGAACACAGACATGGGATGGAATGGAGAGAATAGATGAGATGGGGAATGGGAGGATCAGGCCTGGGAGGGGGCCTGTTTGCTGGCAATGGCACCCGCCTATTCCAAAACCCTCTTCCCAGGCCTGATCCACCTGCACACATCCATATGGACTTGTGCCAGCACTATTGTTGGTGAGGTCTGAGTTAGCCCATAGTGGTTGCTGGGGCTTGCTTTGGGGCAAGGGGACAAATATTCCAAGGACACCTCCAGGATGCAGGAGAAGCCACACCAGTGCCACTACATCACCGTGTGGGATGTTGGGTAAGATTGGGCTGGCAGTTGAACATCTGTGCTCTCGCTGGGAGTTTCTGTCTCTTCGTTCAACATACAACGTGCAGCCAGATCGCCTGGCAAGACGGCTTGTACTCACTTCACATGATCTGTTTTGCTAGAGTAGAATATAATGCAATCTTCTTTTCATTGTGCATTTGGTTGCTGCTAATTGGAAAAGAGACGTTCCTTTACCAGGAAACGACTGCCTCCTTCTGAAGGCAAAGTCTGGCTGTGGAAGCCAGGAGCCTGTGTCCGTCCTCTGTGAATCATTGCGAAGTGGGGTGGCTTTGCTGAGAACTTATTGGATTTCATAAATCTTTTAACTGGTTTGAAAGCCATTTTCACCACAGCTCTGAGAAGCCAGGAGCATTTTACACCACATTGCTCTTTTCACAGTTCTTTCCTTTGAAACATCATCATTTCCCGAGTCAATGTCCTCAGGAGACAAGGCAGACCAGAAGGAAGAGTAGACTGAGAAGCATCAAGAATTACTTCCCTGAATTTTCATGCTACAAATTGCAGCCAGATTACAATACTCCGCCGTAGCACCCCTGAATTATTTAAAGTAAGACGAGCAATCTAAATTCTCCCACCACTTCAATTATTTAGGCCATAAATGTTTCCTGTTGAACGCTTTTGTGGTCACATTATGTGTCTTACTCCTAAGTGAATAAAATTAGCTTTAATGCCATAGTACAAAGCAGAGCTAGAAATAATACATGAAGCTTCTGCCAGTCTCTTTTTAAGCATGACAATGGTGGTGAAGGACAGTTCATCAACAACATCCATTGATTTGGTATCTCCTTTAAGATCCAACACCTCTAAGAAATAGGTCTATCTCTTACCATGGAGGAAGATGAAAGTATAGGCATCCTCTCATACCCGCGGATCTGGTTATCCGTGGTTCTCTGAGCTTTTTCCACCTTGTGCCCATTGCCTTCCAATAACATTCTGCCTATGTCCCGCTAGCGTTACAGCTACCTGTTTCCTTGTCTTTCTATAAGCTTGCATGCTTACAGTCTGTAAAAGGAAGAAAGATAAACAAAGGTACAGGCATGCCCCAGTATCCACTGATTCTGTATCCGCAGTTTCAGCTATCCATAGCTACCATGAATACTGGGGCACCTATTGAAAAGATAGGGGAAATTTAACAAATATCTTTTTTTTACCTTGTTGCAGCAAAACCACAAATGACCACTGTCTTTAAAAAGGCATCCCCAGTATCCGTGGTTTCAGGTATCCATGGTGGAGTCTGGAACAAAACCCCAGCGGATACCGGGGCATGCCAGTAGTAGTAGTAGTAGTAGTAGTAGTAGTAGTAGTAGTAGTAGTAG